>OZ007562.1:121713097-122913097 GCA_963931875.1 Pollenia griseotomentosa | reverse complement strand
TTTGTTAAGTTAATTGAGGAGATCCATAACAAAACGCAATAATTACATGAATAAATACTCTGGTTCGGACCAAAACGCAATAATTCCAAATTTGCTATCTAAATATCTTTAAAACAAACTGTCAAATAAAATAATTAATTTTATTTTTTGTAGACAATAGCTGCGTTCGATTACCCCAAAATTTGTACAAATTTGTACTGGATTTTACTGAAATGCGTTCGCGTACACATAAATTTGTAAAATTTTCATATAACTCACTTACTGGATTTTACTGGAATTTTACTGGAAAAGTAAACGAACGCACCTAATAATACCTCAATAATTGTTTTTTTTTAAATTATGTGCTGCTTACTTAAATTACATTTTGTCGTTTATCCAAAAAAAATGTTATGGTGTAATTATGGCGTTTTGTTATGGACCTCCTTATATGTAAACGTTTAATTCACTTGATTAAGTTTTCAATTAAAACTGATTTTATTTTTGATAAATGGTTTAATTAAAAAAAATTTGGCGAGAATTTTTTCTGTGTTCTTTTAAAATCGGCACATCAAATGATTTCAGCCAAACTTAATTCATTCTTTGATTCATTCACAATTTTAGATTTCAAAATGAATTCTTGTCAAAATTACAATATTTTATGAATGTTTTAAAATTATTCTTTTTCGAAATGTTTGAATGCAATTATTTTGATTGCAATCAATGCGATTGAAATCAAATTTTAATTGAAATCATGCGATTTCAATCAGTTTCTCTGAAATCAAAACGATAGTCAAACGAAATAATGTACACTGGAAATCTAGCGGTTGTAAACAAAAATTGACATTGTTGCCAGTTTAAAATTATCAGAGTCAGCTCTATTTCTAGAAGAATGAGTTGAAGAGAACGCAGAATTAGATTATGATTGAATATTCATTGCAATTACGAGTTTTGATTCCAATACTTTAACAACAATCAAATCGATTGCAATCAATCAGTTTTGCGGTGATATTTCTTGGACAAGTCCTAAGAATATAAAATGTGGCGTATTTTTTTAATATTCCCATGGCTAAATTCAATATCACTAATATTTAAAATTCTTTTTATAAGATTATTCGCGGTGTTAATATTTACTTTCTTAGGATGTTTTGAAAAATAGTTAATAATGCGGCTGGCACCAATCAATTTGAATGGTGTTATCCTCTCTTATTAC
Source organism: Pollenia griseotomentosa (assembly GCA_963931875.1). Classification (NCBI taxonomy): domain Eukaryota; kingdom Metazoa; phylum Arthropoda; class Insecta; order Diptera; family Polleniidae; genus Pollenia; species Pollenia griseotomentosa. The sequence continues at coordinate 122,911,908 of OZ007562.1, read as the reverse complement.
AAGCCTTTTCGTTGCGTGTAAATTTGGTTGTTTTATTTAAAGTAGCGATTATCTTTAACACAAAACCTAAGAATACGAAAAAACAATATTTTACTCATATTTGCATGTTCAGAGATCTCGTCCCATCTGTCATCTATAATACTTAAAGCCGAATCAACTGGAATCCCACAATTACATCGAATGGAATAAGTATTAAATTTTCTTCTATCGTGAAGCTTTTATTCTCTCACTGAATTCCAAAGAATCTTAAACGCTGTTTTTAAGCAACTTGTTATTTTTTGAGTATATTCGTTATATACACGCAGAAAAAAATATGGTTGGAGGTAACCCTATGCTAATAGCAACATACTATGGTTGGATTTTAACAATGTTTATGTTTGCACGTTACCATATAATGGTTAAATATGACCATGATATGATTAAAATTAACAAAAATTTTACGTATTCAACCATAATATGGTCAAAATTAAACATAATTTGTTCAAAAAAATTCCAGAATTTGGACAAAAGTAACCATATTTTGGTTAGAATTAACAATACTATGATCAAAGTTAACCATATTATGGTAAATTATTTCATCCATTTTTTCAATTTTTTTATCAAGTGTCATGTATCGTTTTTTCCTGTTACGTGTTAGGTTCTACTTTTATCAGTAGTCCCATTGAAATCATTTACACAGAAAAAATTCTCCACAATTGTTCACCATTTAAAGCATTAATCAAAAATATAATATTAGTTTTAATTAAAAATGTAATCAAGTTAATTAAACGTTTAATCAAGTGAATTAAACGTTTAATTAATACCATTAACTGGCTTAATTGATACTATTAATTTGTTTGCTGGTGCAAATTTAATTAACTTTTTAATTAATATCACAAATTTTTTAATTGAAATCAATTTTTATTTTTTTCTGTATACCTGCCTTTGGTGACCTTCATAAGCACTCCTTCTGTTTAACTGTTTCATATTACTAAATTTGTGTATCTTATTCCATAATTAAAATAAAATTAATGAGAATTTTAAGCACATCAAACAGGAGCAAAACAACCATGATATTGTTGTTTTAAACATATTATTTTAAAATTATAAGTAGACATACAAAATATAATAATTTCAAACATATAATTTTTATTAATATTAACCATAGCATGCTTGGAGACAACCATAATATGGTTATGGCTTTTGGATGGATTAAGTAAACTATAATATGGTTGCCGGTGACAATAGTATGGTTAAAGTAACCATAATATGTTTAAGTATATGGTTGTAGCTTTATTTTATTAAAACATTATATTGTTAAATTCAATCATATTTGGAGTTTCAAGGAAGTTTAACACTTTTTTGTTAAATAAAAACAAAATACTATTAACCGTGAAAAAAGTAATGTTTAAAATAAAAATAGTTTGTTCGTTTCGATTGTGGGGACCATAATATATTGTTTAACCATACTTCAACCATGTTTTTTCTCTGCGTGTATAGTTTATCCTAATTTTATCAACATGATTATGCACTATTAAATATTCTAGAAATATCTTGCTGTTCCATATCGTTTGCTGTTTGTATAAAATCATCTCCGTCTGCGATCTATTTAAGTATAGAAATATCAAACCAACCCACAGGTAATGAGATTTTATGTCCTAGTGAAAATAACCATTGTATGACATCTGGTATATTCGACCTTGCAGTTGAAAATCCCTCTCCAGATTTTGATGGAGCTCGAGTTATTGACAGCGATATCAATGACAAACGCCGCTTCTTGTTAGAAGTACTCCACATTACACAGAAAAAAATAAAAATCGATTTCAATTAAAAACTTTGGGATATTAATTAAAAAATTAATTAGATTCGCAGCAGTAAAAAAATTAATAGTATCAATTAAACGGGTAAAAAACAATTTTGGAGAATTTTTTCTGTGTATAAACACACCAACAAAGGAGAGAATTAACTTTAAGGCTGATCTCACAAAAAACTGTGCAGAAATCAATCGTCATTTATGGTGTTTTTTTTTTTTTTTTTTTTTTTTTGACAATAATGTTTTATGAATGCTTCCATTCGCGCGGGTTTTTGTTCTATTCTAAAAATATATGCAAAAATGTGAGAAGTTGTCGTTTTCCTTTCTAAATATGTTGCAAAAATAAATGGCAAATGTGTTTCATTTTTTACCCCCAGTTCTAATGGAGTGTGATATAATAATACCCTTTTTTTTATCTGCGTTAAGTACTTTTTTATGCAAGCAAGTATTTTTCTTATTAACTTTTTTCTTGTGTTTGCGTATAATTTGTGTTATATTGTGATTTTTGGTAATATAGTGATGGGTATAAAAACTTTTTGTTTTGCGTTTGTTTTACTTTTATTAAATAATTATTAGTGTTGTTAACGCTTATTGGAATTCAAAGAAAATTAAATGTTGAAAATTGCTACACCACGGTTGTAGCAACATCGCTTATTAGTAAAAACTTTGCATTCAATATTTACACAATTTTAATGCATTATTATTTTTTAGAAAAGAAAACACCATTATTTAATAAGACAAGCAAAAAAACAGAGCAATAATTCATATACATACAGTGCAAAATTTGGTTTATAATCAATGCAATATTTAACTTTGCGTGTTTTATTTTTTCAATTATATGTAAGCATTGTTATTGTTGCACTGTGTGTTTGTGTTGTTTAAACATTTTATTTTGTGATTGATTGTTATTGATGTTTTTTTATTCATTTGTTTTTATACCCTCCACCACAATAAGTTGTAAAAAAAGTATACTAAGTTTGTCATTCCGTCGATTTAGCCATATCCATTAGTCTGTCCGTCTGTTGAAAAGACGCTCACTTTCGAAAAACTCAAAAGAAATAAACAAACTTGGTGTCAAATTGCTTGTAGTTATCCAAAGCAGTTTTGGATTTGAATGATATAAGATTTTGCAAAAGTTCGTTCAATTCGACTGGAAATCACACTGTAAAATTTCGTGCAGAGCGGTCCATAATTAACCCTAGGCCCCATATAAACCCTGCTCTCGACAACAGTTTAGTACGCCTAAAACCGTAATTATTAATGCTATCATAACAAAATGTGCCACGCCACAATTATTTAGGACTAGAAATGACACTGTAAAATTTCATGAAAAGCGGTCCATAATTTACCCTAGACCCCATATAAACCCTACACCCGGAAAAGAGTTTAGCACTCCTAAAACCGTAATTAATAATGCTAGCATAACAAAACTTGGCATGTAACAGTTTAAACCCGTAATTTATAATGGTATCAGAATAATCAGTTTTAAAGGACAAGAAATCACCTCGTAAAATTTCGTGAAGATCGGCCTATAATTTACCCTAGGCCCCATATAAACCCTTCTCCCGAAAAACAGTTTAGTACGCATAAAACCGTAATAAATAATGCTATCAGAACAAAATTGAATACTTCACAGTTTTAAAGGACTAGAAATAGCACTTAAAAATTTCATGATGATCGGTCCATAATTTACTATAGGCCCCATATAAAGCCCACTCTGGTAAATTAATTAAATACGCCTAAAATTGTAGCAGATATATTTATTGTGGTAAAATTTCTTCCAACTTAGTTTCATATGGCCAGAACAAATGTCATGCAATTTTGTGATACACGGTCCATTATTTACCCTAGATCCCATATTAAGCAGCCTTCTAAAATTTACTGTAAACGCTTAAACTAATTTTTTTAATATCAGAAATCACTCTGCGGAATTTTGGGATGATTGGTTCATAATTTACCATGGCCCCTCCTGAAAATCATTTAAATTTGGCTTAAACTGTTACGAGTCGAGATATTTTACTCAAGATTGTCGGTCAATAATTAAAAAATAGGTCTAAACCGCAACCAATTTTAATGCTGATGTCTGTTTTTATAAAGATAAATTAATATCACTTCTGAAATATTCGAACTGTGGGTGGAGGGTATCAAAGACTCGGCACAGCCGAATATAGCACTCTAACTTGTTGTATTTATGTAGCTTCAATTCTGATGATGGTAACCAAAGTTTGTAGCGCAATATTGGAAATAAATATATGATTTTATAAAAATGCATACCTGAACCTCGAGCTCAATTAAGTGCTTCTTTTATTTTAGAAAAAAAATCGACAAATTGAAGTTATTTACTTAAGCCCTTATGACACTACATTTTTTATTCATTAATTGATACAGAATTGATAGAAAGAAACAGTAAATGTTAGAAAGAGCAAACTATAAAAAATGTAAACAAAGTTTTTTAGTTTATTTTTCTCTTGTTATGGTTTTGTTTCAGGGATGGCGTTGAGAATTTTTAAAATTGTACCAACAATCTTTAAAAATTGTACTTTTATGCCCTAATTGTACTAAAAGATTTTTTCAGTTGAAATTAATTGTATTTATGTTCATAAAAAACACCACAAAAAGGTATTATAAATCTTAGTTTAAAAAGTATCAACAAAACAGTACAATTGAAACAACTTAGCCATCCCTGTTTTGTTTATTTTATTTAATGTTGCCAACTTTTTGTTTATGAGAAACCTAAAAACAAAAAGCGGTAAATCGCTGAATTTGCCCATAAACCGCTGATTCAACAAAACTTTTAATATTTCAAGCTTGAAATGTCAATTTTAAGTTAAACAATTTTACATTTTGTTTGACGTAACTTAATTTTTTATCGATAACTTTAGTAAAATTTTCGACAGTTTGTCATTTACCTTAATACAGCTTAACTCTTTGCACTTGGTAAATTTTTGTATTACATTATATTTGTACTGTTCACCAAAACTTGAACAATGCATTAAAAATGTAGTGTCATAAGGGATTAAAGGCTTTTAAAATGTATTTAGTTTTATAGTACTTTTTTTCTAGTTTAAACCAACTTAGATTTCTATGAGGACATAACTTTCTCCTTTAACATGTTACCTAGATAATTATAAAACTTCTTCTGTTTCCCAATATGAAGAACCATTTTAACTAAAAAAAGTAAGAAACAAATTTAGTGGATAACCTCAAAAGTGATGAAAAGCAATAAAGTTTTTTTTTTACAAAACGCCACATTCAAATTTTAAAACTGTCATAAAATGTTTTTTTTTATCCCATATTTTTTTTTTTTAATTCAGGTTTCTGTTTTATTGTAAAAAAACAAAAAAAAAAAAAAAATATATATATATATAAAAGGAAAACGTTTTGTTTTTTTAAAATTTTATGACAGTCATTTCTGACCACATTCATATAAAATTGTACCGCACACGTTGTCTTTAATAAACTTCCTCATAATGATAGTGATGATCACAGTGGTGATCGTAAAATTACGATAATCACAGTTATAATGTATGTAGATTAAATTAAAGTATACTTGTTTTGGCGTGTCTTTGATCTATATTTAAAGTGGAGATAAACAAAAATTGTTGCTTTTTTAGGAAAATATTTGGCTGGTATTGATGGAAGTTAAAATAAAAACTGAGGTGTATAAACAAGTTTATTGCTGAAGGTTCGAAGAAGCCCTAGGGTATAAGTATTCAAATAAAATTCGGTAAGCATTAATGACAAGTTAAAGTTAATTTTTTTAAAAGATGGAATTAGTGAACAGGGTAGCACAAAAGAAACTAAGAGTCTTAAGTCCCAGGCCCAGGCCCAGGAAGGGACAAAATGGTAAAAAAAATGGCCAAAATAAAACCTCTTTTTTAAATAATCCTAAATCCAAATTTTTTCGTACGAATTTCTTTAGCTACGTGGGCATATCTCACAAAAAGATTTTCGAAATTCGAATTTTCAGAGGGTAAAAAGGGGAAGTTGCAGTACATTTTAATGAACCCCATTTAATTTTACGAGTTAATATATTTTTTGGCTCAAACTATTACAAGGGATATAGATTTAAAAAAGTTAACCCAAAAATGGCAAAAAAAGGTAAAAATATCCTTAAATTGGTACTTTCTGTAAACACGTTTTTTTTCAAATAATTTTGAAATCCTAAATTTATAATTTTTATTTGTATGAATTTATATAGCTACGTCGGCATGTTACATAAAAAGTACATCTAGAAATTCGACCTTTCAGGGGGTAAAAAGGAAAATTTTTGGTACTTGTAATCAACCCCATTTAGACTGCAAAATTTGAAAAGCTAATTTTTTATTTTTATGCTTAAACTAAATATATCCACGGATATAAATTTTAAAAGTTTTAACTTAAAGAGACAAAACAGTCTCAAAATCGGTACTTTTGGTACTTTTTGTAAACACGTGTTTAGTGGGTAAAAGGTAGATTTTGTGTACTTTTTTTAACCATCTATCAAGCAAAATTTTAAATGATTATTTCATGTTATGCTTAAGCCATCACCAGGGACGCACATATATGTACACAAAAATGTTTCATTTCAATGAACAGAACAGCGTAAAATTTCGTACTTTTGGTACTTGGTTAAAAAAAAAAACTCAAAACCTATCTTCTTTAAAGTACTTTTATTTATTTTATTCAAAATAATTTTGCGCTAATTTTCTTTTCTATTGAAATAAACATACTGGTTAAAGATTAATTTAAAAAGAATTGTTTATGAGCTTAAAATAGTTTTCAAATTTTAAGGGTCAAAAAGAAGTTAAAAAAAATCTGTATTATTGGAACTTTTTCTGAAAACACGCTTTTGTTTTTCATAATTTTATGGAAAATTTAGATATATAATTGACGTACAATCTTAGTTAAAGGCAAGACATAATTTAATTACTTATTAATAAGATTTCTCTATGACGTGCTAAATTCCCAATTTTTATTTTTTATAAATACACTGAAATTTATTGTTGTGGGAAAGCTAGTTTCTATGCGCATTTCACTGGTTGCTTAGGCCAGATCATCAGAAAACCTTTTTCCAAAGATTTTAGAAAAGCTAAAAATATTATACCTATAAAACCCTAAAGCGAATAAGAATTTTAAACACTCAAAGTCTTACTTGTAACAATATCAAAGCTTAAACCACACACCAACAAAAAAACAGTGAGTTTATCTCTTTTTACATTCCCTACAATTGGTTGGCTTTTTCTGACTCGAATTGTAGTTGTTAATTAAATTGAACTACATTGGTTTTAGAAAAAAATGGATACATAAGCAAAGGGATGAAAGTGGTACAAAAACGGGAATTTAAGTTTTCTGTAAAATTAATTATCTAGGGACCTGAAATTTTAAAACTTTGTTAATTTTTACTAGAATGTAAAACTAGGACTATACATTTTAAACGTTTTGAGTGAAAGGGACAAAAGGCGTAAAATTTTGAACTCTTGGTACTTTTTTTAAAAAATAATTATAAGGAATCTTAAATATGGGGGTGTTATTTCAAGATAATGTACTTTATGTAAGAGTATCGTTACAGAAAATGCCTAAAAATGACAAAATTAAAAATTTTATTATTATCACATCAGCTATTTCACCGTAAGGGTTAAAAAAGTTCCAATGATTATGCAAATAGTTCTGACAGTCATGAAAAGTTTGTTTTTAAACCCGTCAAAACTTACGAATGGGTTAGCTTTCCAGGGAACTGTCATACTTGGCCCATTATTGAACATTTATGATAATTTACCACTCTACTTTGGCAAGCCATCATGAGCATGAATTATCCAAATGAAGGTTGCAAATCCGTCATCGAATCGTGCACCTAATAAGGTCTATAAATCTGTGGCAATAAATAATAATCCCTTAAGTTGACATAAATGCGTTTTCATTTTATTACATATTCTTATTCTCTTCTTCAAGATTTATCACTTAACTAAATTTCAAGTACAAAATGTCATTATTTATAAAACTATACGCATTTATATTTTAACTTCCACAACAACACACACAATTTATTTTAGACAAAACCCTTAATATCGCAAAACACGAAATTTTGACTTAAGCCATTTTTATTTATTGCCACAGATATAGACGACTTCATTATTTCTTTGACGCACGGCTCATTGGTGGCTCAACGGGTTTGTTAATAAATAAAACTGCCGCATATGGTTTTTTTAATTGAAAATTAATGTTTAAGTTAGTTTTTGCAATTCCAAATTCTATCGGGCTAAAAAACACTTTACTTTAAGTGCTGGCGACACGAAATAAAGCCCCAACGAAATAAGTCCCCAAAAACAAAAATTATAATATAAAGCGCCAAAAAATGAACAGAGTGCAACTTCAAGTTTTCTTCGTGTTATTTTGTTTTTGGGGACTAATTAAATTTTTTTTTTTTGCTTTATATCATATGAAATAAAAATGAAAAATTTAACAATGATATATGACCCCAAAACCATTTTTAGTCCTTAGTAAATGTTTAAATTTATAGAAAAATTGTAAACAATGCATACGTTTACTCATCATAAAAAAATGGAATAGTAACAACAGCTATAATCTCTTATTTCAAAACGTTAAATGCCGAAATCAGGATTTTTTAAGTTCCAAATTTCAGAACTTGGTATCTCAAATTCCCGAACTTGATTATACCGAATTTCGAAATCCTAACTTTTTAAATACGGATATCAAATCCGGAATTTAGAAACTTACGTAAGCAAAGCCGGTGTTTGTTATAACATAGAAGAGAATCCTTGGGCCGAAGGCCCAACCATGCTTTCTTTGTACGTTTAAATGTATTGTATTGAGGTCTTATTTCTTGTTAAATTAGTGTAATGTCATTTCGTTACGTTATTTCATTTCGTTGGGACCTTTTATAATTTAAAATTGGGGGTTTTATTTCAAAGGAAATAAGGCCTAATTGTTGTGGTTTTAATTAATTTTCATATTGACCCCTATTCTGCGTTTCGATTCGGATCGAAATTTTCTCCGTCTTTGGCAACTTTGGTGTTTTGTGCCAATGTTCTGTAACTCCCGCGTTGAAAAACTTTTCGATTGAAATGTGAGAACTAAAACAAAAATACCATAAGTTGAAACAAACATGTTTTTCTCACTAAACTGTTACTGAAACATTTTTGGCGAGTAGTTTCCTTACGTTACAGCTATTACACACCAAAAATGATACAGTATTAGTTTAGTGAGAAAAACATGTTTGTTTCAACTTATGGTATTTTTGTTTCAGTTCTCACATTTCAATCGAAAAGTTTTTCAACGCGGGAGTTACAGAACATTGGCACAAAACACCAAAGTTGCCAAAAACGGGGAAAATTTCGATCCGAATCGAAACGCAGAATAGGGGTGATTGATTTCTTATTTCGTTAGGACTTTATTTCATGCCGCCAATTTAAAAGCTAATGTAGGTGTTAACTGCACTCATAAAATTATTACAGTAACTGATTGTGGGTTATTAAATTAGTTTTCCGTACTATTAAAATTAAATTAAAATATAGTTATTTACCGAATAACTTTATTTTTTAACATTTATGTTTGTTATTCAAAAAACAAACTACAAAAAATTCATCAGCCTTATTACAATTCTCGATATCGAAAACGACTCTACAGTAAAGGAAGTTTTTTATAGAGTGACACAAGTTTAAATCATAAAAAAACAAGGAAATACATTTTAATATCAATGAAACGGTCTTTATAGAAAAGAAAATTTTATGAAATTAATGTCTAAATATGATTTCTGCCGTGAGGCGGCCACGGCTGGCGCGTAGAAGGCGCAATCTGGAACGTCAATTTTCAACAACTTTTGTAGCATTTACGGCCTTATTTAGCCGATAACTCTTCAAATGTTGATGTCTAGGTGCTTAATTGTTTGTTGTTTATCGACAAGTGACTTAATATTACCCCAAAGAAAATAAGCCAATGGGGTTAAATCACACGATCTTGGTGGCCAATTAATTAGACCATTACGTGAAATTATTTTTTCAGATAAACTTTCTTTAAGTAACTCTATTGTAGCGCCCGCTGTGTGGCATGTGGCTACGTCCTTTTGGAACCACATATCAGCAAGATTAATGCCACGTAACTGAGATAAGACAAAATTTCGAAACATGTTCCTATACCGTTCACCATTGACAGTAACATTCTGACCATCATCGTCTATGAAGGACATATGGGCCAATGACTCCGCCAGCCCATTAAGCGCACCAAACAGTAATTTTCTGTGGCTGTAACGGTGTTTCGACAAAAGCTTGTGGATTCTTCTCACTCCAAATGCGAAAATTCTGCTTATTTACGTAATTAAATTTTGAAGGGAAATTCAAAATCAATATCAATTTGTGCATCAGCCCCATTTCTTTTGGCTTTGATTCCTGCACAAGTTGCATCTTGAAAGCTTTTAAGCCACGATCCCTTCGTAAAATCTTCCATAAAGTGGAGAGACACAACCCAAGTTGTTGAGAACGGCGACGAATTGATTGATTAGGATCATCTTCAATGCGCACTGTTCGGCGTCTTACGGGATGCACATTATCAGTAACAGTAAATGTGTTCCGAAAACGATCTATTGTTTTTCGAATAAGCTGCTCTGAATGACGATTATGTACCCCATAAAATGGAAGAAGTGCACGATGAGTTTGAGGAACAGAACAATTATTTTGATTTAAAATTTCAGCAATTTGCGCGCGTTGCTTTGGTGTAAGTCGATTCATAATGAAATTTCAGCTGTTATATGCCCTACAGATAATTTTGGACTACGTGGTCCATTGTGGCTTAAATGGACTACTTACAATCCAATCTACTGTAATATTGACCATATTATAAGAAATTAGCATGCAGTGCTGCCAACAACTGCATGATGTATACTTTTCTCCATACTGTAGTGGCATGGAGTACTTTTAAAACTAACCCACTTTAGTACTCCATGCAGTAGTTTAGGGACTACTTCGGTGGGTTATATGGTCCCCTCCTAGGACATCGTAATGTTAAATGGACCACCTTTTACCCATATATTTGGAGTAGTTTTGGAGTACTCCTACTCTTTGGACTAGTCTCGTTATCTGCATGGTGAGTGCTCAAATAAAGCAGTGATGCCAACTCAAAGTTGTGACACTCTAAAAAAACACGCTTTATTTTAACCCTTTCGCGCCCGCTCTTGAACGCACTGTCAGAAAAATTTTTTTTAAAATTTCCTTAGTTTTTAGATCTAAATTAAGGATTTTTGAAGATTTCAGACTTTTTGAGTTTTCGGGTGACTAGATATACGAAGTTGCTTATAAGCAACTTTGGGCCGTTAAGGAAGTTTTGCACGTTATGAAAAATTAAGACAAACTTTTCTATTTTTTATTCATTCTTTAACCAACTCCATATGTGCTTTGATAATTTTATTACGAGAACCGTAATAAGGCTGATTAAATTTAAGGGAATATGCTGTTTAATAAATAAAAAATATAAAATTAAATGTAAAATTTATTTATTTTATATGAAATGTAAATGATCCGTTTTTGAAATGAGTTTTTAGTTGTTTAAAATGAATTTTCGTTTGAATTTAACAACATAATATTTTGAGTGTGACAAAGATGCATTGCGTCCACTCATTCGTCCTCCATTAGGCAAAAAGCCATGAGGTTAGAAAATTTCTGATAATTCATCCAAAAACTTATATGTGGTATTATTTTATTGCAACTGATGCGATGAATATACAATACCATCTTAAGCGTAAAATCCTTGATTAAAAAAATTTACTGCTTATAACTTAATATTATTTTATTCTAATCACATTTTAAAAAACCATAATACAAATCACTCTTGCTATTATAGCAAACAATAGCAAAATGCTGTCATAAATACACACCTGATTGGTCTTAGCAAAAAACTCGATACAGTAGCTTTCAAACATAAGTATAGAACGGACTTTTGACCATTACTATTTTGCCTGAGTGCAGCTTAAAGCCATTGAACAAAGAAAATAGCAACCGAATTAGTTACAATGCTCTCATAGGCCAACTATGTATGGGCTTTGTGATCGATGTATTTCCATTGTTTGTGGATTTTTTATAAGAAAATTACTCGTAGTTGTATTTCTTTGTATATCAAGAAAATGAGTAAAAAAAACTTTGTCTTAAGGTGTTGCTTTTAAGAGTTTCAGGTGCTGTTTGGTTCATATTCTTTCAAACCATTTGGCTTTTTTCATATAAATAACAATACTACTACTTTCAAAAGGCCTAAAAGGGTCTTCCTTAAACTAAATAGATTTAATTGGTGTTTTTAACTACTAATTAGTTATTAAAAGAAAATTTTAAAAAATAATTGTAAAAATGAAATTAAGTTTGTTTGTTTGTTCCTTAAAGAATCCTAAACTACTGAACTGATTTCCTAGTTATTTACTGCAGCCAGAGAAAAAGCATGTTTTAATATGGTTTCCTCCAGCAAAACTATTTTTAAAGAAAATTTTAAACATATTATGATTAATTTAATATAATTTTAAACATTCTATGGTTAAATATAACCACATTATTGTCATCTACAACCATATTATGGTTGAATTAGTCATCCAACAAGAAGTCACAACCATATTGTGGTTGCCCCGAACATGTTATGGTCAAAAGCATGGTTGCTTTTCAACCATAGTAAGTTGCTCTTGAAAAAGAGGAAAATACTATTGTTAATTTATAAACAAATTATTGTCATATTTAACCATAACATTTTGAGTAACAACCATAATATCCAGCATTAAAAAGTATTAATCCATTTAAAACATTTTTAAAGAATTTATTCATTTGGACAGTTTAAAAAAGCTTGCACACCTGGAGATTTTCCACCTGAAAGCACTACAATCTAAAAAAATTTTCAAAAAACCCAAACCATAACCATAACATGTTTAGAGGCAACCATAATATGGTTGTAGATGACAATAATATGGTTATATTAACCATAGAATGTTCAAAATTTTCTTTAAAAATAGTTTTGTTGGAGGTGACCATATTTAAACATGTTTTTTCTCTGCGCATGGTTACCCGGCGCCTAACATAAGTTATAAATATTTTTAAATTTGCAAGTAGCCGTGGCACCTACAATAAAAAGGCAATTGTAATTTTGAAGAACGTTTACAGCTAGCGTTCCGCAATTTAGAATAAATAGTATGGTAATCAACACAAAACATCTGTCAAAATTTAAGCTGAACTGAAAAAGTGAGCAAATAATCTCCCATTCAAGGACAAAATAAACGTCTGGAGAAGAAAAATAGTAGAAGTGCCCAAATTTGGTATAAATTACTTCTTTATTTATACACGACATCTGCTTCAAATCTATTTAACTAATTTAATTTTAAGAAGGTTAGCGAAGTGCACCGGAATCTATATAATGTCGCAAATATATTTATCAATAACTTTTTATATGTCGCTTCAAAATCCGTCTCTTAAATAACAAAAGTAAAAAAGAAATATCCCTTTTAGCAACAAGGTTTGGCAAAGAAACAAACGACAAACGTCTTTCAGACTACAAACCAACTCCATTCTCAGTTTTGTTTTATACTACACAACCATGTGATTCCCAACAGATCGGCACGATATACCAGCTTTGAAGATTTTGGGGTCTATTAGCTTCGGTTTTACCAACTCGAAATCTGGGCTAGAGAAACGGCGGTGGTTGCATGTGTTTCTATATCTTGGTGAAGAAGAAGTCAAAAGGCTATTTATGTTTTAGCACGCTCCGAAAGGAACACTCTAGCCTTGTTTTATTTCCAGCCTGAACCTACAGTCATATGTCCTGTCAAGATTTTTTAAAAGGCAAAACAAACAAAAAGCTATTATTTTCTAATTAGTATTGTGGTCATTTTGTTGAACTATTTATGGTTTTTAATTCAAATTTTTAATAAATTTAATAAGGCTTTAGTTCATTAAATTTAATTTTCATTAAATTATTTTTATGAAGAAAGGAATTTTACAACATGAAAAATAATTAAAATTGTTATTGATAATCTTTCATTCTTGACCGTCTATTTTCTAGATTTACTTTCTTTTAAGCAAAAAAAAAAAAAAAACATTTCCGCTAAAAAAAAAAAAATTAAGCACGACAAACAAAATCTTGAAAATTAAAAATTTTGTATTCACAAAAATTACTTTGATAAAAAAACTTTTATAAAAACAAAAAAAAATTTTTCAAAATATGTATTGATCAAGTAGCTATCTAAGCTATTTGGGACAAATTTTGCTAACACCAATAGGTAATAAGTTACATGGATGAGAAAGAACATCTCTATGGCCAAAATGTCAAATTTTGATCCCCCTCTAACTCAGAAACGTTTTTACCGATCTTGTTGAAAATTTGTGTCTAAACTACTATCCAATAGGACTAACCTTGGTGCAAATTTCGGAAGACATCGAATTCAAAATTGGGTCACTTGACATGAAATCCCCCATATGGATTTTAAAATAAGCTTTTTAAGTGAATGTCAAAAATTTTGCATATTTGAATCTGGCAAGCCTAGTTGAAATGTATGTATACGATTTGTCAAACTAATTTTTTTTATTTTTATTTCTTCCAATTCAAACAATATCTCGGAAATTTTTGTGTCTCTTAAAAAAAAAAAAATTATTTTTTTATGTCCAACTAAAAAGCCACTAAAAACATTTAATACAAATTTGTTATCGTTTTACGAGCATTTATTTATATTTCTCTTAGTTATAACCCTTGAAAAAAAGTAAAATCAAATCAGTCGCTTTCATTTGATTTGTGGGCTATTTAAGGTTTTATTTAAGCTGAATAGTAACCAATTCACAGGTATTAAAACCATTAAATACCTGTTGCAGACTAACAGACTTAAAGAGAAAACAAATAAAACGTTTTATGTGACATAAAATGCAATAATCAAAAATCTACAGTAGTTACATACTTTGGTTGCAATGTGACGGCATATTTTTAAGTAAAAAAAAAATTTTAAAAAATAAAACTAAAAATAAAATCATGGTTGTCTACGTGATTACGAAGACAAAAAAGAGATTCCGACTTTGCGATAGTTAAGACAATATATTGAAAATTGTTGAGGGCGGCTATAAAAATATAAGATTTCATAATAATGTTTTTAAAGGGATGTTTACTAGAACCGGCCATGCACTACACAAGTTCAGTGCTTAAGTCTAGCACAGTGTAAACGAAACTTGTGACACACGCTCAACAAGAAAGCTGTACAATTTTTTGTTTCAAATTAAATAAACAACAAAACATTTGTTTCCTTTTTAAATTTCTTTTAACTTTTTTAATGATTTTTTGTACGACCCGACTTAAACGAGTCTATTGCCGCTTTTTATGCACCAAATTGCCTGATACTTGGCATAATTCTAGGAACCCTTTCCAGAAAATCTTTTCCCCGCTCATTTTTTCTTCTCAACTCTTGACAACACTGTACAGTTTCCAAACTTGATGATATAAAAATTGGTTCTACGCACCGGAAGAACTGGAAGTTGAACGAACACCGACCAAGGATTGTCAACTCAATAAGAACAACACAGACGCACTGTTGTGTCTAAACTGCCAGATAAAATGTGTCGAAAATTGTCAAGTATTGCAAAACAAATCTTGAAAATCGCCAAATTGACATAGTAAAATCGCCAGAAAAATCTTTATTATAAAATAACATTAACTTTTGTTAGTTTTAGAAAACATTTCATTCCTTTTGATTATGAATAAAAGTTTGACCTTCTTTCACAGACCAACATAAGTAAGAGCGGCAAGCGTTTTTTAAATATGTAAAATTCATTTAATTGAAAATCCAAAATAGGAAAATATTTACAATGCATTTTGGTAGTACATACAAGTTAATTCTCGTAGCGTGTCAACAGATGAATTGGCTTGTCTAGTATTGTTCAGGACGTCATCTATGCTACAAAAGTTTAAGAATCTAAAATAAGAGACAATACTCGAATAAGATCTTTAATCATTCACAAAAAAAGTATGAAAATGGGTCCCACATTAACTGAGAGATATCGGCCACCGACGTTACTCATCAAAAATTCAGCTTCAGTGCTTAAAAACGGTTGAAAATGGATCTCTTACCAGAATTCAAAGCGTATTACATTATATTTGTATATAAACTGCTTACACCGGACAATTACCTACTGTTAATCAGACAACCGAAAGTATCCACGAAGTTATTTAAAAATATTAAGAATAAGTAGTCAAATCGTCAATGGTTCATTTTTTGGACCCCAAAATGACGATAAATCGCAAAACCTGGCAGCAGTATGTACAGTGCCAGACTTGAGTACTTGAGGTTGGCGTTATATTGTTATACCCTCTACCACAATTAGTTGTGAAGAGGGTATACTAAGTTTGTCATTCCGTGTGAAACTTTTTTATTATTCATCTCAGACCCCATAAAGTATATATATTCTGGCTGCTTGAGTAATTCTAAGTCGATTTAGCCATGTCCGTCTGTCTGTCCGTCTGTCCGTCTGTTGAAAACACGCTCACTTTCGAAAAACTCAAAAGAAATAAACAAACTAGGTGTCAAATTGCTTGTAGTTATCCTAAGCAGTTTGGAATTGAATTCCAGCAAAATCGGTTCAGTAGGACCAGAGCTATGAATCAAAATGTGGAACCACCACCTTCAAAAACTTGATAATTTTGTTACAAAAACTAACATAAATGATGCAAAAATGCACGGAATGACATACGATTTTGCACAAGTCCGATTTATTCGACTAGAAATTACACTGTAAAATTTCGCGAAGGTCGGTTCATAATTTACCCTAATTTACCATATAAAAACTACTCCCGGAAAACAGTTTAGTACGCCTAAAACCGTAAAAAATAATGCAATCATAACAAATTTTGGCTCGTCACAATTTTATAGGACTATAAATGATACTGTGAAATTTCGTGAAGATCGGTACATAACTTACCCTAGGCCTCATATATGCCCTACTCCCGGAAAACAGTTTAGTCTCCTAAAACCATAATTAATAACAAATCGTCACAGTTTAAGATAATAATAATAAAAAGACATCATACAGATATTACTCCTTAAACATTCGAACTGTCGGTGGAGGGTATCAAAGATTCGGCACAGCCGAATATAGCACTCTAACTTGTTTTAAATTAAATATCGTATTAATTATAACGTTGCCCCTAATACCATGAATAAGTTAAAAGCTAATTCTATGACATAAATCTAAAAAAGTTTTATTGTCCTGAACTTAGGTTTAGATCTTTTCTATTAAATTAGGCCGAGGCCACGCAATAGGTGGCAAAGCGGTAGAGCGTTGAGCGGCAAAAAATTAAAACATTCAAAACACTACTGAAGTGGCTAAGCGGCGCCGCTAAGGAACAAAACTTGCTCTAATTTTTAGTTGTTTTTTGAGCGGCAAAAAATAAAAAAGGCAAAAGTGAATGTGTCTTTTCGTGAAATAAACTTCTTGCAGAAGTGCAATACTCGACTGTACGGTGTTTTATTCACACTTCACCATTGTACTAAAATCCTTATTTCGGGCGTATATTTGTTTTTAGCCTAGGGGAAATTAAAGGTTGAGATAAGAAACAAAATATATTGTGCAATAGCCTTCCTCCGGGGGTGTAGGGATCATTTTAAGGGTATTTCACCCGTTTGCGGTTGCATCTTCCAACGAAGACAGGTTCATTCAATACCTGCACCCAAATAAAAAACAAGTTTAAATATGGTCCCCTCCAACAAAACTTTTTTAAAGAAAATTTTATACATATTATGTTTAATTTAACCATGTTATTGTCACCGACAACCATATTATGGTTAAATTAGTCCTCCATTAAGAAGCCACAACCATATTACGTTTGCCTCCGTACATGTTATGGTTAAAAATAACTAAAATATGTTTAACACTTATATTAGCATGGTTGGTTTCCAGCTTTAACATGTTGCTCTTAGAAAGAAGGAAAATACTATTGTTAATTTTAAAACAAATTAGTGTCATATTTCTGTGGTTTTCACGAATAATCGCGTAAGTTATAAAACCAAACTTTTCAGGAGAGCAAAAAATTATTTTTTTCAATTGCGGCTTCTGTAGATGCTTTTTTAAACTTTTTTCTTTACTATCCTCTTAACAGTGACTTTCTACGTATTATACACAGTTTTCATGAAAAAATCCTCACAGAATCACAATCTGTAAAAGGATTAAAAATGCATATGTTTGATTGACTCATTAAGTGTCTGCAATATAACATCATATTTCCACATAAGTTCTTTTTTGTGAAAATAAATGTTATCATTTTAATCACACATGACGACTTACGTTGTTATTTTTAGCACACAAGTTGGCGACATATTCAGAGTTTATGATACTTATAGCACAACGTATGGACTTAAAATTACAAACAACCGCTCATTTGCTGTTGTTGACACTAAAGAAGTCAACAATAAACGCACATGTACATATAAGTTGTTATTAATAGAAAAATTTTCAAAAAATACTTTCATATTTTTTGCACGAATAACAACATAACATCACATATGCTTTTTATTTGGAAACATATTCAGCAATTTTAAAATTTTTGGCGATGTATGTCGACATAAATCGTTATAAAAGAAAAATATTTTATTAAACAGTTAACTTAAGTTGTTTTTAGCAGAAAAAAATTAATAATACTACATTATATTCTAAAAAGCTTAATACTTATAAAAACCTAATGCAAAATGTAGCACTTTGACATCATTATCTCAATTTCGGTAAAAACCGACTTACGCGATTATTCATGAAAACCACAGATTTAACCATATTATTTTTAGAGACAACCATAATATGGTTTTTGCTTCTTGATGGAGGACTACTTCAACCATAATAACGTTGTCGGTGAAAAATATGGTTATATTAAACATTCCATATTTAAGATTCTCTTTAAAAATAGTTTTGTTGGATGTTTGTTCTCTGCGTGTGGAAGCCGAAAGGATTCATAATTTATAGGTCACCTGGAGTCTTGGTGATTTTTTGAAACCGAGCTGCTGGCAATAGAAACAACTATGTATAAAGAAGACGACAAGAGATATCGGAAGACTTTTCTTTTCTGCTTTAAGTCGTTCTAGCACGGAGGCCTTTAAAGAAAAGATATAGTAGGTGGACTAGAAGAACATGACAATTTTTGGCAAAATCAGGTGCAGCTGTACCTGGAACTCGTGAAAAGTTAAAAATGTTGAGGTCTTGTGAGACCGCTGCTGACCAGAGATCCTTTCTGGTACCACGGGAGTCAGAAGACCCGGTGACATGGCATATGATTGACAGTTTGTGTAGGTCTCCGTCAGTTGAATCTTACTGGAAATGCTTCCGGTATTTTAGAATAATTGTCTTTGCAAAAGCCTTATGAGTACTTTCCAAAACTTGAGCTGACGTATTCTTGTGCTTTTTCGATCAAGGCCTGTTTTCGGAAATCACGTGTAGGTTGTGGTTGAACACCAAATCGCGAAGAGGTTTGCCATGAATAATCAGGAATGCTAAGCACTTGTGGAAGGCTCTAGCTTAGAGGACAAATCTTTCCTAGGTACTGTTGCTATTCGAATAGATGCGGCTGGCTATTCCTAAAGCAGCGGAGGCGACTATACTATTTTTTATTGGATTTTTAAATTCCTACCTGGATGTGTTTGTGCCGTTCTCACACAAAGGCGGTTGGTAAACGCATTGTTTATCACTCAATGGTTAAGATTCACCATGAGATAAGGCCTATACAGCAAGTGCTCATGTAAATCCGTTTTCACTTTGAATTCGATTGGAAACTTGCAGAACATACAAAATATATTGGTGGTTATAGTTTGTATGGTATGAGCCTCATTGTGTTAAAACTATTATTTCGGGAAAAAAAACGATGCTATTTGTCTATAACTCGGTCATTTGTAAACAAATTTTAATCATTTTCACTGCCAGTTGTTGCTCGTATCTCATGCGCTTGTAGACAGATCTGGTTTAATTTCAATAGCAACCAATTGCAGACTATATATTCCATCATATGTAGGGACATCATCAAACAAACGTCGCTCCTAATATCCAGAATATATACTTTATAGGGTCTAAGATCATTGCTGAAAATTTTAGAAACATGACAGTGGTCAAGGGTATAAAAGTCCAATCGACTCTTTGTAAGGCCTTCATTTAGATGAAAATTTTCACCACTTGTTCCATACACCTTTCAAACAATAATAAATACATTCATCATTATTGATTCTTTGTTAAATTGCAAGTATTTTTTGTGAATAATTTATGGAATATTTAAATGACAACTAATGGTCGTTTATAACTTTATGTTAAAAAACACATTCATATGTATTTATTATATTATTAAAATGTCAAGTAGTTAACACGATTATTTTGTTTTATTCAAAATGATTTTCATAGTACATAAATACATTTTGTTTTATTGACAAGTCTGTACGGTAAAGTGGTTGTACGTAAAGTGTTGGTGTATTTTGCACTTTCAAATTAACCAAATAATTTCGAAAAAAAAAAAAAAAATATTTTATTTGCCGACAGAAACAACACCAGATAGACGTCTTCAAAACTGCATACAGACGTGCAGTCAACACCATTCGTTCGACAAGCAAACAAAATACACTATGCAACAAGAACAGAAACAGCCGAAGTTTAAAATTCTATGGATACTTTAAAAAAAAAAAAAATGTTCTTAAATTTGGTGTTTTTTAAGACGCTGTTCCACCGATTTTATCATTATTTAGGAAGGGGTTATTCAATTTTTATACAATTTATTATAAATAAAATAAACAATAATTTATCGATTTTTATGAAATAAAGGTAGTAAGTTTTTTTTTTCATTTTAAATTTTCTATAAATTTTTAAAAAATAAAGATTTTCTGATTTTGCAAAAAAGAAAAAAAAAATTAACATTGGGGTCTGAATAAATCCGAAATCGTTGATAACACTGGTTCACAAATTTTTAACTTTTTGCCATAACCTCAAAAATGAGATGTTTTCTAAGATAAATCGGGGCTGCTGATCACGAATATGGCATTCATTTATTTTTCGCAAGAAGCGTTTTCGAGATATACGCGAAAATCGTGTTTTTATGCAGTTGTTTTAGGTATTTCGAATTAGTCTGGAATTTGATTGCAAATTTTTACTAATTTGAGGTCGCTGATTTCAAATCTTATCTCCATTTTTCTTTATCAGCGCGACTTTTTGAGATATACCGTTTTGTCCAAAATTAAGGCACTTTCACTACATATATTGGAATAACTTAAAAACGGTTGATCATATTCAAAAAATCCGAAGCTCGGCAACAATATTATCTTTAAGCCATGCTTACATTGTTTTTAAATTTTCCCTGTAGTTTCAGAGATATCGTAGAATTTTTGCAGAAACAATAGGATGATTTTGAAAAAAAATGACATTTGTTTTGATCCGAAAAGCTTAATACAATTTTTGATTGAAATGAGATTTTTTCATTGAAATCGGTGCACAACTTTTGATTTTATTTACAATTTACTGAAAAAATTTAACATCGATTTCAATGCAAAAAGGAAAAAACGTTATTTTTTGTATGGAAATCGATATTCAGTTTTCTCAGTAAATTGTGAAGATTGTTTCCTCAAAAATTCTCCGATATCTCTGAAACTACAGTGCAAATTTAAAAACAATGTAAGCAAGGCTTAAAGATGAAATTGTTGCCGAGTTTCGGATTTTTTTTTTTGCTGAATATGGTCAACCGTTTTTAAGTTATTCCAATATATGTAGTGAAAGTGCCTTAATTTTGGATATAACGGTATATCTCGAAAACTAGAGCTGATAGAGAAAAATGGAGATAGGATTTAAAATCAGCGACCTCAAATTAGTAAAAATTTGCAATCATTTGAAATAAAATATTATTTAAGATACATGTTAAAAAAAATTTTTAAATTATTTTTATTGCCTTAATTGGGCGAATGGTGAATTTTGAAAAAACTAAAGTTTAAAGTGCAGTAACTCAGGAAATCTTTATCCGATCGACACAGTTTGGACATGTTCTGAAAGAGAAAACAGATTTCTATGCAAAATGGTAAATCTTCAATTAAACAGTTCTCGAGATTTTTCGAAATACCTAAAACAACTGCAGAAAAACACGATTTTCGCGTATATCTCGAAAACGCTTATTGTGAAAAATAAATGAATGCCATATTCGTGATCAGCAGCCCTAATTTAGCTTAGAAAATATCTAATTTATGAGGTTCATTTTTTTGTGGCGTAGTGTAATATAAAAAAAAATATTAGTACGACTTAATTATAATTTTATCTCAAGTTACTTAGCGTTTATTGTTATAAAATTGGATAACCCCTTCCTTAGGTATCATAAAATTGGTGGAACAGCCATTTCCAATATTCCAAATTTAAAAAAAAAAATTTAAATTTCTTTTGTTATACCATAATTGTTATACCATAACACATCAATAAAAAGGTCATAACAAAAGCTTAAATTTGTTGCATAGTGTAAAATGCAAGACTACCAAGTAACAAATAACAAATGATCATTGCCACCATATTAAGTAAATATGATTACAGGGTAACAAATAACAAGGGATTTTTTTTACATTTTTTAACTTTATTTAGGTTTTGGCTTTAAAGTAAGACGACGGGTCAATATGTCCGTATCTTTTTAATTGACCCGCCTTTTATCTGATAGCGCAACCCTGCTTCTATCAAAAGGCATCTATCTATCTGTCAGTTGATTAGTGTCTAAGTTTTCAAAATCTGCGGTATTAACTTTGTGTTTGACAACCAAAGATAGCAGAATAACTCGTGATTTGAGGGAAAACGGAAAATGATAAACTTCGTGTGCTCATAACGAATTCCATGGCAAAAAACTATGAACAAAACAATTCGTAGTCTTCCTCATCCGCCCAGTTCTCTGTTGTGTTTAGCACCATGTGATCTCTGGGCTTGGCACCATATGACTATTTCTTGTTTCCAAACCTAAAGAAATGGCGCGGCGGAAAGAGATTTGACTCCAACTTTTTTTTTTTTTTTTGGAATGGTAGACAAACTGGAAGAAACGGTGGCTAAAATGTTGAGAGCTTAAAACAGACTACGTTGAAATATAAAATTATTTTTTCATCCAAATACCTGTGTTTAATTTAAAAAGTCGCAGACTTATTGATTCGCCAGCGTATATTTTATGCCATAATTTATGATATACGACATTGTTCAAATATCCACGCGTAAGTGCTTAGCACAGGGGAGTACACTGAACTTAATTTTCCATCACTGGAGCGCACAAATCGGTGGAAGTTTCCGAAGTTTGTTTAAATAATGCCCTGTAGTTCTGCTAACGTTGTTGGAATTGAATAGAAATTTAATTAAACTCCAAATAAGAAAGTCTTAAGGGGTTAACACGAACAAACACGGCAGCCATTCGAGAGCAGCGTTGGGTGAGGTAACTTGCTCGTCGAACTCCATGTCTAATAAATCGATTGTGTTCTATTCTGTATGGAAATTTGTTTCATAATGTTGGAATCATATATCGTCTTAGTTCAAATCAAAAAATCGGTGGTTTATTACTGAAAATCAGGGCCTAATTACGGCATTCGAAATTGATCGAAGCTCCCACTTGAATTATATTGCAATTTCGATCGATTTCGAATGCCATAATTTGGCCCCAGTATATTCTACGTTTTTAGCATTTGTTACACTATATCCCAGCGGTTACAAGAATGAGGAAAGCTGCCTAAAAGAAGGCCTCCTTGACGCATCCCGTACTTATTTCTTTTCAACACAGGTTGCAATGGGGAGCCAACTCTTCCACATGGACTAAGGAAAGTCCCTAAAAAAATTAAAACTAAACAAATTCCTTTCTCCCTTCCTTAAGAATCGAGTAGCGAATGTGTACTAAATATTTTGGAGGGCCTTTAAAAAGAAATTTATAAGGCATACTTCTGAAAGCAGAAATTCATACGAAGCGAATCATTTAGAACGGAGTATAGAGGCCTTGTAAAAGGCCTGCCAATTGCAGTCCTTTCAATATTTTCTGCTGGAAGGTATTAAAGGTACGTACAAACATACATAGATATTTGAAATAAAATTTTCAATTAATTTTTAAACACTCATATTTTATATGTTGACATAATTCACTATTCAACCAAAGGGTATATTTATTGATCTTAAATGTTTGGGCGACCAGGATTTTATTATCTTATATCTTGGGGGAAAATATAACAAAAAGATTTTAGAATTTTCAGCCAAAATTTTCTTGAGAGAATAAAATTCTCAGGACTTTTAATATACACACATATTTTTTTTTTCACTGTAAAAAATTCAAAGATTGGTAGTTTAATTATGTATATGGTTTTGTTTTACATAAAATTTCCTCCCCCCCCCCCAACCATAAAGCAGGATTCGCGCGGGCTTAGATCATTCGATTGCTTGTAGATGAGGCTTCTGAGGCGAATGTCTTAATTTGTGATGGCTTTATTTTGCGATCAGTAGTTTTGCTGTTAAAGGGTCTAATTAAAAAATAATGGAACAAAAAGATTTAGGATAAACAATCCTTCTCCAATTTTTCATATCCGTTTGCGGGATTATATGTTTAGCCAATTCTTAAGATCTCTGGGACTTGAACTTGGCAAATCTTTAATCGATCGAGCTTGACCAGAGTTAAATACAGTACCACATAAACTAGTAGGCCCCAAGAAGGGCTTAATAGATCCCTACGTAGATCAGCTGATAGAGGTGGTTCAAACTCAAATCGTTGAAAAGGGAGCGGATCTCCCTGTGTTCTGTTTTATTCAACACAAGTTGCTTTTACATACGAATGTTTGTCTTCTGCTGCTCGATATCTTCGGCAAGAAGTTAAATGTTTGATCTGTTAATGTGACCGCAAATCATAAGTTTGGAGGAGTAACTAAAGGAACTAATAATAATGTTTAACACATCGTTTGTATCTGGGGATAAACTGTATCATCGATTTTTCGCTTTGGAGAATCAAGGTTTTTTGGAGATAATTTACAAAATGTTCGTCATGAAGAATTGCAAAACTAAGAACTTTTGTAAATCGACAAAGAGTTCCAAAACTTGAATTAAAACTCTTATTGAATTATTTTTTGATATCAAAAAAATTTCGTGATAGCGTGTGATGCATTCGTCTTTACTGAAGTAACAAAATAACACAAACTTGTTGCATTTAACGTTGGTGGTGTTGGTGGATTTATGTTATTTTACTATTTTTTTTTATATTTTGTTTGCTGTTGTATGTCATGGCATATAGTCGCACATTTGCATAGACGAACATCTATCGTAGAAAAAAGAACTAAACATAACCCCTCCTTCTGAAAAACACTCAACAGCGACGCGATGTGAGAACAATTTGCATATTAAACATGAGTAATGTTTTGTCTAATTACCGTGCACATTTGCATTTGCCACACTTTGTTAATTGGTTAAATGATGTCGAGCTTGTCGTCACAACATGTAATGTATGGTTGTAGTGTAACTCAAAAGAAAAAAATTAAAAAAGCATTCTCAGACTTTGTCAACGGAAAACAGCTAAAAAGATTTACAAACTGAAATACGAATAATGCAAACAACAAAAAAAATATATAAAGAAACCAGCCAGACATACAGTTGTCTTGTCTTTTTGATTTTTGTTTGTAACACAATTTAGCGAAATCGTCGTGGTTTTTTTTTAACAACTCGCATGTTTATTTTAGTGGTATTTAAAATTATTTCGCATTTGTTGCTGCACACCTTCACAATTAATTACAAATGTGTTCATAAATTTAATTAAAATGGTTTGATCATAAATTTCAAACGTACTCATTGATTTACAACACACGCTCTCTAGCCGACCAAAAGCACCAACAACAAAAATAAGGTCTTTATTATGAAGTTTGTGATTAATGAAAACGACATTTTGAAGATGTTAATTTATTAAGGCAAAAGATTTAAAGAAAAATTATTTTACCTTAAGATTTAAATGGAATTTAAAAAAATATTAAGTGATGTTAATTACTGAATACTCAGGAAAAGCTTTTTTTTACCCAGAAAACGTCTAAGAGCACAAACTCAATTTTAGCTGAGATTCCCACCCAGGTAACAAACAAAGCCTTGTTTGTCTTAAACCTTAAGGGCCACTTAACCGCACAAACTGTTAAACAAATATATGAAAGAATGTCTGAGTATTAAAAAAAATTAATAAAGGGTGGTTAAATTTTAATGGCTGATGTTGAGTGTGAACCATACCTAAACGTCAAGCTTTTTTCTAAATTTCATTTGACATTTCTCATTTTCAGACTAACTAAATTTGAACCATGGAAAGATACAAAGTGAGCAACGCGTTAGAGTTATTAAGCCTTATTATGAAAATGGTTGATCAACAAGCATCACAGTGCTCGTTGAATGCAGACGTGTTTTTTTTTTAACTCGGCATACGGTTTTTGTTTTCTTTTAACATACTTAAATAAGTTGTTATAAAATCATAATATTATTTATTAAATAAATAATATAATATCAGCGAATTGGACGCTTAAAAATAATTTTTAATTTGTGAACATAAACGTCAATAATTAAAATAATAAAAGTTATAATTTAATAAAAAAATGTATGTATGAACATACATACATAAACATACAAACATACATTTTAAGCAAAAACATTTCTTGTTTTTGTTTATTCTTCTTTTTTACTATCGGGGTTTTTAACAACAAATAACAAGAAGAGCACAATTAAACAAACTGTAAAATAATAAAAAAAAAACTTATGAATGCGTACAATGCAAAAACAATTAAACATAATGAAAGAAATGCATATGTTACAGTGAGTGTTGACGAAACAAAAGTAGAAACAAAAAAAAGAATCGATGATAGCAATTACCTAACGGCTCAACCTATTACTCGAACGCGTTCCCTCTCACCTTCTTTGTTTACAAATACGGTCGATCGTATTACAATAACAAGTTTGTTAACTGCAGGCGCTGCCGCAGAGCCAAAAAAAACTTTAATAAGTGATGATACGGTTAACCCCAAAACAGCCGCTATGGACAACTCAGTAACTCAAGGAAAAATTTCTCAAAAGCCTACAGTACAAGTTGGTATGGACAGGTACATAACAGTGCTCAAACGGGGACGCAGCCCTACCTCTGCAGCAGTTGCTTCGGCCTCAAAAGTACCAACTTTTGATAAAATAAATACTCAAAATCGTTTTGCAATTCTGGAGGATGTATCCTCTGAAGCAGTAAACGTCATAAAATCGTCAAAGCCTCCCCCGATATATCTTAGGGAACAAAATTCAAATGAGCTCATAAAGAGTTTGATATCAGTGATAGGTGAAAATTCGTTTTACGTAGCGGCTATCAAGCGTGGTAGTATAAACGAGACTAAAATACAAGTCAATCATGAGAATGACTTTCGCAAAGTAATAAACAACTTTGAAGCACTAAAAAAAAACTTTTATACATACCAACTGAAAAGCAGTAAAGGTCTTCAGGTAGTGATTAAGGGTATTGACTCATGTGTGGACCCAGCAGAGGTCAAAACATTCCTAGAAGAAAAAGGCTTCAAGGTAAAACATGTAGCAAACATTAAAAATAGAGAAAAAATTCCCCAACCACTTTTTCGAGTGGAGTTTGAACCCGGCGACGTTAAGCTTAAAAAAAATGAAACGCATCCCATCTATGATTTAAAATACATTCTGTACAGAAAGGTAACTATAGAGGAGCCGCACAAAAGAGGTGGTCCCGTTCAATGTTTGAACTGCCAAGAATTTGGCCATACTAAGGCATACTGCTATTTACCCCCTGTTTGCGTAGTATGTGGTGAGCTACACGGTACAGTTCTTTGCGATAAGTCTAAAACCGACCCCAACGTAAAAAAATGCAGCAACTGTGGTGGTACTCACACTGCCAATTATAGAGGATGCCCTGTATATACTATCGTCAAGCAGTCGGTTGGACCGAAAACTAATCCCCCTCAAATGCAGGTAACGAATCAAGTAAACAGTAATGATCTTCAGGCTCCGCAGCCTAGTAGTAACAGAACCTCTTATGCTAACGTTTTAAAATCAAACAATGTACCAATGCAAGGCGCTTCGTCAAGTAATGACGAAACTCCAGTTTCTAATCTAAGTCGTCTAGAAAAAACCATGGAAACATTAGTGCAAACAGTAAATAATTTTACAAACACAATGGGTAATATGATGCAGGAAATTCTTAGAATGCAATCGATGTTATTGCAAGCTATTCTTAACAAGCCATGAACTGTTTAAAAATTTGTTTTTGGAACGCAAACGGCATCCGCCAACATAAAAATGAATTAGAATACTTTCTTAAAAATAAACAAATTGATGTCATGATGGTTTCTGAAACTCATTTGACCTCAAGAAATACGTTTAAAATTAATGGTTATACTCTATATGATACCAAGGACCCTCGAGATAGAGCTTGTGGAGGTTCTGCTATATTAATAAAAAACCGAATTAAACACTACCCAATGTGTGATCATCGTGAAGATTATCTCCAAGCTACGAACATTTGTGTCGAAGAGCTAAATCGAAGCATAGTTATTTCATCTCTATATTAACCACCTAGATTTGCAATATCAGAAAGCCAATATTATAAATATTATAAGTCACTGGGGCCCTGTTTCCTGGCTGCTGGCGATTACAACGCAAAACATATCTTCTGGGGGTCACGACTTATAACACCAAAGGGTCGTGTTTTGTTTAATACAATCTCTAAAATGAATTTAAATGTTGTCGCGAGCGGCCAACCAACATATTGGCCTGCTGATCCGCAAAAAATTCCAGATGTCATCGATTTTGGCGTGGTTAAAAACATCCCCACAGAAACGATTTACGTTGAAGCTTCCATAGAATTATCCTCTGATCACACACCTACAATTGTTACTATAAAAAACACCAATAGAATTGAATCTCCCTCTGGTCACATAGCGACGTCAGCTACACATATAAATTGGATAAAATATAAAAAATATCTCAGTACCCATTGCACAGAAAATATTCCGCTTAGCACACCGGAGTATATAGATCGCTCTATTGTCAATTTTGACAGTTTTCTAAAACTAGCTGTTCAACATTCCAGCATTGCCCCCAAAAAAACCAAAAATAATAAAATATATTCCTCAGATGTCGAGCGTCTCTTGTCTGAAAAAAGGAGAGCTCGTAGAGAGTGGCAATTGCACAGATCCCCTCAACTTAAGAACTTACTAAAAGACTGTACAAAAAGGCTGAGAAAGTTACTGCAGACTCAGAAAACGGCTTCTCTGGAAAAATATCTTAAGGAACTTGATGCAACTCCACAATCAGACTACTCATTATGGCGTGCAGCTAGAAACCTCAAAAGGCCAGTTGTCGCTAATCCGCCATTAAGAAACTTGAATGGAAGTTGGGCAAGAAATGATGTTGAAAAAGGAAATCTGTTTGTTAATCATTTAAAACACGTATTTACCCCTAACATATCTCACGATATGGCGGTCGAGTTACCACCTGTTGCTGCTAGAGCAGCTGTTCCCCTAAGATTTGAGATAAGAGAAATCGAAAAGGCTATTTGTGATTTAAACCCCAAGAAGGCTCCTGGTTTTGATAAGATCAGCAACAAAATGCTTTTGGAGCTACCCAGCATAGCAAGGAGAATTATTCTTTTAATTTTTAATGCTATTTTACGCCTGGAATACTATCCTCAAAAGTGGAAGGTTTCCTTAGTCATCATGATACCTAAACCAGGAAAGGATCACACAAAAGTTGAGTCATATAGGCCTATAAGTTTACTTTCAAATATATCAAAGCTGTTTGAGAAGCTGTTAGCGTCAAAATTAACCCCAATTCTAAATGAAAACAGATGTATTCCTAACCACCAATTCGGCTTTAGAAGAGAACACAGCACAATTGAGCAAACCCATCGTATAGTAAACGCAATAAGAAAAGCCTTTGAAGAAAGAAAATATTGTTCCGCTCTCTTCATCGATGTTTCTCAAGCTTTTGACAAAGTCTGGCATGAAGGCTTATTACATAAATTGAAGCTAAACTTACCAGTAAACACACACAAGCTGTTAGAAAGCTACTTAGTCGGTCGAAAGTTCATTATTAAAGAAGGTGATTATTTAAGCTCTCCTCAGCCAATTGAAGCTGGAGTCCCTCAGGGAAGCATTCTGGGCCCACTTTTATACTTAATATATACCTCGGATATGCCAACAAACAACTACACCCAAACTTCAACATTTGCTGATGACACAGCTTTTCTAAGCGTGCACGAAAACAGTCAAGAAGCATCTCGATACCTACAGGATCATATATTTCAACTCGAACTGTGGCTGAAGCAATGGAGGATAAAGGTCAATGAGCAAAAATGCGTACATGTAACATTTACCTTGCGTCGGGAAACATGCCCCCCTATTAAAATCAATAATCATTTAGTGCCTCAAAATTCGCATGTAAAATACCTCGTTATTCATCTAGATCGCCGTTTAACGTGGAAAAGCCATATAGAGGCAAAATTATCTCAAATGAAACTTAAAGCCATCCAAATTCATTGGCTTATTGGAAGAAACTCTGTCCTAAGTCTCGACTGCAAACTTTTACTTTACAACTCCATCTTAAAGCCAATCTGGTGCTACGGTATTCAACTATGGGGCACTGCCTCGGCCTCTAATATCGAAAAAATTCAAAGGCGCCAAAATAAACTTCTT
Source organism: Pollenia griseotomentosa (assembly GCA_963931875.1). Taxonomy (NCBI): domain Eukaryota; kingdom Metazoa; phylum Arthropoda; class Insecta; order Diptera; family Polleniidae; genus Pollenia; species Pollenia griseotomentosa. Next base: position 122,881,471 of record OZ007562.1, on the reverse strand, counting down.
CGAATAATCACAGCTGCCCCTTGGTATGTTAAAAACTCAAATATTCACAAGGATCTCAATGTTCCTTTAGTAAAAACTATGATTACAAAATATGCAGTAAAATATTTAAAAAGGCTTGAACAACACCCAAATCCACTAGCTCGAAATATTTTAAACCATGGCGGCCACACTCGCTTAAGAAGAAGAGACACTGCAGCACTTACCCAATTAGATGAGCGATAAACACCTATATAAGTGAACAGAACCCGTGATGAAGAAAATTTTTGTCTGGCACTGGCAGGACGTAAAATAACGTATTAGGTTAAGATTTGATTAATTATTGTTAGTTCATATTTAAAATATGAAGATTCAATAAAAAATAATGAGAAAAAAAAAAAAAAAAAAAAATTTTAGAAGAAAATCATTTTCATTGATGAGGCACATTTTCACCTCAGTGAATTCGTCAAAAAGCAGATTTGCCGCATTTGGGCGAATGATAATCCAAGAGTTTTTGTCGAAAAGCCAACGCACCCAGAAAGAGTGACTGTTTGGTGCGGTTTATGGGCTGGCGGCATCATCGGGCCGTATTTTTTCCAAAATAAGCCCGTTCAGGCAGTTACTGTGAATGGTGTTTGCTATCATGATATGATAACGAACTTTTAATGGCCCGAATTGAAAGATATGGATGTGGACTATATGTCGTTTTAACAGGACGGTGCCACTTGCCACACAGCTAACGAAACAATGGCTCTTTTGCGCGACAAATTCAATGGCCGTGTAATCTCAAGTGGGTGCGATGTCAATTGGCCGCCATGATCATGTGATTTCACACCGTTGGACTTCTTTTTTTGGGGTTATTTGAAAGAAAAGTTGTACGTCGACAAGCCAGCAACAATTCAAGAGCTAAAGGATGATATAATTCGGCAAATTAACGGCATAGAACCTCAATCATGCCTCAGCGTCATCGAAAATTTGGAGAATCGGATAGAGGTGTGCCGCCGAGGTCGCGGCGGCCACTTGGCCGATATTTTGTTTCATACATTTTTGAACCATACCAATATTATAATAATAAAAAGAAATGACAATAATCAACATCGGCCCTAAAAAATTTAACCACCCTTTATTAACACAAACATCTTGTTGTTGCTATCAAACTGCTTGTGTAGTTTATATGGCCGTTTATTCGCTACTCTACGTTCGTATTATTTAATTGCGTGGAAGCAAAAGATTTTTAAATAAAGTGTTTTTCATTAGAAGCGACGAGTTTTGTTTTTCCATTTAAAAGATTTGCGGAAATGATGTTCATCAGTCTAACCTCATGGTAGCTCGTTACCACTAGTTCACAAACAATGAGCTTAACAACCGCTTTCGTGCGGGTAAGCACACACACACACACAGGTATCAATTGGAGTGCATAATTCGACCAAAATTATACACCTGCGCTTAATTAGGAGCTGGAGCCATCTAACCTCCGTTGCTTTAGGAATAGCCAGCAGTATCTGTCGAAGAGCCACAGCAACTAGAAATTAATTAACGTCCCACCCAGGCCTGCCATATTTGCCTCTAAATTATCAAGGTGCCGATTTGCCGATTTTTGCTAAAAAAAAATGCCCTTTTTTTAATAAGCGACTAAAACATGGTAACTTTTTGTTTGCAAGCTTTTTGGCAAAAATTCTGATTTAAAACGTGAGAATTTTAGTGGTGCATTTTCAAAAAATTATTTTCCTGCCAATCTTTCGAAAATTATGAAAGAATTTTTAGCCAAGTCAACCCAAATAAAACAAAATTTCGGTGCTTGTTTTGAAACTGATTCCAGGGGGCTGATTCTGGCAGTCGTGGTCGAATACTTTTTTGTTTCGGAAGCAATTTTAGTTATAATTAATTCAGTCGATACTGAACGAATCGAAATTATTTTTTCAGTGTTGTGAAAACTCAAAAAAAAGCTTTTCAACATTGAAAAAAAATTTCGATTCGTTCAGCACCGACACCGATAAAACGTTTATTTTTTATTGATTATTATGTTTCAAACATTAGTTAATGCTGCATATTTCTATTTTGTTATTAAAAATATGTTTTGTTGTATTAAAAACAGGCATTTTAAATATGCCGATTTTTTTAAATTAAAGTGCCAATAATGCCGATTTTTTTTAGAAAATATAAACCGATGTCGCTACGCCATTCCCTAAAGTATCTATTCGTCAAAGAAGTTGTTATGCGTAGAACCCTTTTGTGAGCTTAAGCCTTGAAAAAGGCAACCCCTATCGGACGGTGAACAACTTACTGAGAAGCAAACTTGCATCAGAAAATCAGGGCTTCCTCAAAGACAATAATCCTGAAAGACAGAAAGTATTTCTCGCAAGAAGCATACTAACGGAGGCCTCAACCAATAGTCTAACCGGTGACTGCTTAGCGGAGGCAACTGACTCCCATATCACCAGAGTTAAAAACTCTGTTGAAGCTTCGAAACTCAAGAATCCGAAAACTTCTTGAGCCCCTGTCATTTACATAGATGTTTTGCGCATCCCATGTTGCATGCACCTGCCGTTTTCTCCAGTGGATGTAACATCAGGAGGTCAAGATGGTTTTAATAAAAATAAAGTACAATCGATCCAATTATTTATGAAATACTTCAAATGATCACCGTGACGGGAAATGACCGCTCTTCATGGTTAAATGGCATAGACTTACGTTTTAAACTGTGCAAAAATTACGAAAATCTGGCGAAATGTCGTACTAACTCAAAAACCGTAAACCTTTATATATAAAAATTTCACTTCACTAGGGCAGATTTAACAAATGAGAAAAAAAAGTAAACAAAGTTCTTTTATATAGACTTTGAAGCGAATTCAGTACGGCCAATTTAATTTGCGTAAAGGCCCAAATACACTGATCAAAATACTCATCAAACATTGTGGTAGGATTAGTGAAAATGTGTTTGTATATGTCACACCGACGATGCTGGATAAAATATCAAAAAAATTTGATGTGACGGCGAATATTACGTCCAGCACACGTACACGTTGAATTCGCCGGCTGCACAAGCATTTGACAAGTGTATTTGGCCCTTAACATTATCTTACCTTTACCTTTAACATATTGGAAACTGTAGGCGACGACGCTGTATGCGTCAAACACTTTACTTGTCTCCTTTTTCGTCTACAAACATCTCCCGTCTGCCTTTCAATTTCCAATATATAAAAGTAAGACGAATTTTATATGCGCGTTGGTTGCAATGCTGTTCACATAAAGCTTACGAAAAATAATTATTGTTACTATTTATTTTCAAAAGCTTAGTAATCTCAATATTTGAAAACCAATTCATAATTTTTTTAATATTTATAATGACTGATTATAAAAAAGAGAACACACATTTTAAAGATGACAGCGAGTTGTCTACCGAAAAAGATGAACTATGGTCGCCTTATTGTAAATTACCCGAAATTCCGTTATGAATTGGTATAATTCAGTGCTGCGAGTTGCAATTAGGTTTAAAATGTAACGCGTTAAAAAAGTTGTTTCTTCCCAAAATATAAATTCAGTTTGGCGGCGTATAAAAACACTTTCACAGTGTACCACACACTTGATTACGCGTGCGTTCACAACACATGTCATGGTTCAGGAATCAACTTACATGCAATGTGCAACGGTTGGATCGTCCCAGACCGTAATTTCTAGTTATATGTTGTTTATAAATTTAACTAGTTGAGCTAATTTTCCTCGGTAATAAGTTCCCAAACGTATTTTACAATAAAGTCTAGAAACTAAAATGTCCTTGAAAGCTTGATATATCATATAATTAATTACACGTATGTATGTTTGTAAATTAGTATTTTCTGTATAACCATAAAATTCCATTATTAATAAGACCAATTATTTGACCTATATTTTATCTACTTAAATAAGAATATAGATTACCTTATAGTAAAAATCTTAATAGATTTAGTAATTTAAATTAAAAACGTTCAATTGATCATTAGAATCACTATTAATTTAACGATTATTTTGTGGAGATTAAAGCAAACAACACAAAAACCGAAAGAGTTAAACGATCATAACCCAGCATACAACTAAGAAATATACTTGAAGCAGGAAAATAAAAGTTTGTAATCTTATTTAAAACGGACTAAACAACATATCAATTCAGTAACCATGTTCTGTAACTTTAGTGAGAACTTCTCGCACCGAAAAGCTGCGAAACAAAATATTCCGTCGTTTCTCGAAAAGTGAGAAAAAATTGCGGATGTATCTCATGTCGAAACCTATCAAAAGATATTACGTCGTTACGTTATAAATGTCATAACTTTGCACTAGAAGCCGATGTGAAATTGCAGACGTTGAAAATGCAAATAACACATATCGTTGACGGCGACAAAAAATTACCTAAAATTGAAAATTTTGCAACGACGGCGGCGAAAATACAACAGTCGGCTATACCAAATAATGTAAAGTGCGTTTTTAATGTCTGTTGCTGGCAAACAAGCTTTGGAAACATTCGTATCTATATCATAAAAATGAAATGTTGTGTGTTGCTGATCGCATAACTTGAGAACGGCTAGACCGATTTGGACGATTTCTTTCTAATGATCGCCAACATAAGGAGCATATAGACGACATGTTTTTGTCATCTGACATGTCAAATTTTTAAGTCACATGTAATTGTGCATGTCTGTCAAATTTGCTGTTTTACATAAGCTTTATAATATTCGGTCACAAACGTACATGTAATTTGCTTCTGACATTGTCTCTGTTTTTTTCGCATTGTTATTGCAGAAACCAAAGTAGTGCTCGGTTTCAAAATAGCTTGCTGCCGCCATGAAAAGTTTTATTTGCGCCGTTAACATTTTTTTTCTTTTAATTCAAAGATACCAATTTAGGATTTTATAATAAAACGGTTTTTATATATATATTCACATAAATTCTATTCAATGGCAAGATGATCAAACATAAATCGGTATTGTAAAAAAATAACTTCAGCCGGCTAATGATTCCGTCAATAGTGGACGCCGCTGCTGGTTTCTTCCCGGCATAGCTTTCTGACGTCAGATGGTTTGTCAGAAGAAAATAGAGCACGCTCTAATTGAAATTTTGTCAGATGACTTTGCGTCTGACTTTTACAGAAGCAAAGTTAAAAAGGTAACACACGACATGTATGTATTTTGCAGTGGGAAATTTGACATGTCAGATGACAAAAACATGTCGTGTACGGGCGCCTTTAGGTTTTTACGAAAATAACATTTTGCCCCGCCCATTTTTACGCCTACTTTTTTCGATTTACCTAAAATCAGAAAACGGCTCTAGTATTTAATAGTATTTAATAAAATTGTTAAAAGCAAAATAATTAAACAATGAAAAAATGAGCCAAGAACAAAATATTATTATTATTATTCTTTGGATTTTTAATGGTTTTTTAGTGTTAAAATTGTTTCTCGTCTCATTTTTAATCGTGAGTTTATTTGACAGTTCGAAGCGTTTGTTTCAATAAATGGCTTTTATGTTTCATTTCACACATTTCAAACGAAAAGTATCTTGACGCGAGAGTTACAGAACATGGGCACTGATCTCATATACACAGAAAAAAAAAATATTTCTAAATAGTTTATATAGTTTCCTCTATGCAGGCTTTCAAGGTCATTAATTTTTTTTTTTTTTTTTTTTTTTTTTTTTTTTTTCTCATTATTTTTTATTGAATCTTCATATATTAAATATGAACTAACAATAATTAATCAAATCTTAACCTAAAACGTTATTTTATGTCCTGCCAGTGCCAGACAAAAATTTTCTTCATCACGGGTTGTGTTCACTTATATAGGTGTTTATTGCTCATCTAATTGGGTAAGTGCTGCAGTGTCTCTTCTTCTTAAGCGAGTGTGGCCGCCATGGTTTAAAATATTTCGAGCTAGTGGATTTGGGTGTTGTTCAAGCCTTTTTAAATATTTTACTGCATATTTTGTTATCATAGTTTTTACTAATGGAACATTGAGATCCTTGTGAATATTTGAGTTTTTAACATACCAAGGGGCAGCTGTGATTATTCGAAGAAGTTTATTTTGGCGCCTTTGAATTTTTTCGATATTAGAGGCCGAGGCAGTGCCCCATAGTTGAATACCGTAGCACCAGATTGGCTTTAAGATGGAGTTGTAAAGTAAAAGTTTGCAGTCGAGACTTAGGACAGAGTTTCTTCCAATAAGCCAATGAATTTGGATGGCTTTTAGTTTCATTTGAGATAATTTTGCCTCTATATGGCTTTTCCACGTTAAACGGCGATCTAGATGAATACCAAGGTATTTTACATGCGAATTTTGAGGCACTAAATGATTATTGATTTTAATAGGGGGGCATGTTTCCCGACGCAAGGTAAATGTTACATGTACGCATTTTTGCTCATTGACCTTTATCCTCCATTGCTTTAGCCACAGTTCGAGTTGAAATATATGATCCTGTAAGTAACGAGATGCTTCATAACGGTTTTCGTGGACGCTTAGAAAAGCTGTATCGTCTGCAAATGTTGAAGTTTGTGTATAGTTGCTTGTTGGCATGTCCGAAGTATAAATTAAGTATAATAGGGGGCCCAGGATGCTGCCTTGTGGGACTCCAGCGTCAATAGGCTGAGGTGAACTTAAGAAATTTCCTTCTTTAATAATAAATTGACGACCGACTAAGTAGCTTTCTAGCAGCTTGTGTGTGTTTGCTGGTAAATTTTGCTTCAATTTATGTAATAAGCCTTCATGCCAGACTTTATCAAAAGCTTGCGAAACATCGATGAAGAGTGCTGAGCAATATTTCTTTTCTTCAAATGCTTTTCTTATGACATTTACTATTCGATGAGTCTGTTCGATTGTGCTGTGTTTTCTTCTAAATCCAAACTGATGGTTTGGAATACATCTATTTTCACTTAAAATCGGTGTTAATTTTGAAACTAATAATTTCTCAAACAGCTTTGACATATTTGATAATAAGCTAATAGGCCTATAAGACTCAACTTTTGTATGATCTTTACCTGGCTTTGGTATCATGGTAACTAAGGAAACCTTCCATTTTTGAGGATAGTATTCGAGGCGTAAAATAGCATTAAAAATAAAGAGAATAATTTTCTTTGCTATGCGAGGTAGCTCTAAAAGCATTTTATTACTGATCTTATCAATACCAGGTGCCTTCTTAGTGTTTAAGTCACAAATAGCCTTTTCGATTTCTCTTATCTCAAATCTGAAGGGTATAGCTGCTCTAGCAGCAACAGGTGGTAACTCGACCGCAATATTGTGAGATATATTTGGTGTAAATACGTTTTTTAAATGATCGACAAACAGGTTTCCTTTTTCAGCATCATTTCTTGCCCAACTTCCATTTAAGTTTCTTAATGGTGGCTTAGAGACAACTGGCCTTTTGAGATTTCTAGCTGCACGCCACAATGAGTAGTCTGATTGTGGAGTTGCATCAAGTTCCTTGAGATATTTTTCCAGTGAAGCCGTTTTCTGAGTCTGCAGTAACATTCTCAGCCTTTTTGTACAGTCTTTTAGTAATTTCTTAAGTTGAGGGGATCTGTGCAATTGCCACTCTCTACGAGCTCTCCTTTTTTCAGACAAAAGACGCTCGACATCTGAGGAATATATTTTATTATTTTTAGTTTTTTTGGGGGCAATACTGGAATGTTGTACAGCTAGTTTTAGAAAACTGTCAAAATTGACAATAGAGCGATCTATATACTCCGGTGTGTTAAGCGGAATATTTTCTGTGCAATGGGTACTAAGATATTTTTTATATTTTAACCAATTTATATGTGTAGCTGACGTCGCTATGTATCCAGAGGGAGATTCAATTCTATTGGTGTTTATTATAGTAACTATTGTAGGTGTGTGATCAGAGGATAATTCCAAGGAAGCTTCAACGTGAATCGTTTTTGTGGGGATGTTTTTAACAACGCCAAAATCGATGACATCTGGAATTTTTTGCGCATCAGCAGGCCAATATGTTGGTTGGCCACTCGCGACAACATTTAAATTCATTTTAGAGATTGTATTAAACAAAACACGACCCTTTGGTGTTATTAGTCGTGACCCCCAGAAGGTATGTTTAGCGTTATAATCGCCAGCAGCCAGGAAACAGGGCCCCAATGACTTATAATATTTATAATATTGGCTTTCCGATATTGAAAACCTAGGTGGTGAATATAAAGATGAAATTACTATGTTTCGATTTATCTCTTCAACACAAATGTTCGTTGCTTGGAGATAATCTTCACGATGATCACACATTGGGTAGTGTTTAATTCTGTTTTTTATTAAAATGGCAGAACCTCCACAAGCTCTATCTCGAGGGTCCTTGGTATCATATAGAGTATAACCATTGATTTTGAACGTATTTCTTGAGGTCAAATGAGTTTCAGAAACCATCATGACATCAATTTGTTTATTTTTAAGAAAGTATTCTAATTCATTTTTATGTTGGCGGATGCCGTTTGCGTTCCAAAAACAAATTTTTAAACAGTTCATGGCTTGTTAAGTACAGCTTGCAATAACATCGATTGCATTCTAAGAATTTCCTGCATCATATTACCCATTGTGTTTGTAAAATTATTTACTGTTTGCACTAATGTTTCCATTGTTTTTTCTAGCCGACTTAGATTAGAAACTGGAGTTTCGGCATTACTTGTCGAAGCGCCTTGCATTGGTACATTGTTTGATTTTAAGACGTTGGCATAAGAGATTCTGTTACTACTAGGCTGGGGGGCCTGAAGGTCATTACTGTTTACTTGATTTGTTACCTGAGGTGGATTAGTTTTCGGTCCAACCGACTGCTTGACGAAAGTATATACAGGGCATCCTCTATAATTGGCAGTGTGATTGCCACCACAGTTGCTGCATTTTTTTACGTTGGGGTCGGTTTTAGACTTGTCGCAAAGAACTGTACCATGTAATTCGCCACATACTACGCAAACAGGGGGTAAGTGGCAGTATGCCTTAGTATGGCCAAATTCTTGGCAGTTCAGACATTGAACGGGACCACCTCTTTTGTGCGGCTCCTCTATCGTTACTTTTCTGTACAGAATATATTTTAAGTTATAGATTGGATGCGTTTCATTTTTTTTAAGTTTAACGTCGCTGGGTTCAAACTCCACTCGAAAAAGTGGTTGGGGAATTTTTTCTCTATTTTTAATGTTTAATACATGTTTTACCTTGAAGCCTCTTTCTTCAAGGAATGTTTTTACCTCTTCTGGGTCCACACATGAGTCAATACCCTTAATCACTACCTGAAGACCTTTACTGCTTTTCAGTTGGTATGTATAAAAATTTTTTTTGAGTGCCTCAAAGTTGCTTACAATTTTTCGAAAATCATTCTCATGATTGATTTGTATTTTTGTTTCGTTTATACTACCACGCTTGATAGCAGCTACGTAAAACGAATTTTCACCTATAACCGATATTAAACTCTTTATGAGCTCATTAGAATTTTGCTCCCTCAGATATATCGGGGGAGGCTTGGACGATTTTATGACGTTTTGTGCTTCAGAGGATTCATCCTCCAGAATTGCAAAACGATTTTGAGAATTTATTTTATTAAAAGATGGTACTTTTGAGGCCGAAGCAACTGCTGCAGAGGTAGGGCTGCGTCCCCGTTTAAGCACTGTTATGTACCTGTCCATACCAACTTGTACTGTAGGCTTTTGAGAAGTTTTTACTTGAGTTATTGAGTTGTCCATAGCGGCTGTTTTGGGGTTAACTGTTTCATCACTTATTAAAGTTTTTTTTTGCTCTGTGGCAACGCTTGCAGTTAATAAATTTGTTATTGTATTACGATCGACCGTATTTTTAAACAAAGAGGGTGAGAGAGAACGCGTTCGAGTAATAGGTTTAGCCGTTAAATAATTGCTATCATCGATTCTTTTTTCTACGTTTGTTTCGTCAACACTCAATGTAACATACGCATTTCTTTCGTTATGTTTTATTGTTTTTGCATTATATGCATTCATAAGAGTTTTTTTTTATATATTACTGTTTGTTTAAATGTGCTCTTCTTTTTATTTGTTGTTTAAAAAACCCCGAGAATAAAAAAAAAGAATAAAGAAAACAAGAAATGTTTTTGCTTAAAATGTATGTATGTATATGTATGTGTGTACATACATATATTTTTGTTAATTGTAATTTTTAATATTTGTATTAAAAATTTTATGTTCACTTATTAAAAATTATTTTAAAGCGTCTGTTCATTCGCTGATCTTATATTATTTAAAAAAAGATAATAATATTATTATATCATAAATATACACTTATTTATGTTAAAAAAAAAACCGTAAGCCGAGTTAAAAAAAAACACGTCTGCATTCAACGAGCACGCAAGCAGAAATTAATTTAATGTAAATAAAAGATTATTTATTTCATTCTCAATAAAATCCGACGTTTCGTTGGTATTCTTTCCAACTTCTTCAGGGATTGAGTTTTTATTAAAGTCTGGCAACATTGTAAAAATACAAAGTAAAAAGTAGTCAATAATAACAATAATTATAATCTTAATTTTTGACAAATTAACTTACAATAATCTTTTTCGTAAAGTATTGCAATGGTGTAGTTTGCATTTGTATTGTCTTTGTCTTTATTTGTGTTTATTGCACTTGTCGATTTTTGTTGTATTCTTAAGCTCTCCAACGTGTATCTTTTATATTCCCTTTTCTCTTTATCTAAAATTCTCACTTTTTTAAAGTTTGGCTTGTGTCCGTTTTCAATGCAGTGTTGTGCAAGTGCAGTTAATGGTTTTCCTCTTTTTATATCAGCTTTATGTTTGTCTATTCTCACGCCTAAATTTCTCTTTGTTGTTGTAGATTTTTCCACAATTCAATTCAATAATTGGTGATTGTAGACAAATAAATAGTATCAATTAAATATTTTTTGATATTAACAACATTTTCTGCAGTAATGTTGTTGCTTTAAGTAAACGTTTAATTAACATGCTTAAATATTTAATTAAAACTGATTTTATTTTTGACTTATGATTTAATTGAAAAAAATTTGTTGTTGATAACGACCTTATTATTTGTTTTAATGCAGTTGTTGATATTTTTAAATTGTGATTATTAAACAGTTTTAATACACCTGGGTTTTTCTTTCTTTATTTCTTTATTAAATTACTATCACACCAAGAATAAAATTTATAAATTACAGTGATAGAAAGTAACATTTGTTATATTAACATGAAGTAGATTTCATTTGGATATAATAAATTTAATCATAAAAACTAAAATAAACTAACATAGCACAGTTAACATTAGACATACATATTTAGATTCAAAATAATTTTAAAACAATTTTAAAAGTTCCTTTTTGAAAAGTAATGCGTTGCTTTGTACTTGGATATATGATGGTAAGTCGTTCCAAAGACACGTTGTGTAATTGAAAAATTGTCTTGTAGACACAAGATATTTGTATTTTTGTGATCTCAAGTTTTTTCCTTGTGGTGATTGTGCAAAAATAATTTTGTTGAAAAGATATTCTGGCTTCTTCAGGTATATAATCTTATGCATCATTCATTATAAGGCTTTAATATTTTAGTAAATTTTTAAAACTTATATTATGTAACTGGTATGCATATGATGATATACTAGCTCGTCTACTTCTGTTGAAAACGTATCTGGCTATATTGTTATATGTGACCTTGAGGCGATTAAAGTCAATAGCATCGCAATTGGCAAATATTTCACACACGTAAAGTAGAACTGGTATTAAATAGGTTTTTGCCAAAAGCATTCTTATTTCAAACGGTGTCGATGATTGCACAGCCCACAGATGTCTCAGCATCTCATGAACTTCACCAGCTGATATATTTATATGGTTAGTCCAAGAAAGTTTGGCATTGAATGTGATTCCCAAAACCGAAGACGATTGAACAAAATGGATTTTTGAGTTGTTAATATGTTGAAATATATTATCATTAAGTCGTTTTTTATTTATCCAAATCAATGTTAATACAGTCAATACAATTTTGAACATTTTCCATCGTGCTGCTTAAGTACAACTGAACGTCATCAGCATACATTTTAGCACTACAGTAATTCAGAGCCTCAGGCAAATCGTTAATGTACATACAGAAAAGCAATGGACCAAGAATAGAGCCCTGCACTCCTCTCTCAACATTCGCTGGCTTAGAAGTCACGCCATTTAAAGTAACCACTTGTTTACGATTAATAAGGTAAGAGGAATTATGTTTGTTAGCCGAGTTAGAGAAACTAAAGGTTTTTATAGTTAAGTGAGTAAAATCGAGTGGTCAACGGTATCAAAAGCCTTACTGTGATCTAAAATCACAAGAAAGGATACCATATTCTTATCCAGTTTAGATCTAATTTCTTCTACTACATCGATCAGAACCGTAAAACCAGACTGTCTATCCGTTAGATACTGATCCTTTAAATACTCATTCGTTTGCCCATACATAAGATTTTCCATAACTTTTGATAAGAACAGTAATATCGCTATTGGACGGAAGTCGCCGTTGTTTTTTGGAATGGGAATGATTTTTGTTTCTTTCCACAATCAGGAAAAATTGATTTTGTTAATATTGTATTAAGCAAATGAGTTAAATATGTCAGAAGCTTAGGAGCGACAATTTTAAAAATCTTGGACTTATTTAATCTTAGCCCATAGCATTTGACTTAATTGATGTTATACTCTTAAGGACTTCAAATCGATCCACACATCGGAAATAAAAACAGTTCTCAATAGGCACGGTATGTATTTTTTCGTACTCATTTTCAGTTGGTCTGTCTATTCATTTTGGTTTCGACAAATTTGTTGTTTAATTTATCTACGTCAACATCAGAACTTGTAGTGCAATCGTTTCTTTTCCCAATACCTATTTCACGGATCTCTTTCCATTTTTTCTTGCTATCAATAGCCGAAGAGAATTTCTGTCGATAATAACTGGATTTTGAAATATTTATGCTGTTTTGCTGTTTATGCGGATTTGAACAATGACTGTAACTCAGGCGTTTTAAATTTCTTCCAATGTTTATATACCAAATCTCTTTTTTCAATTAGTCGTTTTATAGTTGAAGTAAACCACGGAGGCTGTTTGCCTTAATGGTCTTAGTTTTCTCGGGCACAGTTTCATTAAATATTGTGATAAGGTTATTTTGAACAAAAGCAATTTGATCATTAACATTATCAAGACCATATATTAATTCCCAACTAACACGGTCAATACGCTGGTTTAACACTGAATAATCGATGCCACGAAAATCTCTATAAGTGTAATAAGTATCTTTAGTGTTAATGTAGGTTTTATAAATAATTAAAATTAAGTCATGCTTCGAAAAAACAGGGGCGGAAAATTGATCTTAAGGCAATATTTTGGCTTTTTTATTAGTAAAAAAAAACATCAAGAAAACCGTTTGAGCCACTTGGATAGTGGGTTGGAACGATCGTGTTAACAGGCAAGAGGCCGAGTGTTTGCATTGGATCTAAAAGTGACTTGTCAACAAGCAAATTACTGTTAAAATCACCGGAGATGATTACGTCGTTGTTCAATAAGGACACAGATTCAATTTTATCAAACAAATCTTAGGTATCAATGAAGTTATACGGACGATATACGCAGGCAATAAGAATTTTATCATTCTCCTTAGTGTGTACTTCAAGAAATATGTTCTCAATTTCGCTACTGGGCCCTGATCTTAGTTTAAAGCAACAATTTATCTCCATTCTTACATAAAGTGAGACGCCACCAGCGTTAGTTCTCCTGTCAGCACGAAATAGTTTAAACTTAGGAAAATTGAAAATTGAATCGTTGACTAAGGGATCAAACCAGGTTTCAGAAATGTACCGTACCACTTAAGGTTTTAACTGGAATTTTTCTATCTGTTGTTTTTATACATATGCAAATTATTCTTGACTTGTGAATATGTACTTCATAAATTGGTGCTGCAAGTAGCAATTGGGTAATGCGTTTAGGAAGTTGTTAAAATGTAATTGAAGATTTAGCTAAGCATGTTAAATATTGTGTGCTGGGTTATTACTTACTTAAATTTAAAACTACACATATTCCAGAGTACAATTTGATTATATTCTATTGCTCGGTTAATCGAATATTGTTTTATTAAATGAACTTGCAACATTCCATAAAACTGATAATCGTGTTAATGTGCCACCAGCAACAAAAGCACTACATTTAAGTAGCAGCAATTGCCAATAAAAAAAGACTGGACTTAAAAAATCTTGGGCTTTGTTTCCTCTATGCTATTGTTTGTTATCCAAAAAATATCTTAAAGCAATTTGTTGGCGGTAGCCTAATCGGACGAAACTTCAACAATGATCTGTTCAGAGGGTCGTATGAGAGTAAAGAGGATTGAAAGTTCACCAAAAAAAAAAACAACAAAAATGAAACAACTAGAAATTTTGAAATCCGTAACACAAGGAATTAATTCATCGTTTGATTGGAAACGTTTATGTCGTGGACACAACTGAAATAAGACTTAAATCATGCATAACTTTTCTCGCACCACTCTCGCACTATCATCGCACCTGAATATCATATTCCATCACACAGCAAAAAAAAAAAAAAAAAAAAAATAAACTGAAAATAAATTGATTGTGTTGAAAAGATTATTGAAGAGTTCACGTTTATAAACCAATTTCAAAAGATTTTTAATGACTGTATATGAACAAAATAGAACAAGAAATCTGAGCAAAATCTAGCAAAAAAAATCGCTTATAAAGAAATAAAATAATTTTATAAATTTTATTCTTTAAAAACTTTTGTGGCAAACTGAGAAGGAGTGAATACCATAAGAAATGGTAGTTCTATCAAAGATATGACTCTATTATATAGTTCACATAATAACGCTACAAGAAAAGCAAAAACCTAGCCATTAAATTGCAATTATTAGATGCTAAAGTAGTATAAAAATATAAAAGAAGTAAAGAAGAAAAGAATTTGATATGTTCAAGTGTTAATTTTATACTCCCCAAGATAGAGAAACTGACAAACGGTATGTTTGGCTGTTGCGACTGACAAAATCATTTCAATTCATTTTAAACTTGACTTGATTTGACCATTCTTTTCTTTTTACTGCAGCTTTTGATGTCAACCGTTCAACAAAATTACAAACTAGTAGCGAAAAATTCCTTAGGAAACATTCTTTTTTTTATATTTGCATCCCTGCCACCTCAGCCAGTTTTCCTGCCAAATGACCGTCATCATCATTATCATCAACACTTTGTTTTTATACTCGATGTATTTTTGAGTGTAATGATTAGTTTAAAACAGGGATGGAAATCATGGTATAAATGTGATTATGACTTATGCGCCCCATACGCGGTTCGATTCAGTTGTCAACTGAGTCTTTCAACTGAATTGATGCTTGGCCACACACTTCATCAACTGAATTGAAAGATTTTAAATTAGTTTTAAAATTTAATCAAATAAAATACAATTTTTAAAATACTTAACTTTTTTTTACAAAAGAAAACTACAAACATTAATTTTGACAGCTAATAAAGAGACTCGAGCACACACAGTACAATTGAATTGAAAGACTTAATAGTCAACTTGAAAAAATCAAATTTGGACAACAACCGACTCAGTTGACAATTGAATTGAATCGTGTATGGTCTGCTTTACATGAGTACCTGCACTTACTAAATGCCTCTGTGTGTGCTACGATAACATTCACACACATGTTGCAATTTGAGGGTATAATCTGACAAGAATTATATATTCGTCCCTTGTTAAGGAGCCGGAGCTATTTATCCATTAGCTTTTGTCGAATAGCAACAGAACCATGGGAGCCTCCACAGGCCTAACTTTCCCACAAGCGAAAAATTAGGCTGCTATGTGGAAGAATCCCTTCCCGCGGCTTTGGGTGTAAAGTACAGCCACTATTCGAAAGTGTCCCTCCAAAAGAGTGTCCCTTTAAAAATCATCCTCCGAAAGATAGTAAGCATTTCTCACAAGAAGCATACTAAGGGAGGCCTTAGCCATTGTCATACCATGCATGCACCTGAAAGCCCATAGACTTTTAGTGTCCTAGGATAGAAAATCGACATGATGAAAACTGTCATGCACCTCTAGCCCACTACCATCTATCTGCTCTAAAAGAACTCCATGGAAGTAGGACTATAAAACCGAAATGGTAAATCTTCCGATACCTCTCGGTACGCGTTCTTTTACCAGGCTTCTCGATCAATTTTGCATTTATTCGGTTTCCAGACATTGACCAAACCTTATTTGCTCTAATTTGAAATCATGACTGCGACTTATTTGATATAATTTAAAAGTCGAAGAGTTAATCAATGCATAGGTGCTGTTCTTCCGTCGCCTATGCATTGTATCCATTCGCACTGTCTAGTTTTTATAGAACCTTGAATTGCATATATTTTTTTTGCCGAACATAGAAGGAATCCCTAAACGGCATTCTTTCATCTACCATATAATTCATCCTTTGCATTGTTTTGTTCCTGTAGAATTTACTACTTTTTTTGTAACCACTATGGATGAACCCAAATTTCTCAGAAACGTCCCAGAAGTTTTTTTGCGGGAAAATCTTTTTTTTTAATACGTATCTGGTTTTCTTTCATTGTTGTTCAAAATATGGTAGCGTCATGGTCTGAAAAGTTTATTCAGTCTAAAAAGTTATTAAGAACAAAATAAGATACGGCATTTTCCATCTCTGGCTTAGAAGCTGTTAAAGAAGAAGTATTATTGTTATTGGCATCATTGAAGCAAATTGTAGATGAAAGAAAGCCGCTTAAAAGAGTGCGCAGGTTCCTTTTGAACTTTGTGAGGTTGTTGCTTTCGTACGAACATTATTTGAAGAGTTTACGCATGCGCTACTACTAGTATAAACATACTTACATACGAGGGCGGGTCAAAAGGTCGGTAGCTCAGGTAAAAAAAATTATTTTATTTTTTAAGGTGGTGTTCTTTAAGCTTCATGCACTTCGTCTAACGTTTTGTCGAATTTTTTTTATCGCTTTCAAAAAGTAAGGCCTGGAACAGAATAAAGTAGTTGTAGTAGTTGCTGAAGCTGACGGATTCTTTGTGGCGCAACAAAGTTAAAATATTTCGAATTTTGCGCTTTTACAGCGACTATTCTGTTCCCCAACTAAGATTCGACAGGACATTAAAATTGATATTTGTTTGTACGATGATTTCGTCATTGAAGTGATATCTTTCTCCGACAAGACATTTCTTCAGGCTTGGAATTAAGAAATAGTCACTATGGCTAAATCTGGATAATAGAGTGAATCACTGAGCAAATCGTAGCTTTATTAACGGGTTTTTGCCATGGAATTTTCGATGTGCAAATTTTCTGAAGTTATGAGGTAATCTGCTATTATAGGCTGTCCAACATAAACTTAATGACAGGAGTAAACTCACAGATGGCTGTTAACAGGAACAGTGTTGCTTTTTCACTTAAGTGCCGGGAAATTGAAAAAGTCACGGACTTATTGACCCGCCCTCGTATAGTGAAAATCATTCATATAAAATAGTAAAAGTCGAAAGTTGTAGCTATTGCAGACCCGTAAGGGCAACCTTAAAAAGAAACCGTGTGTGGATGGACATTTAGACAATGAATTATTGGAATAATTATGTTTAGCACGACACCTTGGGTGACTATTAAATGTCCTTTTCTACCTTAAAAAGATATTTTAAGCAATAGGAATTTAAAGTTCTTGTGAGGTGTCATATTACGGGTATTCGTGAATATCGTTCTCGCGGTGCTTAAAGCATCGAGCGGACACAATGAAAATAAACCACAGAAACCACGTTATCTTCGAAGAAAGCTCTTCAACAAAAAGTACGGTTGATTACAAGGTCCTGCGATATTGATTTAGTTTTAATTATCATTTCATTCCTAACCTCCATTCTATCTTTACAGGGAGGGTTTACATATTACCGGTCTTTTAGGGTTTTCGGTTGCACGCCATAATGAGTAGTCAGATTTTGGAGTTCCGTCAAGTTCTTTTAGATACTTTTCTGAGGCTATTGTTCTTTGAGCCTTAACTAACTAATTTTTGTGTATTCTTTTAGTAAACTTTATGGATGAGAAGATTTGTAAAGTTTCTATTCTTTACGAATTTTTGTTTTTAGCCAAGAGTCGTTCGATATCTGTAAACAAAATTTTATTATATCTGATTTGTTTTGGTTCTATGAGTGAATTTTCAACCGCTAGTTTGATATTCTTTTCAATATTAGCAACGGAGAATTGAATTCAAATTAAAAAAAAAATTAAAAAAGGGAAACAACTCTCGAAAAACTTTTCTTCATAAATGGATTGATAGTTTTGGAATTTTCCCCAAACTTTCATTTCTTACCTCAATGGAGTTCAAAATTTCTACTACTCTAAGGATTTTCAAGATAATATTTAAAAATCTTACCTTTTCTGACCAAACATCAAGCTCGCGGTTTTCATCGTCAGCTTGAGGGACGTCCTTTTGAGCATTAATGCAGGCCAAATTTAAATTTAGTAAAGGCTCATGACAAAAACTTTCAAAAGGACTGCTAACAAACGCCATTTTATAGGGGTAAACTTGTTTTTAAAATAACTAGCAGCACGTTCCCAACTTTCACGAACGTATTTATTCAGCCTCGTAAAAATGAGAAAACCGAAAAATATTTACAGACTTGTTTAACGCTTGTGTTAATACCCGGGTACCATGGTACTAGAGTTTTTTTCCCGGACTTTTTCGATTCCCGGGAAAGCGGGAAATTTTTTTTAATTTCCCGGGATCCCGGGATCCCGCTCCATATAAATAATATAAAGTAAATTTTGTTATTAATAAGTGAAAAAAACTTTTATAAAAAAACGTAAGGGAACTTGTTTACAAAGAAAGTAAAAGATATGGTTCAATACCAAAAAATTAATTGAAGATTGAAGTAGGAACTTGAATTATTATCACCTCACGCCTTTATTCCCTATTATTATGCTTTTATTCAGTATTATTATTTAATTCATAAAACAATAATAAAAACAAAATAAAAATTAAAGTACTCAAGATATTTTTTTTTCTCTCATTATTTTAAATTGAATCTTCATATATTAAATATGAACTAACAATAATTAATCAAATCTTAATACTTTATTTATGTCCTGCCAGTGCCAGACAAAAAATTTTCTTCATCACGGGTTCTGTTCACATATGAAGGTGTTTATCGCTCATCTAATTGGGTAGGTGCTGCAGTGTCTCTTCTTCTTAAGCGAGTGTGGCCGCCATGGTTTAAAATATTTCGAGCTAGTGGATTTGGGTGTTGTTCAAGCCTTTTTAAATATTTTACTGCATATTTTGTAATCATAGTTTTTACTATTGGAACATTGAGATCCTTGTGAATATTTGAGTTTTTAACATACCAAGGGGCAGCTGTGATTATTCGAAGAAGTTTATTTTGGCGCCTTTGAATTTTTTCGATATTTGAGGGCGAGGCAGTGCCCCATAGTTGAATACCGTAGCATCATATTGGCTTTAAAATAGAGTTGTAAAGTAGTAGTTTGCAATCGAGACTAAGAACAGAATTTCTTCCAATAAGCCAGTTAATTTGAATTGCTGTTAGTTTCATTTGGGTTAACTTTGCTTCTATATGGCTTTTCCACGTTAAACGGCGATCGAGATGAATACCGAGGTATTTTACATGCGAATTTTGAGGCACTAAATGATTATTGATTTTAATAGGGGGGCATGTTTCCCGACGCAAGGTAAATGTTATATGTACGTATTTTTGCTCATTAACCTTTATCCTCCATTGCTTTAGCCACAGTTCGAGTTGAAATATATGATCCTGTAGGTATCGAGATGCTTCTTGACTGTTTTCGTGCACGCTTAGAAAAGCTGTGTCATCAGCAAATGTTGAAGTTTGGGTGTAGTTGTTTGTTGGCATATCCGAGGTATATATTAAGTATAAAAGTGGGCCCAGGATGCTTCCCTGAGGGACTCCAGCTTCAATTGGCTGAGGAGAGCTTAAATAATCACCTTCTTTAATAATGAACTTTCGACCGACTAAGTAGCTTTCTAACAGCTTGTGTGTGTTTACTGGTAAGTTTAGCTTCAATTTATGTAATAAGCCTTCATGCCCAGGGCTGCCAGGTACTTTTTGTCCTTGTCCCCAAAAAATTAAAAAATATCCCCAAAAATCCCCAGATTCCCAAATCCCCAAAAAACAAAACCTTAAAAAATTAATACTTTTTGTTTGTTTTTTTCTGACCAAATTTTAAAATTTTTTTTAAAAAAAGGTAAGAAAAATGTTAATAAGAAATCCCCAAAAATCCCCAAATAAAAATTTTTAGTCAAAAAATCATTTTATTTTGTTTGTAGGGACTGGTTTCTGTATGTTTTCTTAAATCCTTTTTATGCGATTCCAGTGAGGAATTACAAGCAGAACAATATGCTGTTTTTGAAGACGAATGAGCCAGTTTATAAGAATTTGGAGCTTGTTCAATCGGTTAAAGTCATCCTTATAATCAACAATAAAAATACATATGTATGTATATCCGTTATTTATTTAGTACTTCGATCCATTATATTGTATTGTATATAATGCATAATAACTACTAACCAATAGCCTAGAATTTTTTTCCCAATCTTTATTATATGATTTTTCATATTTACTTATTTTTGGGGAATACATTCATATTTGCTTCAAAATTGTCTTTAAAAAATCAAAAATTTTATGTGTTTTCAACGATTTTAGATTCTATTTTAAAATTATTTTTTTTAAACACCCATTCAAGAAAAATAACAAGTTTATAAAGTACCTTTTACACGCTTAATAAAAATGATAATCTTAATTAGGACCCTTTACACTATATAAGAGTAAGATAAAAGTTTTGCTATTTTTATTCATATATAATAAAAAATAATAAAAAAGTGTAAAATCCCCAAAAAATCCCCGAAATCTTTTTTGAAATCCCCAATCCCCAAATGACTTTCCTTGTCCTTTTTGCTCACATGAAATCCCCAACTTTGGGGATAAATCCCCAAGTCTGACAACCCTGTTCATGCCAGACTTTATCAAAAGCTTGAGAAACATCGATGAAGAGAGCGGAACAATATTTTCTTTCTTCAAAGGCTTTTCTTATTGCGTTTACTCAAATATGAGATCAAAAAGTTAATTAATAAAATAGATAAAATATTTTAAAGAAATGACTTTCTGACACACTCAAAGCGCTTAGTAAGTCGTCAAAAAGTATATTCCTGATTTTATTTACTAAGTATCATGTTTCCGAAAATTTTCGTTCATTTTTTACCGAGGTTGGACAAATAGTTAAAAGTGCACCGTTGTAGCATGCTTCGGATTCACAATCAGAAGCAATTTTTTCTTTTTTATAAACAACGTCTATGTCAGCCAAATGTATGTCAAGGTTGATGCAAAAAATAGCATCAACCGGACTGCTTCTTACAAACCTTTTCATTTCAATAGGTCCATTTGTAATCTTTGGGACAATATGTTTTTCAAGTTGTATGTTGTAGTATCTTACACGAGTTTCCAAAATGTTATTTTATTTCGGTTTCCCCGCACTTCACGGGTATATAAACCAACACAAATTGAAATTGAAAATTTGTGTTTATCACCTAATAAACATATCGCTCCTTCATTGCATCATAGTCATATCTTAAAATTTGAAATAACTTTAGCAAAGTTTTCCTTCATGCCTTCTCGTATTATATCTCCAACTGAACCGAAGTTATAGCAAAATATATCTTTAGTTCGGTACATTTTGAAAACTTTAATCGCATTTTGTCAAGATCGTTTGTTTTTGTAGATATGACTATGTTGCAATAAAGAAGCGATATGATTAGGCATCTCCTATTTTTAAGACTTGTTCATGGACAATGAAACTTTACTGCCTGCATCTTATTTTGAATTAATGTACTTGATTAACTCTTCACTTCACTAAATGTAATAATTATCAACTGTTGCACTGCCTTCTGCTTTTAGTGGATTTGTTGCATCAGGAGACATTGATTTAAATACATGTACTCACTTCTTGCAATTGATTTAATCCACAACCCATCCACAGATGCTAATTTTAGAGAACAGAAAACTAAATTTCAAAGTATAAATAGCTATTTTCTGAAATTATGAGGAATTTTTTATTTCCCGGGATCCCGCAAGAAAAATCCCGGGAAAACGGGAAATAAAATAATTGAAAGTCCAGGGAATTCCCGGGAAAAAACCCTACATGGTACCCACCCAAGTATATTAACATGAAAAAATGTATTAACTTTTTGATTTTAAATTTTAAAAATAACTGTTATTTTCGGTCCCTGGTATTAAGAATTCAAATGTTTAAACAAGCTTCTGGATCGTCGTTATTTTACTTAAAAGAAAGCGAATTCAGATTCTAGATTTATTTTTTTGCTCTTTTAATACCCGGTACCCAAAACAATACAATATACTTTATTTGATAACACAAACACGTTTGAACTGCTCAAAATATTCAATAAACTAAATTCTGTATCATACAATTACATAAGTTAAGTTTCCAAAGCGTTAGTATTTTAATACGGGGAAGTCTCATTTACATATCAGGTATGACCAAAAATGTTCAACTGTTATACTAAAAATTACTGTCCTGTATAAAAAATTTATAATTTTAGCCGTTATGCAATACAAAGTTAAAAAATCACATTTTAACATAAATATAATTTAATAGCTACGCTTTTAAAAAAGCTTAAAAATTTAATTTTATTTCCAAAAATATGGATTATTAATGCATTATAGTTAGGGTTTTTTCCCGGGATTTCCCGTCCCGGGAATTCCCGGGAATTTCAATTATTTTATTTCCCGTTTTCCCGGGATTTTTCTTGCGGGATCCCGGGAAATAAAAAATTCCTCATAATTTCTGAAAACAGCTATTTATACTTTGAAATTAGTTTTCTATTCTCTAAAAATAAGCATCTGTGGTTGGGTTGTGGACTACATCAATTACAAGAAGTGAGTACATGTATTTAAATCAATGTCTACTGATGCAATAAATCTACTAAAAGCAGAATGAGCAGTGCAACAGTTGATAATTATTACATTTAGTGAAGTGAAGCGTTAATAAAGTACATTAAATTAAAATAAGATGCAGGCAGTAAAGTTTCATTGCCCATGAACAAGTCTTAAAAATAGGAGATACCTAAACATATCACTCCTTCATTGCAACATAGTCGTATCTACAAAAACAAACGATCTTGGCAAATTGCGATTAAAGTTTTCAAAATGTACCGATTTAAAGATATATTTTGCTATAACTTCGGTTCAGTTGGAGATATAATACGAGAAGGCTTGAAGGAAAACTTTGCTAAAGTTACTTAAAATTTTGAGATATGACTATGATGCAATGAAGGAGCGATATATTTGTTAGGTGATAAACACAAATTTTCAATTTCAATTTAAATTTGTGTTGGTTTATATACCCGTGAAGTGCGGGGAAACCGAAATAAAATAACATTTTGGGAACTCGTGTAAGATACAACAACATACAACTTGAAAAACACATTGTCCTAAAGATTACAAATGGACCTATTGAAATGAATAGTATTGTAAGAAGCAGTCCGGTTGATGCTATTTTCTGCATCAACCTTGACATACATTTGACTGATATAGACGTTGTTTATAAAAAAGAAAAAATTGCTTCTGATTGTGAATCCGAAGCATGCTACAACGGTGCACTTTTGTCCAACCTCGGTAAAAAATGAACGAAATTTTTCGGAAACATGATAATTAGTAAATAAAATCTGGAAAATCATTTTTGAAGACTTACTAAGCGCTTTAAGTGTGTCAGAAAGTAATTTTCTAAGCCGTAAAAAAATGTTATATATTTCTTTAAAATATTTTATCTATTTTACTTTTTGATCTCATATCTTGAGTACCTAAATTTTTATTTTGTTTTTATTATTGTTTTATGAATTAAATTGTTATGTTTATGTTATCTTTTTATCTTGTATCCAGAGCATAATAATACTGAATAAAAGCATAATAATAGGGAATAAAGGCATGAGATAATAATAATTCAAGTTCCTACCCAGTAAAAACTTCGCCTACAAAATAAGGTGTTGAGTAATCAGAAAAACATAAGAGCACTACTTACAGTTCTACTGAAAGAACCAATGAATTTTACAAGGGATGTCCCAAAATGAACGCATTCAAAAGCAAGTCATTATTTTTTTTACCTACATACATCGAGAAATAAGTAGTTTTAGAAGTTGTTATAGAAGCAGTCATAGAAGAAAGCTACTAAATAATGAGTGAGAGAAGTTATTCATTTTGAAAAAGTAAGCGAAGTTTTTACTGGGTATTGAACCATTTATTTTAGTTTCTTTGTAAACAGGTTCCCTTACGTTTTTTTACAAAAGTTTTTTCATTTATTAATAACAAAATTTACTTTGTATTATTTATATGGAGCGGGATCCCGGGATCCCGGGAAATTTAAAGAAATTTCCCGCTTTCCCGGGAAACGAAAAAGTCCGGGAAAAAAAAACTCTAATTATAGTATATGGGTACCCGGGTGCTAAATAATGTGTATAAAGCTGGGTATTAACACAAGGGTTAAACTTGTTTTAGCGGTTCAAGAAGCTTGAATATAATGGCCCGCTTTTTGCCACAAGGTAGTTTCTCTCTGGTAAATATACTCATACACAATTAAATAGAATAGCTGATGATGAGCATATGAATAGTTAAATGCTCGATTTGATTGTGTCTTGTGACTATTGAATATTTTAGACATGCCTTTGAGAAATATTTCTCTCTAAAGCGCCGCCGACGTTATTCACATACCTTGAAGACACGCAACATAAGCATCAATGTCGCAAAGGAGCAATCATCGCCATCATCATTATCATCATCGCCGACACACTGTGCAATAGAAAGAGTTAAAGCTCCTGCTACTGTTAACGTTTGCATTTTATATGATCCTCAACACATCAACAGCAAACGGTAACGAACGGCCTCATCATAATCATCGGCAGAAGCATTCGCCTTAGTATTGTTAGGGAGAGCTAAAACTAAAGCGGCAACAGGCAGTATTTACAACAACATTAGCTGCCAATGCGTGGCAAATAGTTTTTCTTTTAATATTTAGCAAATTGCAATTTCAATACAATCAGCGCTCAGCTCACTTAGCCAACTTTAGTGAATGGCCAGCCCCGAATGGTCGGCAGTTCTTTGGTCATTCATTGTTTGAAAATTTTTCAAATGTGAGTAAATAGTTAATGAAGTAAAGCTTTTCTTTAATGCTTTTCTTCTGAGAGTGTAAGTGTCTTTGTATTATATTGTGAATGAGTGAATACCAAATTAATTGGTAACAACCAGTTAACAGTCCACTACTGGCTTTAAAATAAAAAAAAAGTTACACTTCCATTCATCGTTTGCTCGTTTGTGACTGGCGTGCCACCGAATATAAAATGCGTTTTGTTGTTTTTGACAAAGTGTTGTTGTTTGTTAAATGGATATCTGGATGTTGCACAAAAAGACAAAAAAAAAAAAGAAAAAAACATAAATCAGCACACGGGAAATTTGTCAAATTATCTATAGAGCGAATGTTAAATTAACTAGATTTTTACCGCTGGCTGTTGTTGATTGAGGTTGCAGCAACAAAAAATTACGCGGAAAAAGTCATTAAATTGTCAATACAAAATTGAATGTTTGTAAGTGGATGCCTAGTTGAGTGCATCTCTAATGTACTGGTCTGGATGGATGAGTTATACAAAGTATGGTTTTAAAATTGTATGAATTGGTAGCAATTATTTATTTACTTGAGCTTTTGTTTTTTTTTTCTTCTATTGATTATTTGAGGACTTTCATAACAAAACGGTTTAATTCTGTTTTAATTTTTTTTTTTTTTAATAAATCAATAAATTAAATTATTCTACAAGCGTTTGCTTGTATGCTTGTTTGTTTGTTCTCAATAGAATCCTAAACGGCTGATTTTCCTGTAATATCCACAGTTATTTCTTGATTAGCCAGCGCTTAGCATAGGCTATACTTTTTCAAGTGTACATGGTACCTCCCATACAAAAGCAATATGAATTACATTTTATCAGGAGAACGAAAACTGCAACAGGTTCCAAATTTGGTACATATTGATAACTAGGGATGAGATTTTCATGCACTAAAAAATCGAAAATATGCGCATAAAATATGCACTAAAAACTCCAAAATATGCATTATAAAAATAAAAAATATGCACTAAAATTTTGAACATTTTCAATTTAAAAGCGTTTTTTTTTTTAATGTTATTTAAAAAAAAAAATAAAAAATTCAGTAAATTTTTATTCAAAGGTACAATATTTTTTAAAACTTAATTTAAACGTTTGTTTGCATAAACAAATAAATATTTTTTTATATTATCAAAAGTAAACCTGTTCGGACGCAAAAACTTTTGCACATAGAAAACAATCTCTCAACGTCAACCAAAGTTATAGAAAGGATGCCAATTCATTTAGAGAATATATTTTTTATAATTCAGATCCCATATTTGGTTCCAGATCTAAAATGGTTAAAATTTGTTTTATTTTTTGAAAACCTTTATATTTTTTTTTGCAAAACGTTTTGGATTTTTTTAATTTGTGGGGCTAATTTCATCCTTCCAAATTGTTAATTTTACTTTCTGCATATCAATTAATTTAACTTGAGCATTAAATGAATTAGATCCCTCCAATTTATTTATTGTTTCAGCAATATATCCGTAGTTGGCAACTTGTGAAGGAGCCTTTACAACTATTTTTTCCCCGTATGAAACCAATAAATCAATATTACCGAAGTAGATTCTTATTTACTCTGCAACTCGGTGTAACGCATGTGCCAAGCAAGTAACATGAACCGTTTTGTATAAAATATTTTAAATATAGCCCAATGCCAGCCTTAGCGTTGGTTAAAAAAAGAAGGATTTTTTGTCGAAATCTTGTATCTTGCTCCAAAAAAAATTTGTTATTGATTTAAATTTGATTTTTGGACGATTTTTTTTGTTTACAAGGAAATTTGTTAAAGAACTTTTTTTTATTTTTATTATTTATTTTGTATAATTAAATAAAAAAAATATATCACTCAAAAATGTTAAAATATGCAAAAATATCCATTTAAAACCAAAATATGCAAAAAAAAGCATTTTAACCAAAATATGCAACAATATGCAAAAACAAATCGATGCCATTTTAACGCAAATTTAATGATTCGGAAAGATAGCTGGTCGACATCGATCTTACACTATCGACAAAAAACATGCATTTGCATGGAAATCACATCCCTATTGATAACCAATATGATAATTATCAATACACAACAACTGTAAAAATTTAGGCTTAACCGGAAAGTAGACGTGGCATCTCTCATAAATATAAAGACATTCAGAATGGCCATTTATCTGGAAAACGGTTTAAGTAAAAGCTTTTAAATGTAAAACAAATAGTTAAGTTAACAAAACACCACATCTGCCAAAAGGTGGGCTAGTTTTAATGCAAAGACAATATAAATTTCTGAATATCATGACGTATTAAAAGCAAAAATTTTTTTGGTAATACAAAATATTTATCAATAAGTAAGCTAGATTGGAGAAGTTGGCCTTTGTACCTCCTATGCAAAGGCAATACAGATTTATACTGTATGGATCATATTGGTTTTCTATTTTTCCATGCTCTCTTTGAACAGCATTGATGCGAATTTCTTCAGAACTATTTTTTCTTGCACACTTCAATTCAGCTTCATATGCGTTTGTGGGCGTTTGCTTACAAAAAAAGTCAATCGCATATCATTCGTTACAAACATACCTACCAACTATCTCACTTCTTTAAGGGCGCTCCTAACAAAATTGCAATACAGACTGGAAATATATTGAAGAAAATGTCCCATAACTGCCAAGGAATCGCCTCTAGGGGTATGCAATGTACGTCCGACCTCAATTAGCTTTTTGTCCTCAACATTTTCTCAAAACACACTTGCCCTTTCTCTCCACCCCTGAGAGGGGCTCCCATACAAATATTGCGTTTTATGAAATTTTTAAATTAAATGGAAATTTTGTTATCAAATTTTAATCAAATTTTAATTTTAATCATATTATATGGCTTTTGTGTTTGCAACTTCGTTTTTTATATGTCTAGAAAAAATTGCAATGCATTTTCCAATTTTTTATGATTTTTTTAAGAACAAAAATTTTTAAATTTCGCTAAAAAATTTTGAAATTTCGCTAAAAAATTTTGAAATTTCGCAAAAAAAAAAAATTAAGTTTCTAAAACGACTGCGCGTATTAGAAAAACCTTTAACCTTTCTTAAAGGTAATTTTATTGCGGAATTTCGGTTTTTTTATTTTGCTCCTAGATGGGTCAAATGTATCCCCACTTTATTATTTATTGCGGAATTTCGGTTTTTTTTTTTAGTAATTTCAATAAGCTAAACCGTTTTCGAGTTACGCGAATATATGTTGGGCAGCCTCCCCCATTTTGGAAATAATGGCATATCTCAAAAACAAGAGCTAACCTAAAAAAACGGTAAGCACCACTGGATTCGGCGTGCGCGAATTAGGTTAAAACGCTAAGTGCCCGGCTTGTCTGTTTTTTTGCAACTAGCACAGTGTACTTATTGCTCAAAATTACAATACATATTAAAATTCTTTTTTAACATTATTTTTTAAAGGTTGCGAAAAAAAAAATCATATCTTTAAAAACAAAAAAAAAAAATACCTTCTTCAAAGTTTCAGGATTTTTAAAGAACGGTTTGAGGTATTAATAAAAAAAAATTAGCCAAATAAAAAAAATAAGTTTTTGACTTAGTCCGTTTTTAAAATTTAATATTTTGCAGATATTACATTTTTCAAAAAAAAAATAATTTTTTTCAATATACGGTTTGTAGCCCCAAGTATTTTTTTTTAAATGACATAAAAATCATCTTCGTATGCTCAGTAGTTTTCGAGATATTGAAGAAATAAGCTCAACGCATTTGGCTAATTCGGCGATATTATGACATTTTGAATATGAAATAACTTTTGAAAAAAAAATTTAACATTTTTTTTGTTCATATACATATGTTTCTAATATTTTATTAAAATCGAAAGGGGTCGTGTCCCACTCTTGGTTGATTTGACATGGAATTACCGAAATATGTTTTTCAGCAAAATTAAAGATACGCGATTCATAGAAAATGCGTTTCTTTAATAAATTTGATGGCTTATTCGATTCTTTTTTAGTTTATTTTGTTTAATAACAGGTTAAGAAAAAACTTGTTAACAACTTTTCTACAAAATTAATATTTTCTAAGTTATGAAACGTAAAAGTCAGATTTCATGTAAAAATATTATTTTTCTCAAACTTTGGTGGGCGTGAGGGACGGCTTAGCCTTCGCCGATTGTCCTGAAATTTTTTGGCGTTGTTTTTTATCAATACCCACTTAATTGGCGAGTGAGACCTAAAGAAATCCAGCTTTTGATTTTAACGGTCACCCTTATATATAAATATCTGGAGAACGGTTACATAAAAGTTTTTAGATCTGGAACAAATACTTTGGTTTTCTATACAAAAAATCTCAATAAGTGTTCCGGATTGGAGAAGTCTCCATCCATGGCAGCTTCAATATGAATACAATAAAGATTCCTGTATATCTAAAGAACAGTAAAAGTATCTAAGTTTACTACAATTTGCGTCGTTATTAGTACACGAGATCTGTTTTGAAAAATATTTACTTACAATAATTAGTATTGTGGTTATTTTGTTGAACTATTTATGATTTTTAATCCAAATTTTTAATATTTTCAATTAGGCTTAAGTTCATTAAATTTAATTTTCATGCGAGTGTAAAACGGCAAATCCATCTGAGGAGATCGAGTGGTTGCGATCGAAACATGTCATGGTAACCTGCCGGCCGCGGTTCGAATCCCGGCCACGGTCAAAAATGAAAGACTATCAATAACAATTTTAATTAATTTTCATGTTGTAAAATTCCTTTCTTCATAGAAATAATTTAATGAAAATTAAATTTAATGAAATTAAGCCTAATTGAAAATATTAAAAATTTGAATATTTACTTACTGTATTTAAACGGGCTAAGCTAGTGACAAATAAAGTGGAGTTTTATTGTTATGTTATGGAACTCCACATTGGCTAACAATTTTTATTTATTTTTTTTCATTAGTGTAAATTTTTTATAATTATTTAATTTTTTTTTTTTTTTTTAAGTTTTCATTGTTCAGGTGTTTTATTTTATTTTATTTTTAGTCGACTTTATAGAAATTGTAGCAAAACTTGTTTTTGTTCTAATCCGTAATTAGTGTTTTAAGATCCAAATTGTTCTAGACATAATTGTATTGATTGTATTACAGCAATTGATTTTCAGTTGTATTTTTCTAAACAAAGTCATTATTGCTTTATTAGTTTTAATGATTTTGCAATGAACTTAATTGTTTGGATTGTAGGAGAGTGAGAATAAATGTGAAGAAGTCAATAAGGGTTTGAAATAGCGAAATAAAGAATACTGAATCTGTGAAAATTCGAGCATATTTTTGGAAATTCAAAATACTGAATCCATTTCATTTTTGTTTTTGATATTTCATTCACTATAAAATATAATTTTGGGCAATTCCAAACTATTTTTTTTGTCTCTTTTCTTAGAAGTTAATTTTAATTCGTTTTTTTTTAAATTTTTTAAAATAATATAATTTTGTTTTTTTTTTTGCTCTACGCTTGTCTGCAGAAGACCAGAGCCTCTAGCGGGAAATGAACCCGCAACCCCCGCACTCCCGAGGCAGCTTATCTGCTTCGGTAGGCTAGTTGGTAGTGAGCTAGTCTATCAGTGTTTACGGGTTCGATTTTCGACAGAGACTTTAGTCAGTTAAACAACAACGTGCTGAAAGCCTACGTTACTGTGCTCGATTAATTAAGTTAAGTAATTGCAACATTTTTTTTTTTTTTTTTTTTATTGAAACAAATAATTGAATGTAATTATTACAAATCATTTTCTTTGTTTACTACAACTACAACTAGTTCTTACTGGGAACTATCTAGTAGTATTATTCTATTGATATTAGATTTGATAATGGTGATTTAAGGCAAATTTACCCCAAGCAGATCAATGGGTTTTGTACGAACCAATCTTCGTTAATTACATGGGTTAAAGAAATGCCGAGATGATTCCTCATTGATGTGGCGTTGTAATTTGGTATGATGATTGACTGCATACTTTTTAATAGTGGTATTTATACTATCAACTCCCAAGTCACGATGAAGGGGTGTATTCCTTATGTACCATGGAGCGTTCACCATTTTACGTAAAACTTTATTTTGAAAACGTTGTATTATATTTATGTTGGATTTCTGCGCACATCCCCACAGTTGGATACCGTAAGTCCAGATGGGAGCTAGTACTTGTTTGTAAATTATCAGCTTATTGTGCAAAGATAAATCTGATTTAAAATCAAGAAGGTAGCTTAGTTCTCTGTATTTCATCTCGAGTTGAGTGTGTTTTTTTTAATGTGTTCCTTCCACTTCAGTTTAGCGTCGAGGTTCATGACAAGATATTTCGCAGTGTTTGCATATGGAACTTCAACATTCAAAATGTAAAGTTTGAGGTGACTAAACTTTTTATTTGTAAAGTCTACGTGTACCGATTTTGTATTGTTCAATTTTATTCGCCATTTTGTTGTCCATGCTGTTATTTGGTTAATGGCAATTTGGGTCCTTTCAACTGATTCTTGAATGGTGTTACCAGTAGAAAGAATGGCCGTATCGTCAGTAAACGTTGCTATTACGATGTTTTGAGGATGTGGTATATCACTTGTGTATATTAGATACAATATGGGACCAAGTATGCTTCCTTGGGGTACTCCTGCTTGTATAGGTTTAAGTTTTGAGTAGGATCCTTCGTATTTTATTCGAAAATATCTCTGAGATAAATAAGATTCTATAAGTTGGCTTAATTTAATAAAAAAAAATTAACTAAAAATAATTGCAGATAACAAAAGTATTAAACCTTTTATTAACGATGCTTCTAGGAGATATTAATTATTAATGTCGGGTTAAATAAAAAATCAAATTAATAATAACTAGGGATGCGATTTTCATGCAAATGCAAGTTTTTTGTCGATAGTATAAGATCGATGTCGACCAATTATCTTTCCGAATCATTAAATTTGCGTTAAAATGGCATCGATTTGTTTTTGCATATTTTTGCATATTTTGGTTTAAATGCATATTTTTGCATATTTTGGTTTTAAATGGATATTTTTGCATATTTTAACATTTTTAAGTGATATTTTTTTTTTTAAATTTCCAAATATTAAAAAAAGTTCTTTAAAAAAATTTCCAAATTGTATAAAAAAAAAAATCTATCCTTCAATTTTTAACCGATGCAGCATCTTACATGGTTACGGCTGCCAATTGGCCTAAAGCAATTAATCGAAAACTGTTACATGTGACTTGCTTGGCACATGGGTTACACCAAGTTGTAAAGGAAATAAGAAGCCTATTCGGTAAAATTGATTTATTGGCTTCATACGGGAAAAAAAAAATATTTTTAAAGACTGTATCCATTACACCTGGAGCCAGTATTAAGGGGAACCTGGCTGGATGCTTTAGAATAATATTCAAAAAACTTTGAGCAATTTAAGGATGTTATTGAATAACTTGTTGCTACCGTAAAGTAAAAAAAAATATTAAATTTAATTAACAACAAAAGGCAATTAGCATTTGTATTTTCCAACTTCAGATATAATGGTGAAACTATAACTAAATTGGATGGACTTAGTTTACTTAATAGTCAACTCAAGTAATTTGATTGGCAGAGAGTTAAATTAACAATATGAAAGGAAGAATAGCAAGACAAATAAAAAGAAATCCAAACCGTTTTAAAAAAAATATAGGTTTTCAGAAAATAAAACAATTTTCAACTCTGAATTAGAAAATTAATAATCTCCAATGAATTGGCAACCTTCAAGTATTCTTCAACTTCGGTTGACGTTGGGAGATAATTTTCCATGTACAAGAGATTTTTAACAGACAAAGGTTTACTTTTGATAATATAAAATAATTTTTACTTATTTGATTATGCAAAGAAAAATTTAAATTATGTAGTTATTTGAATTAAGTTTTAACAAAAGAATAAAAACATCAGAAGAATTTTTTATTTTTTTGTTTTAAATAAAATCAAAAACACTTTTTTATTGAAAATGTTCTAGTTTTTAGTGCATATTTTTTATTTTTTTGATGCATATTTTGGAGTTTTTAGTGCATAGTGCATGAAAATCTCATCCCTAATAATAACTAAAATCTCTAATGACACAGTGCAGTCTATGATTTAATTTACTTTATCTAATAGCTCAATGAAAGTTTAGTATCATACAAAAATATTTTATATAGACATGTAAATTACATTTCAACTATTGAAAGAATCCCGAAAATATCAATATTTTGGTATTTCAAATATTGCAAACTCAAAATACCAATTTCTAAATACAGACCCGGTATTGCAAACCCCAACCCTTCACTACCACGAATGTTGATTTGGTTATAAACACATATTTGCTATTTTCTATCCAGCACTAAAAAATACTAATTGAAGACACCATAAAGTGTATTAATTTCGAGCTCTTGAGTAGTTCTAAGTCGATTTAGGCGTGTCCGTCTGTCTGTCTGTTAAAAGCAAAAGCTTTTAACGAATCAAACAAAAAATAATTCTACCCAGAAGTGGAGAGGGTATTATGCATTTGTGATGATGTTTGCAACACCTTAAAATTTTGGTTGTGGAATCACCTTTAATTATACCGATCAGCTCAGATTTGTTTTTTGAGTCAAATTAACAATGTCCTTCCGTCTGGCTGGCTGTCCATGTAAATTTTGTACGCAAAGTACAAGTCGCAATTTTTGAGAAAAGTTGATGAAATTTGGAACATAGGTTAAAATTGGCACATCGACACCAAGGTTATTGAAAATAGGGCAAATCGGTCTATAATTTTCATAGCCACCATACAAAAGTCTTTACAGAATAGGATCTTTGTGCCCGTAAACCATCTTATTGTGTTGGTGTTTAGATTAAATTTGGTCCAAATTTATTTTATTGTAATTCTCACAGAATTTTATTGGAATCGATCCATATTTGACCCTCCCATACAAAATACTACTCCCGAAAATAGCTTTTGATGCCATAACTTCCCTAAAAATGTTGCTATTAACATTAAAATTGGCGATAATAACTAAAACGATAGCTAAATTGTCATGAAAAAATGTTGTCCTACTAGTTCCAAAATTAGCCGTAAGTCCCATTTAAGCCCCAAATCCTAAAATTTCATATAGATGAAGATATCTAAATAATATTCGGCGCAAAGAACATTTACATAAATCTTAACCTTATAAAATAGGTTTGTTTATGCTGGTCGATATTTGCCCATGAGTCCCAAATTGGGTTCACTAGCACATATTGTTTTTTTATACTGTGGTGTAGGTTATCATATGGTCGGACTTGGCCGACTATACTTTCTTACTTGTTTTGATTTCAAATTGTTTCAAGTTGTCAAGGTGTGTCAAAACTATTTTTAACGAGAAGTTTTTGAATATTTTAAACATAATTACTTTAACCGTATAATTTTCACCGGCAACCGTTAATTTATTCCTTTGTCAACAATCCACAACCTTATTATGATTGTCTCCAAATATGTTATGTTATTAATAATAACAATAAATTATTTACTTCTAATCTATGGTTATTAATTATCAATAGCATTTTCTTCTTTTCCAAGAACAACATGGTTATGGTTAAAACCAGTGTTCGAAACAAAGCAGAACATTATTTAGCGTTCGGCTCACACCCAGGAACGATATCAATTGTTTTTTTTTTTTTTTGGTGTTTGTGTAGACGAACAAAACCCATAATACCCTTCGTAACTATTTTCTAAAAAAAACCGAACATTACATAGTGTTTTGTTCTTTGTTAAAAAACAGAACAATTGTAGTGGTACTGTAGGCAAACATTATATTTCAATGTTCTATAATGATTCGTTTTTACATTGATAAAGAAATGAACAAACAAAAAATTTAAGCAATGACAGCAGCACGAACAGCTTGGGTTTGTATTGTATATATGTGTTGTTTATATAAAATTATTTTGCTGGCTTTTTGTTTTTTTTTTTATGTGTATTTCGTTTTTGTTAAAAATGTTTTGGTTTTTTTTACCAGCCAAAAGGGCGCTACGCACAATAGAAACGAACGAACATTTATGAGCTGAGCCGAACACCATGAAGTTTTTAAAAAAAACCGAACGGAATTAAATGTTCTCATCTTTTTGTTGAGTTGGATAAGAACAGATTTTTGTTTTTGTTCGAAAGAGAACAAACAGGAAACGTAAGTTTTTTAATGATTTTTTACAAAAACACTATTTTCTTTTGTGTGTTCAACAAATCCACGGAACCGAACACTAAGGAGCGATATTTAGTGTTTATTTTCGAACACTGGTTAAAAAACAATAATACTGTTATGAGTGGTAAGCATAACTGTGTTATAATGTTTGGAGACAACCATAATGTTAATGTTAAAGGTTAAGGCTTCTTGATGGAGGACTAATTTAACCATAATATGATTGTCGGTTTTGGGAAAAATCGGTGGCATGAATTCTAAATTCTTTCTGTATGAACAAAATGTTATAGTTCCTACTTTCGTAGTGATAGGTTCAAATTAGTTTTGAATAAGTCTGAAAAATAATTCCATGAAATTTTAAATTAAATATGCCTCTCATTTTATTTAGGTTATAATGTGATTTTAAGATTTGTAAATTGCTTCGCTTTAATATTTCTCTATAAAACTGTTCGAAATGAAAAATTCTTATTTAAAACTCATTTGAGAATTCACAACTTATTTCCTAGAAAATTTTATAAAATGCAGGTGCATCTTAAAGGGTACTCCCGTGTACTAATAATAACTTTTTTTTGTGAAAGAATCAATCACACTAGTAAGTTTTGAACTGCGTGCGAATAGAAGTGAAATGTATGATTATAAAGTACAAATCATCTTACACTAGATATTTTATGGTCATAATGTAAGAATCATCAAACTTTTGGCAAAATATTTATGCACATCTGAGCAAAAAGAAATAATATTAGGGGGGAGTTCATTTAACCCAACAAATATATTAAGAAGAGCAATATTTAAGCACAGATTAAACATTTTTCAAAACTTCTGGAATGTCAAAGAAAAAAGTCTTAAGGCTTGATATATAGTTAATGGGTGATTTTTTAAGCGTAGTTTTTTTAAAAAATCTAATAAAACACTAAAATTTGCATCATATGTATATTCAAAATTTTTATTGGATGTATTGATCTTTGCCATTTACTTTTTAAAAATAACTTCATGTTGCCCGCGGCTCCGGTTCAAATGGTCCCTTCGTAAGGTCCAATTTTGCACCACTTTTTCGAGCATTTCGGCCTGTATTCCATGGATAACGCATGTAATGTTATACTCTAAGGCTTTAATCGTCTTTGGCTTGTCCACCAACGACTTCACATAACCCCAAAAGAAATAGTTAATAGGCGTCAAATCACATGACCTTGGCGGCCAACTCACAGGGCCATTTCGAGAGATAAACTGCTCACCAAATTCATCTCTCAATATGTTCATTGTTTCACGAGCTGTGTGGCATGTGGCACCGTCTTGTTGAAACCAACCACATATCAATCTAGTCCAACTCAGCCAATTGGGACAAAAAAAAGTTGCATATCATGGCTCGATATCGTTCGCCGTTGACGGTAACGTTTCTTCCACGGTAGTCTTTGAAGAAAAATGGACCGATGATGCCACCAGCCTATAAACCACACCAAACTGTCGTTTTTTCCGGATGCATCGGTAACTCTTGTACGGCATGTGGCTGTTCTTCACCCCAGATGCGGCAGTTTTTTTTGTTTACGTATCCATTTAGCCATAAATTAGCCTCATCGCTAAACACAATTTTTCGATGTAACAAACGATGGACATTTCTCACAGAGCACGAATTTTAATAATAAATTTCAACGATTTGCAGTCGTTGCTCGTTTGTGAGTTTCTCCATGATGAAATGGCAGAGTATACTGAGCACTGTTCACTTTCACAGATGTAGTTTGGACACAATTACCAACCAGTGCTGCCAGCCCGAAAAACTTAATTCATAAAATATCACCCTTTATTTGCAGAAGAGGAAAAGAATTGCAGAATAGGCCATTTACATTACAACGAAATCTAGTAGATTTCATTTGAAATCTTCCTCAAAATCTAGTGCGTTTACATTATACCGTTTTGACATTAGCGAGATTTTGTTTTTATAACAAATCAATGACTAATATACTTTTGTGTAACACATACAAAAGAAATAGACATTAAAAAATTTGCATTATCTTTAGTTTATAATCAACATCACTTTTTTACCAATTATTTGTCCTTTTTTTATTTTTTAAAAATTCCCAATTTTTTGCAACAGTTTTTGTTTTGTTTTTAATTGAAATGACATATTTTTGTTATGCAGGGAAGTATTTTTTAGTGCTATATGGAAAAAACCATAGTTGCAAAACTAAGTACTACTAGATTTTGAGTAGATTTCGTCGAAATCTAGTCACAAAGTAGATTTTGTTTTGTATGGGAAATCTGGTCAAAAACCACTAGATTTGGCTCGAAATCTCGTAAGTACTAGATTTCGTTGTAGTGTAAATTGGCTATAACATAATTTTTTCCCGGCTTGGGATACTTGGAGAGTACTTTACGATGAACCTTTTTTTAAAATACCGAATACGGGTATAATTAGAAGCTCTTTAAAAAAAATTTATTATGTAGATCACATTTATTTCCCAATATAGTAGCTCTACATTTTTGGGAATACAAAATTTTCAATTATTAAGAATTTGTTTGTCGTGCTTAAGTCCTGATTTTTATTCTTGATAAAAACACTGAAATTTATTGTTGGGAGATATTAAATTTAATTTGATTTTGCCATATGTTACTCATTTGTTTAATACTATCATAATGTCTGGTATTTGCCCGTTAAACTAGAAACATGCAAAAATTGTGCCATTACCTAAGTCGAATGGAGAATACAGACCTTTAGCCATCTTGTGTTTTCTATCGAAAGTCTTGGAAAAACTTTTGTATAAACAAATGATTACATAATATGTATAATATAATATAATATGTATGTATATAAATTTTTTGGTGCTTTTGATCATTCTAAGGCTTTCGATATGGTAGATCATGACATGCTCATCCGAAAACTTAAACATTTTTTTTAATTTACGCACACGTCAACCAAATTATATTATCTTTTCTTTTAGAACGCACGCAATGGGTGTTTGTAAACAATGTATGGTCGGGTAGCTTATCCCTGACTAGGGGAGTGCTCTATTCTAGGATAGGGTTCTATTCTAGGTCCACTTTTATTTTCCTTTTATGTAAATGATTTGCCAAAACAACTCACTAAATGTAACATCCATTTATACGCCGATGACGTGCAGCTCACTTTAAGTAGCCCAGTTCAAAATATTGCGTCGGGGATTTCCTACCTAAATGACGACTTACATAGAATTTACCTTTGGGCTAGTGCAAACGGTCTCTGTTTGAATCCTCACAAATCTAAATGTATTGCAATACGTAAAACAAGCTTAATTCCCTTCATATTTGATGATATTGTTTGAAATGGTGAGAAAATTGAAATTGTTAACAAAGCAAAAAATCTTGGTATCATTTTCAATGGCAATTTGACCTGGACTGATCATGTAAATTTACTGGTTGGTCAAATTTATGTAACGTTACGAGCTCTCTGGCCCACTCAATATTTCGCACCCTTAAGAAAAAGAGCTTTACTTGCTAAATCATACTTGATTCCTTCCCTGATCTATGGGTGTGAATTATTTGGAAGCTCAGTTAGTAAGAGAAAATTTAATGTCTTGTTCAATAACATAATAAGATATGTGTATGGATTAAGACGGTCTGAACATATTTTCTCTGTTGCCAATAATCTTTATGGAGTATCATTTGAAAGTCTGCTAAAAATTCGCACTCTTACTTCTTTACATAAAATAATCAACATTCAAACACCTTAATATATATTCGATAAAATACGTTTTTTTCCATCGCCACGAAATCAAAATATTGTAATACCTCGACATCATTTACTAGTATCTGAATGGCAGTTTTATGTACATGCCGCTCGTCTTTGGAACAATCTTCCACAAAGTCAACAACTAAACAGCAATGCTAATAGCTTCAAAAAATTTTTAATAAACAATAATTTTTACTTTTTTAATTTTAATTTATAATTTTTTTTGTTATTTTTACTTGTACCAAGTTTTTTTGTAACATAATACGTTCCTTCGCTATAAATATAAGACCCCGTCTTGTTGTACAGGAAATGGAATCAATAAATAAATAAATAGAATCTGGGAATTTATTTATTATAGTGAGTAACATTTATTTTATAAATTTTCATATTAAACAAAAATTCAGATAGTGCATAGAATATATTCCTGGAAAATATTGAAGGAATAAGACTAATAAAGTATAAAAGCTTTTAAAATTGTAATTTGACTAAGAGTACACATTCGAGTTAATATAAAAAATTTATAAAGTAAATAAATAAATATATAATTTTTTTAAGGTAATTTAAAAAACGATTTTTTTTAGAAATTTTTTAAGTTTTTAGT
This sequence comes from Pollenia griseotomentosa, assembly GCA_963931875.1. Classification (NCBI taxonomy): domain Eukaryota; kingdom Metazoa; phylum Arthropoda; class Insecta; order Diptera; family Polleniidae; genus Pollenia; species Pollenia griseotomentosa. The sequence goes on along the minus strand of OZ007562.1, from coordinate 122,841,906 downwards.
GCATATTTTGGATTTTTTAGTGCATTTTTTAAGCGTATATTTTCGATTTTTTAGTGCATGAAAATCGTACCCCTATTGATAACTCATGCTTCTCATTTAGTTTATATTTTCAGTTATTTATGTCCATTAAGTTTTTAAAGTAAAAACCATATCGCTGGTGTTTTACCATAATGCTGGTAAAACGGCTAAGTAAATCAATCATAATAAAATTCTCTTTTGAATTAAAATTTTGGTTTACTTCAAGTAGGAATTCGGGATTAAATCAACTTTATAATACTTGAATCAAGCGCATTGGTTCAATCTTAGTTTTACTTAAATCCATCTCATTTTCGGATTTTTTCAAGTACGAATTCGGGATTGATTATGGATAAGTTAAGTATTTCGCGATGGAAAATCCGTACTTGAATAAATCTTTTTGTACTTAATTCAAGAAAATCCGTACTCAACGTACTATAATACCGCTGCGGATTGATTTGAGTACGGATGGACTGATTTTTCTTTTGAGTGTAAGCATAAAATATTACAAATGTATTAACCTATACTTACTTTAAGTTAGAAGACCTCATAGATAAATTGAATCGACATGAAATGCATATAGTACTCGGTGTCCAATACTGGTTCAAATTGTGACTTTGGCAATGATGTTTAGAAGCAGTTCCGTTTTTTTCTCGGTGATATATTGACCGCACACATAACAAAATTAACTCTTCAATCGTCAGCACAATTTGCACTTTATTATAAAAAGTAATTCTTAAGTGACCATTTTTAATTAGAACTCTTCGATAATCCAAACGAAAATTCAGATTGTGCATAGAATATATTCCTGGAAAATATTGAAGGAATAAGACTAATAAAGTATAAAAGCTTTTAAAATTGTAATTTGACTTAGAGTACACATTCGAGTTAATATAAAAAATTTATAAAATAAATAAATAAATATATAATTTTTTTAACCTTTAACTGTGGAGGTGGTGGTAAATTATACCCTCTCTTTATATTTTTCTAACACACTCTCTTCCGTTGCGCTCAATCAATTTAATTCTCTTAGTATCTTCTTATATCGTGATCCTTGTTATTCACTTGTGTTTGGGCTGAGCTCGACTTAGCAGGAGCGGAGCTACGCACATGCTGGTGTAAAAATTACCACTCGTCATCATTTACGTAATTTTTTCTTTGAAAATATTTTACCACCACGTCAGCGTTAGCGTAAGTTTTTAGTATAAAAAAATGTACCCCACATCAAAATAAACGTAATATTTTCATGGAATTATTTTTACCACTCGTCCGCTTTCTTGTTCTTTTTGACAGATGATGGGTATTATTAACCATTCTATTTGTACCAAATTTGGAAAATTTTACACTTATCATTATTTAGATATACAGAATTGTATTTTGTGCCATGTCCACTTATCTAATACCGCCCACTTTTTGACTGATGTTGCATATTGGTAGCAAAGCTATTTGTTCCAAAACTTAAGCTGCTACCGCTTGGGCAATCTTATAACTTTCTCTTGCCGTTCTTTAGATATAAACTAATGTGCTTTATGCCACGCCCACTTCTCCAATCCCGGCCATTTTGGTAGTGAGGTACCAAATTTCTCTTACCGTTCATTAGACATTAAAAATGTATTTTGTGCCACGCCCAATTCTCTAATCCTACCAAATTTGGTGGGATGTGCATTGCTAACCAAGATGCTTGTTCCTTATTTCGAAACTTTGACTCTTGGCATTCTTGAGATACACAAGTATCTATTAGGTCTCTGTTTGGGAGGAGCCACGCCCATTTCTCCAGGCCCGCCCAGATGTTGTGAATTGATAACCAAGATATATCGACCAAAGTTAGAAACTTTAGTTCTTGCCGATTTGTCTGCAATGTAGTAGGCCAATGTGTATGGGATGCAGATTTTGATGAGTAAGAAACCTCCAAAATGGTTGACCTGTAGTTTCTACACATAATTATTTTTTTTTCATGATCTCTTTTATATCTTTAAATGTATATGTTTGGCTGTGCAAAAATGTACTTTAAATTTTTGTTTTATTTATATTCAAATTTTTTTGATAAGTTTTTGATGTATCGTTTTTTTTATATTAAAAAAAAGGAGTGTGAAGTAAAAAACCTTTTTTGTTTAAACAAAAAAAAATAATTTTGGTTTCTTTATTTTTTGTAATTAAAAATGTAGTAGTTTATTTTTCGAAAACAAATAATTATCAAAAAATATTTTTTACTAATTTTTTTTAGTAAAATTTAGAGGGGTAAAATGTACCACCACGTCCTAAGGTATGCCCCAAAGTTTCACCTCCACAGTTAAAGGTTAAAGAAATTGAAAAAACGATTTTTTTTTAGAAATTTTTTAAGTTTTTAGTGCATATTTTGGATTTTTTAGTGCATTTCTTAAGCGTATATTTTCGAATTTTTAGTGCATGAAAATCGTTTCCCTATTGATAACTCATGCTTCTCATTTAGTTTATATTTTCAGTTATTTATGTCCATTAAGTTTTTAAAGTAAAAACCATATCGCTGGTGTTTTACCATAATGCTGGTGTTTTCAAATTTTAATTCTGTAAAGTGTAAAACGGCTAAGTAAATCAATCATAATAAAATTCTCTTTTTAATTAAACTTTTGGTTTACTTCAAGCAGGAATTCGGGATTGAATCAACTTTATAATACTTGAATCAAGCGCATTGGTTCAATCTTAGTTTTACTTAAATCCATCTCATTTTCGGATTTTTTCAAGTACGAATTCGGGATTGAATATGTTTAAGTTAAGTATTTCGCGATTGAAAATCCGTACTTGAATAAATCTTTTTGTACTTAATTCAAGAAAATCCGTACTCAACGTACTATAATACCGCTTCGGATTGATTTGAGTACGGATGGATTGATTTTTCTTTTGAGTGTACAATCCGACGGTCCTACAATACCAAAAACTAGATTATTAAGGGCACATTTCGTTACCTAAAACGCAAAACGCCCTATCTTACATTTTGAAAATTTTACAGGAGAAGCAAATTACTATTCAAAATGTTAATTGATAAATTGCCTAAAACGGCTTATAATTTATTTTCCTTCTATTTTTCTTGTAAAACCTACCAGTTGTTTTGACAATTGACAATGTTGCATATTATGCAAACTGTTAGTAAGGTCTTTAAGCGTGTATTCATATAATCTTTTGTAGATAGGGCCGTTTGTTTTTTGTTAATAAAAGCGCTAATTTTAGTTGAAAGACTCCAAAATTGATTGTGGACATTAGTGTTGATGCAATTCATCAGATTTCATAAAAAAGTCGATTTTTTATTTTTTGTTAGTTAGGGCCTTTTGCGTTTTAGGTAACGATTTGTATCTATTTTATAACATCTTTCGGGATTTTAATATTTTAGGCTTATTTTATTATTTCCAAAAAAGAAAATTAATTAAAAAATTAAATTACAAAGCATATTTATCATTAATAACATTCTTAAATCGCGAACCACCCTAATAATATATTATCTGCCTTGTGTCTATATTACCCTTATGACATCATAAAAATTCTTTACCTTGTACTTTATTTTGTGTAAATTATATTGTAAAAATTATTATTTTTCTTATAAAAACAACAAACTAATTTTACAGCAGCTCCAGTCATGATTAAAGCGAACAAAACTTCATCATCATTAGCATCATTATTCAGTAGTCTAAGTGCCACCACTTGTTGCATACAAAGACTTACTCTTCTCTATCACATAATTATTGATTTTATAGCACTTTATTTATTGCAACTAGACAAAAACAAAAATGTAAAAAGATACACCCAGCTGTATGGCTAATTCCATGGACATGCCCATGAACAATACAACGGCAACAAAAACAAAAAAAAAAAAGTGTTCCCCTACAACAAGAATGCATAAGTCACGATTAAGATGGATGAATAAAGGTTTTTTTTTTTTGCCAACTTTGCGTTTATGTGCCTGAGAGCGAATGAATTACGCATTAATGCGTAATCAAACTCAATATATACTACAATATGTGGCACAGCACAAAGATCGAACCGCGCAGGTGTTACTCCATTAGCTGGGATGCAAGTGTGAGGTTCATCATATCACCCGAGAAGAGATTGTTTTTATTTAAAAAATTTCCATTTGCACCAATGGACACTTGGTTGGGCTGCAAATAGACATAATAGAATATATAAACAATTTTACAGCTTCTGTATAAGCCTAAAGCTCTTGCTGCAGTGCAACCAGTAACGCAAAATCCCCTTTTTAGCAACGTTTTGGTTTTTTATTTTTATTTGCGCCACGCATAATGCCGATCAATGCTTAATTATTGCTTTTTATACACAAATATGAACAAGAAGCATCGAAAACTTTTATAATAATTTCAGTTTGTTCAATTTGTTTTTTTTTTTTTTTTATTTTTTATACCAACTATAAGTCTTATGGTTGATTAACTTATGGTCATATGGAATTTGGTGTAACCATAATAATGTGATCATGGCAAACAAAAACCATATAAAAAAGAAACTTAAAAAGTAGCAAGTAAAAATCTCATCAGTAACTTTTGCACTTTTGCTGTCGGCCTACCAGCTTTACAGTCGTTTTGACTATCTGGTCGACTACTGATGCAGTGGCATAAAAAATACAATAAAAACAACACAAAAATGAATCATATTGAAAAAAAAGAGATTTTTTTAGCTTCCGCATATTGCACTCTTTTTATTGTATAAAGAAAGACCTTCTAGTCAGTCCATCAATTTTAGTGTTACTTTTATTGTATCACAATCACTTTACAAACAGGGTATTTCAACGGGAGGCTTAAATTGAGCAAAATGTATTAAACGAATGAAGAAATGTCCCAACATTTGCACCACTTCGCGTACGGATAAAAGTCCGAAAATTAAGGTTCTAACATTTCAACAGTACACTGGCAATGCAATTTTTGTTTTGTAACAGATTCACTATAGAAAAGAGGTTCCATCCTTCAGTAACAACTTCGCAGGAAACAGGGCGGTCAGGCTAGTCTCAGTTGAAATAAAATGATTGGCCACACGCCATTAATTTGGCCAAAATATACTTTGATACAAATATCATCATATATATATACTAAGCATATTTCTTCCACAAAAAAAAAAAAAAAAAAAAATCAAACAAAATTATAAAAAAATCTTCCACCAAATTCTTTGCTCATCTAAGATAAACACGATATTTAGGTCAGCATTCAAACACATTCAGCAATACGAACACCGCACACTTTAACAACATATTCTCCAACATTATGACAAATTCTACAGAGATCCGATTATGAAGGTACAACTTCTAAAGGCTAGATTACACTATCTCACAAGTCTTACGTATTCCATAATACTTTGTGAGATAGAAATCTTATGAGTTTTGTTGCGACTGTCAAAAAATCTAATTTAACATGACAGTTTGTGTTCACATCATCACACAAAGTATAAACACTCACACATGAAATAAAATGCAACCCTGATCCAATGAAAAGTATTATTGTTTAGAAATTTTTCAAAAAACGATGAAGTCGTATGGGATGTCAAACTTTTTTCATAATACTTGTCATTTTCGTGACACATTGCATTCACACTATCACACTTTGTCATATTACTTGAGTTTTTGACATGTATTAATACAAAGTATAATAGTGTAATCTAGCCTTAAGTATGTCCTTAACGTACAAAATCTCAGAGTAAATAAGTTAAATTGAAAACACTTCAAGTGAAAACTTTAGTACACGTGATTGTTTGAACCATATACTAACGCCTTGCCTTAGAGCTGAAGCTCTGAAGTGCAGCTTTTGTTGAACAGCAGCAGACCAGAAATGTTCTAGATAATGGAGATAAGACACTATGTTCGAAGCACACAAGTGTTGCCAGTGGATTTTTCGAAAAAATACCTACACATGCTAATAAAAATTTGATTCTTTCCCTACACGTTGAAAAAATTTCCACTACAAAAATCCCTACGCATTAATATCATTAAAATAGACGAAAAAACATTTGTTATAAAAAAAAATTTTGTTCGATATATTAAGACTAAAAAAATAATACACATGTAGTATGTACTTTTAATTAAATTCAATTAAGTCTTTCAACATTAGTGCTCCCGTACTCAACATTGGGGTCCCGCGGGATTCCAATCTTACCGAAAACTGTTCCCATACTCAAAGTTTGGTAAGGTGGAGCTTTTAAGAGAATAACCAAAATAATTATTATAAGAAATATATTTAAAATAAACAAAAGAAAATGTTGAAATATGTAAGTAAATGGTTGAATTTTAATTTTAAGCACGTTAATGCGTCATTTATGTATTTATTTAAACATATTTCATATAAACGTTTTCTTTTGGATTAGAAATTTGGTTTTTGTAAACATTTTTTCAACCGATTTGGACAATAAAATATCATTACAAAAACAACTTTTTTAGCATTTATTTTATAAAAATACGATATGACGAAAAACCCCTACATTTTGGAGATTATGAAAAATCTATCCGATTTTCCCTACGCTTCTATTTAAGTAACAAAAATACCTACATGTAGGGCTTTTCCCCTTCTGCTGGCAACACTGAAACACACACAGCTGGCAATGACTATAAGTATGATTTTTTTACACCTTTCTTATGAGCCAGAGCTTTGCTAGAATTGCAACTTCTGGAATATATGATAGGACTCTGGTCAAATGTGAAAACGATTTATATGAGAAATGCCATGGCGGATCTCAATCTGAGTATGATATCAATCAGCGCATAAAGGCAGCATCTGAGTGCATGATCCGGCAAGATAACAAACACGTCATTGTTAAGAAGCTGGAGTTATCTAACCTTCTCTGCTTTTGGATATATGCCAGCAGCATATGCTGAGTTGCATCAGCACCAAGTGATGGTTCGTCTTCCAGGCCGAACTCTCCCACAAGCAGTGAATAAATCAGCATATGAGTGGGGTTTTCAGCATCTCCTTTACCGCGAAATTTGGCTTGAACCAAAACCAACACATGGTCCTCGAATGTATCTTTTCAGCGGAAAGGTGAAACTCCCTACAAAGACAATCTTCCTGAAAGACAGACAGAAAGCATTACTTTCGAAGGCCTCAGCTTATAGTCAGTCTGGTGCTGTGCCACCAGGGGCTACAGACTCTCGTGGTACCAGATAGGATCTTTGGTCAGCCACGATCTCAAGAGATCTGTCAGGATATCTTTGGATTGGTAAAGTTCGGATTTTTACAAAATCCCAGGTATTAACTGCGCCTTTAAAAAAAGCCTTTAATTGAAACAAACAACTGTTTTTCTCACTTAACTGCATCTGTAACATTTTTGGCGAGCAATAGCTGTCACGCAAGCAAATTACTCACAAATTTACAGAAAAAGTGTGTCTGTAAAATTTTTGTGAGAAAGTTCCCGCTTTGAACTTTCAAATAAACTCTTAAAAGCGAGGTGAGAAATAATTTCGACACTAAAAAATAGATTAAAAATGCAAAATGCAATGAATAATAACATGAGGGAGGCAAGTATTTTGTTCTTGACATATTTTTGCATTTGTTAATTATTTTGCTTTTTACATTTTTGAAAAATATAAAAATGTTTCCAAAGCTAGTTTGTAAACAATAAACATTAAAGGCGCACTTTTCATTATTTGGTATATCCGATTGTTGTATTTTCGCCGTTAAACATTTTTCAATTTTAGTAAATTATGGCCGCCGTCAACGATATCTGTGAGTGGCGTTCTCAACGTCTACAATTTCACATCAGTAATCTCTTTTTTCGGAATACCCTTTACCAGCCCCACTCACATTACTGCTAGCCCCATATGAGATTATTGTAGAGTTAAAATTTAGTTTTTGTGTATGTTTTCTTTCCATTTTTCAACATTTTCTTAATCGAACTTCAATTTGTGCCATGATCACCTTCACACATTTATCTACAAATGTAATGTAAAAATCTTTACTCATACTGTTATATTTTGCACTTTTTTATAATCCTTATTTTCCATAATTTTTTGCACTTTTTTCGAGTTAAGACCGTTTCATTGATTCATGCTATTTGGAAGAACATAAAATGCATGACCATCATCATTATTATCAACTTTATTATATAGTGAAATTATAAAAAATCCAACACGTTGTATGCTGAGTGTTGCAAACAACAGTAATGGACGATGTTTATTTGAAAAAAGTGGCAATAAGTTTAGGGGATTGCAGTGAATTTATGGAAAGATATAAGGGAGATAAAATTAAAGATTTTTAAACGACTTTATTTTCAAATGAAGTTTCAAATAATATCAGCTTTGGAATTGGTCGATATTTGGATAAATTTGAAATGAAAATTATAATCTGCATATGTCAGTGTTGCTAACTCTTTAAGACCAAAAGTAGCTAAAACTAAAGCAAAGAATAACTAAACAATCATAACAAACAAGATTTAACCCCCAATTTCAGCAAGTTCAGTTATAATTAACTATCAGTTATAGCTGTCAAAATGAACTTGGTAAAATTGGGGGTTAGTCAAAGAAAGCAAAAAAATTTTAATATTTTTTAATTGGACTTAAGTTCATCAAATTTAATTTTCATTAAATTATTTTTATGAAGAAAGGAATTTTACAACATGAAAATTAATTAAAATTGTTATTGATAATCTTTCATTCTTGACCGTGGCCGGGGCCGGGGCTCAAACCCCAGCCGGCAGGTTACCATGACATGTTTCGATCGCAACCACTCGATCTCCTCAGATGAATTTTTCGTGTTACACTCGCAGCCATCGAAAGGAAAAACATGTAAGGAAAAACCTGTAAAATCAATTAAAACGGATAATCATTCAAAAAAGCAAATTTCGATCTACCAAAGGTTAAAATACAATTTGGTTTAAGGATTGATGTTTGACTATTGACGTCAGCAGTCGTCGTTCGTTACAAAATTAAATCTATTATGTTTCTATATTTCAGTTGGTTTCAATTTTCCAAATGTTGAGTTATTTATCAAGAATGGCATAACATTTCAGAATCAAAAAGTTCAACTAATTTGCTCCATTAAATCGGACGCTATATGTTTAATGCATTTTCCTAAAATTCGAATAAAGTGTAACGAACAAGTTTTGCATCTCACTTGCTCATATGTAAATAACAGCGTTGCCATTTTGGTGCCTTTCGGGTATTTTTTGGTGCTTTTTTGCTTATGCAATACCCGAAATTTTGTTAAACACCCCTTTTTGAAAAGCGGGTATTTATAAAGCTTTTAACAATTTCTCACAGTGCTTTTAAGTGCCTTTTAAGTAATCTACATATATTTTTGGCACTGGACCATTTTGCTACTATTCTGTAAACACAGCGAATACTTTTTTAACCAACTGCGTATTATTTGCATTTATGTTTTGAGTAGTATGCGCAGACTCTTCTAGGCTTTTCTCAAGCATCATCAGTGATGCCAACTTAGTGCTTTTGGCACTATTTATGGTGCTTTTTGATGCCTCAAAACGCCAAAATTGTATCCTTAGTGCCAGGCTATGAAAAAGCACCAAGCCTTTAATGCTTTTTAAAATTTTTATTTTTTTACCATTTTTTTAAACTTCGGTTATATAGATTTAGATGAGATTTGCTATTTGGAGTACAGTTTTGAGAAAGCCTGTAAAGATTTTAAGATTTCAAATGATAAAAAAAGTGATAAAAGAAAGTTGCATTCGTTTTACCAAAAACTTTATTTACGAGGTTTGAGCTGGGCTTCCTAGCAATTTGGAAATTTTACAAAACGTTGCACTTTTAATCGTTGACAACATATTTAGTTGTCGTAATAAAAACGATGTATTTGTTTTCGGTAAACATTTTTTTAAAGATGTGGACACTGTTTCAAAAATAGAAAATGGCTTGAAAAATATTAAGAATTGTAAATGGTAAAATAAACAACAATTTTGAGTCATGTAGAAAAAACGTATTAAAAAGTTTAAAACATGCAGTCGGAAACCGTATTTTTTCGAGCTACGAAAATCGAGCTCGCACTGTATTACTTTTAAACTGTTTTATGGCCAATTCAAACTCCAAATGATTTGGATCATATTATTTTTATTGGAGATAATAATAATACACAAGGTATATTTACACAAGGTAAGCTCGTTGGCCCATATGTTTGTCAGCTGTTAACCCCTAGTTGGAACCCAAACGTCAAATTTCGTGTATATGAGCCAAAATTTGTACATGTGTGTGTTAAATTGTTTTTGTTTTATATGAAGACAATTTTGACAACTCGGTTATTTTTATAGAGCAGCATGTCTACACTCCCAACTGAGTCTACCTTGTGTAAATATACCTTGATAATACATTTAAGAATGTTTATATACAAATGTAAATATATTTATTATTCAATTTTAAATGAAAATGGTCCCCCATCTACGCCGTAGCCTTTTTTTAAATTTTGGAGGTATTTAATATTCGGCACAGCCGAAGGCAACTTGTTTTAAATTGTAAAAATGGATTAGTGCTTTTTTCGCTTTTTGTTCAAAATAGGGCTTTTTAGTGCTTTTTTAAAATTTTAAAGTGCTTTTTGCTCTCAAAAAGTTGGCATCACTGGTAAATAACTATATTGAAGCTCAATGCGGCACGTGTTAAAATTAAAATATCGATTTGAAATTTTTACAGAATTATTTTCTTGATATATTTAACCGTCAAAAAGTAGAGCATTAAAAAAAATTTTTAGGTCAAATAATGACCAGTCTCATATACATTTAGCATCAGGGAAAGAGTAGGAGTCGGAGTTATTACTTTTTCTTGACGACTCCATAGCCCTGCTTCCTACTAACTTATTTAAAAAATTCAAGGCTTAGAAAAAAGTTGCTTTAGGTGTGCTATTAAAGTGGCCCAGAATGTAACTAAAAACAATTTATTACCAACATATTTCTTTTCTGTTGAGCATTTCGGAAGTGAGCGTGGGTAACATGCTATCGCCGACGTACCGCCCGAAATGGGTGAAAAAGTGGTCGAAGCTACCTAAAAAGGATCGATTGATGCAATCAATTTAGAGGCGGTCATTTAAATGACATTGTATTTCATACGTTATGCCAAGGGCAAGCCAAGCATTATAATGAAATGACAGTTCTTCGAAATCATTGAATTATGTGTGTAACTTTTGAAACCAAAAAGTGGATAACCCTGTATTTTAAATATTGATTTCTTATAAAACTAACTATTTTAATAAAAACTCGTGCTGCCTTAATCAAAGCCCCTGTTTCATTCTCATTTTTATTTTTGTTCAAATAGTGCTATCTGCTCATTTAAATGTTCGAATCAATTAAACCTTAACTTGTAAAAAATACTGTCAAACCTATACACACTAATATCTGGAATAAAAAAAAAATAAACATGTGTAGGACTAAGACGTTGTTTTTAAACAACATTTTAAAATAAAGTTTAGTTATAACCCTTAGAGTTAACGAAAAAATCCGTGTTTTCGCTCTGCTGTAAAATTGTTATATTGCAGAAAGCACTTTTTGAATAAAAACCCTTGATATGCTAAATTTCAGAAGTTCTAAGCAAAAATATTGTTTTGGTGGAAGGATAAATGGATGGATGATGCCATTAGTGTCGCAATATAAATTTAGCTTGGGATGTATCTTGATCAAGAAGTGCAATTTTTAGAAAATTAGGATCATGATCGAACAAAATTGCTGGTTTTTTCGCAGCTCCTAGTGAAATACGTTAAAATTCATAATTTTGGTGACCTCAAAAGAGTGTTTACTTAACTTAGGTTTGCAAAGGTAATATTTTTCAAATGGGAACCGCAACGAACTCATATTCTTTTATTTCATAAGCAAAATTTTTTTATTTGTACACCAATAACACTTTTATGACAACCTGCTGGAAATAAATTTTATAAATATGTCAAATAAGTAGCACAACAAATATTATCTCCAAATAGTATTCAAAAAGCGTTGATTTCCCTAGATTCGTTAAAGCACAATATTCCCCGAGATGGACGCATAAAGAGTACTGATAAATCTTCAAATTGGCAACAGTGTTCACCTTACAAAATATTCCAAAGATTTGTGGGCAATACAACATAATATTGCTTTACATAAGTTGTAGATGCAGATATTATAAAAACACAAAAATGTGTGTATTATTATTATTTTGCTCAACGTTTTACAATGATATTTCATGGTTTTTTATTAATCAGTCTTGATCCGTTTTCTTTTAATTTTATTATTATTATTACCATCTAAATCGTTTCTGTCGCATACTTTTGCAATGCACTGTGTTCCTATTTTAAGTCTTTGCCGTTATAAACTTGCTATCTTCATTTGTTACCTCTTCTTTATTTTATAAAAAATTCAAAAGACTTTGCCAAATATCATAAAAATAACCATAAATACTACATTTCTAATCAATTGAAAAACAAAATCACTACCGTCGTTGACATAATCTACAAAAACAATATAAAACAAAAATGTTTATATTATCCCATTGTTATTATTATTGCTGTTGTTGTTGTTGTTGTTGTTGTTGTTTTAGTTTTGTTATTTTAATTAATTTTGCAAAATAAATTAAGTTATTTGTCACGACAACAAACGATTTTACTACAAACGTTTAAAAAAGCTTACAAATATTTTACAGTCATTATGAAAGGACGGACAGACGAACCAACCGTCTGCCGGTTAAATGCTGTTACTTTAGAAAAAAAATGCGTGGGCTAGAAAACCCAACAAAACCGCAACACCGGCAACAACAACAACATTCACTACCAGCAACAGAAACAATATTTCATTCCAAGTGACCAAAACACCACTAGCATTCTAATGACAATTTTATAATAACAAAAACAAACAAATACAAGCGAGTCCAAGACCAAACAAACGAGAAAAATGTAGTTACAGAAAAATTAAATTGAATTTCAGAAAATATTTTTTCTTAAAAAAAAAGCCGAAATAACCCAAAACTTCACTTTAGTTTTTAATTTAAAATTTCAAACACGTTTAATGGCAGAAGTGTAAGCGACCAACGATCACCTGTAAAATTCAAATTTGTTAACAGAGCTGGTTAGTTGGTAAAGGCACTTGGTGCCATTGCCACTCTGCCAGCGATAAACCAGCCAACAAACCAAATAAACATTTTTCATACGTAATCATTGGCTCATTAGCACATAAATTTAATTGACCAAATTATTATGTAATTAGTAAATCGTCACAGCCTTTTCGTTGTTGTTTGCTTCATGTCGCATGCCCCAGTCAGTGAAATAAATGCTCGAAGACAGACAGACAGTCACTCAGTCATTCACTGATTTACACATTTGCTATTCACACGATTATGTTGGTGTTTTTTTTTTTTAATACTCTGAAAATGTAAAAACATACTCTCAAGGTAATTTGTAAATCATATTGTAACTGAAATTGAAACTTCAAATCTAAATTCGAATTTGAATTCACAATAAATTTAAATCTATGATTAATGTGTGTATGTGTTTGATTTTCTCTTTTTATTGTTGCTGTCGCACTTTATGCGAGTGTAAATGAGTTGCATGCCATTAGATAGACACTTTTTAGTGTTTTATTGGTATTGGATCGACATGTGTTGGTTGTGTGGCACAGTACATTATTATTACCACTACAGCTTCTATTGCGGTAGCAGCAGGGGCAAGTGCTACTTGTACTACTGTTGAGGAGTTTCGTGGCAATATATTTTTATAATTCGTAATATTTGTATTGAATTAACAATGAGGACTTTTCGATGAGAAAAAGGATTTGGGGGAAATATGGTATTTGGTTTTTCGAAGAAGGGACTTTTTGTGAAAAGCAGATACATCTTTTCGAAAAGGGTCAACTTTTTTTTTTTTGCATAAATATAAATTTTTTTTATAAAGGAGAGTTTTTTTTATTAAAAATTAAGATATTTTAAAGAAAAAGAAGATTTTTTTCTAAAAACTAGACCGTTTTGTGAAAAGAAGATCGTTTATAAAAAGACTGGCTTATTTGGGCAAAAAAGTGACCCTTTTTGTACAAGAATGAAATTTTTGTGAAAAAGTAACTATTTTGTGAAAAGGTGGCTTTTTCTGTAAAAAAGTGGTGCTTTTGTGAAAAGCTGACTTTTGTGTTAAAATTTACTTTTTGTTTTAAAAGTTTATTAAATCAGATACTTTTTGTATTAAAAATTTTAGTGTAAAAGTAAATGTTTTGTAAAAAGTCAATTTCGGTGTTAAAAGTAAATTTTTGTGTAAACAATAAATTTTTGTGTAAAAACTAACGTTTTGTGTAAAAATTAACTTTTTGTGTAATGAGTAACTTTTTGTGTAAAAATTAACTTACTGTATAAAAAATAATTTTTTGCATAAAAAAAACCTTTTTGTGCAAAAAGTAACTTTTTGTGTAATAAGCAACTTTTTGTGTAAAAAGTAGCTTTTTGTGTGCAAGTCAATTTTTTTGTTAAAAGTAAATTTTTGCATATAAAGTGAATTTTGTGTAAAAACAATGCAAATAGTAAATTTTGTGCAAAAACTAAATTTTTTTGTAACAAAGTCAATATTTGTGTAAAAATTCAACCCTTGTTTAAAAAGTAAACTTTTGTGTAAAAAGTAAATTTTTGTGTAAAACGCGAATTTTGTATTCAAAAATTGTTTTTTATGTTAATAGTTAATTTTTGTGTAATAAGTGTGAGAAGTCTAATTTTGTTTAAAAAGTTAATTTGGAGTAACTTTTTGCATAAAAAAGTAAATGTTTGTGTAAAAAGTACATTTTTTTGTAAAAAGTCAGTTTTGTGTAAAAAACTTATTTTGTGTAAATAGTATGTTTTTGTGTAGAAATTTTGTGTAAAAAGTTAAATTTTGTGTAAAAACTAAATGTTTGTGTAAAAAGTTAATATTTGTGTCAAAATTAAATTTTTTGTAAAAAGTCAATTTTGTGTAAAGAATAATTTTTTGTGTAAGTAGTTTTTGTGTTATAAGTCTAATTTTGTTAAAAAAAACTAAATTTTGAGTAACGTTTTGTATAAAAAAGTTAATATATATGTATGTCAAAAGTAAATTTTTTTGTAAAAAGTTAATTTTGTGTAAAAAATAATTTTTTGTGTAGAAAGAAACTTTTTGTGCAAAAAGTAAATATTTGTGGTAAAAGTAAACTCTTATGAAAGGAGTAAATTTTTATGTAAAACTGAATTTTGTATAAAAAAATTATTTTATATGTAAATAGTACATTTTTATGTAATAAGTGCGTTTTTTTTTTTTTTTTTTTTTTTTGTAATTTTGTGCGAAGATCAAATTTTTGTGTTAAAGGTAAGTTTTTGTGTAAAAATTACAAAGGTATTAACTTTTTGTGTGAAAATAAATTTTCGTGTTAAAATTTAACTTTTGTGTAAATGCTAATTTTGTGTAAAAAGTCAATTTTGGTACACAAAGGTTTCGTATAAAATATAAGTTACACATAAAACCACCTGAAATATCAACCTTCCACAAAAAAGTTTGTAAAGTTTGCATTCATAAAATTAAAAATCTTCAAGAAATAATTTAGCAAATATCCTAATTCCCTCATCCAACTTTTTCATATAGAACTCCCCCCATTTAAGCAAATAATTATTCTAAATTGTTTCTTTTGTGTAACGAGCATTTTTTTCATGCATATGATTTTTATTTAAATTATTATTATTTGAAAACAATTTACAACATTTCAATTACGTTTGAATTAGATGGCGGTATCTCTGTGTGTGGGTCATTGGGTTGATAGTACAAATTATTTGCATTAAGTTTCCATATTTTATCCAATAAATACATTTTTTGCACTTACTCGAATAGTAAATATCTCTCTTTTTCACGCCAATTTAAATGATAACAAGTGTCGCAAGAAGGCGTATAAATGTAACAAGTGTCCTTCAAAACCTCTAGTCAAAGATAAAAAAAAAAAAATAAAAATTAAATTAATATTAAAACAAATAATTGACAAGAGACACGCTATAAGAATTGCAGCCAAATTATTGTGGAAAAACAAAAATTGTCGTAAATGTGTTTCATTTGGTAAAGCCCAAAAATAATTAACTATTCAAAACGCACCACACATGGAGATTTTTTTATGAATTTTATTTGTGAGAATTACTGATAACAAGGTATTTATGGAATATTACATTTTAAATATAATACCTTTTAAGATAATGGGCACGCAGGGTACTTAAATCCATCTATCTTGATACGTTTGTAATACAATGTTAAATCTTAACTCATATTAGATTATCAAAAGTATCGCAGTTAAATTTTTATTACTTTTATGAAATTGATATTTTCTGAACGTCATTTAATTTTCGATTTATTACAATTTTTAATTTGTTTACTTACTTTGCTAATAAAAATAGACATATTTTTCTCTTCCTCTAAGTCACATAAAGATAAGATACACAACATGTTCTTTAAGGCCATGAATAGAGAACAACTGTTAAATTAAATTCATAAAAATTCCTTATATTTATGGTTTTTTTGTTATACGCTCACGCCTCCAATAAAATTATTTTTAACGAAACATATTATGGTTAAATTAGGTCTCTATTAAGAAGCCACATCCAAAAAATGGTTGCCTACGATAATGTAATGATTAATAATAACAACAATATGTTAACCACTGGTTTTAAATTTATAATACCAATTTCCTCTTTTTATGGTTAAAAAACAACAATAATATTATAAATGGTAATCATATAATTGTTATAAATTACTATAACTTGCTTAAAGGCAACCATAATATGATTGTGGCGTCCTGATGGAGGGCTAATTTACCCATGATATGGTTCCGTTGACAAAAAATAGTTTCATTGGATGTGATCAAATGGTTTTTATTTGTGCTGAAGTTTTTAATCCATAATACCGATAGAATCAGAACTACTTTCTGAGTTTAATTACAGGAATCGTTCTTTAATTCACTATATCTACGGTGACCATATATTTAAAACCAATGTACAGAACACAAAAATTTCATTTGGTTCAGAATCGGTTCACAATCACTTATTGAATCGATATGCAGATAATTTCACTAAATTTTGTTCATGGGTTTAAGTTGTCACAAGGACCCAGCCTATTGAAAAAGTTAGGAATCGGTCCATAATTTCACATATCCCCCAAAAAAGCTTCATTTCAGAATAGAGTCTTTGTGTTCATAAACCATCTTATTATGTTGGAACTTGCACAAAATTTGGTCGCGGTTAATTTGATTACTACCTAAATCATCTTAAGATTTTTTATTGGAGTCGATTCATATTTGACCATAGCTTCCATGCAAATATTAATCCTGGTAATAGCTTTTAATGCCATAACTTCCTAATAACCACTGGTATTGACATACAAATTGGCTACAATGTTGTGCTGTTTTGTCCAAAATTAACCAAAGGTACTATCAAAGTTATTTACGGGAATACAAAATTTATCATTAATACGATTTCTGTATGACGTGCTAAATTCCCAATTTTCCATATTTGATAAATACACTGGAATTTATTGTTGAGGGAAAGCTAGCTTCTATGCGCATTTCACTGGTTGCTTAGGCCAGCTCATCAGGAAACCTTTTCCTAAGATTTTAGAAAAGCTAAAAATATTATACGAATAAAACTCTAAAGCGAATAAGAATTTTAAACACTCAAAGTCTTACTCGTAAGTAACAATATCAAAGCTTAAACAAAACACCAACAATAAACAGTGAGTTTATCTTTTCTTACATCCCTCTACAATTGGTTGGGTTCTATATAAACGCTCTTCCTAACATCTTTTAAAGGAAAACAAATAGATAGATGATATATCTAAATAATATTCGACACAAAGAATTTTAACATGAATCTTAACCTCATAACATAATTTTGTTCTGGCGGGTCCATTATGGCCCATGGGTCCCATACGGGGCAAACTCTAAAATATTTGTTTTTAAATACTGTGGTTGGGCTTGACCGACTATACTTTCTTATTTGTTTTTGTTTCGAAAATGTCGAGTTTGTGCCAACAAAGCAAAGCAAATATATAAAAAAAGGTTAGAAAGCTAAAGCAGATCAAATGCTGACGAGAGATAGGGAACGTTTAGTCAAAAAAAAGGTTGAAAGGAATTAGAGCTATTACTCCGTGTAAATTGTTTTTAAACACTAGACGATCTTGGAAAATTTCAAAATATTTGCAAGCAACAGGATTCAACCAAAAGCCAGAAAATTTAATAACAAACGAGCTGAAGCATACACGCAGAAACAAAATATGTTTGGAGGTAACCACATTCGTAGAGCAACATACTATGGTTGGATTTTAACAATGTTTATGTTTGCAGGTTATAATATTAAAATTCAACAAAACCATAATATGGTTAAAAGTAACAAAAAATTACCCATAATTTGTTCAATAATGGCCAAAACTAATCATAATATGCTCAACAAATTTCAGAATTTGGACAAAAGTAACTACATTATGTCCAGAATTATTTCATCAATTTTTTCAATTTGCTTATTAAGTGTCAAGTTATAATTATATTCCGTTTTTTCCTGTTACGTGTTACGTTCCACTTTTATAAGTAAACCAAGCAAGTGTGTATTTGAAAAGCATTCAACTATTTTAGAGAGCAAAACGACCATAATGTTGTTGTTTTAAACAAATTAATTAAAATTTAAAAGCAAACATTCAATATTATAAAATATTATAATCTTAAAAATATTATTGTTATTATTAACCAAAACATGTTTGGAGACAACCATAGTATGGTTATGATTTTTAGATGGGTAAATTTATCCATACTATGGTTGCCGGTGACAATAATATTGTTAAAGTTACCATAATATGTTTAAGTGTATGATTGTAGCTTTATTTTACTAAAACATTATATTGCACAAAATTCAACCATATTTGAAGTTTTAAGGGAGGTAAACACTTTATTGTTAAATAGAAACAAAACATAATCAATCGTAAAAAAAAGTAATGTTAAAAACATTAATAGTTTGTTTGCTTCCAATGCGGGGATCATAATATGTTTTCTTAAACACACTTCAACCATGTTTTTTCTCTGCGTGTAGAGACATTAGAACACGATTTTGCATGTCCGAAGTGCTGCTCGAGCTCAATAAAAAATTATTTTATAGTCGACTCAATTTTACGGAAATGATATAAAAAAAATGTTATGCTCCGTATTTGGTTGATCAGACAATCACCGTATTGATCGAAAATCCCTGCCACATGTGACATGGCTTGGCAATATGTTGCAATACCAACGGAGAAGCTGTGCCTCACTCGGTTTAAAGTCCAGATGTTTCTTGATTCGACGCGCTCACTAGAATATGATTTGCTTTGGAACTGAGCATAAATAATTGGTTTGAATAATTCTTGGCCTCAAAGAATGAGTAGTTCTTTTAGCGCAGAGATTATATCTGTGGCTTGGTGCTAAAAGGGCCAATGTCAATATTTTGTTGTTTTGAGTTAATCGTTGCATCAGGTGTATTTTATTACTCGCTTTTATTTTGCTTAAACAGTCAAGTTCTGATTTAACCCAGAACAGCTTCATAAAGGCTTTGCTAGCCAATTTCACTAAGAGCTCTTCTATAAAAAAAAAAACTTTTATTTCAATTTTCTCAAAAGTTAATATTTTGACATTGGCCCTTTAAGCACCAAGCCACAGATATATTCCCAGCAAGATGCGGAGATTTTATAGCTAACGATGCCTTAAAACAACTTGTTTTTGTGCTAATATTTTACACTAAACGCTAAAAATGTTGTCCACCTATTAAATGTCTCAATTAATTTATGTTTTCTTTTTTAAATCAAAGCATAAATGATATTTTCTACTGCAATTGTACTCTTCAACTAATCACACGTTAAATTTCTGCAAACAATTTTACTTTTCTTCAAAAGAATGCCGATTACTTGGAAATAAATTAAAACTTTTTGCACAAAAATCATGATTAATACGATGTTATGAATACAAACTAAATTATTGTAAATCAAACAAAATTGTAATCCAATTGTTAACTGTGTTAATTTACAAAATAGAAAAAAAAAACTGAATTTAGTTTATGGCCGCAAATACTTTCAGTCAAAATTAAACCAAACAAAATTATACTGAAAAGTATGTCAAATCCATTTATGGCCAAAAATTGGTAATTGCAACATTATTAATTGAATTTGTTTATTGAAATTTTTCTTTTATTGTTTTTTTTTTAAATACATAATATTTTTAAACAATTACACTTAAACAATGAGTGGCCACAGGAAATCCCTAGTTACCTAATAACGGGAACCGATTTGACCTTAAACATTTCAAATGCCGATGTAATATTTAATTAGGTTTTTGTTCATAATTATGAAACTTTTGCTTAGATAATCGTTAATTTATAAGTTATTTAAGTTTATTGACACGGCTTGTTTGTTGTCTTTAATAATAAAAATATGCATTAAAAAAAAAAACTAAAATCCATGTTGGCTTTCTTTGGTGACGTTCTGCTTTTAGTTGATGTCAGTGTCCAAAAAAAAAAAAATTAGCACTTATAATTTAAATTCATAAAACGCTTGTTAGTAATTTCGGTGTGTGCTTTGGTTTGAATTTTGCACGTTTTCCTTTGAGTCTGCTCATTAATTATGCTGGCCACATTATTGAAACGTACTTTATAACACTTTCATTGTAATTTCAGTTTCAATTACGTTCCAATGAATTTATTTGTATTTTTTATGTTAAACATTTTTTTTTATATTTAATCAAAATCAGCTGTTTTCATTTACAGTTTTAAATTGATTTTGTGGGGTTAAGGGGATTTTGATGTGACAAAATTTTTAGTATAAATTACTGAAGGTACTTCTGGTTATACATCAGTTCAATACTCAGCGTCAAACAACAAAGAGTTCGTTCAAAGTTTATTTTTAACTTTTAAATTTGGGATTATAAATCTAAGTGTGAAATCGTAAAAATGAAGGTACGATATAACTAAAAGGAAAACAAATCCTTAAAAATTAAATAAAAAAATCCAAAAAAACCAAGTGAATTCAATTAAAAAGTATAAGTTTTAATTAAAAATATATATCTAAAAGGAAATATTTCTATTGCCTAAAAAATAAAATGAATTATTATTAACTGTGATAAAAATCTAGCAAAAATGTTTAAAATTGTTCAATTAAAAAGTAAAAACTACAAAAATCTAACCAAGACAAATGAACTTGTTATGCAACTGCTTAGCAACAATGTAGATAAGCACGTTAGCAACCAGTGTTTAAAAACCTGCAGTCAAACTAGAAAAACTGCCATTTCTTCCACTTCTTCATTTGTCATTGGCCAGAAAAAAACTGTTTCTTTTACTTATGATCCATTAAATGTAAGCAGTCGCTGTCGAAACAATTCAAAAAGCGAAAAGTTGTACACGCTTTAGTTTTAGTTCGACAGTTTTTGGTTTCGACTGCAGTTTTTTAAACCCTGTTAGCAACATGATAATAACAACATTAATAAATTCATAACAGTATTGCTTGCAAAGTCTAGTTCTCTGTTGGAAATTGCGAAAAATGTTGAGCAACATTTATTGTTACACCGATAATTTTGACATGTCGCACTTGATCAACAAGAGGGTATTAACTTAAAATTTAAAAGTTTCAGTAGAGGTGAAAAACTGTTTGTGGTTAGATTTTAAAAGAATTTGAAAATCCGAATATCTCATAGTAAGCTAATTCCATTTGAAAATATATTTACATCGTTTTTCTTTAAAATTTTTGCAATTATTGCAAAAAAAATCTATTTTTGGAGTTAAAAAAATTTTTTTGAAACTTCTCGATATATTTTATAAATAAATAAATAAATATTAAATAAAGTTTCAAAATGTTTTTTATTAACAAACAGTATCAACTCAAAACTAAGATTGAATAAATCAGAAATTAGAAAGAAAAAGTTATAATGATTGATTTACTTACCCGTATTACACCTTAATGATAAAACATCAATATCATGCCCGATATGGTTTTTATCTTAGAAATCTTATGTACATATTTAACTTAAAATATAAACTTAATGAGAATCCAGAGTTTAAATTTACTGTTTAACCCTTAGTGGTGCACAATGTGTATAGAAAATTAAAACATGCGTAAGCTGGAGGGTTAAACGCAACAAAAAGTTTAATAATTTTTTTACATGATTTAAGAATTTCATACACTCAAAAAAAAAATTAATCCATCCGTACTCAAATCAATCCGGAGCGGTATCAATAGTACGGTGAGTACGGATATTCTTGAATCAAGTACAAAAAGATTGATTCAAGTACGGATTATTCAATCCCAAAATTCTCACTTTATCCATATTTGATCCCGAATTCGTACTTGAAGTAATCCGAAAACGAGATTGATTTAAGTTAAAGTAGGATCAAACTAATCTCAAAATGCGATTGATTCAAGCATTATAAAGTTGATTTAATCCCCAATTCGTACTTGAAGTAATCCGAAAATGAGATTGATTTAAGTAAACCTCGGATTGAATCAATCACAAAATGCGCTTGATTCAAGTATGATAAAGTTAATTTTATCCCCAATTCGTGCTTGAAAAAAAACATAAAAAAACAAGGAAGAAAAAGTGATTATGATTGATTTACTTACCCGTATTACACCTTACAGAATAATAAAACACCAACATAATGCCGATATGGTTTTTACTTTAAAAATCGTATGTACATATTTAACTAAAAATATAAACTAAATGAGAAGCCAGATTTCAAATTTACTTTTTAACCCTTCATGGTACACAAGAGTCTAGCCAGACCTTTGTTTAATGTGTATAAATAATTAAAACATGCGTAAGAAATACGCTCACTTTATAATTTAACTCTCAGAGTGGCAATACCAACGAAAAGTTCAATCTTTTTTGTACTTGATTTGATAGTTTTATACTTATTTTGAGAAATTCCGGGATTGATTTTCGAAAATGATCCCATTTGGATTGTTTTAAGTACGTTTGGGATTGTTTTAAGTACGTTTAACTGTTTTTCGTACTCAATTTTTTGAGCACGCCTCGTGCTAAAAGTGAGCATAAAAAGATCAATTTATCCCGAGTGTTTTTCTTTCTGTGTACTTATTTCAAGAAATTCCGGGATTTATTTTCGAAAATAATCCCATTTAGGATTATTTTGAGTACGTGTAAGCGTTATTCGTACTTGAATTTTTGAGTACGACTCGTTCTTAAAGTAATCATAAAAAACTTGATGTATCCCGAGTGTTTTTCTTTCTGTGTAGGATGCATGTTTATTTAATCTTTTGTATTAACTCAAAATACTACCTTTTTCTTAATATAAAGGTAGTCACTACACTATCACCAAAATGGCCTCAAATGTGGTTACGAGCTGAAAAAGTAATTGAAATACGTTGAAATAGCTATTGAAATTGTTAGTTAATTTCTTGCAAAAAGTTAAATTTTTGAGTTTATACCCTCTTGTTGATCAAGTGCGATGTAACAATATTATCTACTTCGCTGTTTTTTTTTTCAAAACTTTACTTTTTTTATTAGTTGCAAGTAAACAACATTGTTTGGCGATCTTTTCTTTTAATTGCCATTAAAAAAGTGCAACATGTGTATTACTTAGCTTTATAATCTCCCAAAGTAAAAAAAATAATAAAACTGCAATTTTATTTTTAATTTTTACAGTTTTTCATTTTTCTTTTTCTAACGCTTGTTATCAAAAACACTTCCCAAATACAAAATAAAAACAACAAAAAAATTTTTAGCTGTTAGTTAAAATTTCGTGCTCGTATTGTTGAGCTGCACTTGTTACGCACGTAAACAAAAATGTTGCTAGAAACATTTCGCATGTCTTTCGCAATATAAACAAAGTACAACTCTATCATCGTTTTTTCGTATGTGTTTCATAGAATATTTTTTATATTGAGTATGACAACATTTCGCACGAAATAGAGAACAGACTACCAGGCTTAGCTACCTAACTGTTGCAAACAATGCTGTCATTACAACATAAACTCTTAAATTATTTAAACTGTTTGTATACTTGTTTAGTTACTGTGTTTCAAAATAAATTTAATATGTTTAGCAAACCTGCTGAAAATGATTACACAACACTATTAAGCAAAATATTTCCAATATCCTTACAGACAACATTCCTTTCGAATACTTTTCATATTCGGAATATAAGAACACTGCTATATATTAAGCAACAATTTGCAGATGTTGTAACTAATAGAAACTTAAAATTCTCGTTTTGCTTTAATCATTTGAAATATTGAAACGTCTCAAAATGCTTTTGCCTTTTATTCCCCCAGGTCTTTGTTTGCATTCTGGCACTCGCCTTGGCTTCAGTCCAAGCTGGTCTTTTGTCTCATCATGCTAATGAAGTGGTAGTCACACCTCACCATATTGAGCACGCTATTCATCACGATGATATCCATCATGATGGTCATCACACTAATGGCATTCACTATGGACACTCAGCGCAAATTGTTATTGATGGTGCTGATCATCATGCCGCTGTTGAACATCATCCAGTTTACCATCATGCCGATCACCATGCCGCAGTAGAAGTACATCACGATGATCATCACGTCCATCATGCTGCCCCAGCTACTCAGGTTATCCATCATGAAGCCATCCACAAGGTTGAACCCGTCCACCATGTTACCAAAGTTGTGCACCATGAACCCCATCACTTCTTGCATTACACCAACCCCGTTGTAGATCATCATGTTGTGCACCAAAACCATCATGTCGATGAACATCATCATGCTGCTGATTTACATCACACCGAATTGCACCACGGTGATGCTCATCATCATGGTGATTTGCATGCTGATGTTCACCACAATGCTGTCGGTTTGGTTCATCACGGCGATGTTCACCATCACGCCGGCTTAGTCCATCACGCCGATGCCCACCATGGTTTGCTGCATCACGGAGATCTCCACCATCATGCTGGTTTGGTCCATCACGCCGATGTCCACCATCATGCCGGTTTGGTGCATCACGCCGATGTCCACCATCATGCGGCTTTGGTCCATCATGCCGTTCCTGCCGTTCACCATCACAAAGTGTACCCTGGCCATCACACTCATGCTAACATCTTAGCGATCGCTAAACATCATTTGCATGGCAAATATGGCAAGGTGAAAATTACCGAAAAACATTACTAAACGATTTCATTCCCTCCCCCATTAATTCTTTCCTAGAAAAAGAATTTTAAAAACAAATCTATTTCTTTGTTTGCATCACATACAATTTACATTTAAATAAGAAATTAACCAAAATTAATGCTTTTTACAGCCAATTTCACCAAGTTCAGTTATAATAAAAGCAATTTTAAGTGTTAACTGAACTCGGTGAAATTGGTCGTTATAGCCATAATTTATTAAACGAACGAACTCTCATGATCACCTGCACAAAAAAATCATATTTTGGGATCATCCATCTCCTTTAATTTGTCCTTATTCATCAAGGAGTCGTTAATTAGTTAAATAATTATAATTGTTTCCAAACACTTTCTTTATCTAGTTTTTAAGTTTTATTATTATCTGTTATTTCTCATAGTGTTTTATACGAAAAATCCATTTAAAGTACACAAAAGATGTAAATATTATAGCAGTATAATAAATAAAAATATAACTTATATTTGAAAAATTTAATGACTTTTTGATATTTAAAGCAAATTATTTCTTAGGTGTTTATCAGTTCGTATCGCCCTAATTCCTAGTACTTACTAGGTTTGTTTTTGCCTGGGACTTTGTAACTACAGCCTAGTACTTTGTTCGAACTTGCGAAAAATGTTGAGCAACATTGATTATTTCGGACCAAAAATAAAACATTTCGTATGTTTTTCCCAATACAAACAATGTATAAAACTATCAACATTTTCGTATGTACGCAAGGTAAAAGGGTAAATATATGTTTGTCATTCCGTTTTTAAAGTCCCCAATATTGATTCCAGACCCTTTAAAGTATATTCTGGGTCCTTATGGGAACAACCCTTATTTAAAGATGTCCGTCTGTCAGTGTGTCCGTTGAAATGGGTTTTCCGGATATCCCACATATGATGGGCACTCGGCTGTTATATATTTATGTCAGATATGCTCATTTAAATTTTGCTTTTAAAATTCAGCCATATCCAAGGCACAGAAGCGTCACGAGATAGAAATTATTTGGTTTTTTCTGTCTTTTTCTTCGAAAGCTGCCCTTTTTGCATTTTTGTTTTGATCACGAAATTTGTGTTGATTGTAGCTGCCTGTTTTTGTGCATTGCCACTCCACTACAAAAAAAACACTTTCCTTCTCTTTCTTCGAAAGCTGCCCTCGTAAATGATTTGGGCATTTTTCTTACGTCACTTTTTTCATCTTTGTATGCTCTGTGCCGAAGGTAAAAGGGTATATATTAGTTTGTTATTCCGTTTGTAATTTCTACAATATTGATTTAAGACCCTACAAAGTATATATATTTTGAGTCCTTATAAGGAGCGATCTTGATTTAAAGATGTACGTCTGTCCGTGTCCGTTGAAATGGGTTTTCCGAAGACCCCAAATATAGTGGAAACTTGATAGTTATAAACCATAGATGGGGGTAGTGCACTCATTTTGCCGTTTCAACTCACACTTAGTGATGCATATGCAAAAATATTGCAATGATTTTGTTGATGTTGAATGATGAATTGAAAATTTGCAGCCTAATTAAACATGAGTGATAGTGAAGTTAAAAAATTTTGCACTCAAAATAAAATAGTATGATTTAAAAAAAGCAATCATCAGCTTATTGCAACTTTTTTTTTTCTTCACTCATTTGAGTGCAACTTAAATTGTTGCACTAATTTTAAAATTAAAAATTGTTTTTTCATGGTTAAAGCCAATAATTATACCGTTATTTACAAAATTTCATTTTGTTTAATGTTTTTTACTTATGCATATCCACAAAAGAAATCAAAAGCCATGCACATACAAAGTTACGTTTTTAAAATTTTAGTGAGGCAATATTTGCATGCAGCTTTTTTGATCGCATGTCCAAACTTTGCACTAATAATTGAGCACAGATGTTTGCATTCAATCTGCGTTTAGTGATAGTGAAAAAATTTGCACTATCACTAAATTTTTTTAGTGGTAGTTAAAAAAATAACAATCATCACTAAAGGTGGTAAAAAAGAGTGCCAACTAATTTTTTTGCAGTTTTATTTAGTAATAGCGCACTGCTGATTTAAATCAATATTAAGTGCACTACTCCCAACTATGTTATAAACAGAGTGTCTGGTAGCAGATTTATATTTCCAAACTTAAATAATTTGATAATTGCCACAAAGTTTTATTAAGAGCATTGAACGAAAGAATGTAAATGCGGATTTTATTTTTTAAAGAGTATGTCATCCAGATGTCTTCCGTCGAGTTGAACACACTTGTTTTTCGAGAATTTTTGAAAAAAAAATGGTCCAATTATCTCATGCGTGGATAAAGCACATCAAGCAGTTTCCCTGGGGCAAGACCCAGTAACGGCAGTTTTGCTTGTTGACGGGGCGGTTTAAGTGAAAATGAACTTTGAACAAAACTGTCGACGAGCAATTACGTAAGATTCATTACTCTTAAAAAATTTCTCCACAGCGAGCGCGCGATGCTCACTCGACCACTGCGACATCGTAACTGACAAATCCGCACAATCGATAATTCCAACGGGGCCACCCTCCCTCCGCACCGTTTATTACTTTTTGAAAAAATCGTATTTAAAAATATAAATTTGCCACCCGACACCCTGTATTTATGTCACATATAGTCCAAAATTGTTTTGTTGAGCAAAAAAACACGACTGCCTCTAATTTTACCCAAAAGTCCCTTGTTTTTGAAGTTTCCAAATAAGGTGCAATCATCTTGGTTATCAAAACACAACATACAAAGACATTACACAGACATTAAAGATTTCTCTTCATCCGGAGAACGGCAAGAGCCATAGCTTCCAAATTAAATACAGTATCTTGGTTGTCGATACACAACATCCCAAAAAATTTAGTCGAGATTAGACAATAGGACTTGTCACTTCCCATACAGAGATATTAAAGACTTCTATATATCTGGAGAACGTCAATAGCGAAAGTTTCTAAATAAGATACAATCATCTTGGTTATCAATTCACAACATCCGACAAAATTTGGCCGGCACTTCGCCTACAAATACATTTAAAGTTTTTGTAAATATGCAGAACAGCAAGAGCTTAAATTTCCGAATTAGGCATAAGCACCTTGTTTATCAATACACAACATCCAAAAAATTTTGGGCGGGATTGTACAAGTGGGCGTGGCAAAAAGTTGATTTATTTATATCAAAAGAAGGGTATTTTTATAACTTTCTGTTTTTATCGCACCATGGTGAAGGGTATATGGGCATTTCTCCAATGTCGAATGCGTCATTCGTACGCCTTAAAAGTGAAAAAAAAACATACCAAAACATTAATTTTATTTTGACAAAAGGCGAAACTTATAGCTCTTGATTAGCACTATAATTTGTACTTAGGTTGATTTTAAGCAATTGTTCGTTTTTAAGAAAATTAAATAACCCAAGGCATTTGCATGCGACAAAAACAGAAGTTGTTTCTACGGCAAACAGTTCAAACACTGATTTCAGCAAAACCTGATAAAATATTTTAATGCGACTAATTTTTAAATATTATGCATTGATGTATCTTAATAATGGTTTTTATTTAATTCAAAAATATTGTGTAGTTTATTTTTTATTTAATTTTAATCACTGTCGCAGCCGGCCTGCCGGCCGCGGTTCGAGCCCCGGCCACGGTCAAAAATGAAAGATAATCAATAACAATTTTAATTAATTTTCATGTTGTAAAATTCCTTTCTTTATAAAAATAATTTAATGAAAATTAAATTTGATGAACTTAACCCTAATTAAAAATATTAAAAATTTGGTTTAAAAACCATAAATAGTTCAACAAAATAACCACAATACTAATTATTAAAAAATACAAATATAGAACAAAAACTATCTTAACTGAAAATAGTATTGCTAGTCTCAAATAAAGTTCTTTTTTTTAATGGTAAAAGTTGTCCTTGATGCTTTTAATTGTTGGCCATCGCAAATAAAGATATTTTAGGAAAACAAATTTTTTGAATTTATGCATTTTACACTTACGATGTCGCACGCTACAAACTTAAAATAAGTACCAAGAAAAAAGCACTAATTATTTTCCAGCAAAATTTTTTTAATTAAATTTGCAATAAAAATATCTGTTTGTTACTAATATTTGAAACGCATTGTCCAAATAATCTCGACGCACTGATAACAAATGTTCTTTTTCAATGTCGCACGCTACATCGAAATATACGGTAAAGCTAAGAAAAAATTTGCCGTAACTGGCAATCGCATCCTTCCGTTTACATTTTTTCTTTATTGTTTGATTATAAACTGAGATTTAAAAGCAATTGTCAATGAATAATGTTTCTCATTAAGATCATTTAGCAAAACAAAACGTGCAATAGAAATGTTCAAAACAGAACTTTTTCACTTGCTCGACTTTGCATTTGAATATTTCAAAGTGTATTATGAATAAATTTAAAATTTGTTTAAATCATTGAGAGTTGATAGATTCCCTATAAAAATATGTTAAAACAACATACTTTTATAGACTTTGAATTATTTGGCTGCGGTTGACATTTCTGTGGAAATGCCCATATAGTATTCGGCATATCCGAATATAGCACTCTTACTTGTTTTTTTTTTCCAGTGTGTGTCGGTGAAGCAGGTACTGACGTGTACCTTGAGTATTGCAGTCCTTTTACGAAAAATTTATACCACTGGGTAAATCTAGTGCCAAGAAAGAAAATTTTCTTGATACATAGTTTGTTTAAAACAAAAATCCATAATAGAGATACAGTCGAGTTTAAAAGCAAAATATTCGTTTGCCCGTCCAAAGGAGTACCTTTTGCATATTAAATTTTCAAACTTTTGGGACTGCCTGCATACTCTTATAACTAACGAAGCGAAGCATTAAAAATTAATAAACAATTCCAAAAGTTTTTAAAATTAACATCCTAATTAATTTCCTAGAACATCTTTATTTCATTTTGCTAAAAATAATAAAGTAATTCCAAAAAAAAGGATATGATTTATTGCCGTTGAACAATTCAATTTTCATAAATCGTTTCAAAAGTTACCACTAACAGACAAACTTGCTAAAACTTTTACAATGGTGCAATTATAGGGTTATAAACGTAACTTCTATTGACGTTTCCATAAATTATTACAACAGGAATTTAATGAGACGCAACTGTGGGAAACCAATATTTTACTGAATGGACATAAATTCTAAAACACGCTGCAAATATTACAACGAACTATGAACAAGTACCATAATGTCATACACATGTACTTTTTACGTTTTATTAATATTTTTTTTTTTTTTCTTGAGTGTCTTTTTTGCACTTCAAGCACAATTTATTAGCCAGTTTGTACAAGGCACTTGTGTCTAAAAAGATGATTATGAATTGATAATGTTCTCTATTTTAAAATGTAGAAAATAAAAACAAGTCAGGGAAACCTTAAACGTGAGATAACGCCTACAAATCGAAATGGTCATACATCAAGCAACGGGGGAGTTTATGACATTGTCACAAATAAAGCGAGAAAAAAAAAGGAACACTTGGGCCCTCAAATACACAATCAACTAAATTTAGCAAATCATTATGAACAATTACACCAACCCGTTCGTCTAACAATTATGTACAATTGCAATTTTATACTGGCATTCATTACACTTTAGTGTATAGTGTAATTTTAGCTTTAAAAGTGTTCGTGGTTGATAAAACGTTCGCAAAGTTCTCGTAGAATACAGTCAATGCTGTACCCAGCCTTGTTTTAGGTGCACCAACCAGCCTTGTGTGCTGTGTGCGCATAGTGCGCATGCTTAACACGTGTCTGGCCTTAACTTAAACTTTTTAGATTGTATATTTTCGTATAAGACGAATACTAGAGTTTCATTTTTTTCTCGTAATAGTTTCTTGAGGTTCACCCCTTGTTCATTTCATTTTTTTTTTTTTTCACTTCACTTCAATTGAATTGAGTTTTAGTTTTGGTTTGGTTTGCAGGTGAATTTTTTTTGCTGTTGTAATAGTTAAGCACGTTTATTATCTGGCGTTTTGTTGTTGGTATTTTTGTATTTTGTTATTTTTTATTATTATTTTTAATTTTTTTTTTTTTTGTAGCTGCTGTTTTAGCTGCCTTTGTTTAAAAAAGGGGTATCGACAATAAAAAAAAAACCTAAAGCATCCATCGTAATAGTAGTAGTCGAAAATATAATGTACATTATGAAAATACACTAAGGAAATTTACGAAATAGTTGTATTGTCTTTAACTATCTAGAAATTATTACTACTGTGGTTATTTTGTTGAACTGTTTATGGTTTTTAATCCAAATGTCGGTATTCGAACAAGGCTAAGGTAAATCAAATTTATTTTTTTTAAATTATTTTTATGATTACTACATGAAATTAATTAAAATTTATTCATAATTTTTCATTCTTGCCTGCAGCGGGAATCGATCGCAGGCTTTCACGGACAGGTTACCCTTACATGTTTCGATGGCAAATACTCAAACTCTTTATAGTGGTTTGCCGATTTACACTCACCGTCAATAGTCAAACATTAAGCTTCGTTCACAATCAAAGAAACATTTTCACTTGGAGTTCATAATAGAGCAACAATTTCTTTTGCAACCTCACACATTTTGCATTAAGAAACTGGTTGCAAATTTTAGCCACAACAATATTATGAATTTATTATTAATTTTTACAACATTATGTTAAAATTTTCATTCAAAACTAAATAAAATTATTTTAAAAGTCAGTAACAATTTCATACAAATTGTTGCTGAAGTTCTAGTTGACTAGATATTTAAAAAAAAAAACTTTAGTTACATTTTTGTTTTTAAAATGAAAGGAAAATATATAAAATACTTTGGGAAGAAATAAGATAGAAGAAAAAACGAAATTGTAGCTCTGATTGTGAACAAAGCTTTAAGCTTTAAACCAAATTGTATTTAACCTTTGCTTTGAATGATTATCTACTGTAATTTCTTTACATGTTTACAAAATCTTAAAGTCTTTATTTCCTACTGGGATATTCGGGTACCCAAGAAACCAAAATTAGAAAATATTTTCAATATTTTAACCCTTTGACGACGAAGAATTTTTCGCCGGCAATTTTTAAAATTTTATTGCGGATTCTGTCTCGGAATGGCAACATTTCAAGACTAAAGTGCTGTCAAAAACGATTCAACTGTCCAACGGTTTGCATACCGCGATTTGTGCGTTAATTTGTGTTTTTAGTTGCGCTTTGAAAATATATCATATAATTATTAATAACTACTATATATCGCACCTATTCAACAATACTGTAATTTACTTAAAATTTTTAGTTTTTAACTTTTTGAAAAAAGTCGACAGATATTATTCATATCTATCCGCTGAAAAAATATCGAGCTATTTTGTCTACCTTTTGGTAAGGAAACGGTTGGTTTAAAAATCCTTTTTTATTTGCCTTTCATATTAAATTAAAAATTGTTTTGCTTCTACTGAAAATTTTAAAATTGTTAGTTAATACAGTATTGTTGAACAAGTGCGATATGTGAGTTTTTTAGTAAGAGTTGATTGATCCAAAAAACCCCCAACAAAAATTACGAACAGGTTTTAAACCCAAAGGTTAGCAATAGTGAGAAGGTCCCATCTGTTTTATAAGTGTTCAATAAAGTTTGTGAGTTCGTCGCACTAACAGAGTTCATAATTCACCAAACGGAACTTTATTGTTGTTTCTATAAGTCAAGAAGAGTTGAATCTATGATTATAGTAATGAGTATCCAAAGATTTTCAGAAATAAGATTGAACTGGTCTACGATGGAAACATATTCAGTACCGTTTATTTACAAGGCTATGACTCGAGACCGTTTTAAAAAAATTCCACGAGAATCCGCTTAACGGTTAAAATTGGGGGCGGTATCAAATTAAAATGGACATAACCAAACAAGAATGAAAGGAGAGTCAGTGAGCGATGTCTTGTTTGCACAAAAAACGGAATCGAAAGTCAAACAAACACAATTTGTTACGCATGCAAACAACCAATGTGCTTTACTGGGAACAAAAATTATTTTTAAATTAACTATAATTCAATTCGATTTTGATTTAGTTTATATGAAATATAAAGCACGACAAACAAAATCTTGTTCATTAAAAATTCTGTATTACTAAAAATTACTTTAATAATATTTTTGGGAACTCATAATTTAAAATAAATTTGTCGTTTTTTATGTTTTTACTGAATTGTTTATGATTTGTTTTTATATGGTAACAAATTAAAAAAAAAATCAAAAAAAAAAAGGAATAAAAATTCGCCTTTATTTTCACCTTTCACGACGAGTGGGACACATATGTCCCATCATACTTTCAGAACTATCGAGAAAACTAAAGAACCAATTTCAAATGCGTTAATCAATAAATTTTTATAACGCATTAGTGCATATAATACTAAAAGTTTATCCAACAGTAATAATTAGGGCCCGAGATATTAGCAAACTTAAATGGCAAAAAAATAATTTCGAATTTCTGACTTTAAGACACCCTTAATCCCAGTTGACGCAACAAAATCTTATCGTTAGCACGAATACTAAAGAAAGCATTTGTTTTTTATCGAACAACACGAATTAGATCAGAATCCATTTGAAAATGTAGATTAAATGACGAAAAAACTAAATGGGACATATGTGTTCCATTCTTCGTCAAAGGGTTAAGAACCAGTACCCATTTACATGTAGCTTTGGTGAGAACTTTTTGCATCGAAATGTTACACAAAATATTCCATCGTTTCTCGAAAAGCGAGAAAAAATTGTGTCTGTAACTCATTTCGAAAACTATCAAAATGGTATTACGTTATATATTACGTTACGTTATAAATGTCATAATATTCCACTCGAAAGTGATGTAAAATTGCTGACGTTAAAAACGGCAGTCACACATGTCGTTGACGGCGACATACTAAAATTGAAAAATTGTCAACGACGGCGGCGAAAATACAACCGTCGCACACTGGTTCATATTTTGAGAAGGCGGCCAAAATTATTTTTTTTTTTGTTCTCCGATTTTAAAATTTTTTTATTCATGTGAAAGTAAATACTAGTGAACCTCGGGAGCCAAAAAATTAAAACCCTATTTCAACTATTTCATTGAGAACAGGGTGGTCCGAAATGGACTTTCTCAATATTTGGTTATAGTTTTGAATTTCTGAGTCAATTTTTGAAGTTGAAATGCTCATAACTTTTTTGTATTTTAAGATTTTTTGACAGAATAAGTTTTGTGTATTAGTTTATTTTATTAGCTATACGTGGTTTAAAGCATTAAACTCTGCGACCTCTAGAACTATTTAATTTTTTTTTTTTTTTTAATGTCAAAATTTCCCGGAAATTTCCTACTTTATAGAGCATAAGTCCTGAGCGTCAAAATGCGTCAAAAAAAAACCTATACTCTCTTGTAGTCCAGAATCTAACCTACATTTCTATACCCCATTGTACGCACGTCTGGATACGACCTTGCGAACTACAGCAATTTCTGTGACCCAAGGTAAGATATTCGGTTCAAAAAATAAGTCCTGCAAGGAAAAATTACTGAAATTAAAGAAGGTGAATCTTAAAGAATTTTCGACAAATAAAGCAGTTCAGGCCACATAAATTATCTAGCACGTCAGGTTATCAATTAATTTGGAGATGGTAAAGGTATTGCCATTGTTATGAACTTATTGTGGGTGAACGGATGCTGCAAAACGAATAGGCGACATAAATAGACTAACACGTTAGATTTCTGAGTAAGTTAAAAGGTTACACATAAGTAAATAGCCGCAACATAAACTACATAGTTTAATTACCTGAAAATTGCAAATTAATTTAAAAAAATGGAAGAACAGGTAAATGGTAAAAAAACTAGCACGCAGTTATATTTTACGTGAAAATTACCTACATGTTACCAGTTAATTTATTGCCGGTATGTTATCCTTTTAAAAAGTGTGAAAACAGGGGTTTTTTATGTTTCAAAGAAATGCTAATAAAAGATTAAATTTGTATTTAAAAAAGGGTTTTTATGTTTTAAAGAAGCAGTAACAAAAGATCATTTAAAAAAACTTCTATCAAGAGTATAAAAGTGCATGCATTCATAATTTTACCTTCATTATTGTTTAAACAATGGCTAAGTTCAGTTATAAAGTTCTCGCAGATATATATTTTCAACAGAAAGATGAAAAAGATTTTGTGTTACACATAATGAATAATCCATTCTTAAAATTAGGCAACGAACAAGAAATCAAAATTCATAAGATAAAAATTAAAAATTTTTCATTAACATTAAGAAAACGGTACCTTAAATGTTCTAGAAACAAGAAAACGTTTTACTTACGCAACGAAAAATGGCTAACAAATGATCTGATTTTTAAGAAGCTGTCAATAACTGCTAAGGAAACTGGAAAAGTGGGTCGGCCCGCAAAACAAATTGACAATTGCAGTAAAAGATCACGAAGACGCAAGCTTGCAAATATCAATGAAGAAATTTCTCATAGTATGATAAAGGATTCATTTCTGCATCAAATTCAACCAACGCAAAATAAGAAAAGAAAAATTGCAATAATTGAAAAAATAGTGGAAGCGAGCCCTAAACGCACAAAGAGGATTTTCAAAAGTATGCCTACACCAACTGAAGAAATGAAATTTACTCCAGAAGAAGCATTTGCACTATTTTTGGATTTAAAACGGACAAAAAATCAGTATACAGAACAGCGAAAGCGAACCAATCAAATAAAATAAAATACACATACATCTCAAACCAAAAATAAAAGTTGAATTACCTTAAATGTTTTCGATAGCCAAGAATGCTATTTGGGCATTTTTCAAAATATTCCTTTTCAGTTTTATCCTTATAACAACTCGTCTTTCCCAAAAACGCCAACCTTTGGCCCCTGTGAATATTGGGACTAAAAAATTTACAGGGGCCAAATATTGGCATTTTCTGACAGGATCTAAGTTCGACAATAAAAAATAAGTATCAGTTGTAAAATACAAGAGAAATAATGATAAATTATAAAAAAATCATATTTGAAATATTCAACTTTTACACCGAAACTCAACAAAAAAATGAAAATGCATTTTGAACTCCCCATAACTTTTGCTCCTATCAGTCGAATTTTACGTTTTATAGCGCAAATTAAAGCCTAACATCGCACCTGTCGAGCAAAAAAAATCGCATAAAAAAATACCGATCCAGTCAAAAGTTATGGAATTTTGACCGCCTTCTCGTAAAATTTCCCACTGTGCGTCGGCTATACCAAATAATGTAAAGTGCGACTTTAATAGTTGTTGCTTACAAAAAAGCTCTGAAAGCATTCGTATATTTTATAAAACTGTTAAAAGCAAAATAATTAAACAAAGAAAAATTCCGTCAAGAGCAAAATACTTACTTACCTCTTCCGTGTTGTTATTCATTGTATTTTGCATTTTTAATATATATTTTTGTGTCCAAATTTTTTCTCACCCCATTTTTATTCGTGAGATTATTTGACAGTTCAAAGCGGGAACATTCTCACAAAAATTTTACAGAAACACTTTTTCTGTTAATTGGCGAGTAATTTATGGCATTTTTGTTTTATTTCTCACGTTCTGTGTCGTTTACAGAACACGAGCGCCTTCCTCGTCCGTTCAGCTTACATTTAAAACAAAAACAAAATTTCGGAAATTGTTTTTGTTTTAAATGTAAGTTGAACGGACGAGTAAGGCGCTTGTGTTCTATAAACAACACATTAGTGTTTATCTACCAATTTACAACCCTGCCGAGTTGGAAGGTAATGGTTGAATCTGTGTGTCCCGAGAGAGTAACACCAAAAGGTCGCGTAAATATTTCTTAAGCTGTTGATACACCTGTTCCTTTTCTAACCTGCTTTGAACCCGGATGTTGAACAGCAACATCACAAAGAGAGAGAGAGAGAGAGAGAGAACAAGAGATAAACCAGCGAACCCAACATTTTCTAAGGTTCTGAGTCCAAATCAGTCCTAATACTGACAATTGAGTGTAAACCACAGCCACTGCATGTGTTCTCATTAATAACCAAGGCACGCACAACCGCTTAAACATTTCTTATATTTATTATTTACAGGCGCTCCGAACTAAGTCCCCATTGAATTATGTTTCGAAATCAAAAGTGAACTAATTCTTAATTTTTTATGTAGAGATAAACAACAACATTATCTTACCGGATATCTTACAATAATTTAAAAGAATCAGAATTTAAGTACTAAATTAAGCCTTTTATAACTGAACAACTAGCAAAAAGCTTTTAATAGTGGCGCAGCTTTTATATGAATCGTACTACACTGCAAAGCAACTTTCAGAAAAATCCATTATCGAAAAAATCTAAACTGAATAACCAACAGATCCAACCCATTAATGCCTGCCCATTAATCTGCTCGCACGATTTTAACAAAGTTTTTATGTCCGTAAAAGTTGCTCTTCTGCCCTTTACTAGAACTTTTTACTCTCTTAATTTTTTTGGCATTTAAATACTCATGAGGCAGAAAAGGACCAACGAAATTTATATTATTCGTATTAGAATGTAATTAGTAAAATTTGCGATCAGTTTTCAAACTCCAGGAAATCATCGATAATTTTTTCCAGTGTAGTTTATTTAAGCTTCAGTAGCCCTCACTACTTTTTTCATCTTGCCTCACTTAATAGCAATAACAAAAAAGAGCCTGCACCAACAACA
Organism: Pollenia griseotomentosa; assembly: GCA_963931875.1. Taxonomy (NCBI): domain Eukaryota; kingdom Metazoa; phylum Arthropoda; class Insecta; order Diptera; family Polleniidae; genus Pollenia; species Pollenia griseotomentosa. Next base: position 122,804,230 of record OZ007562.1, on the reverse strand, counting down.
AAATAACAACAAACAAGTGGCTAATGATACATAAATGCTTTTGGGGAGAATTCGCGTGATATTTTCATTTATTGAACAGAACGTATAAATAACAACAACTAAAGAAGCTGCAACAACAGCAGCAACACAAAAAAAGCAAATGAATATAAACAATGTAAAATAACCGCAGCCATAAGAAAATTGTTCCATCTTCACTTAGGGGATAAAGAGATGATCACAAATCTAGACATAGTTTAAATGAATTGAAAAAAAAAAACCAAAATCACTAGCTTCATTTGCCTCAAGTGTTGGCGGTCCTAAAACAACAACCAACCAAGAGAAATAGTATTAAGCAAAACAGTAGCCAAACAAACGAAACAAAGTTTATACAAATAAACAACTACTGGAAGGAGGTAAAAGGCGCTGGCAAACTCACATACCAGAACAAACTGTTACAAGAACAAAGTAAAAATGTTAACAAAAAACAAAAATAAATAAAAACTCCAACTACACGACATCGGCCATATAAAACTGTGATAGTTAAATAGAAACCAATGATTTTTTTTTTTGCAATTTTTTTCCCTTCGGAAATAAAAATATAAAATATTACTTTTGTATCCTTAAGGTTTAACTTCAAATATAAGAAATTGTTTGAAAAAAAAGAAGTTTTATATAAAATAAAGTGAAGTTTTAATAGCAACGATTTGTTGTATTTAAGAGAATCTTCAAAAAGCCATCAGCCGCTCAACTGTTGCATCCATTGCACCACACAAACACACACACACACACACACGCAGTTAACAATGCATCTTTCAACTCTCTGTGGTGGAATCGTGCCATCGAAATCTAAACCACTAGTATCACGATTTTTAGCTTCACTTCACTTTGACATTTGTGCCGTCGCTGAGCGTAAAGTTGTCGGTGGTTGGTGGTAAAACAATAGAAACAATAGATTGGCTTTATTATTTTTTTGTAAGGTTTTGTTTCCCTGTCGATTGATTTGACAGTGTAAAAAAAATTAAAAAAAAAATAGTGGAGAAATATAAAAAATAATTTTGATTAGTTAAAGTGAACTTAGAAGGACGCTACACGCTTTTATATATAAGCGATATATTGAAATTTTTGATATTTTTAAATAAGGCTTAAGTTCATCAAATTTAATTTTCATAAAATAGGAAATTTTTTTTTTTTCTTAAACTGAGAAGTGACAAGGGGACAGTGTGTTAAAAATTTTAGCTCTTCGAGTTTCGCCTTAAGTTTTCTCAACTAAGAAAAATGAGAAGTGAAAAGGAGACAGAATGTTTAATTTTATTCATTCTATGCAAAACTTTTTAAAAAGAGATGAACGATTTATTGTTAGGATTCAAAATAAATAATAGTTCGGGATATATAATTTTATTCAAATACATATTTATAAAAGTTTATTTTTTACCAGAAGTTCAATATTTTCATATTAAAAACTTAAAATAGAAGAAGAGTTTTGCGAGTTTGTACTAAAATTGTCTCTTATTAATAAACACGAGAAATGAAAAAGAGGCAAAATATTATAAACTTAAATTTACAAGTACAAACTATCTCCTGAAAATTTCGAATCGAATAGAAAAAAATCAGCTAAATCGCTCCAGCCGTTCTCACGTGATGCGATTACATACATGGACCGTTTCATTTTTATATATATAGATAAAAAATTTTCTCTTATTAGGAAAACGGAGAAGTGAAAAGGACGCAATATATTAAAAACTTAAAAATTCCGAATTTTACCAGGAATTTTGAAAATATATTTTTCTTTACAAACCATCTCCTGAAAATTTCGAATCGAATAGAAAACAAATCAGCTAAATCCAGCCGTTCTCACGTGATGCGATTACATACATGGGCCGTTTCATTTTTATATATATAGATAACCACTATATTTTTTTCATCGGCCAAAGTCACCTAACGTCAAAAATCATCTTTATTTCAAATTCTATGGTAAGGTTTGTTTTTTTTTTTTTAATTTTTTTAATATTAGAGATTTTTTTAAGCGGCTGCATCTTGTCGCAATTTTGTGTAAAGCAACATATTACAACTTAAAACTGGCGTAATTTTAAATTTTTCGACGTATTGCATAACATAATCGAGTACGTCGTTCCAAAGTTATGACAAGATGTATTGAGCAGCCACTTCAAAAATCTCAAATGGAAGGAAGGATTCTAAAAAAATTAATTGCATTACAATTTTTTTTGATAAATTTTATTCCTGACTGAACACAGGATTGAACTCGCAGTAATAAAAACCTAATCGATGATCGAGTAAATGTAGGGTAATATATATCGGGATCAAATTGATATAAAAAATTGAGCTTTTTAATTACCTACGCAACCTAAATAACTTAATCCCTATAAGGTTTGTACGATAAATTTATTTAAAAATACAAATTTAACTCAAGAAATTATTACATTCAAAATTTGTTTAAAAAAGCAAAATATAATTATAAACATGTATTCAAAAAAATTTTTTAAATTTAATAAAGGTTTAAAGAACAAATTTACTATGAAAATTGTCCTTAATAAACGTTTGTTAAATTTAATAATCGTTTGTGAATACGGGGGTAAAGCTTTGTTCACAATCAGAGCAAAAATTTCGTTTTTTCTTCTACCTTATTTCTTCCCAAAGTATATAATATATTTTCCTTTCATTTTTTAAACAAAAATGTAACTAAAGTGTTTTTTTAAAAAGTTGAGTGAACTAAAACTTCAGCAACAATTTGTATGAAATTGTTTCTGACTTTTAAAATAATTTTATTAAAATTTGAATGAAAATTTTAACATAATGTTGTAAAAAAATAATAATAAATGCATAATATTGTTGTGGCTAAAATTTGCAAACGGTTTCTTAATGCAAAATGTGTGTAAAAAAGTAAAGTAAAAAAGTTTCTTTGATTGTGAACGAAGCTTAATTTTTCAAATACATAATCAAATAAAATTTCAAAATATTGATCAAAAAACTTACATACATAAAGAGTTTAAATTCTTATAAGATTTAAAAAAATCCCTTCGATTTTCTATACGCTTAGGTTTGAGAGAAGAAAAAAACCTACAATATGGGATTTTCCTTACTTCTGGCAACACTTATTGCAACACACTAAGGGTGGGTTTTTAACATGGAGATTAGAGATTAAGTCATCTTTAATCTGTGTTTTTAGTTTTTAAGATGAGGATTAATTTCTTTTATTTGCCAGTTTAAGCGGCCACTGTTGGTGGTTTAAACTTAATAATCAAATGTCAACACATACACATGTATAACAAAAGCAGCTGTTAATTTTTTTTTTTTTTTTTTGAAAACAGAAAAATTGATTATTCTAGTAAAGATAAAGACTTAATTGATTCTGAAACATATAAAAACGTAAATTAAATAATTATAAGAATTAATTTTCTTTCTATAAGAATTAAAAGAAAGAAGAAGAATTTCTTCTGTATAAAATGCTAAGTGGATTGATAACAAGTTGCCATTTGTTGTTATTTAGTATAGCAATGCTGCGAGGTTTAAACTACCTTTATTCTCAGATTAATTAATTATAGTTTGCCGCTAAGATTAAACTCGATGTTAAAAACCAACTCTAAAGGTCTATAGATCTGAGATTCTAATGTCCAATTTTTAAGAAAGTATTTAAATCTATATTTTGTTAATTTTCATATAAACTTAAATTTAAATACAGTATATTTTTTTCTAGTGTTAAAAACGGTAATCGCCTGCTAATGATTTCCAATGGATTTTGAATAAACAGAACATGAAGCTTGATAAGTATTCAAATTTATTTATCCACAGTTTCTTATATTAAAATTCATATTAATTTAGTTTAAATGAATTAGATAAATAACTTGAGGTTAATCGATTACAGTTATCAGTTTTAGCTAGTGGTTCCAACATCTAGTGTTTTTTAAAAAGTCTTATTTAACTAAGATTAAAGCACTACTAAATGCAAAAAAAATATCATAAAAAATAATATTTATTTTCAAGGTGGGTTAAAAAAAGCTAACTGTTATTGATTTGTTTGTTTTTTCTCTATTGTCGTGATATTAAGGCCACCTTGCTTAGTTATACACAATGGAAACTTAAAGTTGATTTAAATGTACTGTATTGAAAGGTTCTGAATCACAAAGGTATCGCTATAAGGATGCAAGAGGGCCGTCCTCGTGTCGGCTGCCCACTGACCTAAGGGCTTAAAAAAAACAAGTACTGTCTGCAGTGTATATTTTTGAATTCTTGTACTCTGAAAACATTATATTAATTGTGCGATGAACAGTAACGCATAGCATTTCTCATTGTGGTTGTACACAACAAGCGTTTTGTGCTCACATTTGATTTTTGTTGGGTGTATGGTTTTCAAATAAATTGATGAAGGTCTTTACTCTTTACACTATAATAAAACAAATCATTCATCAATGCCCAAGCGAAATAGTTGGTAACTCTAACATATGATTGCTTAAATTATGAAAACTTGTGTAGAAGCCGGTTTCAATCTAGGGCTTTCAGAGAGCTATAGATTACCGGAATATTTTGGGAATTCCCTGGAAAAATATTATCAAGATTCTTCGCTGTTTCAAGCTAAGACAAGCTTGAGATATTGGCTACACTTTTAATCTTGGGGGTTTGTAGCTCTTAAAGGTCAGAGACGATGTTGACGACCATGCTGTTTAGTTTACCACAAATTTGGTTATCTATTTAGTAATAAATAACAATTCACCCAAAAAAAAAAAAACACAATAAACATTTTTCATGGATAATTTAAGGTATGTTTAACTCTTGTAAAGAAAATGTGATTTAGACAATAATATCAAACAATTTGGCCTATTCAATTTATATCATGCTCTGAAATAGCAATAACCAGGTGGCAGAGCAATTAAAAGATCTCCCTAATTCATTCTGTTGTATAAAGTTATGACATCAAAGTACTAAATCAGGAATGGCCCCAAAATCTTATATGAAGCGGAACAACATCCAATTTTAGGGTTTTTTGCTTTTGGGGGTTTTCACAGTCTTTCCCTGGGGGTGTTTTTGCGATTTAAGTAAAATGAAAAATGACCTATTGTTAAGGTTTTCATTCCTTGGTATCGCAACTTTTACTCTGAGAATATTTTTCGTCTACTAATATTGAAATTTTTAGTTAGCGAATCTGTCGTTTGTTATACAATAGAGAAGAAACTCCTTGCGACTGTCCTTTACAATTATTCGGGATATTCAAGTTCAGGATTTTGATATATGTGATATTAAATTCGGGATTTTAAGTTTCGGGCATATGACCACTATACAAATTTGTAATATAACATTGTTTGTGAACGGGTAAATCTTAAATATAAACCGGCAAAGGCAAAACAGTAAAGAAAACTTTCCTCCTACTTTTTTTAACCGATTTGAACAAAAAAAAATACACTATTTATTATTATTTATTTTCAGAATATATTTTTTATATATATTTTATTAAAACCTGAGGGGGTAAAATCAGTTAAATTCAATAACCTTCGATAGCCAAAACAAAATGAGATACAAAAAAATTTAATACGTATCGTTGTTATTAAGAAAAAGACAAAGGCGGACAGATGTCTGGTACCTTTTTGAAATTCTTCCCTTTTTTGGGCTTCCACTACAATATGGAAATTTTTGATACTACAGTGCTGCATGTGGTAGTTTTTGAATTTTCGGTAATATTGAACTTTAACTTAAAATAAGATTATAGGTGCATAATCATAAAATTAATATGAAAAATATTGGTACTTTTTTGTTCTTTGACTGGTACTTTTTGAATTTTTGTTTTATTGGACCTAGAAACATGAAAATAAACACGCAAAGTCCTGAGTGAGTGAGAATATGTAAGAGGGTTCTGTTAGGTACTTTTTCATTTTTAACAGATACTTTTGAAATTTTATTAAAACTTGCAGAGTACAGAGTGATTTAGAAACTATTAAAGAAGACTTTTTGGTAATTTTTTATTTTCAATTGGTACTTTCTGATTTTTTTTTTTAATATTATTGAACTTACAAAATAAATTTAACACTCACGGACTTGAGTGGAATACAACATATGAGCCGGAGGTTGGTCCCTCGCCAAATCGATCCACTAAGACGGAAAAAACAAAATCTCGAAACATATTAATTAATTTATAATTATATGTAAATTTTCTGCATATTTGCATAATTAATAATGGTCAAATCTCGACCACTGGGCAAACAGTATTTTTCACTAAAAATTTAAGTTGTTTTTTATAAAGAAGAATTAACCTTAATTTAGACACATAATATATCATTTTATTTTTAGGGCCTTTTTTGTTATTTCGAGGTGACATTTCATTTAAACAATTGGGTTACATTGCATAATGAAAATGGGCCTAAATGTGGGGTCAGTTTTCATTTGCTTTTTGGGGCCTCATTTCGTAGAGCAGTTTTCTATAAGAAAGAATATAAACTTATGTAACCCGAAAAACAGAAAACTGGATACTGAAATTATTTGTTATTTTAAAATGTTTTTATTTTCATGATTTTTAGCTCTAAACTCGCTAAATAGCTATTTATGGATTACCAATATTAGTAAAATATCAGAGAAAGTATTTTTTACCATATTTTAAAAATTTTTGCTTTAAAATTTGTCCGAATAACGCACATGCTTTTGGTTTCATACAAACTGTTACAGAACAAAATTATACTTTGCAGAGTTCAAAATTTTTTTTAAGCGTTACAGATGGCAGTACAAAATAAGTATACTGTCTCTATTTGTAGTGATGGCTACAAAAATAAATATTTTTCCAACTTCCACAGCCACATTGTTGAAGGCTGCTAATAAGTGCCAAATCTTTATCACGATTTCAGTTGTTGTACATTTTCAACTTATTTTTTTTTTTTTCTTCAATGTTTACTCTTTAGCACTCTGTACAAAAGCACAGAAGACTCTGTCTGACTGTTAGAAACAATAAATAAATAAATTGTTTACTTGTTTCAAATCGTTTGATTTTCAAACTTCAATGGTTTTTTATGCCAAAAGTAACAAATCAACAAGTGCATTTTGTAAAATAACTTGAGAAACAATGCAAAAAGCAAAGCAGTAGGAGAAAAAACAACAATTGCATAGTTTTCACTATTGATTACAGTAAGGTTAATGTTGTGTGTGCGACTGACTACCTGTCTGTCTTTGCAGTAGTGTTTGTTTTCTCTACTCGAAAAGGTAAAATTGTCGCAATTGTTAAATTTATTAGATAATTTGAAGACAAGTTTTAATTGAATTGTTGACGTTTATGGAAATAATTTAAAAATCATTATGTGGGCTGGCTCTTTGGCACAAGTTGTTATTTGGGTTATAAATTTGGAATTTATTGATAAATCATTGATTGGGTTTATAAAATAAAACTAAATTAAAAGCAATTTGTATTCAATTTATATGTTACAACATTCTTTGTAACAAATGTAATACGAAATTCTTTAAAAATAGAAAATTAGGACAGTCAAGAATTCAGAATTAAAATCGCGTTTCAATATGTATTAAAAATGTAGGTTAGTTAGAGCAGAATATGTCGAAGGCCACCATGGCCCAAAGGATCTTTTGTGCCGCCTGAGTATCTTACCATGTAAGGTTCAGGCTACGTATAAAGTCTTTTACCCTGTCTGGTGAAAGATCGTAAATTTAAGTTGGGTTCATAATTTACCACCCCCCCCCTTGAAAGATTTCCCCCTTGAAGTCGCCAAGGCGGGACAGCAGCAAATCAGATGTTCTGGCGTTTCATCCTCAACCTTACAAAATCTGCAAATCTTGGTGCTAATATTACCCATTAAAAACTAGTGGTATCTTAAACCACAATGCCCCGTAAATAGGCCAATAAAAAGCCTAAGTTCCGCCCTCTCAAGCAGAAGTAGCCAACGTGTCTTAACACGTGACAGGGTCACAAATAGATTAATTTAAGTCGGTCCGTTAGAAATCTTAAGTTTCCATAAAGTTTGATTCCTTTCATACAAAATTATTTATCCTTTGAAAAAAAACTAAGAACAACATTTACTGCTTAAAATTACATATCGTAAGTTTAATTTAAGAATATTATAAAATAAACTAATTCAACAACATCTTGTGAAGATTGAAAATCATAAAACTACTTTTTTGTTGTTCACAAAGTTAAGGAAATATAAACCTTTGATATAACATTCGTAATTATAACCTAAAGCCTTTTGAATGGAAATAACTGCACACTAATACTATTGCAAATGTCACCCAGCAAACATTTCTAAGTCTGTGCATAAAGCTTACGACTTTGGGTAAGATTAAAGTTAAAGCAATAAAAGCAAAAGTAATACAACAACTTAAATTGAACAATTTACAAGCAGCTAAGCAATTTAGCACGTGGCGGCCTGGATCATCTACCAAACTGTTTGTTTAACCCTTTCGCACCTATTGGGACATATGTATCCCACTGAATGTTCGCAGAGTCCTAGTGTTTAAGTTTTTCACTTTAAATGATTCAAAACTGTCCCATTTAGTTATTTAGACGTTTAAGTACAAATATTAAAAAAAGTCTTGCTTATTATCATAGCACGGGTTGTTTGGAGGAGTTTTCTGATCAGTTATCCAAAATGTATGAACTAGACCGTAAATCACAGAAATGGTGGAATAAAGTTTTTATAGATTGGTGATGTCAGCTGTAAATTCGTGGATCATATATGTGAATTTACATCGTAAAAAGAAACCAATTTCTTGATTTTGTATACCCTTTTTTATATGTTTATGACTAATGGGACTTATATGTCCCATGGCAAACTCCTGATGGGATATATATGTCCCACCCCAAGTCTCTTCCCTGGGTAGGGGCACACATAAAAAAGGATAAATATTAGTTTAATATGCATGTCTTTGTAAAAATAGCCCATAATAAAAGCTTAAAGCTAACTAATCGTCTCCCGTACCGAAAGGGTTAAACACAGAATCTGTCTAATTTTCATTGCACACAGAAAAATCCTCAAGCAGATTTAACTTTATCACTAGAACCCGAACAAAGATTAGATGCGAATTCAAAAACATGAATCTCTTTTATACCACCAAGTGATTTCCGATGGCGCCTTATAAAAAAACCTAAGGATTTGGAAGGTATTGTTTTAGTAAAATAAAATTTCTGGATTAAAATGAGCCGCGGTCTTCTAATTTTAAGCTAAAGGCATAACTGCACCTGTATTCCATTCGTAAGAAACGCGAAGCGATAAAATTCGCAAAGGATTAAACCCGCTAACTGATAAAATTTGTCCAGTAGAGCAGCTGTCATTCCCCAACTTAATATTTTCAAAATCATCTTTCCATTATTTGGACTTAAGGCACTCTATCTATTAATTTTCCAAAGAGGCAACAATAGTATGGTTGTGGCTTCTTGATGTAGGACTAATCATAATGTGGTTGTCGGTGACAATAATATGGTTTAATTAAACATAATATGTTTAAAATGTTCTTAAAAAATTGTTATGTTAGAGGTGACCATATTTAAACATGTTTTTTCTCTGCGTGCACATATTGGTTGAAATAGGTAAATTTAACTGTTAGGTAAAAACACGACCAGCTTTCTTTATGTAAAGATTACAAACATAAGTACGATTTTTGAACTCCGCCGTTGCCGGTCCCAAGCCCTGGTGACGGGCTGAACGGGGAGGGAATCATCAGTGGTGTACTCAGTAAGGAAATATGCGAACAATACTTGGCATTTCTTCTGATGGTGAGCGCTTATACCGGAAGACCTTTAAAGGAGGCTGCCACTTCAGTCTAGGAAAGCTAAAGAAACACAAAGAAATCAAAATAGCCGAAATAATTTATCACTGGCATGGCACGGAAATAGGACTCTTGTATACAGAACATAAAACGCAAGAAGTTTAAATAGAAAAGAGGTTACGCTTGTTGAAACATTCAAGAAAACCAAAGTGAAATAACTGGCTCTAACAGAAACATAGAAACCAACTAAGGTCAATAGTTGGCTTTATCTTATAAATATATTTTTTCACATTATTCTTCACAAAAAAAATCCTGAAAAATTGCCATACATAAAAAAAATGTTTCCTGCAAATACAAATGGTACTGGAAATCTTAAGCTTACCCAAGAATCTAATTTCAGAATACTTTAAGTCTAAAAGCAAGCAGAAAAAGCGGAACGAAAATTGAATCCTCTTCATGCAAGTGTACCAAATTTAAGATTCAAAAGTAAATAGCAAACAAGGTACAAAAAGTATTAATTCAAAAGAAAAATCTGTCTGTCCGCACTTAAGCCAAGCGAAAGTCCTGTCGATACGTTAAGAACTGATTTTTTTAAATCAAGTACAGAATGTTTGATTCATGTATGGATTGACTTAAATAAAAGTGTTCGTTAACCTTAAACTATGCTGAATTCAAAAATTTAAACGATAATTTAATCTGAAAATTCGTACTTGAAATAATATTTTTTTTCATACTTTTTGCTTTGCAAGCCGAATCAGAGAGGGAGCAGCAGTGAGAAGAAGCTTTAGACATCATATGTATTTATTTAAGAATAAGTCTTAAGGCCCAACTATAATATGCAAAAGCTGCCTTAAGTTACTGTCAAAAATTACACTCAAAATATTATGTAGTTAAATTCAAACGAAAATTCATTTGAAACAACTTAAAATTCATTTAAAAAACGGATCATTTACATTTCATTTAAAACAAATGATTTTTACATTTATTTTTAAATTTATTATTTATTAAACAGCATATTCCTTAAAATTGAATAGTTTTTACTTTAAAAAAATATATTTTAACCGACAAACTAACAAACTACATAACAAAATAAATACGGAAAAACATTATTTTTTGGTAGTTTGTTTTTCAAATAACAAACATAAATGTTAAAAAATAAAAATATTCGTAAAATAACTATATTTTTATTAAATTTTAACAGTACGAAAAACGAATTTAATAACCCACAATCAGTTACTGTAATAATTTTATAAGTGTAACAAAAAAGTTAACAAAAAAATTTAAAAAAAACATTTAAAAAAACAAAAAAAAAATCCAAAAATATTTTATTCCGTACGGAAAGTGCCAACTGTTTCGCACCTTGCTTAAGCAAATACCAGTTTCATAAAATGAACCAAAAAGTTTTCTAAGTTTCAATATGTTTCGACTAGGGTTTTTTTGCGGGATCCCGGGAAATAAAAAATTGCTCAAAGATTCAGAAAACAGCTATTTTTACTCTGAAATTTAGTTTTCTTTTCGATTAGATCAATTACAAGAAGTGAGTACATACGTAAATCAATTTCTCCTGCTGCAATAAATCTACTAAAAGCAGAATGGGCAGTGCAACAGTTGATAATTAATAAATTAAGTGAAGTGAAGTGAAGAGTTGATAAAGAACATAAATTCAAAATAAGATGATGTTATGTTTATTTTATCTTTTTATCTTGTATCTAGAGCATAATATTAAGGAACTTACATATTAAAGCGTAAGGTAATAATTATTCAAGTTCCGCTTTCAATTTTCAATAAATTTTTGTAGCATTTAAGCATTTATTTCACTTGCTTTGTAAACAAGTTCCCTTACGTTTGTGTATAAAAGTTTTTTCATTAATTAAAAACAAATTTACTTTGTATTATTTGTATGGAGGAATCGAAAAACTCCGGGAAAAAAACTCTAGTTTCGACACATACGAATGACCTTTTTTTGCTTCAGCCAACTTCAGCATAGTTGGGCCTTTAACACTTACCCCAGGAACTAGAAAGAGAAATAATACTTTCATTTATTTTTTCGCTAAGCATGTTTCTTATTTGTCGTATTTCTCCCTTTGTTTAGAAAAGAACTCTCAACTAATTTTATCATCTGTCTCATTTTTGGAGGCCTAACAACAGAAGGAAAGTTCTCTAAGAATAGTACGCACGCTTTGTAATTTACTCCAAGAGTAGCACGAAATTTATACTTGGTTTAAGCTTTTTTTACTTGATTTAATAATTTTATACTGATTGTAAGAAATTCCAGGATTGGTTTTTACAAGTAATCCCATTTTGGACTTTTTGTTTTAAGTACTTCTTAATGTAATTCATACTTATAGTTTTAAGTACGACTCGTACTAAAAGCAAATAGAAAAAGCTTTAATTTAGTACGATTTTTTTTTTTCTGTGTACCAGAATTAAAAAGTGTTAATCTTGTGCTTTAAATTCTAGATAAAATAAAATCCGATAAAGGTCTTATAAGATCCTAATGGTACTTTTTTAACTGATAAACCTTTTCATAATTTTTCTAACTTAAGCCTGGTACTCTGTTCAACATTTCACGTGAAATGCTGTCAAAATGCATATGAAAAAAACTTGTGCGGAATATCTACGAAATAATGTTGATGGAGTTGTACTCTGTTTATTTTGTGAAAAAGTTTCGAAATGTTTCTGGCAACATTTTTTTTACAACTGCGAAATAATGTAAGCTGCCTTTATTTCACGTGGAATTTTAAGCAAAAGCAAAAAATATGAACTAATATTAAAAAAGAAATAAAAAATTAAAATAACACAATCGGTAACAGTTTTTTATCCATACTTACTTTTTTTTATTAAATTTTTTATTAAAAAAAAATAATTTTAGTAAAATACATGTGGCGTTTGTTTACATACACGAAACAATGTAGCATACTTTGAAGGAATAAAAACGTCAAATTGTACAAACTCGCAAGATTGGTAACATTGATAAATGCCAAAATTTTCGTGTGGAATAATCAATGTTGCTCAACATTTTTCACAAATTTGAACAGAGTACTAGGCTTTAGGGTAAATCTGAATAGCCATAGCGTCAGATATAAGAAAGAATTAGTATGACATTCGGCTGAAAATCATTTAGATATTTTATTCTTTCATAAAAACTTAAAATATTTAGATTATGTTAATCGTCATACATTTGTTTGCTGGGTAGTATTTGGACTCCATTATGTTATTCTGTTTTTAGGGAGTAAGTTTTCATACACGGACAATCAACTTCAATTGACTACAATTTTAATATTCATTCATAAAATTACCTGAGTCCTAAATCGAAGACACATCACATAAAAAATGAAACAACCAGTAGGACTCACTTGTTCTCTCCCCGCAGCACAAGTAGTCATCAGCAGTTGCAAATAACAGCAAATATAATGCTGCCAACTAGTGCCTGTTTGCGTTTCAGTTGCTGAAGTTAAATGTTTAATGACAGGCGAGATAGTAGCGAGTGGTTCATCAGGAATTGGAATACTTATATGTATATTACAAACAAGGCGGTGGTGGTAATGGTCTGCTGAATGTACTCGCATGTATTTTTTCGGAATTCCTGGCCTAACCAAAATTGTAGGCTTTTTTGTTTTAATTTTTTGCTCAATATTAAAATCACAAAAAAAGTTGAAGGAAAACATTCATGCCACAACCATATAGACCTTTTGCTGACTTCGTGTGATGTTGATGTGATGAGATGCTCATCTTGGACGACATCAGTAATAATAACAGCTGCGTAGCAGTAGCAGTAGTTACTTTTGCACTCATAGTTATCCGAAGAGTTCACTTACATTGCCGCTGCTCCACCGTCTACGTTTTTGTAGCTTTAGGCCAACTAATTTTTTTTGTTTGAATTGGAACAGAGATTATTTAAATGTAGTACGCAATCTCAACTTGTTTGTGTTGGCAATGGTATTAAATAAGCGAGCACTCATTTCTGTAACATCTGAGGACTTGAGCCAAGTGTGTGCAGGCGTACAAGTAGCATCTGTGGAAGGGGTAATTATTTAAAATCGTTTTTAGTTTTTGTTTTCTGCAGTTGGTCTTTGTTTCTTGCTTAAGGTGCATTTCAATGCAAAAATAATCCTTTTCGTTGGGAAGTTTAATGTTTGTTGTTATAAAATTTTGCCGGGGATTGCTACACTTTCTCTATTTTTTTTTTTTTTTTTTTTTAAGGTTTATTGTTTTTAGAGCTTCTTTGTTTCTGTTAAAATAGGGGAAGTTGCTCCAAAGGGAAGACATGAAAAGGAAGAATAAAGTTACATAATTATTAGCGGATTTTTAAAAATATACAATGCTTTAAAAACTCAAAATTTTCTTAATGAACGATTTTAAAGAGCTCCAATGAGTATTGACAGATTTCTTAAATTAAACTCTCTGGCTAAGAGTGGATACATGTTATTCATAAAGGCTCACTTCCAAAACGTTAATTGCTTTATGTTAGAACAAAGTATAATGTTTCATAACGCCGCAGTACAATATATATACAATGCAAACCCTTCCAAAACATCACTGTTTAGTATTAGTACTGCAGCAAAAAAGAATTCTGAGCATCGGTTTTAAAGTTGATGCCTTGTGACATTTAATTTCCAACAATACAGATTAATATTATGCATTGTATCACTTACATTTCAAAACGTTTAAATAAACAAAGCACATAGTTGCATTGTTTTGGTACTTTGTGCTTGGTTGGCATGTACTTGGTTAGAATACAGTAGTAAAAGTGTAAAAAAATTTGTATAAGTACGTTTTGGAAGTCAGCCAAAGTGCGGCTCCAAAGAAAACAAATGAAAGGATTGAAATAGGCTGGAAGTGCTTAACTTTAAATAGGCTAGCAGGTAGTGAACTCAGTGTTTAAAAAAATGTTATTTCTTTAACTGCTTCATTTGTCATTGGCTTGTACTTCTGATTCATTAATTGTAAACAGTCGCTGTCAAATCAACTCAAAAAGCGAAAAGTTTCACGAAAATGTTCGTTTATTTTTTTTTTTTTTTTTTTTGTTCGACAGTTCTTGGTAGTCGAATACAGGTTTTTAAACCCTGAGTGAGCTAGTCTATCAGCGCCGGGGTTGGTTGTTCGATTCCCGCCAGAGACCTTGGTTTCTTTCCCACAGACAAGCGTATGTCTTCATGTGATAAGCTTTAAGAATTTCAAAAAATCAAAACCAATCAAAAATTCAATATGAAGGCCAGATTCACAATGGAATTAAATTTTCTTTAGCTTTATATAGTTCTTCTTTTTCTAAGACTTTTAATCGATTAATATTCTTCTCAAACTCTAGTTAGAGAAAGATTTTACATTAACCACATCCACATGTATTGTTTAATACCCCCTTTAAGAAAAGATCAGTAACGGTTATATCATTAGCAAGGTGTTATCCTGGGATTAACAGAGTATTCTCGTATTAAATCATGATTATATTTATGCATTAAAAAATTACAAAATTAAGTTTGCTAGACAGGCAGGGGCAGACAAATCGCTAACAGCTTCAAGGTGAATCGCCTTCGTGGAGAAACAAACAAAGATAGACACGGGCCAGAAAAATCAACGCCAGTATTCGTAAATGGGCGACAAAGGGTAATTTCTTTCTGGGGGCAAAGCATTTTAATTTTTAAGCTTTTTTCTATAAAGAACACATTTGCAATTACGAACCACTGTCTTTATCAGATTTTTTCCTCGAACGATCCAGCACTCTTTCCGGACTACATTTATGACTAGGCGAGGGTCTCCGTGCAGGACTGAGTCGTGAACGAATTCTAGTCGATCTAGCAACAAAAACTTGAGCTCCTTTCGACTCTTTTGCCGTCTCGAACTCCGTTGCTCCTAGAGGCCATGAAGACTGCTCCAAGTTGAGCCACTCAGGTCCGTGCCACCAGAGCCTTGTTTATCTCAAATCCGCAGGGCTCAGTCTCCGGGTTGCTAAAACAGCAGAATTATCGCCTGAAGCTACGTGACACCAGGTTTTATTCACAACTTTCTCTAATACTGTTGCCACTCTATTTGCCACGAACGTTTTCTAGCTACACGGTGGTTTTCTTAGCTTTATTTCTTACCTGTTCATTTCAAATGACCCAAGTCGTCTTTACAACAATCTGAAAAGTAAATAAAATAAGATTAAAATTAGAAGATAATTTTCTAACCCGAAATTAATTTTTTCATTTTGTAAAACTACTTCCTGAGCGCTAAAAGCAACCCTAGCGCCAGAAAATATACTGGTTTCCTAAACGCATTAATGTGGCTAAATAGCCATCTGGAGGTGTGCTAAGTATTTTGAGAAAGTCCTTAAGACTGCAGGGCTTAAAATTGGGGCATATCCGATTACGGCGAACCAGAGTTCTTATCTATTACCACGGGAACCATTAGCCTATGCGACTTAGATCCTGGACTGGTTGCTAGTAAAGATCCTTCGTACCATTCACTTAATTCCCACACGTGTGTGTTGTTTTGGTCACTACATTCATATATTAGGGAAGCGGTGGCCGCATTACGTCCATCCAGTGTTTTTGAGCTCTGTGGGGTAGGGCCACCGCGGCTAGTACTCACGCTAATTGTAAACATTGTATGCCGCAAAATGTATTTCATGAATTAATAAACGAAAGCGGTGGGATGTCCCATCCCACCCACATTTTGTCGGGTGTTGTGTATTGATAACCAAGATGCTTGTACCTTATTTCAAACTTTAGTTCATGCCGTTTTCCAGATATACATAAAAATAAAATTAAACAAGTAAGAAAGTATAGTTGGTCAAACCGACAGTATTTAAAACACATTTTCGAGAGTCCATATAAATATGGATCCATCTATGTATGTTTTTAATTTTACTAAAATCAGTTTCAGAGCTCGTGAGAGGAAGATATTGCCCCCTACATCCCCTTGTGATCATACTTTTGAAAAACTGCATAGCTTATGTGTCCATATAAATATGTTTCTATCTATGGATTTAAATGTCATTAAAATTGGCTTAATAGTTTCTAGGAGGCAAAAATGGCCCCCTATCTCTCCTTGTGGTCCTACGACTCGGCCGATTTTCAATACCTATGTGTCAAATTTTATTAAATTATTTCCAAAATTGCAACCTGTACTTTGCGCACAAGGTAACATGGACAGTCAGCCAGCCGGACGGACTTAGAAAGTGAGTCGATCAGTATACTTTAAGGTGGGTCTAGGAATTATATTTTAAGGTGCTACACACATCATAATACCCCTCCACACTATTGTGGTGTGGGTATAAAAAGCACAACAAGGGATTTTTGGGTAAAATTAGAGGCAGTCGTGGCTTTTTGCTCATATCTCAACCGTTTGCGAACCGACCAGGCTGAATTTCAATAGCAAAAAATCCGGACTATAGTGACATAAACATATAACTACCGAGTCCCCACTATATTTGGTTTTTTCGGAAAACTCATTTCAAAGAGCACACAGACAGACGGACATCGTTAAATCAAGATCGCTTCTCATAAGGACCCATTATATATACTTTATAGGGTTTAATATCAATATTGAAGAAATAACGGAATCGCAAACTTATTTATACATACGGTGAAGGGTATAAAAATGTATCGTTGCAACGGAAGTTTTTAATTAGAAAGTTTCGTTTATAGAAACAGTAAAAGTGTGCAAATAAGTTCCAGATTTCCTCAACTAAAATCGAACTACAAATTTTATAAAAAAAGCTCAACTTTAGAAAAATTCTTAATTTCTATAAAAAGCCAGATACAAGCTTTTTCTAAAAACCGTTAAATTTCTTAAATTAACTTCTATCGCTTGAAGGCGCCAGATTAAAATCGATCGATAGAGAGTATCAAGTTGTTTAAGATAAAATGTTTTCACAAAAAAAATTTCCAATTTTTTACTTTTCATAAGGTGTTTCCGATTTTCCATATCTTAACAAAAATTTATCGTTAAAGAACTTTGAAATTTTCATAGATAGAAAACTCGAAATCTTATTTAACTCCTTCAATGAAAGGACCAAATTTAAAATATTTTCTTACGAGCGTTATTCTCCCTTTGTTCCTATATTTATTTAAATCCACTGCTCTTGACTACACTCTACTCTGTTCGTTTAGCTGTGTTTCTATAAAACTATTACTGGTAGCAGTTTATGCTGCCTCATAATTTAGCTGCAATCATCATTAACGTACAGCAAATGACTTTGAATTTGCAACAAGTCAGTAGTTTACCAACCAGCTATCCAGTCAGTCAAACATCCATTCAACATTTAGCCAGCCCGAACAGCCACTCAACCAACCAGTTCGTTTGGCCCGTCAGTCATTCTTTACACATTCATTTTGCAGTCAGTCAAATCTGGCAGTTTATACTGCTACCACTTCCACATCGTCTACTATTTCCACTACTTAGTGTAACTGCATCATGGAATATAAGCTAAATATTATCTTATGATAGCAACTATAATTCAAAGGCATTTGTCTTTTTGTTTTTTTATGTTATTGGCAGAAGAGGCAAAAACACCCGCGTCTTGGTGGATAAAATTAAAAAACAGAGAAAAACAAATCACAGTAAAAAATGTTGTTTGTACTTTAGTTCATTTGCTGTTGATGAAACTTTTTATTACAGGCAACAATTACTTTGGGTTTTTTTTTTTTTGTAATTTATTTAGTAAAGGACTTTTAAAACTACACTCGCCTTAAAATGTATCTCAAGGAATTTTTTGACGGTTTTCTTTAAGACGCCCTTTTTGTAGGGTGTTATGATCATTTAAGGAGTGTTGTGTGACTTAGAGGGTTTTGTAAAAAAAAAAACTATTTTTTTGGAAATTATTTTGAGATAACTTCAAATTTCTAAATGCAAGTTAATTTTTAATTTAGTTAATTTAGAATTGTTTAAACGGAAACTAATGGTTAGAAGGTTTTAGAAATCCACAACGCTAGAGAGCTTTAATTTTCCCAATATTATTTAAATGGAAATCTATCTCTATAGATCTATAGAAATATAGATTTTCAGATATTTATAGATTTTCAGATATTTTCAACGTAAGTCGATAAATTATGTATTTAATGAATCGTCATATATTAAATACGAACTAAAAATAATTAATCAAATCTTATTCTAATACGTTATTTTATGTCCTGCCAGTGCTGGAAAACAATTTTCTCACAAATGTAGATGCTTATCGCTCTTCCAGTCGGTTGAGTCCTACTGTATCTCTTCACCTTAAGCAAGTGTAAACGCCATCATTTAAAATATTGCGATAATGAATTCGTATGCAATTCGATTCTTTTTAAATATTTTACTGCAATTCGTAATCATAGTTTTAATAATGACACATTGAGATCCTTATGAATATTTGAGTTCTTAACATACCAGAAAGCAGGTGTGTTAATTCCAAGACGATTATTTTCGCGCCTTTAAAATTTTTCGATGTTAGCGGCCGAGGCAGTGCCCCATTATTGAATATCGGAGCACCAGAAAGGCTTTAAGATAGAGTTGTAAAGTAGAAGTTTGCAATCGAGACTAAGAACAGAATTTTTTCAATAAACCAATTAATTTGAATTGCCTTTAGTTTCATTTATGTTAATCCCATCCATATGCCTTTTCCGCCTTAAACCCCGGTCTAAATCTATCTACACCGAGATATTTTGCATACGAGTGTTGAGGTATTATTTGATTGCACAGTGCAACAAAATGCGGGTCATCGCCGCCAGCCTCAACACGAAATGAAACTAGACTATTGGTAGAGCAAATCTGGCAAAGGGTTTTGAAAAGTAAGCTCGGATTCCCGAAATATCGGCCCCTAAAATTTTTTGAATTTTTTGAAAAGGCGTTTGGTATAAGTCAAAAAAAAAAACATACTTAATGTACTTCTGAGCTAAAATACTATTTCAGATGCCTTCAGTTGAATTGTATTGCGATTCTTTGCTAAGAATATATTAACCCTCAAACACTCATTTTAAGGGTTAATTTCTGAAATTTTTTAACTTCCCCACAAAAGTATACTAAAACGGCACTTTAGAGGAATAAAATGTTCTATGAATATTTTCTGCAGGGGTCTTCTAAGACCAAAAAATAGTGCAATGTATATTAAACTAATTTTCGAAATTTCGGGCATTGAAACTTTTGAATTTCTTGAAAAGTCGTTTGGTGCAAGTTCAAAAAATATACTAAATGTACTTCTGAGCTAAAAGTCTATTTGAGATGTCTTCAGTAGAAATGCATGGCGATTCTTTTCTTAGAATAAATTAACCATCTAACACTCATTTTAGGGGGCATTTTTGTCTTTTTTTTAACTTTTACACAACAGTATGCTAAAACGGCTCTTTAGAAGGTTTAAAAGTTCGACGATATTTTTTCCATCAAATTTCACTAGGGGTCTTCTAAGACCAAAAAATCGTGCAATGTATGTAAAACGGATTTTCGAAATTCCGAACCGTAAAACTTTTGTATTTTTTGAAAACCCGTTTTACATACATTGCATTGCGCTCTTAAAATAAGTACCAGGGTTTTCTTTCTGTACGAGAATATTAGTCAGAAAAACTATGGGGCACTCATAGGGTTGCCAGATACCAAAAGTCTAATAACTGGACAATAGAAAAAGTTCACCTGGATTTTGAAAAATAACTGGACAATTTTAAATGCACTTTACTATAGAAAAAAGTAAAATTTAAATTAATTTTTCTTTACGATAAAAAAACATAAAAAGCAAGGAAACGTAAGGAAAAGTAACATTTTAAATTCAGTAATTTGTCATACTACAAAATTATGTATATATCAGGACAAATTCAATACAAGTGGCAGCGAAAGGCTGCTGACTTTGACAGTTCAAACCAACTTGCTTTGGTTTCACAATCCTTGTTTAGAAATGGTTGACATTTCGAGCCGTAAACACTAACAATGCAATGCAAAAAACATCTGTTGCCTCCGTTTTTTTTTTGTATTGTTGTACAGAGTATTACTGCCACCTTTTACATAAATTCGCTTTGGTATATTTTACTTTAAATCGCATAAAAAAGTATATATACAGCCATGTTATTGAAGTAAAAATCGAATGAAAATGAAATTCAAATGGATGGAGTTTTTTAGTTAAATTTTTTTTTAAATTACCGCAGTTTTTTCTGCTTTTAAGATAAGTTCTGATGAACATAAGCTGTACTTTAAGTAAGAAGTATATAAAATGAAATAATTTAATGAATTTCAAACACTGGATCGTTTTGAAATATTTTGCAACTTTCCTCAAAGTTTCGTCTTATTAAAATTGTAGCCTTTATTCGGTCAAAGGAATGGATTATTGTGAGTAAAGATTATTAAAAATACCGTAAGTCCTTTCACAAAAAGTATTGCTATTTGGCATGAATAACAAGCGAGATCAATTTATATAAGTTTTGTACGTTATTTTTATTGCATTTTTGAAAAACAGAAGACAATAGAATGAAACAATTTGTTTTTTAATTTTGTTTTTTCTTTTTACCCACTTACAACTACAATTCGAGTCGGAAAGAACCCAACCAATTGTAGGGGGATGTAAGAAAAGATAAACTCACTGTTTATTGTTGTTGTTTTGTTTAAGCTTTGATATTGTTACGAGTAAGACTTTGAGTGTTTAAAACTTTTATTCGCTTTAGGATTTTATTCGTATAATATTTTTAGCTTTTCTAAAATCTTAGGAAAAGGTTTCCTGATGAGCTGGCCTAAGCAACCAGTGAAATGCGCATAGAAGCTAGCTTTCCCTCAACAATAAATTTCAGTGTATTTATCAAATATGATAAATTGGGAATTTAGCACGTCATACAGAAATCGTATTAATGATAAATTTTGTATTCCCGTAAATAACTTTGATAATATACTCGCATGTGCCCGTGCAGAAAACTGAATTGGCAAATTGGTTTTTTTTGTTGTTTTCTTACGAAGACAATAGAATGAAACAATTTGTTTTTTAATTTTGTTTTTTCTTTTTACCCACTTACAACTACAATTCGAGTCGGAAAGAACCCAACCAATTGTAGGGGGATGTAAGAAAAGATAAACTCACTGTTTATTGTTGTTGTTTTGTTTAAGCTTTGATATTGTTACGAGTAAGACTTTGAGTGTTTAAAACTTTTATTCGCTTTAGGATTTTATTCGTATAATATTTTTAGCTTTTCTAAAATCTTAGGAAAAGGTTTCCTGATGAGCTGGCCTAAGCAACCAGTGAAATGCGCATAGAAGCTAGCTTTCCCTCAACAATAAATTTCAGTGTATTTATCAAATATGATAAATTGGGAATTTAGCACGTCATACAGAAATCGTATTAATGATAAATTTTGTATTCCCGTAAATAACTTTGATAGAACCAAATCTAGTTATTTGGAATGTCTTTTGTGAATTAAAAATGTTTTCTTTACTATTTATTTATTTATTTATTCTGTTCACTGATACTATCCGTGCTGATATATGGTTTTAAAGCATGGGTACATGCGAGGGCAGACGAGGCAGTACTTGGAATATTCGAGAGAAAAGTTGTTCGTAAAATCTATGAACCAATCTGCGTTGACGGAGAATAACGTTGTCGTATGAACCAAGAGCTGTATGAGCTACATGCCGACATCGACATAGTTAAGCGTATTAAATTGCAGCGGTTACCTTGGCTAGGCCATGTTTTGAGAATGAACGAAGACCTTCAAGCTAAAATGTCATTTAAATACGAGCCTATTGACGGTTCACGCAGAAGGGTAAGACTAAAACTCCGGTGGAAAGATCAGGTTGAAGAAGACATCTTAAACCTTGATGCCATAAATTGGAGAAGAAGCGCAGAAGATCGGAGCCAAGGCGAATTCATTTTTCAGGTGGCGTTGAAAGCACAGCTGTGCTACTTTTTTTTTTTAATTAGAGAGAGACATGTCAAAAGTTGCTTGTGTTTTGACATATGGATCAACAAAAGCAACAAAAAAATACATTGTTGTGTTTTTTGCGTTGTTACTTGTTGTAGTATCGACACCACCGTTTAAATGAATTCGCCTTGATCGGAGCGGTTGGAAATCTGTTCTACGTTCGGCTGCAGGAACAAATGTTCTGCAATAGCCAATTACGTTAGTTATTAAGTAATTTTTTTTATTAAAAAGCCACTTTAATTACTTTTAATACACTTTATTTATGAATTGAAAATTCAGTTAATTTATATGTGAAAAAAAAAACGTTGTGCAAGGGCTTATTCTTAGCTTGCCATAGTTGCGAACTTTTTAAGACGTTTTCCATAACTTTTTTTTAAATATTTTCGTAGCTTTTGCTCAAATCGGTTTTCGCCTATAAGATTTTAGTGAGTGTATTCTTTACGGCTCTTTCAGGTACACATTTTTGGTAAACAACCGTGAGTAGCTAAATCCGGAGAAAACAACAGCCAATTAAAATAGCAGCCTCTTAAACTAATGCGTTGATCGAAAATGTCTCATAGCAGCATCATTTTTTTTTTTTTAGTTTTTGCTCTTAAGGAGCATATGCAATTTATTCATGATTTGTTGAATAAATGTTTGCGGCAATCCATGTTATATTCCATGTCCGTTGGCAGAAGTTGTTGGATTTTTCTGCACACTCTCATGCAAGCTTTGAGCATATTCTTCATTGAAAGCTTTTTGTGACAGACAGTGCTTTGCTATCGAAAACGTTTAATCAGCCAATTTACCTTTGGCTCTGATGGTCGGTTTCTTACACTGTAAAAACGCCAAAGTAGTCGGTTCATTAATTTTCGGCTCTTAAAATAAACTGCCTGTTTATCGAATTCGAATGAAAATTTCGTTCGCTTAGCTTAAATTTAAAATAAAAACCAAAATATATTAAAATTTGTTTTTGCTTTAAATGTAAGTTAAGCGAACGATGTCTGCGTTCGTAATCGACGAACAGTCCAAAAGTAATAATTGCTTAAGATCATTTAAACTTCTTCGATTCTCTTTGGTGATGCTGTTTTGATACCAGGACAATTTCAGCAAAATTTTTTTGTAATAGATCTTGTGCCAACAACGGAGGATTAAATGAAATTTTACAAACTTTCCAAGGCCGAGTTTTTAAGAAGTTTAAACTTAGTTAACCGTAGTCTGGAACTCACATTTTCCCGGTGAAATGTGATTTTTTTATTATTTCATTTAAGATTAACATTTTAAGCAAAACTAAGCTGCTCCGTCAAAATCTTGTGTAAAAACTTGGTAATGGCGGCACAAATCAGTTTTCAAATTACCTTAACCTAGTTCAACTGATATCTCAAAAACTCAGCCTAAATCTCTTAAAGAAAATGAAATTTTAATTGTTCAAACCCGTCTAGGGTATAATCTACATTTAATATTTAATGAGAATTAACTACATTTCTTGTAGGGTATCCCCTAGTCGACTCAAAGAAATTATACTATAATTTCCTTTTATACGATTTAACTTTACGACAAACGACCTTAGCCGTGATGATATGCTTCATGTTGTTGTTATTACTTGCACTCTCTAAAGAAAGAAAAAAAGAAACGCAAATTGCAATTGGGGCATAATCCGTAGCTGTTGTTTTCCTTTATTTTTTTCATCTCTAACAGATGTATGCCTATCTGCTACTGGTAATACCATCTTCCACTCTTTTAATGCCACAACTAAATTTCAGATTCTTGTGAAATCACCGGGTTGATTTCATTTACGAGTTTGTTATATTTTTAATAAAACTCCTTCTTCTTCTTCTTCTCTAGATAATGATGAGCTTTCTGTTTTAAATTTGCTTCGTTTTTCCTTTGCACATTTTGTTTTACCACTACTGGTTGCCGCACTTGCTGCATCAATTTATACAACATTGACTGCTGGCAGTTTTAAGTGTAATTACCGTAGTTAAAACTTCCTTTAGACCATCAAAAAAGAATGGGGAAAAGGCAGACTCCTTACTAAAAACCAAAATCAAATGTTGCCATTACGAGTTATTGGCCATGAGTACCCTTTCACAATTACTGCTTACATTCTTGCCTTTTTCCCCTCACTCAATACAGGGGCAATGCGGTCAGTGTTGCCAACTCTTCATGAGTAAAACGTTTTTGGCAAACATTTTTTTAAAACATACAGGAGATTTTCCCTAAAAAAATTGCTAGTGGCCTTTCGCACTGGTTCCTCTGAAGGGGGTTACCTCCAAATTTATAAGTTTCCAGTAGAGACAAGAATTGTATTTTTTTGGCAAAATATTAGAGAAATTGATATAATATTTTTACATTGCGTAGATATGACCACTTTACATCGGTTTCTTGCAAAAAATGAAAAATTTTGAGTTGACTCACTTTAGAGGAACCAGTGCGATATTTACTAAATTACTAAGTTGGCAACACTGATTTCAGTTTTAATTAATTGTAGGTGTGTTCGTTAGTTTTTTTTAAAGAAAATTAAAACTCATTTTTTATATTATTTTTTATTTTCTTTAGAATTTGTTTTTATTTATTTTTTGATTCAATCGATAATATTTTCGTAATAATTTTTGAAATGTTTGAAATGTTTCATAAGATTAATTAAAGAATTAATTAAGTTGGTTGTGTGTGTTTTTTTATTCATTATTTCAGTTGGTAGTAGATTATGATAAAGTTTTTCTTTAAGTTAATAATTAATTTGGATTTAAGGAAGAATAAAAGGAATTTGGTTTTTTTTTTTTTTTTTGTTCAAGATGCATGCAAAATGTGGAAGTTTAATTTCTTTTTTTTTTAAATTTTTTACATTAAGGTTAACAGCCTGGTCCACGAAGTCGACAGCTATCGCTCGCTTTCAATGCAAGCAAATAATAACGTTATACTTTTCATTAAAATTTGCTCCCCACTAAGAAATATTATGCTAACACAAATGTCCAAATCAGTCACTGGTGTTGTGGTTGACAACAAAGGCATTTTGTTGGAATTATATTGTGGTAATTATATACCACTAATATAATTTGATTTTTCTCTAAAATATTTTTGACAAAAATCTATTGATGAAAACTGATTTATTTTTGTTTACTGCTTACTTTGTAGCAAATCAAGTAGCACAGAGTTGTATTTTTATGGTTTAAATAACATGTTTTGTCGATTTTTATTTTCAAATTAGCGTTTAATTTGTGAAATAGTTGGTGTGGCAATAAAGTTATTTGAGAATAAGAAAAAATGTTAAAAACGAATAACTTGTCGACCGAAAAGTCGATAGTCAGTGGGCCGATTAGCACTGGGTCTACAACTGAGATAACATCTGCATAGTATCTGAGAGAACGTCGGCAGAATGAGAGAACACACTTCTTCATGTTAATCTTAATCTTAAACAAGAGGGAACATGTATTTATGTTAATCTTATACGATTTCATAATTGACTAATTCTCGTACAGTAAACTGTGTCGTTGCTACCCTTTTTTAGTTTTTCTTTTTTTGTACTTAAAATATTGTTTTTTTAAAAATTTTTCACAAGATTTGCAATCTTTGCACTAAACAAATTAAACATTTTAATGAGAGTGTCGCTTTGTAGTTTTTTTATGTATTCATGTATGTGTTTTTTTGACAGCTTATCTTGAAGCATAGTTTTTATAAGATTTCTCATAACAACTGTCTCTATTTTAATATTAATTAATACTAACACTATTTTAGGACCCATACGTAAGATAATACTGCGATTGAATATAACGTTTGCTGTTATAAATATCGTATATCTTATTGCAGGCGGAGAGGAGACCCCATGTAAGAGAACGATAATAATAATAAGTGACTTTTTTTCGCTCGAAATCGTGGGCCAGGCTGTAAGTTTTGGGTTTTAATAATTTTTTTTTTTCGAAATGACTTGTTGGAAACTTAAAATTTGCTAAAGATTGTCTTCATTGTGTATTTATTTTATTTTTTTAATTTAATTTAAAATAAAAATTTGCTTCAAATTAATTTTAACTAATTAAAACTAAATTCTTTTTTATTTTTGAAACGGAAGTGCACAGTGGTATTTTTTAATTTAAATTGTATAATCAATAAAGATAGCAAACGGTTTTCTAAGAAATCTTTATTTAAAAGCTAAAACTTGTTTTTTACCTTAATAGATTAAGGGTAGACCAAAGAAACGAAGACGTTTAAGCGTCATTGTTTTAATATGATTTTCTTTTTTTTCCAAATATTTGTTAAGATGTTATCAAAGTTTTTCTTGGGATTCAAAAATTTAATTAACAAGGTTTCGCTTAAATGTGCTACATTACCATTTCATACTATTGATAAACTGAAATTTATTGTTGAAGGGATAAGCTATTCCTATGCGCATTTCACTGGTTGCTTAGGCTAGATCGTCAGGAAACTTCATCCAAAGATTTTAGAAAAACTAAAGATATTACACATATAAAACTGTTAGGCGAATAAGAATTATAAGCCAAAGTTTTACCTGTAACAATATCAAAGGGTTTCGTCAATATAAAAAGCCCACAATGATTCATCAGCCTTGACTACACCTTACTAAATTTACAGTTAGGTGGAGAATTTCATACGAAAGGATAATTGTTACATATTTTTTTAAAGACGAAGTCGATAATGCAGATACCATCATTGCTTCTTACTCCAGCAGCTTGTGAGAATTTTTCTTTTTAGGAAGACAAAGCGCAGTGCCTACAGGTGTATCTTAGATTATTGTAAATACCTGCTGCAATGCGCCAAACATCTAGTGTGAAATGCAGACTTTTTCAGCACACATAAAAACAACGCAATCGCACCTATATAGAAACATGAGCCATCAAGCCTTCACTGCTAAAATACAGAAGCTTTTGCTGATATGCAACAGATTCTGTGGAGATCTATCAGTTAGCCAAGCTGTAACGCAACCGATTTAAGCTAACATTGTTAAGATATCTCTTCCCGCGATTTTGGGTACACACAGCAGTAAAGATGATTTTCGAAAGAGCCTCCCCAATATCTAGTCAAGCACCAATGTCTCGATGGCTACTGGTTTTCGTGATGACAGATAAGAATCTTTGGTCAGCCGAGAGATATGCTTTATTTAAATTAAGTGGAAAAAACTTTTTGGTCAATTGAGAGGTCAATGTACTGTATAATGAATCAGATGACCTTACAATACGAAGACCTTTTAATCCCAACAGAAGCATAAATGCGAGCGCCCCCAATGAAAGCGAAATCTGTGCAGCAATTAAAGTTATGGAATCCGGTAAGGCAGCCGACAATGACAATATTCCTATAGAATGTTTTAAGGCTAATCCTATCACAATGGCATGAATCATGTGTTCGATCTTTAAGCAAATTTGGAAGCTTCTCCTTCCAACGGGAGAGATTGAAGGATTAGAAAATATGCAATAACTAGCGTGGTATGTCCTTATTACCAGCAGTTTTTAAAATATTTTTAAAAATCATACTACACAAAATAGCAGAAGCGCTATCCGAAGCACATCCGAAACATCCAAGTTGGTTTCCTTCGTGGTAGGTCATGCATGAAACAAATTAGTACCGTTAAAATTTTGATTGAGCAGGCGGCACAATTCAATTCTACTATATTCTTGACATTTGTATATTACGAGAAAGCCTTTGATGCTCTGAAAAGGGATACTATCTGGATGAAGCTTTATCCAAGAGCTATCCCACAAAAGCTATTTAACATTCTCAGGAATAGCAACGAAGGCTCTTCGTGCAAGATTCTGCATGATGGTGTGTTAAGTGATAGCTTCATAACGAAGAGTGGTGTAAGGCAAGGGTGTGCTGTGTCACCGCTGCTATTTATAATTCTGATGGATGTTATTTTTGATGCAGTTGAAAAAATACCAGTAGGACTCAAATGGGGAATGTACAATTAATTAGCACATCTTGAGTATGCCGACGACGTAATATTTCTATTCAATTAAAACTGAAAACTGACAGAAGAATCATATAAAGTAGGACTTAAATATAATATCAATAAGAAAAAAACGATGAAAATTAATGCCTCTAAGTTTATTTCAGTTTGCAATTAATGAGCAGCGAAGTGGATAGTTTTGAATATTAAGGCAGCATTATAAGTACCAATGTAATACAATAATTGACGTTGAAAGCCGAATGAAAAAAGCTAAGGGCAGATATGCAATGTTTTGCAAAGTAGGGAGGTTAAACACCATCAGCGCTGCAATGAAATTGAGAATATTTGCACCAGCGTAAAATCCATCCTGTTAAAAATAAGTGCGAAACATGGTTCTTCACAAGCGTAATAGTTCAAAAATTGCAGACATTTATCAATAGAAAACTTCGCAGTGTTTTACGAATATGGTGGCCTCAAAGAATAACGAACGACGATTTGCAATTAAGGACTAAGCAATGAAAGGTTGAAAATGAAATAACGAAGCGTTTATATCATTGGGTGGGTTAATCTCTAAGAAAAGAAAAGTCTTAGGCCCCACATGCAGCACTTGAGTGAACCGTCAGGGATATAAAAGCGTTGGTCGACCAAAAACAACATGGAGAGTTTTCTTTCAGAAAGTCTGAGCTTATAGGCGAGAGTAGAAGAGAGCATGCTATTATTCTCTCCCCCTTTATCAAAAAACTCAGACTTTCTGACAAAGATTTCCATAGTATGAACCCAGACTTAAGTGACTAGTAAATCCTGCAATCAGTTATGAAATATAGCAAGAGAGAGAAAGAGAGAAGAAACTCGTAGAAAGCATTTGTAAATAGAATAACTTCAAATTAAAATTTTTAAGGAATTGGAAGCCAAGTCAAGTAGTGGAAATGCAGTTGGAACAGCATCGAAGCCCCATTCATGATTTTAGAATACCAGTATCAGACTAGCGCATAGACTCCCTACTCTCAGCACCTTGGATCCGCACACGAAGCCTATTTCATTAAGTTTATCTTACAAATAAAAACTTACTAAATAACTTTTTCTCCTATAAAGTTCGCATATGGGCATTTCCAGCGAAACGTGTACTTGTTGTTACGTTACACCAGAAAACAAAAAAGCTTGTATTTAGGGCTTACGCTGTTCAAATATTATTCCCTTTCGTTCCTACATGTAAAGCTAAATGTGCTTTATACCAAAATATAAAAAAGTAAATTATACATATGAAGGGTATTCATTTCCAATTTTTTTTTGTTAGAAAAATGAAAAAAAAGGAAAATTACACTCTTATTGACGTGAACGGTATTTTTTTTTTTAGTTAAAAATTAAAATTACAATAGTTTAAGGACCTGTTAGTCGATTTCGAACGAAGAATTCGTTCGCTTAAATTACATTGGAAACAAAAACAAATTATAAAAAGTAGTTTTTGTTTTACATGTAAGTTGAGCGAACGAAGTCTTCATTCGTTGTCGACGAACAGTCCATTTACTGTCAAAAAAAAATCTGCAATATAATTCTTGGACGTAATTGATATTTTTCAAGATGCCAAATAAACGCTGTTAAAAGTTAAATAATTAATTGTTTGATTGTCACATCATTTTTACGTTCTTTTGTAATATTATTTTGTATAGAATTCATTTTTAATTTTGTTTTGAAAAACGACGCTTAAAAAAAAAATAAAATTTGATTTAATTAAAATGGAGTTTTTAAGAATCATAGTTGATTATCTTAAAAAGAGATGTAAATTTTAGTACTTTTAGTGAAAAATAACAACATTTTTAACAGTCAATTTGACGTTTAAGAATTGCCAACTCTTTAAAAATTTTAAAATTGTAATTTTCCAATCTGATTTTTTTATACTTGGTTAAAGCTTGTTTAAATTGCAACTTTCGGTGGAAAAGATTTTCCTTGTGTTTGTTGTAACCAAAATTACATTTTTCAACTTTTCCAACCAATAAATAAACTGAAATGAATGCCCTTATAAAGTTTTTTTGAGAAACAATAAAAATTACTTGCTGGTGTTACGTAACAGAAAGTAGACTTTTCGTTGGAAATTCTCATATATCGTTAGCAAGAATGCAAAAATGCGTAACTATAAAAAATATAATTTTACAGGAGAAGCAAAAAACTTTATAAAATGAAAACTATAAACATGTCAGAAAACATGCTTTGTTAAGTCGTCCATGCAATTCTTCAAAACATTTTAAAAGGAAACCATTTTATTATATTTTGTTAGAAAAAATGGGTTATTACGTAATTTTGCATTTATAAAATAAACACTCTTGTAGTTATGTCCCCATTGTTTTTTGTTAATAAAAGCGTGATATTTGATCGCAGAAGTGTAAAATTTTGTAAGGACATCTCGTTCAGTGGCATTCATAATAACCAGGGTGTAAAAAGCTGCAGTCAAAATCAAAAAATTGCTTTTTCTTCCACTTTCTGATTTTTCATTGGACAAAAATAAACCGTTGACTTTACCTCTGATTCATTAAATGAAAACAGTCGCAGTGAAGGCAAAAGCAAAAAACAAAAAGTTGATCGCAACAACGAACATCGGCAGTCGACATGTTCGGAAGTGTTTGGTTTGACCGACTTAAACTTTTAATAAATCCCGAAGTTAACGAAGATGGGATGTTGTGTTTTTGTTGTGTTTTTGTTTTTTTTTTTATTTTTTTTTTATTTTGCAGTTCGAAGTGCGTTTTTCTATTATCAGCCATGTCACAGAGTACAATTCCGTTCGGAATGATTCCGTACGGAATCGAAGAAAACATATTTCTTTATTGATAGAAATAAAATTTTGATTATTTTTTGGCCTTTCAGAGACAGAAAACTCACATTCCGTTCATGAAAACATAAATGGTTTCATTCCAAAAAGTTTTTTCTTCGTTTTCTGAAGCACCAAAATACTGAATGAATTCCGTTTTCAAACGGAATTGTACTCTGTGACATTACTGTATGTCTGTAATCACTTGTTGGAAGAAAAAAAAGAAACGGTTGTTTGATTTATGTATGTTTGTATGTATAAGTATGTATGTATTTTGTTTTACTGCTATTTTTGTACATACCAAAAATTCTTTTGTTAGTGAAATTAGATAGACATTATTAAAATTCAGAGAACTTTTAAGATACAAACCTAAAAAAACAAATAAATAACAAACATATGTATGAAAACGATAATGTAATTTAAAGTTTTATTTAATTTCAAAAAATTAAAAAGATTGTTAAGCATTAAAATAAATACATTCATACAAATAAAAACATACTCACAATTCTGGACTTTAAAATGATATTATAAGTAAAGACTGTTGTAAAGATTAAAAAATATAATGAAAACATCTTTTGGTAATAAAATAAAAAATACTAATATTGTTCATCTTCTTCTTGGAAAAGTGGCATATTTTCTATAGCAGCATCGAGGTAATTTAGATTCAGCTTTACTAGCAATATGTTTTCAAGCAAAATAAAAAAAAAAGAAAAAAAAAAAACAAAAACACAACATCCCATCTTCGTTAACTTCGGGATTTATTAAAAGTTTAAGTCGGTCAAACCAAACACTTCCGAACATGTCGACTGCCGATGTTCGTTGTTGCGAACAACTTTCCGTTTTTTGTTTTTGCCTTCACTGCGACTGTTTTCATTTAATGGATCAGAAGTAAAGTCAACGGTTTATTTTTGTACAATGACAAATGAAGATGTCGAAGTTACAGCACATTCTTATGACTTTTACTATCTCGACTGCAGCTTTTTAAACGCTGATAATAACCATTCAAAAACACTATTTTGAATTTTTTGCTAGTTACGCCTTTTTGCATTTTAGCTAAATAATTAAAAACAAGTTAGAGTGCTATATTCGGCTGTGCCCAATCTTTGAAACTCTCCACCGACAGTTCGAATGTTTAAGGAGTAATATCTGTATGATGTCTTTTTATTATTATTATCTTAAACTGTGACGATTTGTTATTAATTATGGTTTTAGGAGACTAAACTGTTTTCCGGGAGTAGGGCATATATGGGGCCTAGGGTAAATTATGTACCGATCTTCACGAAATTTCACAGTATCATTTATAGTCCTATAAAATTGTGACGAGCCAAAATTTGTTATGATTGCATTTTTTTACGGTTTTAGGCGTACTAAACTGTTTTCCGGGAGTAGTGTTTATATGGGGCTTAGGGTAAATTATGGACCGACCTTCACGAAATTTCACAGTATCATTTCTAGTCGAATAAAACGGACTTGTGCAAAATCTTATGTCATTCCGTGCATTTTTGCATCATTTATGTTAGTTTTTGTAACAAAATTATCAAGTTTTTGAAGGTGGTGGTTCCACATTTTGATTCATAGCTCTGGTCCTACTGAACCGATTTTGCTGAAATTCAATCCCAAACTGCTTAGGATAACTACAAGCAATTTGACACCTAGTTTGTTTATTTCTTTTGAGTTTTTCGAAAGTGAGCGTGTTTTCAACAGACGGACAGACAGACGGACATGGCTAAATCGACTTAGAATTACTCAAGCAGCCAGAATATATATACTTTATGGGGTCTGAGATGTATAATAAAAAAGTTTCACACGGAATGACAAACTTAGTATACCCTCTTCACAACTAATTGTGGTGGAGGGTATAAAAAACTCATGTACCGAATTTTATGGTGTCTGCAGTTTTTAATAGATAAGTATATATTTGCGGACCGGTTCCAAAAAAGTTTTTTTTACAAAAAAACCAATACAATTATAACGTAGCATTACTTTAAGCCACTAACCCTGGATTCCGCGTACCCTCATGTTGATATCCCTTGTATCTAATATTGAAATGAAATATTTTTTTTTATTAACATTAAAATTAATTTTAATTTTTTTTTTTTTTAATTTTTAGCTTTAAACACCACTGTGCAATATATTTAAAATTAAAAATATTTCTTCTACTTCTAATAGTTATTAAATTATTTCTAAAAACTAACAATATTTGGCTAAATTATATTTTAAATATTTAAATTATACTGATATGAACACAGTGTATCGAACTAGGATAGGTTTTTGTATAAAAAAAAAAACTTTAAATTATAATTGTGGCTAAAAAAAAGCTTATTAAAGTTTAAATATTTATGCATTTAGAAGAGAGAAAGAGAGATATTAGGTATCACATATTTTTATGGTGTTTTGCTTTAAATTTAATTTATTTTAAATATATCATAAGTTTTTTTTTTTTTACTTAAATATTAAATTTTACAATATTATCTTGTGATTTTTATTTTAGTTTTAATATTTAAAAGGCAATTTATTGTAAATCATTAAATGATTTTATTTTTTATCTTTTTTAATTTTATTATAATATTAAAAGGCAAAATTTGTTTAGTTTTATTTATAATAAATTTGTAATAAAAAAAAAGTTAATTTTTATGATATAGATTGAAACTGGAAGTAAAAGGAACATCTTTAAATTAAAAAAAAAAAAAAACGATTTCATTGACAGAACGATTCTGAGCTGAATTTCAATTCAAATCTATCCATATGTTTTTGTTCGAAAAGAATTTGTGTCTATTATTTTTTCTTAGTGTATTTTTATTTTAAAAAGCTTTATATAAAAATATTTTTTAGTTTAGGAAGCAATGATTGATTGACTCTTATTTAAATTAATAATTTATTTATTTATTTACGTACATATGTATTATATAAATCTAAATTTTTTACAATAAATTTATTTTAGAAGAAATAAAACTATTTTAGGCATATTTTATTTTTTTTTTTCTTAAATTGTAAAGCTTGGAAGCATTATTGATTTTTTAATAAAATAAAAGGAAAATGTTTTAGGGAGTTAATAGGAATAAATTGTTAAAAAAAATGTATTAGATTTTTTACAATTTTAAAATAACTTAAGCTAAAAAAATATTGATAAAAATTTATAGTGAATACTTGGCAATGAAAAATTTCAAATGTTCACCATAAAATTCAAATTTCTTAATAAATTTGTATATTTCTTTTTATAATTTAACGTTGAAAAATTTCGTTGTTAAGTTTTTTTTAGATATAAGTTCTTTATTTTCACTTATTTTACAAAATATTGTAAAAATATGTAAAAATTTTAATTTGCTTTTTATATCAATTTAATTAATTCGTTGTTTGGTTTAATTAATTAGTAGTGTGTAGTTTTATCTGTTGTTAATAAGGCACTTCCGTGTGACGGAAATTTAAGTTTTATTTTATTAAAATTATTTTTTTTATTTTTATAAAAATTAATAAAAAAAAAAAAGATTTTGCTAAATATTGCTTTTATATAAAGAGAAGAGTAGCTTTAAAAACTTAAAAGAAATTTGTTTAAATATACCATTTTAAAAATATGAAAGTTAAAAATTAAAGTTTTTAAAGTTCCTAGCGCTAAAGAGAAGAATAAATAATATTTGCTTATTTGCAATGACATTTATTTTTTTTTAAATTTTTTAATTCAAAAACAATTTTGGGATATTGAAAATTCGAAAAAGGGCCAACTCGTCAGCTTATTATTGGTTTGACCTAATGACAATTTTAAAAAAAAATTACTTTATTTTATCCAAAACTTGTATCACATAATTTTGTATGGTTTCTGATATTTAAAGCATTAATTTTGCTCCATATTAACTATTTTGAAGTTTATTAAGTTTTGTTTTGTTCTACGCGGCGCTCTTAAGCGAATACTGCGAATTGCTCATACAAAAACGTACAAAATAAATTTCACTCTTGCTGCATTCCCGTAAGAAAAAAATTATTTAAAGCAAAAGCAAAATAAAATGACAACAACTCAGTACACATCAGAAAGTATATGTGTGCAGCACAAAAAGCTGATTTTAAAAAATAAGTTTAGAAAAGTGGCGTATGCGGCTTAAAACAATAACACTAGCCAAAAAGGTTTTGGAGCAACCAAATATCTGTCCTGTAAATGGTTTTCCTTTTCGCTTAAGGTTTTCGAGATTCAAAAAGTGGTTTTTATTCGTTTTTTACATAAAAAATCAAGAGTTTATTTAAAATTCAATGAATTTTCAAAGTGAATGACGTTAGTTGAACGTCGTTTTTATTTTGTTGGTTCGGTTTTACGTGTTAGAGTCCAGCATAATATAAAATAAATAATTGTGAAATTTTAGTGTCAGTATTGACTGTTTTACAGTATTGCCAGCATGCGATTAAAAATTAACAAGACTTGATAGCCCAATTCTGATGCCAGATTCGAATTCGGCGCACCCAGATTAGTTGAAAAACATGTTTCGTTTCTGCAGTCAATTTTTTTTCCAAATTTGAAGACCAGTGTAATATTCACTTTCAATAAAAATACTTTTAACCCTTTCGGTACGAGTGGTACACATAAGAACCACCAAAGTTTAAACATTCCTAAAAGTTAAAATTCTCATTTTCTTTGGTTTACAAACAAACCATTTCGTTTTATCAAAGGTTTTCTTTGCTATAAAATGGTATCTTTTGAATATCATTGTTAACATGTGCTCAGTGCATGGATCTTCTTGGCAGAGTCGGACGTAAACCACATTAATTGGTG
Source organism: Pollenia griseotomentosa (assembly GCA_963931875.1). Classification (NCBI taxonomy): domain Eukaryota; kingdom Metazoa; phylum Arthropoda; class Insecta; order Diptera; family Polleniidae; genus Pollenia; species Pollenia griseotomentosa. Next base: position 122,768,267 of record OZ007562.1, on the reverse strand, counting down.
AATTTTTTTAGATTTCACGATATCAAATAGGAATATGTTTGGACATATTTGGACTAAATAAATAAAGTTCGGTTTATTTTTTTTTATTTACAACTGGTAAGTATATTTTACATTTTTTTTGTATTTATTCCAAAAAAATGTTTTGTATGGTACATATTTGTACCACCAGTCCAAGGGCTTATCAGTCCCCCAGCAGTCCCCTTGTGGCAACCCGGCCACATTTCCCTTACTGGCGATCTATTTGAGACATATCTAACACAATAATTACAAAAAGGATAATATATCAATGCAATTAGAGAGCCGTCCCGAAAGGGTTAACTTTAAAATTCGTTCCTTCGTTTACGTGTTTCTTCAAACCATATGCCAGAAGCATTCACCACAAAAAAAATCTATCGGGTATATTTTCAGAAATCTTCATGTTAACCTTCATTGTCGTTTTTCTTTGTTTCATTAATCTAGAGTCAAAACATAGTCCAACTGCTTACTTGGTTTTTCGTTTATTTATCTTTTGTCATTTCTAAAAAACTGAACATTTTTCAAGAATGTTGATTTTAAATAATTTTTTTTTTTTTAATATAAGTATAAAATATTTTTTTTAGCAAATTCGGTACCAAATAAAAGATATTAAAATATTTACGTTAGTTCCCCTGCACAAAATAAAGCAAGTAAAGAAGTATATTCAGTCAAGCCCGATCCTACTGATACCCTACAAAATTTTTGTGTGACCCATGGGAAATCATGGACCCGCCTAAACAAAATTATGTAATAAGCTTAAGATTCATGTAAAAGTTATTAATGCCGAATATTATTTTGATATCTTTATCTATACGAGATTTTTGGATGGGGGTTTAATTTATAAAATAGTGATGGCAATAAAAGCTATTTTCCATTATAGCAAATACAACCAATACAACACAAAAGAACACTTTGTGAATATCCTAATTATATTGAATTAAGCACTCTTTTTGCTTTTTAAACATTTTTTTCTGTATTTTGTGCTTAAAGTTTTACTAATTTAAAAAAAAATACGAATTTATTATTATTTCCACTGATTTTTGCAATTAGCTAGTGTTCTTGTAATTTTAGAAAATATTCCGGTTTTTATTTCTTTTTTGTTATTTTTCACTCGGGTTTGCCGAGTTTAACTTGTTTTTCATTTTCGATAGTTTAAAAACATTCTGATCATTTTAATTGTTTTTTTTTAATTTAACAGATTTTAACATTTCTTTCAGTCTGATTCTAGATTCTTATTAGAAAGACCTTAACAAACTAGACCCACCGATCGATTTAGAGCCCCTTTCTAATTGCATTTAATCTTGTCCGTCCGTCTTATTTTGACCTGTAAGCCCATGTGCAACTAAATTATTCTTAAAAACTGCCGTATTCGGATCTTTTTCCAAGAACATGTTATAGAACTTTGGATATTTTAGTTAAAAGCTTAAAAAGTTTAAATTTATACTGAAATTGTTCTTTCGATTTTCATATGTAAAAAAACACTTTAATTTTTACCAGAAACAGTTTTTAAAATGTTAAAACTTACTGCAACATTATCATCTTAGATAAAAATTTAACTTGACAACCTTTCAACCTTTTTCTAATTTAATATTATTCTATTTTCTACAGTTTCAAAGATCTTTCTTTGTTCTGCTTTACTGCTGATAAACATCAAAACGTCGCAACACATCCTGTTTGTGTTTCCTTTTATTGTCCTGTAAATGTTTATTTGTGCCGTGCTTGATAATATTCCTGGCTAGTTGTATAAAGATAAAAAAAAACAAACTTTGAAATTGTCATGTTGCTTTTCGTTGGCATTGAAAAAAGTATTAAAACATTGTAAATTGTGCATATTAAAAACTTTTTTTAAAATAAAATTAAAAATTTATGAAATACCCGGCAATTTAAAGGTGAAAAATTAAGGAATTTCTTTGCAAAGACCTTGACATTAATTAAAATTTTTCTTAAAATAAACGATAATAATTGCCAGTTTATTCGTCTCGAAAAACTAGTGTCATAAAGATTTGACGGGGATATCACAAATCTTATGTTGATTTCTTTTCTTAGGATTATGTTGCATAAATGTTACATGTTCTACGTTTTTGTCTTCGTTTCTTCAAAATATACAAATGCGAAAAAAAATTTTAGTTTCCTTTTGCATTTGCATGTTGCATTTTCTACCCTTCTCTCTTTAAGATGTTTGTACTGTCTTTTTTACAACTAAGGTACTTAATACTTTGTTTGAACAACCAAGATTTTTTAAGCAATGATACTGCTCAAGGTGAATTCATGTAAGCCGGGTGGCGATACTGCAATAAGTACAACACCAAAAACACAACATTATATTAAGGTATCGTTAGTCGAAATGCCAAAACCACAACTAAGTAAGAAAAAAATAGCTCAGCTCCACCTGAATTCGCCTTAATACTGTTCCAATTTTGAGAAAAGATTGGACCGCTCAAATAGTCTTAAAAACCGCCAATGAAGTAAATTAGTAATAAAAGGGTATTAGTTTTAAATAAAACGAGCTAATTTTGTTCGATTGAAGTTCTACAACATGTTACACTTCGAGTGATTGAAGGTAACGTTAAAACGTGTTACATGTATGTAACGCAACATATTTTTCTCAGAAAAGAAATCGTCATTAGATTGTACAAAAAGATACATATTGCAAAAAATATTGCTGAGAACTCCCGGAACGGATAACAATTTTTTTTAGTTTCCGGTAATAAGAACATTTTGGCAATTATGTACCCTCGTTTAAATGCAATTACAAATTAGTTTCTTTACGTTACGATTCCTCGGTAAGTAAGCGCAATCGTAACATAAACCTTTTGTCGCTTGTACTGTAGAGTACAAAAAAAAAATTCCTTAAAACCTAATAATGCATTTGTTGACACCAAATTTAATATTTTTGAGGCAAAAGAACATTTTATTGTTGTCGTTTAATAGCTAAGTCAAAATAAATGACAAATTTTTGGCCTCCAAAATTTCAAATAAGTTATAAAAGACACAAATTAAGATACGTCATATATTTTTAATCCTGCATTTTTATGTTTAATACTAGAGTTGTCAATTATTCGCATTTCATCTTTGTTCGAATAATTCAAATAATTGTTTTTGTTCGTTCGATCAGACGATTAAAGCTATAAAATTATTCGATTAATCGAATAAAAAAAATAATTTTTACAAAAAAATTATGTATTTTAAATAAGTTACATCCGTCCATTCATCTACAACTATGGAAATTCTTCCATTTTCTTCTTTATTTTTTTCTTAAATACGCTATGAGTTCTTCTTATTTTAAAACGTAAAACTTTTCATCTTAACTCCATATCGATATCCAGCAAATGTTGTACTACAGCCCCTTAAAAATATCAAGAATAATGTGTCATTAGCTATCAGAATAAACAAAAAAAGCTATTTAAAAAAAATCGAGTTACGCCTTTTTTATATTAAGCCATCGATATGTAAATCAATTCTTTGTTTTTTAGCTTTTTGTTTATTTCTAAGTTTTTCAACCTGTTTAAAAATTTTCTTAACGTTTGATTTAAAAACAAGACAGTTGATAAACTTGTTTTCCAAAGATTGGTTCAATAAGAAGATAATATTTTTTAATTTTCCTACATTTTGTATACATGCGTTTTTAGTGATTTTATACAAAATGTAGGAAAATTAAAAAATATTGCGGCCATAGCCCTGATTGTAATTAATCTCAATGTTTATTAAGCAAAAACCCTCTTATTTTATGTTCTTATTGAACCAATCTTTGAAAAACAATTTTATCAACTCTCTTCTTTTTAAATCAAACGTTAAGAAAATTTTTAAGAAAGGGGATTTTTCAATTTCGGGTGAAAAACTTAGAAATAAACAAAAAGCTAAAAAAATCAACTGTCTTCTTTTTTTGAGAATAAGTCAAATTCTAATTTTTTTATTTAATTTATTTTTAAATAAAAAAAAAATTGTTCGATTAATCGACATTAATTACTCGATTTATTCGTTTTTGAAAATCGCCGTTTTAAAATTATTCGAACAAGAGTTTGGTTTTGTTTGATCGATTAATCGAATTATTCTTAATCGGTTGACAACTCTATTAAATACTCAATAATAAAATATCTATCTTAGTTAAGTAATTTACTACTGCCACCATTTTTACTTAAGCTTAAGGTGCACACACCCCCACGTTATATGCGTTTGATACTTTCAAGACGCATGCAAAAGTACGGGAAATTGGGAACGTTATTGTATCTCAGGTTGGCGCACTAGCAATTTGCCTATTAGGACACTCAAACTCAATTCAAAAGCTTAAATTCCACGTAAAATAAATCTATTATTAAATAGATTTATTTCATTAATTGAACCTAATTTGGGTACTTTTTGCAATCCAAAACCTTTTGTAATCCTTTGAAACCGCCCTTTTTATTAATCCACCCTTCCCGTTACCTTTTAATGTTTCTGTGTTTAAAATTAAAAACAATAAACTATACCTTAGTGACATGACAATTTTATCATCTCTAGTTCCCTGCAATGTTTATTACTCTGACAAACTTTATTCTCCATTTTTTTTTAATTCGTTTCCCTACAAACAATTACAAAGTACAACAATAAATTTTACAAAGTTGGCCTCAAAAAAAAATTTAGATGAATGAAAATTTTCTCTTACCAACGTGTGTTTGCATAGCTTTTCTATGTATTTGTGTTTGAGGGACGGACGGACAGAAAGTCATAGTTTTTTTTTTCTTTTTTTTTTTTTTTTTTTTTTTTTTTTTTTTTGTTATTGTCCGATACACAAATTCCCCAAAAAATGCTTAGAGATTTATGTTTATAGGGCCGTAACGAAACAATAGCAGAAGCAAAATACAACAGCAACAACATCGTTAGAGAATAAAGTGCGAAAAATGATTGCATTTATGCAACAGAAACAAAATGATGCATGATGCACCAATCTACATAGTAAATGTATTTACGAGTGTGTGTGTAATCTAACAAACACTTAGAAAAGTTGTAAAGCGTAATGGTATTAGTTCGGTTATTGGCAATGGTAAAGGGAAATAGCTACTTTTAATAAAACGAGTTAAATGATTGAGTTTTGAACAAGTTCAATATATGTGAAAAAGTAGCTTCAAGGATGTGGGGCCTATGGTCAGCGACCGATTCCAATAAAGTTTTATAAGGATGGCCGGCTTTCCATTTAAACTTTTTGCGAAAAGTACAGGTCTGGCACATGTACAAAGGTACAAGTTTGGCATATAAGTTCTTATTATCACAAGGACAAAGCCTATTGAAAATTTTGAGAATCCGTCCAACATTTCACATAACCCCTAAACATCTCCTTTCCAAAATAAAGTCTTTGTGCCCATAAACCATCTAATTATGTTTGATTAAAATTGGTCCAAACTTATTTTATTGCAACCAAAATCATCTTACCAAATTTTATTGGAATCGGTCTTTATTTGACTATAGCTACCACACGAATACTACTCCCGAAAAAAGGTTTTAATGCCGTAACTTTCTTATAACTGTTGGTTTTGACATAAAATTTGTCGACAAGAACTTTAATTTATTTTTCCTTTTTTTTTTTTTTGTCAGGACAAAATATTGTTCTAATAGGTCCAAAATTAACCATAGGGCCTTTATAAACCCCTTCCAAAAGCTAACTAAAAACAAACATATCTCATATAGATAAATATTTCTAAATAACATCCGGAACAAAGAATGAGTCTTAACCTTCACAGAAAAAAATTAAAAATTGATTTCAATTAAAAAATGTGTGATATTAATTAAAAAATTAATTAAATTTGCACCAGTAAACAAATTAATAGTATCAATTAAACCAGTTAATAGTATTAATTAAACGTTTTATTTACTTGATTAAAAGTTTTATTCACTTGATTGAATTTTTAATAAAAACTGATTATATTTTTGATTAATGCTTAAATTGGTGAAAAATTTTGGAGAATTTTTTCTGTGTTATTACATAATTTTGTCCTGGTGGGTCTATGATTGCCCGTGGGTAATCTTGGGAATGTATTTAAAATACAAATACAAAATACGTATTAACATTTAAAAGCACCAATATATCTGTGGCAAAAAGGAAATAGACCTTCAGTTGACTTAAGCTAAATTTCAGTTATTGGCATCTCTAACATCTTCACGTTCAAAGGTACACATGGGCAAAGTTTAAAGTATTTTGTATGATTTTTCAGGAATATAGCAAAATGATTTTTTGCTGTTGTTTTAATGTATAAATTTATCAATAACATTTGGAAATCAAACTTAAGTATACTTCCGATCTGTCTTATTGGGAATAGTTAGGAATAAAGTTTAAAAAAATCTATAACTGCAGAGAAGTGATGGTTGTATTAGATATCCCGTTTAAAGTTTCATATGGCTCTCTCTCAAAACTAAAAAATAGACTTTAAGAGCTTTTTCCATATATTTATTTATATAGTTATCGAGAAAATAGACTTAAGAGCTTTTTCCATTTATTTATTTATGTAGTTATATCGAGTGATTACCGCAAAAAAAAAGCTTAAGCGACAAAAACAAAATTTTACAGGAGAAGGTTTGTTTTATTTTATTTCATAAAAAATTTGTATGAAGGTTGGCGCTTAAGCTAAAATTGTTAATGCTATAAAATCGTAACAGTACTTTATGTGACCATTGAATTTAAGGAGATGATGCAAGTGTTGCCAATAAAGTCATTTATTAAAGAAAAAAAAACTATGTCGCTTAATCTTTTTTTCCCGGTAAGGGCTCGACATGTAGTCTAGCTTATATCCATATAATTAAAAATTATCCACCATTATAAAGCATGGTCCTCTGTTCAACATTTCACGTGAACTTTTGCGGAACATCTATGAACTAATGTTGATAGAGTTGTACCCTGTTCATTTTGTGAAAAAGTTCCCAAATGTTTCTTGCAACATTTTTTTACATCTGCGAAATAATGCAAGCTGCACTTATTTCACGTGGAATTTTAAGCAAAAGCAAAAACTTCTTGAACTGATTACTAAATAAGAACTAAAAAAATTAAAATAACACAACCGGTAACAGTTTTTGACCCATATTTACTTTCTTTTTTATTAAATTTTTTATTAAAAAAAATTATTTTTAGTAAAATACAAAGGGGGTTTGTTTACATACGCAAAACAATTTTGCATACTTTACAGGAATAAAAACGTCAAATTGTACAAACAATTTTGCATACTTTACAGGAATAAAAACGTCAAATTGTACAAACTCGCATAATAGGTTACATTGATAAATGTCAAAATTTTCGTGTGAAATAATTAATGTTACTCAACAGTTTTCACAAATTTGAACAGAGTGCTAGGCTTTACGCGAAACAACTTTCACACCAACCCTACAATCGAAATTTTTTAGGTACTATTCCCCTGCAAAAAACAATTAAAATACATCGAGGTTGGGTTATAAAACATCTCGGATTATAAAATTGCATTTACAGCAAAATGCAGTTGCCAAAAAAAAAACGACAACAACAAAAGCAACAGCAACTAAAACACATATGAAGAGACATTTATTGTTTAGCACTCATGGTGACACTTTGTTCATGCATATAAACTGTTTGTGATGATAATGGTATTTGCTGCCTGCATCCATGTGTTGTAAGCATGTTGCTGTATGAGTTTTGATCTCTGGGCATTTGTTGCTGGTGTCATTTTTGTGGGTAGTACATGAGACAATATGAAATTGACTAATTTCGCGGTTTATAACAAGCACCAGTAAAAACAAAAACATAAATGTCAGAATAAAAATCACAAAAAATCTGTTTTGGTGTAAACTGGTGTGGCAAGTGTTAGTTTATTGGCATACTTTAGGTTGATGTGGCAGCTATTGTTGTTGCAGTTTTTTTTATTATTTTGTTTTCATGCTCTTATGTTGCATGTTATGTCAAGTGATAAATGAGGCTTTTTATACATCCTCATCATCATTGTGATTGGATAAGTGATAAACGATGGCTTGTGTTGAAAGTCACACTATAAATTGAATGCATACTTTTTTCGGAGCCCTTTAATGTTGATGACACTATTTAGTTGTTTTCGTGCTGTTCTTGTTATTTGTATACTGCAGGTAATAATTTGAAAAATTATTAATACGCACTCATATACACACAAACATTGATAGTAATAAAAAGATGTTTGTGAATTGGAAATGGAGGATAATTAATAAAAGGAAATGTGAAATTTATTTTTGGCTAACAATTTAACGTAGTTAATTGTTTTTAGTTTAATTACGTATATAATACAGTAGTTTTGACTTAGATGCACAATCTCCTTTGCCCAATTGTTTGTGCTGATAAATTTAAAGGCTCTTATCCGTAATGCATTTATCTGCCTTAATGTGCAGGTACACAATTGTGGTTTCCTGCATAAAAGTGCAGCTAAAGTAAAGTGCTTAGAAGAATAATAAAAAATGTGTTTATTATTAAATTGAAATTTTATTAAAATTGGATATTTATGTGGAAAAGTGGCCACCATATTTTTTTTCATGTGTGCAGCTAACTTGAATATTTTATATAGAAATATTAAAAAGCTGTCCAAAAATATGATAAATTTTAAGGTATACAAAATGCACGTAAATAAGGAAAAATAATTATAGAGAATATGTATTTTGGGCAGTTAAGTCAAAGTGCAGCTAACTTTAATTTTTTGTATGTGTATTTGTAATTTTAAAATGCCAAAAACTTTGGGCTTTATCTTTAATGTGCCGGTATAAAAAGTGCAATTAAAAACAGGAATTTGTATGGGATTTTTAAGTATAATGACAAAAATTATTAATTTTGTGCAGTTAAGTCAAAAGAGCACTTTAACAAGAGACAGTTAAGCACTGTTGCCAATTTAGAGATTTTCCCGCTAAACCTAGCGTTTTTGAAATGTAACTCGCGGGAATAAATACGCTTAAGCGGTAAGCGGGAAATCTAGCGATTTTCAAACATCTCTCAGCGGCTCTTTTTCGCTACAAAAACCTTTCTCAAATTTTTAATTTACAGATTTCATCCTTTTTCTTATTAAGTTTTTTTGTTTTTTCTGGCTAAAAACTACTTGTTAATGTTCAGGGTTTTACGTACTTTTGTAAGTTTAGTGAACTGAAGATTGTATGTGAAATTTTGTTCGATTTTCAGTTAGTATTTTGTTACGGTTGTATGTGACAATTCACAACTTTTTGAAATTTTGAAAGAAAAGGTAAGGTATTGATCTAAATTGTCTCGACAGATCCCAAGCAATATAATTCACTTACTTTCATCTAACTAATTTTATCTAATTGCTTAAAACGGCAAATTATTGCCAAAAATAGCGTATATGTTATAAAGTTTTTGCGTTTTTATAAATAAATTGGTATAACTAGTGGCGGAATGCACATATTGATATAAGTTTTTGCACAAATTCATTGTACTTAAATGACTAAAAATCGTAATGTCAAATATTGTGAAGATTGGACCATAGGCCCCATAAAAAGCCCACTATCGAAAAACACTTTAGTACGCCTAAAACGGTAATAAATAATGCTATTGTAATAAATTTTGGCTTGTTACAGTTTTATATGACAATAAATTACACTGTCAACTTTCGTGCCGATCGGTCCATAACTTACCATTGGCCCCATATAAAGCCTTCTCTCGGAAAAAACTTTAGCACACGCAAAACCGTAACGCTCTTAATCCATGATCTATTATAATAAAATTTGGTCGGCCATAGTTTTCTGACTGTATGTGTAGGGTATTAAAGATTCCTTTTTTTGGAAATAAAATAGATAGGAAAGTTGGAAACCTGAGTATGTAACGTAATTTGAAAAAGCAACCTATATCTAGATTTATAAAAAACTTTTAAAAATGCTTAGGTTTTAGCGGTTTTGAAGTCCGATTTGGCGGGAAGTGTTCAAAAAAAGTTGGCAACAGTGCAGTTAAGTCAAAACTACTGTATTAGATTCTTGTAATATTAACTTGGACTTAAGGCTCAGTTAGTCTTAACTTTCTGTTTCTGTTCTGTTCCGTGCCGTTCTGCTACGAAATTGTAATAGATACTTTTTCTGTAGCAACTTATCCGCCATTTATGACATATTTATTAGTTTTGCACCATCCATTGTTTTATTTCAATAACTTTAATGCACATAAATTTGAAGAAATTAAATTTTATGAATTCTTAAAATCAAAAAATAATTTATTTCAATATAAATATGTATTTTTAATAATTTATTTTGCTGTCACTTACAATTACTTAACAAGTTTTTGATTCTAACAAAATGAACCGCAACAGAACAGAAAAACTAATCAATTTCACAGGTTTTTTAATAACAAAAACAAATCAGCTGATTCGTAACAGAAAAGAAAGTAAAGACTAACTGAGCCTTTACTAAAAATTAAAGAGCTGCAGGTTTAAAGCTGCGATCGCCAACCTAAACTATTACATTCTCTTTAATATGTGTGCACACATACGTAATAAAAGAGTTAATAGAGAATAAAAGAGAAAAGAAAAAACGCGGCGCCCTGATTTTAAGTATCTACTAGGGTTGATAAAGTTGGTACAATTGTACTTTTTTGGTACAATTCAAAACTAAAAAGTACTCTGGTACCCCCGTGACTCGTTTGGTACTATATCCAAATTTCTCAAACCTACATATTTATAGTTGATATAAAATGGCAACTCGTATTTACTGTTCAGTGAATATAAGCGGAGTTTAGTGTTTGGTGCAAATAGTCTTGCGAAAATGCAAAATGTCGTAGCTTATTTATGATATCTAGGGGAAAATTGTAGTGGTTTTTAAATTGTTACATTTAATGTAAATATTAAATATTTATTTAAGGAATAAAAAAAGAAAAAAAAAGGGAAAATTGTCACTTGCACTTGTTCATTGAAAATGCAAAATGTCGTAGCTTTTTTATGAAATCTAAGGGAAAATTGTGAATATCTATTGCACTTGTTCATTGAACAATTGCCTATGTCACATTCTAAATTTAGTATCAGCGGCAGCATATAAGCTTGCGTTTTCTGATGATATTGACAAGTTTTTAAAAGATATAGGAAACCACTTCTGCAAAAATTCTACGTAGTAGAAAAGACGACTTCCTCTCAATTCAAGATTATTTTCAAGCGAATTCCTAAAATTTTGAAATATTCGTCAACAAGATGGTTGTCACATCAAGAAGTAATCAACAGAATTTTGGAACAGTGGAAGCCCACTCCGTTATTATTTTATTCCGAATTAGGAGATTTTACAAGCGCTATATTAAATTTTATTATGTTCGGACTTTCTACTCCTTGCGTGTTTCTGCAGTACATATTAAAAATTGTAAACACAATAAATTTGGAAATGTAATCCGAAGATGCTCGTATGTACATATTTTTAGAACGTTTAAAATTTTTATTTTTGTTTAAAATTCGAGATTGCATTTTGAGAAATATTCTTCAATTTTCCACAAAAAAAAAGACGAAAAATTCTAAAAAGTTTATGAAATGGCTCTCTGGCGGCAATCAAAAATAAAAAAAAATGTCTCGACCCTAATAACCACATGATACAGTTCTGGCTAGACAAAATACAATAAGTTTGCCTCTATTCTTGAATATTTTGGAAAACTAACTATTTTGAAAAATCCGGGACTCGAAATTCATTTTTGACCTATGGTTTCTTTGGCAAAGTTTCTTGGAATGACTTATAGAACAAGAATCTCGATGCGAAAAAATTTTACCCACCCTATTATTTTGTATAATTTATGATCATGTATTATTTGCTATCTTTACATGTATAAATAAATTTTAAGTACATTTTGTTTTTGTTGGATTAAATTTTTGTTTTTAAAAATAAAATAAAAAAATTATTTAGTACTATTGGGGCCGAAAAAGTACAATTTCAAAAGAACGTTGGTACGATATTGGTTTTCTCATTTATCATCCCTGGTAACTACTAACCAAATTCTCTCTTAAAAGTTATGCAAAATCTTATTTTCTCATTTTTTTTTTTATCAAACTTTTAACAGCAGGGTCCCCAGTTTTGTTTTAAACCTAAACCCCAATTTGCAATTTTTCATCCCACAAAATCAGCAAAAATAACTATTTTCTTATCTGCAAAAAAAACCCCCACACATCCTTAAAAATAAAATAATATTTGTGTCAAAGAGATTTAATATTTGTTAAATTAAATTTATTTGTGAAATATTATTAAAACTAATTTTATTTGTACTTTGCGTTAAAAATCTTTGAAGTTTGGCAAAAAAGTCTTAAGTCAGAAAATAAAGTTATTCGTAATGTTAAATTGAGTTATTCAATAGCCTCATTTATTTAACTTATTGCCAAAAGAATTGCTTTTGAAGAAAAACAAAAATGATGTTATATTTAATGTAAAATAATATATAATTTTTGTAAGTTCTGTTTGCTTGTTGTGAAGAATATTTTGTATTAATATTGTCCTTTTATTATTTTTATTTAAATAGACGACCCTTGCAAAAGTCACCAAAAAAGTGACGAAACGTCGGGTGAAATGTAATAAATTTGTTTTTATTTACATACATCAACTTCATTAGGTCTTATTAGTTTAAAAAGAAAAATAAACTAGAAATTAATAATTAATTGGCCAAAGAAATAAATACGAATAGATGTTATATTGTTTCTAATAATTCTTCAAAGTAATTTTGCAAGGATCTTTATTGCCAGCCTTATTACCCTAAAGTGTTTTTAACAGTGGTCTTTATATGGGGCCAATGGTAAATTATAAAAAGATTTTTACGACATTTGGTAGTATGATTTCTACTTATGTATATAAGATAAGTTTGTATAATATTAATAAATATTAATCGGCTTATGCTAGTTTTTAAACCGAAAATTTAAATTTTTTAGGATGGTTACTCTACATTTGGTCCCGATACAATTTTTAAATTTCAGAATCTTTTGGAGTACTCGAAAGAATTTTGCACCAAAATTTATTTGTTTCTTTTGAGTCGTTTGAAAGTGAGCGTGTGATTTAAGATGAAGTTTCACACGGAAAGGCAAACTTACCATACCCGCATTCACCGCAAGTGCTGGAAGGTATGACAAGTATGAAAGTATCGTTAGACAAGCCCAACCATTTGCTACCCTACATCTCAGTATTTACAGACAAATTTTCGAGAGTATACCATATCTAGGACCGATGGATGATCATGGACCCGCCAAAACAAAAATATGTTATGAGGTTAAGATTTAAAAAAGTATACTGTGTGCAAAATATTATCTAAATATCTACATCTTCATGGGATGTTTTTGTCTTTAAGTTTTTTAGGGGGGGTGGGGGCTTCATATGGGACCATCGCTCAATTTTTGAACTACCAGGACATAGTTCGTCAAACTTATTTCAATACCAACAATTAAAAGGAAGTTATGGCAAATATGGAATGATGCCACTAAAATTTCGTAAGATAATTTCATTGCATTTACATTTTGGGGCTTTATCCTTCTTATTGGATCGAGGAGAATATATATTAACATTGCTATAAAATATGTTTGGACCAAATTGAATCTAGTTTTCAATATAATAAGATTTATGTGCACAAAAATAATATTCAAGTAGGAAGCTTCAGAAAGAAAGTAGTTCATCAAATTATCTCCAAAATTGCGACCTGTACTTCGTGCACAAGGTTTAAATGAACCGCTGGACAGACATCGTTAGAACGATTCAAAAAGTAATTCCGAGCCAATCGGTATACCAAAAGTGTTACACGAATAACCTCCGGATGATACCACCTCCACTAGGATCGTATGGGTATAGAAAGCCTTTCTTCCTTCATAACTTTTATTACTTAGTATTAATCCTTTAGATACCCACAATTATAAAACTGCAATGCCTTATTCTATCTCCTAAACACCATGACGTTCTAAATTAGCATAGTACATTCCATGAAAATAAAGTTAACATTTTTCTGTTGTTCTCAAATCAGGCTTTGCGTGCTGAATACAATTTCTTCTGTCAACTCCATATAAAAGACTTTTATAATCGTCTATCGTAATGTTTGTTACGAACATTGGCACTTCCTCTCTGCTACAAGAAAATTTGTTTAAATGTTTGTGTAACAAAAATACATACATACATATAAACATACAATTACAACTACAGCAATGAAGTTTAAGGGGTTTGTATGTTAAAATGCAGCATTTACTAACTGCAGACATAAATTTGTAGGATTTTTTTTCTTTATATTTTGCATTTCAACCATGTAAAACCAACAACAGCAACTACAAGTACAACTAAAACAACAACGACAACAGTTGTATTAATTAAGTTAAAGAGCACCATGTGAGAAGGAGGTGAAACTAAGAAAACTGTTTAAAACAACAACTCTATAAAACAGGGTCAAACATTAATATACAATAACAAAAAAAAAAAAAAAAATAATAATAACGAGAGAAAAAAACCGCAGAAAGTTTAAAAAACGGCAACAACAATTTACTGCATTGCACCATGCGACACATCACACCCTCAATTATTTGTAAAGTTTTTCTTGTTGCTTTTTTTTATTTAAAAAAAACCCCCCTCCAGCTAAAGTTAAGAAATCTGGCGATTTTATATTCCGAGTAAGTGCTACATTGTTTTAAATACCGAAACCGAGCGAGTTTTTTTTAGTAGTTTTGCTTTAAATTTTTGTTTTTGGTCTCCCCTTTAAAAGCGTGGGAAATTTCGCTTTCATGTTACAAAAATTAAAACCGCCTGTAAATAACTTTGTGATGTGTCGTGCATGTTTAAATATCGGCTTTTGAATTTATAAAACACGAAAAATAAAATGAAAAAAAAATACTGAAGCAATCACATCATTAATTAAATAATGTCCTTAAAATTGTATTACAACACGATGATGATGATGATGACGTTAAGATTTTGAGAAACAAAAATTATTATTTTCAAGGTCTTAGGCACCAGTAGGTTGCCATTTGCCTGCGGCTTGTTGTTCAATATTTATTATATTGTTTAATTTTATGCCTATTTAAATGACCAATTTACGTTTTGTAGACAGCAATATATTTAAAAAAAAATCAAGTCAATTTATGAAATATGCTGTAGGAGCAATATTAATAATATCTTTTTTGAAATTCATTAAAAAAATGAAGGAGAATACATTGTGACAAAAATTGTTTAGTTTATGGCTATGGGTTTCATTGAACTTCGGTCTCTTTAAAAATTTACAAAAGCCTTACACTCATTTCCATTTTTAAATAAATTTAAAGGCGTCATTGAGGTCTCCCGTTTAGGCACAAAACCCTGTGGCTAAGTTCATGTGCACTGAGGCCAAAAAGGGGCCACCAAAAAAATTTCTAAGACCTTAACTAAAAGCGCATTCAGTCCTTTTTCATTTTGGCTCGGTATGGTTTTATTTTTTTTTTCTGGCAATATCAATTGGTGCAAACTGTCATAAATATTTGAAAACCTACCTAAGGATCGAGGTTCATAGGTTCTCATATCTATATAATAAACGATGCAGTTGAGAGGGCTTTAAGTGCCTCTGGAGGAGATCGCCAGACATTCAATATTTACCCTTAAGTGGGTCTCTGGACACAGAAGCATACATGAGCATGCAGGCATCACCTTATGATAAGCTATAACAAGTACCATCTGATTGCAAGTCAGAGAGGGTTTGATGAAACTACTTGTGGTAAAACCAGAAAAATCTGGATTGACAATTTATCTGGTAGTTTCTAGAAATTGTTTTCCAAATAGAAGATCAACATTAAAGCGCTATCAATCAGGCCAGAAATTGACGTTAATCTTTTTTAATGTTTCCCAGAACGTTTTACACTCGGTCATATAAATGCATCGGTAAAGCCATTGCTTCAATCTTGTCCACTCTGGTACAAGGGAAATGAAGAGTTTACGGAACTTTACTGGTTCTTGGGTCTTACTAATACTAAGCCCAACAGACTACTCCCAGTGTGGCTATGCAGCAGAGCTCCTGCTCTTAGACAAGGAGATAAATGCATAAACGATTATACATGCGAATATAAAACCTATTTTGTCATACAACGATCAACTTAACTTAAATTTTTAACAAAAAAAATTTACTCTCCAAAAAAATCCCTTAAAATACTTTTAATATTGAGATTTGACAACAATTTTCCTGTGGCCGTATTCTGTAATTCGATAAAGCTAAATCTCTATCGCTAAAAATCTTAATTTAGCGATTTTTGGCTACGAATGCAATACTGATAAAGGCCGTTACACACTATCCCACAAAGTCTTACGTATTTGTCAAAAATGCTACGCTGATCTAATTATTCTTTGAACATTTTTAAAAAACAATAAAAACTTATCATGACAGGGTTGCATTTTCGTAAATTACTAAAGACTTTGTGGGATAGTGTATAACGGCTAAATTTGGCAATTACAGAATACGGCTGCTGAACTACAAAATGCTCATACACTACGAAGTGTGAATAGGTAAAACTGATCTTAACATTTTGCACGGTGGGTATATGAAAAGCCATAAATATATTCCCCCTTATGCAAAAAAAAAATTATCTCGAATTATCCCTAAATTAACCCTGTGTTAAAACCGCTTATTTTGTGAAACCACATATGCTGTCCATGAATGAACTTATGCATCTGTTAAAAAAAAAATTGTCTCGTAAATTATGTTATTAACTAAATCAATCTGTGCTTTAAGGCCACACCCATATCATTTGTAAATTATCAGTTTTTATTTTGGACAATAACATCTTTAATAAAGACATTTACATTTATTGACAATTTATTTAAAATTATATTCATCACATTTATCAAAATATGGTTTTGTATTCGCTACAATATAAAAATAACAAGAATGCATAGTTGGGCAAACTCAACAGTGTGATAACCTACACTATTTGAGAGTTTCACGAAGTGGTTTTTGAGAGTGGATTCTATTTGAGTAAATTTGCTTGCTAGTTTTAGCGCCCATAGTTGCCGGCTAGAACTTGTGACAGAACCGCCATTAGTACTAACAGCTGAGAATAGGGTATATTATGTACTTATAAATGCAGATACAAAGAAATATTGTAGAAAATTAAAAAAAATTTACTTCTCAAGTAGTGAGGAGAGATTTATAAATTCAAAAATGTTCTTCTCCTTTTTTACGTTACGACCAAAGATTTAATGACAATTTTTGACATTTGTTCAAGTTGCCATATTTTTATATAAAAAAATGGCCAATTTATATGACAATGATTAAAGCTTTACTCCCGTATTCATAAACGATTATTAAATTTAACAAACACTTATTAAGAAAAATTTTCAAAGAAAATTGGTTTTGTAAACTTTTTTTAAATTAAAATTTTTTTATGCATACAGGCATTAATAGTTAGCCCAAAAAAAGATTGAAGTAAGATTAATTTTATCATAAGATTAGCTTATTAAACCACTTCCATGTTTAATCTTAAACTCAAAAACTCGCTCTGAAAGTGAGTTTTTATGGGAGCTTAGTGTCAATGGGACTTATTACACTGTGCTAAAATCTTACACTTTTTTGACAAGCAGGGTACCTGGCGTTTTAACCTAACTCGGGTCCGCTGAATTAAGCGGTGCTTACCGTTTTTTTTAAGGCAAGCTCTTGTTTAAGAGACATACCGTTATTTTGTAACCTCCTTAACAGAACATACATTCGCGTAACTCAAAAACGGTTTCATTTATTGTATTAACGACGAAAACTAAACTCCGTAATAAAATTACCTTTAAGTAATTTTCTCTAATCAAAAAAAAAAAAAAGTTATTAGCAAAATTTCGAATTTTTTGTTATTAAACACATTGACTGCCAAGGCACTTTCAGCAATGAAGATGCTGGGGGCCACAGCATTTGTTTGCGTTTTATCTTCGAAAACGTCAATATTGGTATTTAGGATACTACTAGTAATATTTACTGCTTAAAAAGAGAGAGTGTTTTACAAATAAGAGTGTTGCACGCATGTGTCCGACGTAGCGCCTCCCGATTTTTTTTAATGCAAGGCCATGTCGGACATATATGCACGACAAAAAACACTCTACATTGCTCTATATTTTTCCTTATTACGTGTTAATGTGTGTCTTTGCATTATATGAATAATATGTTAAAACATATTTCTTTACTTTTTTTTTCAACTGTTAAAGGAATTAATATTAAGAAGGTCGAAGAAATTAAGCTAAATAAAATTAATCAAATTTAAATTAATTTTTGAGCTGCGCCGAAACCATTTTTACAGAAATTTCATGGGGGGCCGTACTGCAATAAAATTTTATTTATCGTCAGCCACTTTTGTGCGACATGGCAAGAAAGAATGAAAATCGCGTCGGGCATATGTATGCGACGTGGCGTAAACCACATAGTGCATCGTCACACATATGTGTCCGGCGTGGCAGTCAATGTGTTAAAACGGCTAACAAAATCGGAAAATGCATCTATCAGCCATGTCACAGAGTACAATTCTGTTCGGAAACGGAATTCATTCCGTATTTTGATGCTTCAGAAAATGACGAAAAAAATTTTCGGAATCAAACCATTTTTGTTTTCATGAACGGAATGGGAGTTTTTTTCTGAAAGGCCAAAAAAAAAACCACCAAAATACTCTCTCTATCAATAAACAAATATGTTTTCTTCGATTCCGAACGGAATCATTCCGAACATGTGACATGGCTGTATG
This sequence comes from Pollenia griseotomentosa, assembly GCA_963931875.1. Lineage (NCBI taxonomy): Eukaryota > Metazoa > Arthropoda > Insecta > Diptera > Polleniidae > Pollenia > Pollenia griseotomentosa. Next base: position 122,749,647 of record OZ007562.1, on the reverse strand, counting down.
TTTCTAATTTCTACTCGCATAAAAAATAAAGTTCCGAACAATACAAGTCATAAATGATTAAAATCTGTCCACAACTTATGATTTAATTCACAAAATATTAAAAATTGAACTCGGGCAGTATGCTTTATTTTTGCGAGAGCAATAAAGCATGTTATTTTTTTGCAATAAATCGATTGTTAAGCGAGCTGTATGGCAAGTTGCGCCGCTTTGTTGGAACCAAATGTCGTTGGTGTTTAGCTAATTAATTTTCGGAAACGAAAATTCAGTCAGCACGGCACGATAGCGCTCGCCACTCACCGTAACGGCAGCTTTTGAAAGAGCGTGTAAGCCGCACCAAACAGTCCGATTGAAGTGGATGTAATGGTGATTCGTTAACTTTTTGGGGATTGTTATCGCTGCTATTGTGGCGAATTTGCCTATTGACGTAGTCATTTTACCAGAAATAAGCTTTGTAAATAAGACGAAGTGCTCTATGAATTTCGCGAACAGATTCATTAAATTTTTTTGTTTGCAAAGTAAATTTCCACAATTTTGAAGCGTTGTTCTGACGTTATACGATTAATTACGACTTGCCAAACCTTACTGAAGAAAAATGTCAACACAATTTTACATTCTCAACTGTCAAACTATAGTTATCGATATCATAAGTTTTCATGCAGCTAAAAACAATACCCGATAGATACTAGGACTTTATTCCAGGAGGAGGCTACACTGAAAGATCCAATGGATTTTGAAATTAAGCCAAAAAATTGCATTAAGAGTCAACCTATGTAACCCTTCATTGGATTAATGAAGAATGGTACATTAGCCCCCCATTAAATTTTTTAATGTCAGAAAATTTTTTTAAGACTATTTTGACTATTTGTCAAACGTTTAAAGTCTTTTTTTTTCATTATTTTAATATAATTTTTCTATTTGAATGAAATTTTTTATTTGTTCAATGACATAAATTCATTAAATTAATGATTAAATTTGGTCATTTTTATGACAGTCTTTGTTTAGTTATTTGATTGTTATTGTTATATATATATATATATATATTTATTTATTTCAGCCATATTTTCAATGAGAGTTTTGAGTTGTTGTGAATTTTATTTTTTTTTTATTCCTGTTTCAAATCATTAAGCTATATTAATTTTATTTCGTTTTTATATTTTATAAGTAAACTGTATTTAATTCATTTTCCAGCCCACGGTGACCTTCATCAGCCTTTTTTCCATTTTTCTGGCTTGTACTTATACGTAAATTTTGTGTATTTAAATTAACAATTACAGAAAAAAGAATGTGTGAATTTTTTGCTCTTGTTTTTCCTTTCTCGTTGTTTCTTTTTTAATCTATTACTAACATTTAGCTTAAATCAGTATTTCGTTATCGTAATGAATCTTGTTCATTGATGCTATGAAACATTAAAATTTACAATTGTTTTCATATACAAATTTTCATGTCTATCGCTAAAAATGGAATTAAAAATAGGTTTTTCCAACAGTTATAGGAAGATAATATCTTCTAGTTATAAGTATTTTGAAGTTAGAGAACTTTGTCTTGTTTTCATTAATTTAGTGACATTTTTCATGGAAAATATGAAGTTACAAAAGATTCCTTTTATCATTAACTGAAAAATATTTGAATATTTAAATTTATAGTTCATTTTAATAATTTTAACCTATTAAAATAAGCTTAATTTTTCTTTTAAAAGAGATATTAAGTTTTCATTAATTTAATGAAAAATTTTAACGAAATTATGAAACTCAATTTCATAGTGTTTATAAAATTGCTCCATTATATTTGTAAAATTTCATCCCGTAATGAAATTTTTCGATGGATTAAAGAAATAAAAATTATTTCATTACATTTATAAAGCATAATTCTTTCAGTGTAGACGAAATCGTGAACCGATTTTCGACATTTTCATTAAACTTCGTCCCTTGTACCATGTACCAACGTCCATCTAATTATCTTTTAAATCACGACCGTTACTTTGTACACAAAGTGTACATGGACACAAAGACAGCCAACTAAGCGGACAGACGAAAATTAACATATCGACTCAGAAATACCCTTCTTTACTATGTTGGTGTAGGGTATACAAATTTGTGATTTTTTCATCTACAGTTTTTGTTGTTTGAATTTATTCGTTTACATTTTTCTTACACGTAGTTTTTTTATAAATATTAAAAATCGCGTTTTGAATTTCAATATTTGCATTGTTTTAATTCGTAGCTTTCCTTTTGTCTTAAAACCATTCAATGGGTGAAAAGATTTCCGTAGAAAATTTAAACGGTTTAGTTTTGTTTCGGTTTCCTCTGTCTTATTATGTGAAATTGCAGTTCGCACATGTGTCAAAAATAAAAAAAGTATTAAATAAATAAAGACAAAATATGTATGTGGATATAAAAAACACAGCAACTTAAAACAAAGTAAACTTAAACAATATTTTATAAATCAAAAAGTTATGTATTTAATTGCTTTATTTTATCCACACACACACACACACATATATATATATATACACATAATGCGACATGTTAAGAAATCTTGATTATCAGATTAATAGAACACAAATTTAAATGCCAAAATACAAAATTATTTATGTATCTATAAATAAAATTTGTTCGAACGAGAGTGTGCGAATGTTCGTTTGTGTAAACACATAATATTATTAAACATGAATTTGTTATTGTTTTTAGAGTAGGCGCGTGTGAATATTTTATGTACAATGAATTTTAATTTAGTTGCCAAGTAGAGTCATAATCAAATTGCCGCAAAAAATATAGCATAATATTAGGAGTTAAATGAATAATGCAATTTTGAAAGCTGGGAGGTAAAATGGAAATTATTTTCGTTTAGTGAGATGATTAAATTGGTTCCTTTTGCAAAGTACTATTTTTCGACACAGAGAACTCTTAAACGTTTGTTAGATCTGCAACTCTATGACTATTTCCGTTTTTTTTTTTTTTTTTTTTTTTTTTTTTGTACATGAAAAACTCGTGATGAGCTTCATTCATAATAAAAAATTTTCTAAAATTTGCGATTCTATATTTTAAAAAGTAAGAACACAGTTATGCGCTACGAAAAAATAAAAGGGCTCATCCACAGAAAAGCTCACTTTTTGGAACTTTACGCTACCAAGCAATTCCGCTTGTATTTTATACATCAAAGATGTAGAAAATGTGAAGCACTCACATCTAAAACATCAAGCACCTACAATCAAACAAAAATGTTACCATAGTTGAAAAAAAAATTGTTTTTAATATAAAAAATGGGGTTTTCTACAGAAGTGCCAAAATTTAAAAAGAAAACACAAAAATGTATTTGAAGTTCAAGTTGTTTAAAAATATAAAAAATACGTAGCAAAAAAACATTGCAATAAAAGAGAAAACTTGACAAATGGTAACGCTGCTTTCAAAACAAAGTTCTTTTTGCCGGTGATGCCTCAATAATAATAGAACTTATTTCCACTTTTCTAGTGATGACACTAAAATAATCGAAAGATGTAGAATGGAATAAAATGAAAAAGGAACATATTTTAAAGATGTTGAAAGCAGCGTTTAAAAAACTGCAGTCAAAGCAAAAAAATTGCAATTTCTTCCACTTCCTCATTTGTCATTGGCCAAAAAAAACTGTTGCTTTTACTTCTGATTCATTAAATGTAAACAGTCGCTGTCAAACCAACTCAAAAAGCGAAAAGTTCTACACAAATTTTCGTTTTTTGTTCGACAGTTTTTGGTTTCGATTATAGATTTCGCAATGCGTATTTCTGTTTGAAATATTATCGAACTCTTACCGCCTGGCTCACGATGTCGACCTTTATCGTTCGTTTGAAGTTTTAACGACAAACAGCTGATTTGCGCCCCATTAAACATTTTTAGCAATGCAAGTCGATCGATAATGCAAGCGACCGATAACGTAACAGTTTTCATACAAATTTGCGGCCTACTAAGAAGTATTATAAGACAGTGATGCCAATAGTAGAGAATTTTCCCTTTTTGTAGAGATTTTTCGGAAAATTTCAAGCGTAGGGAAAAAAGGACAGATATATTAATTTCAATTAATTTAATATCAACATATTATCTCATTTTCAATATATTGTCTAAAAATAGGCAAATATTCTTCTTATTTTCATTTAAAAATTTAACTTTTTCATAAACAATAGAATTTAAGTACAAATTTTGTATTTTTTGACCGGCAATATTCAACAATTGGCAAAACTATGTACCCGAATATTCGTCGCCAACCTAATATTTATATATATATAATAAGGGGGCTAAGAATATTCGCATTCACATTCGCTAAAATAAATGCGACTATTAAAAGCGAATATCAAATGAATAAAATTTCTACACAGACATTAATTTGAAAAAAAAACACACCTTTCAAACTAAGAATAATCAAATTAAAGGTACATTACAATTTCGAATTTTTAATTAAAGCTTTTAAGGATGTGGAAGGATATAAGTATTTAAAAAAAAAATTATATTTAAATTCTTTTATTTGGTACCAAGTTTGCTTAAAATTATTATATGCTTATGTATAAAAAAAATTTTTTATAATAAGTATTCTTGAAATATATTAAGCTCCTTAAAAACGACAGAATATGAGGAAATGACAACTCAAATATAAAGTTTGACTATGTTTTGTATCTAGATTAAAGGATATATAGAGACGTTTCTGACAAAAAGAAAAAAAAAATTTGTTATTTTTGAAATTTCATTTCTATATGGTCGTGTATAGCATTTATATATGGCTATTTCCACAGAAAAGTCTACTTTTTGTAGGGAAATTGTTTTCTGGTTGTAAGGAAAAAAAATGGATTTTTTTTGGACACCTAGGGATTTTTCGAAATTTCTCCTGGCATCACTGTTATTCAGCGTTGTTAGGCTTTTTTCTTAAAAAATCGTCGAAAGTTTTAACAAAGTTCGTCAAAATCGTCACAAACATTTAAAAAAAATCGTCAAATCTTTTAAATGTTTCAAATCGGAAGCTATTTAATTCCCAATTTTCAGGATAATATTTAAATACATATTAAGTTAATTTTCATATAAACTTTAATTGTATTTAATTACAAATTGATTTTTGGTTTAAAAAGTCTTATTTAATTAGGATAAAAGTATGGTCGAATTCGAATTACTAATATTTCTAATGAACGCCACCAGGTTTGTGATGGGGGAAGAATTTTGTTGGCTTAATTTCCAATTATTTTTGTAGTTCGAAAAATTGATTATTACATTTCGTACTGTTCCCAATATAATTGCATATATGTATATTTATTTCTTGTAAGTATTTTTAAGCATAAAGGAAGTTTGTTCAGCACGCATTTTAATGCCAAAAAATCGTCATAACACTTTAACTTTTATTAAAAAAAATCGTCAATCGTCATTTTACTGTATTTTCTCAAAAAAAAAAAAAAATTGTTTGTTTACTACTTTTTTTTTCAACTGCTTTGTTTGTAGCACAGAGTTGTATTTTTATAACTTAATTAACATGTTTTGCCTATTTTTTTTTTAACTAGCTTTTAATTTGTGGAATAGTTGATGTAGCGATATTGGCTTACTTGAGAAAAGTAAGTCCTGATGCTCGACATCTATAGTTAGTGGGATGCTCAAGAGAAAGATATTGAGTGAATTTTTATCGCACACTTAAGTTGTCGCTGGACATCGTGGGCCAGGTTAGTAATGATTAGGGCAACTAAAAAAAAGCACTAAAAAAACTGTTTTAAGCTCTTAAAAAAAGCGTTTAAAAACATTAAAATAAGCTGTTAAAATTTAAAAAAAGCAATTTAAAATGGTTTATTTTCGACTTAATTCGTTAAATATGTTGTTATAGTAAATTATAAGTTGATGCAATAAATTTTCGAAAAGAAAACTATGTCTGTTTGGAGTCAGCAAGTTCTTGTACATAGAAAAAGTTCCTCCTACGTCTACAGATGTTAAGGGAGCATATTTAAAATTGAGAATTTGCTCTGAAGTAAATTTTATACGATTGGACTCATAATTCCGCTTGCCTCCCAAAATATCCCCAATATCTTTTAATACCGAAAATCCTTCATTTTTTAATGAAACTGATTTAAGTTTTGTATTAAATTTGTCTCCTATATCCCCTGGAACACGGGATATTTATATTACGGTCCATAACTATGTTCACTTAGAAAACCAATGAAAGTTTTTTTGTTTCCAATTTTGTTACAACTTCGTGTAAAACCCCAAAATTTGCAGAAATTAACAATATTTGATGTACAGAGAAATTCTAGCTAAAACTATATTAAAAAAGCCAAAAAATAAGACGTTAATTTACCAAAAACAGAGAGAATGGGAGCTAACAGACGTTACTTTATACAAAAACTATATTTAAAAAGAAATAAGACGTTACAAAGTATGATGGTAAAAGACGTTACAGACTGAGGAATTTGATCGTAAGAATACAGCTGTGGAATTTTCGAGAGAAAAGAATTTAAACAATCAAATAATAAAATAAGTTGATAAAAAAATCTTAATACTAAAAACAAAAACACATAAAAATTATACACAACACTATAAAAAGTACGTTACAGTACCGCTAAGACAGAGTTGCATAAAAATCAAGTAAGAAAGTACACAGAAAAAATTATTGCCGAATTATTTTCAAACAACCGCTTGTTTGAAAATTTTTTTAATTTCTATAAATATTTTTACTGATTCAATCAATATTTTTGTTTGATTTTTATTTAACCAACAAAAATGTGGACAACTCTTCAAAAATAAAATAAACGCGTTATTGGTGTCAAGTTTTCATAATTTTGTATGAAATATTTAACGCTCTTTAATGTTGTCGTCTTTTTGCATTTTTTTATTTGATCGTAAGCAACACTTCTTTATGTGAAATATAAGAACAACAACAAAAAACACACACAGTCTATTTTTGGACGCTTTAAAAAAGTGCAACTATAAGAAAAACAATAGCAGACACGACATTATAAGAAACAAAATCCCGTATTCAATTTTTTAAAACTGTTTGGTTAAATACATCAAATACAAAAATAGAATGATGACGAAAAACATATCGAGTCGGTCTGCTGCCGTTTTTGGTTACATTTCTTCTTTAGCAAAGGAAAGGATACAGCAACAGAGAGTGATAAAGAAAAACATTGTGTTGTGTGTATAAATAAGACTTCGTTCAAAAATTATTCCAACAAAAAAATGTGTTTCAAAGCCAGTCGGCGGCTCTGCTTTGCCGTCACCTTCTCATACAGTGCTTACTTGTGTGCGCGTCATTGCTTGTGCAAAAACTTTTTTTTTTTTTGATTTTGAATTTCAGTAAACTTTTTGTTTGATTCAGTTAAATTATTTGTTTGAAAAAATTAGTGTTTTTTTTCAGTAAACAAAATGCAAATAAATTGTTTGAATATGCAAATTTGTTTGTAGGACCGATTTCAGACAAAAAATTGTTTGATTCTACAAATTTTTTGTTTGAATTGGAAAAATAATTTTATATATATAATTGGTTTGATAGTGGACACAAAGACCCTCTTCCGGATAGAAGCTTGTATGGGGGCTATATTAAATTATGGACCGATTCGACCTTGTGCCAATTAGAACCCACGTACCAAATTTCATTAAATTATCTTTAAAATTGCGATCTGTACTTTGCGCACGAGGTTACATGGACAGCCAGCCAGCCGGACGGACATAGTTAGATCGACTCAGAAAGTGATTCTGAGTCAATCGGCTTACTTTAGGATCAATATTTTAAGGTGTTTCTCACATCAGCTCAAATGCATAATACCCTCTCCACTCATTAGTGTAGCTATAATAACATACAGAGATAATATAGGTTTTTGTGATGATATTGTTCAAGGGAAGCACAAAATATTACCATAACGTTGAACGATTTTTTTAATCAGAGTTGTTACAGCACAGAAATGGTTGAATTTTTAGTATTTATAAAAAAAGTTGCACATAAAAATAAATAATAATCACGATTTTTGGAAAAATATTATTAAATAAGTTTTTTTTCGTATGAAAAAAATTAAAAATTATCTTAAAATGACAAAATAAGTAAAAAAAAGCCGATATCGCAAAAATAACTAAAAAAGCCGATATTGCCAAAATAAAAAAGCCCTAACAAAATCTTTCTATCTTGTAAACCAAAAAATAAGCATTTGCTTTTTTTTGGTTGCCCTAGTAATGATAAATTAAAAAAACTTAAAAAAATCAGAAGGAAAAATATATATATAAATAACAAAAGTAGCGAAAAAAAAGTTCACATATCGATAACTGTTAAAGTTTTTGCTAAGTCGCCAAGCACAGATTTGGATTGTGAGTGAATTTTTGTGAGAAAGTTCCCGCTTTGAACTGTCAAATAAACTCACGAATAAAAACGGGGTGAGAAAAAAATTTTAATACTAGAAAAGAAATAAAAAATGCAATGAATAATAATACGGAAGAGGTAAGGTTTTGTTCTTAGCTGAATTTTTCATTGTTTAATTATTTTGCTTTTAACAGTTTTATAAAATAAACGAATGTTTTAAAAGCCATTTTGTAAACAACAAACATTTAAGTCGCACTTAATATTATTTGGTATAGCCGACGGTTGTATTTTCGCCGCCGTCGTTGGAAATTTTTTAATTTTAGTAAATTTAAATCGCCGCCAACGATGTGTGTGACTGGCGTTATCAGCATCTGCGATTTCACATCGGCTTCGAGTAGAATATTATGACTTTTATAACGTCATAATATTCTTGTTTAAGTTTATGTTCTTGTACTTGTTTATGTGAAGTCGTGTAAAGTCAGTGCTAAGATATAACTTTAAATTCTTGCTCTAGAATTTGAGTTTCAGAATAACAAAGTTTTTATGAGTTACCACGGTGGTATCATACAAATTAGGACACTCTTGCAAAATTATCAATCGACCTACACCTTCTTACTGAACGGCGAAAACTTCCTGAATCAGTATTCCACCTGAGTTTTTAAAGGTACTCTACAAGTCATTTGTCTAAGTTACATCGAGTAATGTATGGTTCTCCAGCAGACACGCAATTTAAAAAATAGGTTAAAAGCGAGAACATATGAATAATTTTTAAACCCTTAAAAACGGGAACTCTATACAGTCACACAATGCCAAGCCATACCAACAAGATCAGCTGAACTGCTCTTAAAACATATTAACTGAAACTCTTCAGCTGCTTCCCCGCCGAGACCATTTTTGCTAATAACAGTGTTCCCTAAGTGCTGAACGATTTCGTAATTCTGAGGATTTTACAGTGTTCAGAATAATATCAAATATAATTAAATAATAATAAAATAAAAAGACAAAATTAATTTTCTTTTCTTTACTTTTGTTTTCAAATGCAAATTAAAAACTTTTTTATTTATTCTTTCAATTCATTTTTTGTTTTTTTTTTCTTTGACAATTATTAAAAAAATTATAATAAAAAAAAAATTTACAAACTAATCATAACCAATTAATATAAATAATTAAAAATTAAATATTTAATAATAAGAATCTTTTCACAAAAAATAACTTAAGCGAACATTAATGAAACTAAATGGTCCTTCGGTTTGGTAAAGAGAAAGAAAAAGAGAGTTATGGATTAAAAGGATCAGAAACGAAAGGAGAAATAAAATGTCATTTGTTTTATTTTTTTTTTTAATAAATAACAGCTTAAATTAAGAACAATGGGTAGCAAATTTAAAAATGTTATAAAAATTATTTATAATAAAATTTAATTAAAGGAATATAACAGATTAAAATAATAATAACCTTTACTTTTAAGAGTTTAAAGAAAACAGTAACAATTGTTAATAGTTTAATTTAAACTAAAACTAGAAAATAATGAGGAAAACAACAACAACAAATTTTAAGTTTCACAAATATTGGAATGGGGTTTAAGAATGAAAAACAAACAAAAAAAAAGTTTAAAAATTTTTTAAAAAAATTTGCGAAAAAAATATTTCAATTATAAAAATAACAAACAAAAAAATTTTATTCATTTAATGAAAATAAAAAAATTTAACTAAAAATTTCAAAACAAAAATTTAAATAAAAACAAAAAATTTATTAAAACAAAAAATTTTAGAAATTTTTAGAAAATTTAGGGAAAAAAAGGAAATTTTAAAAATTTAGAAAAAGTGTTTTCTTTTTTGTAACAATTTTGAGCCCTAGGGAGAATTCTTGGTATTTAAAAAAAAAGTTTATATAATAAAATTTTATATAAAAAAATAAATAAATTATTTAAACTAATAATAAATTTTTAAAAAATTATTTGTTGGTTGGTTTGCTTGTTTTGCTTTAGGTTTACTTTGTTATAATAATTTAAAAAATTATGTTTTAGTTAAATTAACAATTAATTTGTAATTATAAAAAAAAATTAAAATTAAACTTAAAATAATACAACTAAACTAACAAATGCTTTAGTAATTTTATTATAAAAAATTAATACTATTCAAAAAGATATTTGTGCGATTTTTAGAAATAACGTAAAACAAAAAGCTTTAATAGCTTTTAAGCTTTAAAAAATGTCAACGTTTGTACGGCTGTCAAGCTTAGACCGCTCTTAAGCTTTTATAACTATAAAACTTCAACCGTTTCTACCGGCTCTTAAGTTTTAACAGCTTTGAAATCTTAACAAAATTTCTACTTGTTTCCTTAGAAAAGCTTTCTGTTCTAAGCTTTTGCTTTTATTTGTGCTATAAAAAATTTGAGTTATGTTTGCATTTATAGGGGGTTAGTAATTTTTTTTAACTTAGACTCAGTCTTGGCAGAGAGATTATCAATTATTTTGTCTTTCTAAAATTTGTTGGTTAAATTAATTAATTTAAAAAAAATATATATAAAAAAAACTTAAAAACTATAAAAAACAATAAAAGCTACTCTTCTTCTTCTTTTGTAATTTATATTAATGTCTTTTTAATATGTTTTTAAATTGTTAAGTTTGAAATTAAAAATTTAACTAAAGTGGCAAGTTGTAGGCTGCTTTTTTAATTTAATTTAATTTAATAATGGGAATTTATAAATTAATCTCATTTATTTTTTAGGTTTAGGTCCTTAATAATCTTAATATCATTTTAAAGAGTAAAAGCTTTCTTTAAACGGAAAGCTGTGAGAGTTAACATACCATAGGCTGTGAGCGCTTAACTAGGCACTCTCAGTTTTCACTACGATCGGCATTGAAGCACCAATTGTATTATTCAAGGGCGAGTTACGAGTGTAATTTTCTGTTTTCAGCAGCATGGGTATATTCATTTTCATATCGGCTAAAATGGGTAGAGTAGGTTTATTCTCAGCTCCGGCTTGATGTTGTCTCTGCTGTTGAGATTCGTAACGGGTATGGGTACGCATGTGTCTGGTAATCATATCACGCCGACAGGCCGCATAGGGACATTGGGGACATTTGTAGGGTTTTTCTCCGGTGTGTGTGCGTTGATGGGTGGATAAATGATCGGATCGTGAAAATACTTGACCGCATACTTTGCAGGTGTAGGGCTTAACGCCCGTATGCAAGCGCATGTGACGTGTTAGCATATCGGAACGAGCAAACGAACGATTACATACCTCACACGAATAAGCTTTGGCTATGTCATTGGAGGGATTCCGTGACTTGTGGCGAGAGGCCATATGTTTGGCCAAACGATCGTGCAAGGAGAACATTTGACCGCAAACGGGGCACACGTAAGCCACATCCGAGCCTGGAGGCATTTCCTCTACCACAGGGGAAACATCCAAATTATAACGCCATGCTACTGATTCCTTGGTAGTTGGAGAGGCGACGTCTCCTTTTATGACCGGTACCCCCACTGTGGTAGTGGGAGCATGGGGATGTAAAGGATGCATGGGCATTTCCATTTTGATCATGGCTGCCGCTGCTGCAGCAGCTGCATGAGCATGTGCTGCCGCCACTGCATGCGGCATGCCACCGCCATAAGGTGAAACAGGTGCAGGAGAAATCGAAGCGGTGGTAGTAGTGGTTGAGTTAGAAGCTAAACTATTGGCACAACTACTAGGTGATAAAGAAGCTGAGATCGGTTGTTGGCTGGGCGGCAACATCATGGTGGTGGCCGGTAAGGGAGAAGTGGATTTATACTTCTTTGCATTAACAGCTCCAGCTCCACTTCCAAGCGTAAGCAACTCCCCCGTAGGGGTATTTCCCCCGCTACGCACAGATAAATCTAAAGGTCTGTCCTGTGGAGGCGGCATAATAGCAGGATCCGAGGTATTAGCCGACATAGTCTCACTTATCGAGGTCTCACTGCGTGGCGGTGAGGGTAGAGCCATTGCCACGCTATGGGGCGGTGACATACTCGCTTGCCCTACGGTAAATTCACCGTGATGAGATCTTTCCATTTGTAAGTCCTTAACTTCCTTCGAATTCGGTGAAATTTCATCCATTTGTGAGGAGGCTATAGAGGAAGGTGTATGTTGCAAGGGCGAGGTATACAGATCTTGTCTCCGTCGAAATACTTCGTTAAGATATTTGGTGTGCAAGTAATAACCAAACAATGGAGAGGGTATGGGAAAATAACGATCATAGGGACTTGACATATGGGGCTCAGCCTTGATATCCACAGTCAAAGGATTTTGAGGTTCTTCAGTTTTAATGAATTTCGCCGCAGGTATTGAAGTATCAATAATGTTGTTATTATTATTATTACTATTATTGTTGTTATTATGATTAACAGGACTCATACTTATTCGTGGGCTATCATCATTGTCACCTATAGACATTTCCTCAACAGAATCCGCTTCTTCGTCGCCACTATAACTAGAGCGTTTGGTGGAGTTGGAGGATTTGCTTTCGTTGTGATTGTTATTAGCCTCTTTTGCCACACCAGACTTTTCCGAACCCTGATCCTCGTTGTCCACCTCCATATTATGATTTATGCTGCTGTTGTTGTGTAATTTATCTAAAACCGCCGACAGACGTTTACGTTTCCTCTGCTTCCAAGGCATTTGGATTAAATTATTGTTATTGTTGTTCTCTCTTACATGATCCGGTGTTAAGTTATTATTATGCTCATTCGCCTGGACTGCTGCTGAGGCTGCTACTGCGGCTGCTGCTGCGGCTTGCTGTTGCAGAGTCAAGGCCAAATTGTGGGGCAATCCATAGGGCAGGTGACTGTAGGGTGGATAATGATGTTGCTGCTGCTGTTGATGTGCCAAATGTTGTTGCTGTTGTTGATAATGATGTGGTGGCTGCTGATGATGCTGCTGGTGGTGGTGATGATGATGAGATGATGCATGATGCCCCATGGGGTCAGTACCTTCGGCCATAGTCATTAGGTCACAGTTTTAAAACAAATCCCAGGTAAAGGAAAGTTTTTAGGGAATTTTATAACGAAGTTGCTCCTGTTTTAAGATTTTCAGATTCTTTTTATGGTTAAATAATTGAGGATTTGGTTGTGTAACCTGCAAAGAAAAAAAAATAAATTATTATTTAAAGGTTTTAAAGTTTTCAGCTAGAAAATATTATTATATTATGCCAATTTTTTTTAACAAAACTTAACATTTATTTAGTTTTTTTTTTCTCCTAAAACAAACCATTCAAGCATTTCCTTTATGTCAAAGATTTATGTTTATTGTGACTGGTATACACCATCATAAACTTTATCACACATAGAAAGACATTTGTTTCCGTTTTTTTTTTTTTTTAATGTAAAAAATTATTTAGTTTTTGGCATCCTCAATGGCCTTAAACAAAACAACAAAATGGATTTTTTTCGGTTGACCCTCTTGACACATTGGTTGGCTTTTCTATTTCGGTTTAGTGTCGCAATAAGAACAACTGCTGTTTTTTTAGATTGTTTCTCGTTTACGCTGCGTTGATTCTCTTGATAGGATTTTATGTGGATTTTTTTCTCACAAAAAAAAAAAAGAAATAAAGACTATAAAGTTTTATTTTCAAAAAACAAATTCCTCTTAATTTTATGATGCTTAAAGTTTATGAGCTTTTTTGAGGAAGGAAGAATAATGAAAAAGGAGACTTCTACGGGGCAAAAATAATATAATTTAGTAGAAAAATACTTGAAAAAAGATCAAAGTGTTATTAAATTAAATCTTAAAAAAAAATCTATTAAAAGTTTGTCTTAAGTTTTCTTTTAAGCTTTTGATCTTTCTATTTGTTTAATATCATCAGGATAAGCTTTTTTAAAGCTGTTTTGATTGAGTTGCAAAAAAACATTACTTTCATCTGATTTTGTCTGAGCTTTTTATAGCATTTTAAGTTTTAAATTTTAAAAAAATAATACTATTAAGATTAATTATGTTTTTGGATCACATTTTTGATATATTGCAAAACTAAACTTATTTAGCTTTTGCCGTTAACTTATAAAAGCTTTTTATAAAACAAACAAAATGGCATATGATTATTTTAATGCTTGAGCTTTTTCGGTATTTGTTTTTTTTTTTCTTCGTAGAATTTTGTAAAATAGTTATTTTTATAAGTTTATGCCAAATTTTCAGGATAGTATTTGAATCTATATTAAGTTAATTTTCATATAAACTTAAATCGTATTTAAATACAGATTGATTTTTTGAGTTTTATTTGAAAACGTGTTATTTAATTAAGATAAAAGTATGGTAGCACTACTAAATACAAAAAAAAAAATATCATAAAAAAGCTTAATTATTTGCAAGGTGGTCTCAAAAAACAGCTGAATGTTATTGCTTTAGTTATTGTTGTATTGTTGTCATATTAAGGCCAGCTTGCTAAGTTATTTCAATGAAAACTTAAGTTAAATTTAAATGTACCACATCGGTGAATTAAGTTTTATTTAAGTGTTTAGTGAAGAAGAGAATTTTGTATTTAAAACGATTTTAAACATAAATGTGTTTTAATATCAATCCTGAAAATTGGCCATTATTGTAATTTATTGGCGTTGGGGAGCTCAGCTTTTTTAAATTTCTTTTTTTAAATGCAAAATTGTATTGAACTTTATGGTGGTCAGGTAAAATATCCTTTTAATATAGTGATAAATAGTTTATAAATTCCAATTGTGTTGGCAAGCTTTTTTAAGCTTTAATAAAAAAAAACTAATTCTAAAGCTTCAATAAACCCAATAAAAAATTTTATCATATTGCGAAACACTAATGGTACATTTAAAAAAATAAGCGCACAATTATGCGCTTTGCAATAAGACATACAGAAATGCAGCTAAAGCAAGTGAAAGAACTCTCATCAACTTTTATAAAAAAAAATAACATTTCGAGTGCCACGGCATTCCCTTACTACGAAGCAGGTTTGTAAGGGAGAATACTAAGAAATAACATTCAGTGTGTAAAGCTGATCGTTACATCCAACAATTTTTTTATACGCTGAATAATGCGCTTTATGTGTCAAAAATGTATTGCTTCAAAGTGGGAACTCGCCATAAACATTTATGTCTTCCGCAAGCGCAATGGTAAGCGAACTTTTATGTTTTTCCCTTACAAACCTGCTTCGTTTGAAGCTCCATATTGGGAAGCTTTTTAAAGCTTTCGCCGTAACGATAACACTAATAATGAGTTTTAGCCAGATTAAAATATCAGTAAGCCGGGAGTAACAGTTACTTAACCTTACAATAAAAAAGTAAGACCAATCTATTTCTAACAGATTGAGACGTAGCCTCTTACTGCTAACTATTATCATTCTAATTGCTTTACATACAACAAAATGAAGCAGCTGATTTGCAACGCCCGGCTAACAGAGCCCTAAATTAGGGTACCCAAAATAAGATTAAGCCTTATTGTTTAAATATGACGCAAAACTTAAGCTGCTTTTCTTCTAAATTGCTCAATATTGTTTTGACACCTTTCCTTGATATTTTCTTTTGCTCTATTAAATTTTAACATTGGCCCTCATTAAAATAAAAAATATTTTCTTTTAAACTTTAACCGCTCTTTTCTATATATTTCTTGAGTTATTTTTTTTTTAGTTTTAGTAGGAGGTATGTTGTTTTTACTGCATTGCGCTTATCCTTATTTGATATATGCGAATAGTTTCCTTTTGATTATCCTTTTAAGCAAACAAACAACTACACCAACAGCAATCTGATACAAATAGACTATGTATAGACAAATTCCTTAAAGCTTTTATATTATTTTCCACATCAGTGAATATTTAGCAGCTACTCTTGGCTACCAAACTGTAGCAGCACGCTAGTTTAACAAATATAAACAAACATATAATGCCAGAATAAACATTAAGTGGCCTAAGGATGTATATTAACTTACACTACACGATTTCTACTAAGACCCATGCTACTGACACCCTAGCAAGAGTCCTTTCTTTCGTCCTGTCTATCCTGACTAACTAGCGTTGCTATTGTTGATTGTGTTGTTTGCCTTATTGAGGTGTTGATGTTTGTTTAAATGACTATTTTAACCTTAAAGTGTCTGCAGATTTGCCAAAAAAAAAACAGGGTGGCCCAAAAGCAACGAAGGGGTTTAGATAGTATACAGCTTTAGTATTTCAATTTTATTGTTGTAAAGAAGTAAATTTGGGAAATTGAAAATGGAAAGGTACAGATAAAACAAATTTATTCTAAGCACCGAAAAGAACGATACGATCAGGGACAATAATAAATCTTCCGATTCCACGTTTTCGACACCAAAAACTAGAATTTCACAAACAGTTCTCAATAAGAAAAATTATCGACCGATAAAAAGAAAATCCAACAACCTGATCTAGGTGACGTTTTAAGCGACTTCAATTGCCGCGAATACCATTTTGACACCTTGTAAACAAATTGCATATGTAAAATTATAAATTAAAAGCTAAAACCCACCAACCAGAACGGAATATTTCGGTGAACTGATATTTTAAATTACCGCGTTTGCCTTTCGCTTTCCCTTTGGGATTATTTGAAAAAAGTGGTTTGCTTGAATATGCCATGGAGCATAATTTAACTAAAAAGCATGCAATAGTCGAAAGGAATTCGAGCGATAGCTCGTTACAAAACGTCTTTGAAAGGGCGTAACTGACGAAACGTAATTTTTGCCGTCAAAAAGAACTAAATTCCCTTATGACTTTTGGGCCACCCTGTATAAATGCAGCTATATGAAGTTTTATTTTTTTAGATTATTAAAGGTCTTTTTTAATGTCAGTGATTTTGCAGGAGAATGAAAATTAACTTAATGCTATTTGATTTTTGAGTGGATTAGGAAGTGAATAAATATTTCTACATAATGCCTTTTTAAGGGTGAAGAGACATTAAACTTTAGATATGTGCTGATAAAAGTGCTAAGAACTTTCTTTGAATTTAAGTTCTTAAATAAAAAAATAAGAGTATGAAATCTTAAAATATAAGTAGTTGTAGTCTAATAATCCCTTTGGAAATGTATAAGGTGTTTTTTTGTGTTAATATATTCCTTCTAAAATATCTGTAATTACAATAATTATTCGAAATTATTTTTGACTTTTTATTGTTCATGCTTTCAAAAGTCATAAATTTTACAACTTAAAAAAAAACAAATAATTATTTAAAATATTACAAAAATGTCTTAAAAAAAAAAAACCAAGGGGAAACAGTTTTTCCTTATTTCTACATGTATCACATGAAATATGACGATAATTATGTTCTGGTTAGTGTTGAAATTTATTTCTTTTGTTTTATAATTTCCTAGATTTTTCTTTTTTTCTCTCTTTCTTCTTTCTTTTTCTGGCTGACAACAATGTTAAGCTGTTAATTTTTCATAATTATGTTAACAGTTTTATAACCCACCAAAAAAAAAAAAATAAATAAAATAAAAACTGAAAAATATGAAGAAAGTAAATTCGGCTAATCCGACCATATGGAATCCTACATCTCAGTATTTAACAACAAATGATGGAGAGTGTAGCCTATTTCGGACCCATGGGAACCATGTAAGCACCAGAACAAAATTATGTTATGAAGTTAAGATTCATGTAAAAGTTCTTTAGGAAGGTGGGCTTATATGGAACCTATGGTTAATTATGGACCTACCAGCACACAAGCTATCGTAAAAGTTATTGTCCCCAATTTTAATGTCAATACCAACATCTCTTAGCATAAATTAAAAGCTATAATCGGGAGAAGTATTTGTATAAAAATTGGCCAGATAATTTAGATCATAATAAAATAAATTTGACTAAATTTAATCTTGATACTAAATACACAAAAACTCTATTCTAAAAAGAAGCATGTATGGAAGCTATGTGAAATTATAGACCGTTTAATACCATATTCAATGTGCTTGGTTATGGCAGTTAAAACCAATGTCCCATATTTCATTAAATTATCCCAAAAATTCCGACCTATACTTTGCACACAAAGTTTCAATAGACAGCCAACCAGACAGCTGGACGGACGGACATCATAAGATCGATTTTAAAAGTGGGTCTAAAGCGTTATATATACTAAAAGTGGGTCTAGGACCAATATTTAAAGGTGTTACAAACATCTACTCTTGTGGTATTGCAATAAAAGTCTTTCAAATAAACTAGTAAAAAGTATAGTCGGTTCAGACCCGTCTGTATTATACCCTAAAGCTACGGTCAGACTTATCAAATATTTGACGAAAAAAACGGGGCCAGCAACCAAACCAAGAAATCATTTAGCTTAATATCAATATTTATTTTGATAAAAATACCACATCTTACAAAAAACGGGTTTTTGCTATGTCTAGTATTATAATTAGTTTATTTTGTAATATTAAGAACACTTTAAATCTCACTAACTATTAACAAAAGTAGGGGTTACGCTTATTTGATCAAATATTTAATAAGTGTGGCCGTAGCTTAAGCCACATGTAATTTTTATTGGACCCTTTTACTCCTCTGAAGAGCATGGGGAGCTAAAAAAATTATTTAAGACAAATTTTCTTTCAGCAATAAAAATAATTTTAAAAAGTTCGTTTAATCAACGACTTAAAAAGAGGGCAACCAACGAGAAAACAATTTGCGCACAAGATTTACAAGTAGCAGACTATTTATCACAGCCCTTAGCCAGCTGCCTTGCCAGTCAATCGGTTGCGAGCCGTCCAGCCAGACGTCCAAACAGTGGTACAGCCAGCCGTGCATCCAACAAGCATTCCAGATTTTGAAAGCAATTTTGGGCCAATCAATATTCTTAAAGGTCGGTCTTGGTAGGTCTATATTTCTATTAGCACTAACGCCTTACACGCTTCTCTGTTCGTGTAGGGTATAAACGTTATGAATCTACATTTTACAAGGACCCTGAAACTGCAGAAAAAAATCGCGTGATTTTTTCGTTGAAAATGCCAAAAAAAAAAACAATAAATTTTTTTTTTCTCTTTCTGTAGTCATCATAGTTTTGCTTGTGTATGTGTTCTAGGGATAGGTTTTTCCTAAGGGAATTTATATAAAAAGGCCTTTACAAAATTTTTTTTAATAACAGAATTTTTTTCTTTGTGTTTTTGTGTTAAGTGGATAATATTTAATGTGTCATAAAGTACTTAATTTAAATATTACCCGTACCAAATTATACAGACAAGAGACAGCAATTTAAATATTATTATTTTTTTTATCCCCTTGTAAATTTTAAAGGAAATTCAAATTTGCCAAAAAAAAAATAAACCAGACTTATTTACTGTTTTGTTGACTTTAAATACAATTTTGCTGATTTTTTTTTAGTTTTCCAATAAATATTTATGCAATTAATATTAGAGTACAAAATCGTAATATAAACATATTGGCTGACCATACATTTAGATATGTCTCTTTAACACAGAAATAAGTGTTAAATAAATAATAAGAAATGTACCTTCATATACGTTAAGTTGACTTTTCTTTAAAAAAACAAATATTTATTTAAAAAATTACTGTTTAAGGGCAATAACACATTTAACACGCACAGTTATCAATAAATATCAGTGTTGATTTTGAAAGGGAAAAAAGTACAAAGTAAATAATTTTTATACACGCACCATAATAGTCGATAGTGAATTATGCAATTGTGCTGATGTGTGTAACATTAACAAATAATAGTCGTAGACACACCTTTTAGTACACCGATCGACTCAGTATCACAAGTCGATCTTACGATGTCCATCCGTCCGGCTGGCTGGTTGTCTGTCCATATAACCTTGTGCGCAAAGTACAAGTCGCAATTTTACAGATAGTTTGATAAAATTTGGTGCACACGTTTCAATTGTAATAAGGACGACGTCTATGGTAAATGGTGATAATCAGACCAGAATAACCTCCTCCCTTAAATCACGTTAAGACAAAAGCTTCTCATTTGGGTGTTTTTATCTAGTAAATATTCTTATTTTGAATAATTTTGTGTTGTCCATGATTGCTCATGGGTCCCAAATAGGATCTACTTTTGTCTCTATTTATAAATACTGTGCTGTAGGGTATCATATGCTCGAGCAGACTTTCTTACTTGTTTTAAACATGTTAAGCTCTGAGCTGGCGTAGAAATAAATGTTTCGAACCTTTTGAAACTTATTTTAGCAACGGAGTATAATTTGCTTACATTTAACAATTCAGCCAGGCGTACAGCCAGTCTTACAGGTGTAAATATATGTAAAGTAAAAGTACGTCCTTTCCTAGAATGGTATTTTAGGCATGGTATTTTGACGCTTTTAAAAAATGTATGACTTTACTAATGAAATGTCCCTGCGGGAAATTTGTGTCAATTGGTCCAACAGACTGGTCCTGGGATTTGTGAAAACAGAACAAGTACAAAAAGAAAGGACTCATGACCAGTGAAAGAAGAACCAATCCCTTAACTGTTTTATGAAGAACAAAAAGGTAGACAAAGTAATGAATTACAGTACAGTCTTCACCAGTGCTGTGACACATTTTTTGGTACTTTCTTAAATTTGGTTCTTGAATTTAATTCTAGGACTTGTTTTATTGAAATAATACTACATTTTAGTAATTGACACTAAGCACGTTCAACGAGAATAGATCTGTGACTGGTCAAATGGTGTCAATTGACCCCCTCCAATGACAACCCCATGTAAAAGTGATAGGTCTTTTTCATATAAAGTGTTAGAACTAGAACCGATCCCTACCACCAAAGACCTATCACGGGACTACTTTGGTGTCAGTTCGCTTCCGTCTAGGGGTCTTACATTGTTTTCTTTTGAATGCTGGCCACTCTTTTAAATTGTCTAAATATTGTGTTCTGGAAAAGACATTATTTTTACAGATATTATGATTAGATGATCTTAAATCAAATGACAGTATTTGGTTCATTAAATATATTGATTTTATCTCCTAAGGTGCTACTCTATTTTAATTAGAATCTTTAAAAGAAAATTTTTTTTTAATAAAACCAAAAAGTACTTTCTTCTTCTTCTATTTTTAGTACTTGTGTTACCGTTTTTTGTCACACTTTTGTTACCATAAATAGTTTCATGTACTTTTTCCTTCTCATGGCCATTAATTTACCAATTTAATCACTCGTTTTCACATGTCTTAACAACTTTTAGCTAATAAACTGTACAAATATATGGTTGTTGCAGTTAGTATGTGTACCAAAATTGTTGTTGTTTAACAAATAAAAACACAATACGAAACGTAATGAAAACGGAGACAATTTCAAATTTGCTTCAGTTTGCTTTAGTGCAAAATAATAAAACAAGCGTGTGGGCGATCAATCGTGCGTGCAATAAAACCCAATAATAAAGTACAAATGCAACAAAATGCAACAGACTAAACAAATTGTTGTAAATAGTATCAAATATGTATGTCGAAACAAAAGAAAGATGATACTAAAAATGGAAAGAAATTTGTTAATAAGAAATGTAACGCAACATGTTCAATTCAATTAACACGATTTGACAAAATATATTGGGTGTATAACTTTAGAATGCAGGATTCACAGCAACGACCAATTCTGTACATATGGTTTGTGTGTTGAATAACTTATAAGGCGGCTTATAGGCGGTTTATAACGAACTGGTGAAAAACAGCTGAGATTATTGTCAACTCAACTGAAGAAGAAGAAGAATATGTAAAATCATTGAGAGCTATTCAGGCAGGCATTTTAAAAACTTTTGGCAGCAGAAGCATTCATCCAAAATAAGCCAATTCAAGCCGCATGGCTGCAATGTTTCTTGCCATAAAAAGCCTAACTTTGCACCAAATCTTAACTGTTAATGAACCCATAACGACAATCAGAACCAGGAGAAATCGTACGTAAAAAAAAACTCGCCAAATGAACGCGAAAGCCGAATATCCCTGTCGCCTCGCCCGGAGAATATGCTGAGCCTGTCAGGGGACGTAGCAAAAGCATCTTGAAGACTTCGGCCTTTTAATGTTAGGTCCTCTGAGGAAAGGTTCACGCAACATGGGATGCGCTAAGCATCCAAATGACAGGGATCATAAAGTTTTCCGATTTCTTGAGTTCGAAGTCCAACGTTAAGGCCAACGTTATTATGCATCTCGCGGAAAATGCTCCCTGTCTTTAAGGCTGATTGTGTTTTCGAAAACGTTGTCTCTCTTAGGAGGGGATACATTCTGGGTTCACATGGTGGATGTGTTTTATATCCAAAACCACGGGATGTCACTCTTCCACATAAAGGGCTGAATTTTTAACCTTGTGAGAAAGTTCGGCCTGTGGAGGGATCCCTAGGTGTTGTTATAATTCAACAGAAGGTGCTAGATATTTATATAGCAGTGGAGGTAAGATAGCTCCGGCTCCTAAACAAGTGGTGAGTGTACAATTTTTGTCGGACTATAAACTCAAGTTGCGACCTATGTGTGAGCACACAGAGGCGCTTAAAAAATGCATAAATTAATCTCCTAGTAGTTAAGATCCACGATGAGGTTAGGCCATATGTCAGGTGCTCATATAAATCCTCATCACATTCCTGCCACTAATACTATTAATTTGTATTAAGTGGAACGGGATAATTTATTAAGGGCTTCTGATATCTGTCCAGATGATCACAGGGACCCTTTACCGAACACAATTGATTCTTTTGAAGCGTTGCCCAAAAATGGACAGAATATAATACCAGAACAGAAGCCGTAACATTCCATCATGAGAACGCTCAACCGTATATTGCAAAGCCAGTTAAATTCTATTTAGAAAATAGTATTTGGAAATTTTTGCTTAACCTGGCTTCCAGGCCAGCATGCCTTGCCCCGTCCGACTACCATTTTTATCAATCGATACAGTGCGCTTTCTCTTTAACACACTTCACTTCAGAAGAGGGCAACCGAAATAAGCTTGATTTATTCTTGTCCCTGGGAATTTTTTTTAGCATAAAATACATGTTATCAGAAAGATGGGGAAATGTCATCAAAGCTAACAGTGGCAAATATTTTGTTAGTAAAACTATTTTTAAAATACTAATATTTTACAGTCAACGTTAAAAATTGGCCAAAAATTACGCAATAGCAAAACTATGTATAGATACCTTTAAAATAAAAAAATTTTTTTGAAGATTTCTTGAACAAAGTGCATTTTTTTATAAACGTTTTAATTCAATTGTTTAAACCAAATAAAAATCTGACCCCATTTTTTCATTAACATTTTGTTTGTTTGTTTTTTTCATTCTACTTAAACTTCTGTTCAAGCAATTGCCTCAATTTAATGGTTGTTAACAACAATTTGTTATCATTTAGTTTTTATCTTTTAATTATACAAAATGTAATAAATGTAATAAATTCAAAGTTAAACAAAACTTTATTATTTTATTCGCTCCTTTTTTTCTACACATTAATCTAGTACATAATACAAAAAAAAAAAAAAAAAAAAAAGCAAAATTATTAAATGGTTTACTACCTTGATGGTGGCGTTGATAATAAACATGACATAAAATCACTCAAGTGTTACTTATGACAACAGTCCGTCAAACAGTCACTCCTCTACATTTACTCCATTCCATTCATTTTTACAATAAACCTACTTTGGGTATAATAAAACAATGGCTAATAAAACATTTATTGTAATATTTGCTAGTAATAATGAAAATATGATTCCCCCTTTTGAAAAGCCACACCAACCAAAAAATTCCCTCCCACACTATTTTTTTTCGATTCATTGTAGTACATCATCATCAGAGAATGGAAAGAGAAAAACAAAAAAATTAACAACCAATCAACGGTTAGTTTTTTTTACTATGTTGTATTATTTTTTGTTGTTGTCTTTTGTTAAGCTACAACAAAAGAGTTTAGTAAACAATAATTGTGTTGAAAAATATTTAACACTAGAAGGCCAACGAGGGTTAAACCAGAATCTTCGTTGAAGGTTTTATGTAGAACTTAAGTTTAAAGCGAAAAATGTAAAGCCAACAATTACAGTCCGGCTATGTCTAATTTTATCTTTCGTTCAGGTGGACGTTCAGTCGGTTATCTCCAATTGTGGCCTTTGCAAAAATATGGACCTTTGCTCACTTCACTAAAGATTCAGTTTTGCCCATGCATGTAAATTCGTTTTGTGCAAATTAAAAAATATACAAATAATTCCGATAATAGGGAATAAATTTTGTATAGGTGAACATGAACCAGCTACAATATTATGAAATTTCTAAAGCTATGGTCACACTTATTTAATATTTGACCAAATAAGCGTTACCCCTACTTTTGTTAATAGTTATTGAGATTTAACATGATCTTACTACTTAGAAACAGGGATGCCAAACAGGATCGATTTTAACAAACCCCGGGATTCAAGATTTTGGAAATCCCGATCCGGATTTTTTCGGGATCAATTTGTTTCTTTAATATACAACTTTTTTTAAAAAAACAGCAACAATTTATTTATTTATGTTTGAATTTTTAAAAAAGAAAACTTTACAAAACAATTCATAAGCAACTTTTTTTTAATTAACTAAATTTTGTTTATTTTTGAATTTTTAAAAAAGAACAATTAACAGAACAATTCTTTTGCAACTTTTTCTTATAAACAAAAGTTAATATATATATATATATATTTTTTATTTTTAAAAAAGAAAACTTAACAAAACAATTCATTTTATATAAAAATTTTATTATTATTTAGTTATTACTAATTTTTTGTGCGATTAATAATAATTTTTAAAAAAATATTTAAAATTTTTTTATTGCATTACTGGAGCGAATTAAAAAAGTGAATTATGAAAAAACATAAAAAAATCCCATTTTTCAAGTTTAAAGTCCTGTAGCTCAGTAAATCTTTATCCGACCGACACGGTATAGATATGTGCTGAAAGAGATGTCTATGCAAAATGTTAAATCTTGTACAATTCAGTTAAACAGTTCTCGAGATTTTTCGAAATACCTAAAACAACTGCAGAAAAACACGATTTTCGCGTATATCTCGAAAACGCTTCTTGGGAAAAATAAATGAATGCCATACTCGTGTTCAGCAGCACCAATTTAGCTTAGAAAATATCTCATTTTTGAGGTTTATTTTTTTTTGGCATAGTGTAATTGGCAGATAACAATGAAACAAATGAGACTGAGAAAACCAAATTTCTTTAATGTGCAGTTTTTCGTTGGGAAAAAAGATAAAGGCGTAATGAGAAAACGGCCATAAAACAATGAATAATTAGAGAGTATACAAATTCAATTAAACGAATATTTTTATACATAAAGTTGTTAAATTGAAAAATCCAGAAATTCATAAAAATAAATTTGATTAGTGTGACCGTAGCATAAGCAATTACTTGCTGGGTACTATCATTTATGCAAATCATAAACAATTTTCAATTATGTATATCATATTCAGACAAAATCTGTTATCAGCGGCTCTGAATTGTGGTAGATAGGCATAGCGGTAAAAATGGACCGACATGGCACCATCAGATGTTTCCTCTAAGCCCAATTATGTGTCTGGTAGAGGCCTGCACAATCCCATTTGAACACACATTCACATTAAACTCAACGCTGTAGTGTCGCTGTCACAAACAAATACTGAAGAGAAGTGTAGACGACCAATTTACGCAAGTGTGTGTAACAAAAATACTCCCAAAAACTAAAGAGGGAATGAAAAAAACAGCAATGAAAGTGGGAGCAAAAAATATACACTTTATTTATTTATTTTAACATTTTGTATGTTACTTTCATTGCAACAACAATCCTTTGTATTCGTACGCCACATACGGCATACAAGTAAACACCACAAATTCTTTGTATGAGGCTGCTACATAAGACACCTAAGTAAACATCAGAAGTTCTTGCAGACTGTAGAGAAAATTTTTAAGCACTAGGAGAGAAGGCAATAACTTTTTAATGTGTTTAAAGCAGTGTTAGAAAATAATCACTAAATATCGCTCCTTAGTGTTCGGTTCAGTAGATTTGTGGAAAACACAAACGCTAATAGTGTTTGTGTAGTAAATCATTAAAAAGAATAGCGTTTTCCTGTTTGTCATCTTTCGAACACAAAAATAAAAATGTTCTTATCCAACTCAACAAAAATATGAGAATATTTAATTCCGTTCGGCTTTTTTTAAGAAACAACAAACTTCATTGTGTTTGGTTTAGCTCATTGGTGTTCGTTCGTTTTTGTTCTGCTTAGCGCCCTTTTGGCTGGTAAAAAAACCAAACAAAATACACATACGAAAAAAAAAACAAAAAGCCAGCAAAATAAGTTTACACAAACAAAACATATACAAAATACACACACACATAGGCTGTTCGTTCTGCGGTCGTTGCTAATTTTTTTTTTTTTGTTTATTAATTTCTTTATCAATAAAAAAAAGAAACATTATAGAACACTTAAATAATTAAAATGTTGGTCTACAGTATCACTACTGTACACTATATAATGTTCGGCTCTTTCTTGAAAATAGTTACTAACGGTATTAAGGGTTGTGTTCTTCTACAAAAACACAAAAAAAAAACAGATATCGTTTCTGGGTGTGTGAGCCGAACGCTAAATTATTTTCTGTTTATTTTCAAACACTTGTTTAATGGTTTTGAAAGAAACCAGCACTGTTTGGATTGTATTTCTCTTAATTATTGTACCCTAACAATACTATATAAGTTGTGCGACGAACAGTAACGCATAGCATATGTTATTGTTCTTGTTGTTATTAAGATCAATATATACATGTGGACTAAAATTCACCTTAAAGTTACAACATTTAACTATTTCAAGAGAACTCTCGATAGAGTTTAATCTTGAAAGAGTCAAGGGAAATACTAAACGTCTTAAGAAAGCTGGGCAATCCATTAAAAGTCTTGCTAATCTGACAAAAAAGAACGTTATTTTTAAAAGAACTTTTTTTTAATTTGAATATTAAGGTAGGCTTGAGTTCATAAAATTAAATTTTCATTATATTATTTTACTGAAGAAAGAAATTTTACAACATGAATTTAATGAAAATTTATTAATAATTTTTATTCTTGGCTGAGCTGGGGATCGAACTCGGGTTGAATTTACGTTTCGAGAATAATCACATTCTCATCATTAGAATACTTTGCAGTTCTACCCTCTGCACTACTGCCACCCAACAGTCAAACATCAATCTATAATCAATTGTATTTGTGGTTCGAAATTTGCAGTAATTAATTATAATTTTTCAATATATTTACATGTTTATTAATTTTCTTTTGTTTTTTCGTATTCTATCTGTGAAGTATTTATTATGATTTTTGTCCACTTTCGTCGACATTTTATTTGTTCAACTTAAAGTACAAATGTTAACAAATAGAGTCTGTGCCATAGCTATTTTTGGAACAATTGTGATTTTTTAGTTGAATTGTCAATTTTTAAATTGAATATTTAGTTGCTTGAGCTCATCAAATTTAATATTCATTTAATTATTTAACTGAAGGGAGAAATGAAATTTCAACTAAAAAGTCACAATTGTTCTAGAATTTTTTTCTTAACTTTATTGAATACTCCATGTTTCTCGTAAATTTTGACAAGCTGGGCACCCTTATAATAAAGCTAGTTCGAATATGCTTCTCTGAAGACATATATTTTTTTAATACTAGAACGCAATCTTTTGCAGAAGTATTCCTATCTACGGTCTTCCTAGTGTTAATCCACAAATATAGAGTTATAATGAACAAACATTTATTGTACTCCTCCCTCACAAACAAAGCTTTATTGTCAAGCTTAAAAAAGCTTTTTTGCAAGTGTACACCATTGTTATATATTTTTTTTTTGTTTTTTCGTAATTTATGTTATTCACGTTTAGTTTCTTTGTATGCAATTTATTTTACAAAATTTTTTAATTTATTATTACAAACAGCAAAAAAAAAAATAATATTATTAAAAGTTTTGGCGCCTGTCATTAACGATTTATGGCATTTCTTAACAAGTCTAAAATTATTTTAAATTCTATTATTACCATTATTCGAGATTTTTCCCCCATTTTAAAATACAATTGAAATTAAAAATTACTTTTCAAATTACCTTTAATTAACATGTAACCTTTGTGACCCCCCTAGAAAAAAAAGTTAATTGTGGTAAATTGAACACAGTTTTATTGCCACATTTATAAATTTTTTTAAAGTAAAAAAATGTGGCTGCTCGGGTTGGTTGCTTACGGTGGAAATTATTTGCTTGAATTGTAATTCAGTTGATTCAAAACGAGCCAATTTGGTTTGTGAGATTGTGGTAGTGGATGTTTTAAATTAACTTGTGTTTGCAATTTGATTTTATTTTATTTTTTTCAAACAATATTCTAGTATTTGTTTTATTAACAATAATTATAGGTAAACAATTTTATGTGATTTTTTACCCACCACCACTAGTGGTGAATGTGGGTATACCAAGTTTGTCATTCCATATGAAACTTTTTTAATATTCACCCCATAAAGTATGTATTTTCTGGGTACTTACGTTACGTCAAGTCGAACTAGCCATATCTATCTGTCCATCCGTCTGATGAATTTACCCTCACTCTCGAACGACTCAAAAGAAAAAAAAAACAATGTTGGTGTCAAATTGTTTCTAGTTCTCCTAAGCAGTTTAGGATTGCCATCAAGCCGAGTATCCAAATATGGACCAATCACTTTAACCACCTCACATTAATTGGTGGCGAAATGCACCGATTGTTTTTAAATTTTGCACAAATTCTTTTAATATGACAAGAAATCATTTTACTTCTACTACTAAAATAAAAACAAATTTTAAAATTTTGTTTTTGTTTAAATTAAACAAACAAGTTTTGCGTTTGTGTTCTAAAAACGTGCCGTAAATTTTGTGAAGAATTGTTAATAAGTCACCATTGGTCCCATATGATGCCCAATCTGGGAAATCATTTCAATACGCCTTAAGCCCTAGTAATTAAAGATTTATAAGACTAGAAATACTTCCATGGAATTTTGCGATAATTGATTCATAACTTAGCATATGGGGCGAATATAAAGCAACCCTCCAAAAAACACTTTAAACCCCATAAGGCATTAAAAAATGCACTGCTGTATTGCAGCTTGGCCCAAGTTAGGTTTTTAATTACAGCAATTCCTCTACACAATGTTGTGATAATCGATCCATGAACGCTTCAACGAAAAATAACCTCCTGAGTGCCTCGGTTCGATTCCCTCGATTCCCTCCAGAGACTCTGGTTTCTTTCCTGCAGACAAGCATAGAGCTTCGCGGGATAAGCTTAGGAAATTAAAAAAAAATAAAAAAAAAATCACTAAGGTCAAATTAAGTTTTTTATATGAATAGAAATAAAAGCATAAAAGTTTTTCATGGTCGGCCCGTAATTTACCATGGGTTATATAAAGCAGAGTTTTGGTAAAGATTTGAATACGCCTTAAATTTGGATACTGTGAGGTTAATTGTAAAAAAGATTGGTTGATAATTCAAAGATTCCACAAAAGTCTACTCCTGAATTATTCTAAATCTCTGTGAAGGGTATCAAAGATTCGGCACAATCAAATATAGCACTCTTGCTTGTTTTTCTTAATTTGTTTTTTTACTAATGATTTGTTTACTGAGTTAAGTGGAAATTTAGTTGTGGTTTTTTTTCGCATTGTATCTACAAGATTAATAATTAAGACTTTGTCGCCTTGTTGTGGCAAATTGTAAATTGTAGTCATTTAAAATGTAACAAACACTAACAAACCACTACTTTGAGGACTTTTGTATGTGGTTAAAAAAACTAGGTTTAATTCAATTTTAAATAGTTTTTATAATAAAAACATTCCTTGAACTTTTAACAACTTTTATGGTTGTCAAGTTAGTGTTTCTAAAACAGCTGCCCTTAAAAGGTTAATCAAAATGTTTTATTGTTTTGTTTTATAATTTTCTGGTGTTTGTTTTCGTTTAACAAAATCATTAACATTTTCATGAGTTAAAAAAAATTAAAGCTATAAAAGTTTTAATGATTATGAGGATGTATGGTTTTTTGTTAAAGGTCTTAAAATTTGTCTTCGTTTTTCAAAACAGTAATTAGCACAAAATTTATAATAACATAAAAAATTAACTTTTAACCTTTTTGCAATGAAAAGCATATACTGCAGTGACGTTCAAACACACATACTTTGATATTTCATTTGCAGTAAGCAGCTTTAAAAGCTCTTAACATTAGTTGTTCTTTCTTTGCAAAATAAGCAGCAAGCATTGTTGTCACCCCGATCTGATTGGCTGTGCTCTTGTCGGTGTAAAAGCACAAAAATTCTTTTGTAAAAGCCCGCACATTGTGCATATGAGCTGGATGTAACATATATTATGGTTCTTTCTAATAGCGAGCTTTACAAGACATACAATTTTTAATTAGCCCTTACCACAAAAGCTCCTTTCTGTTGAAAAAAGCATTTTTACCGGATCCAATTTAAAGCTTTTTCAGAATTTTTTTTATTTTGGAAATTTAAATCTTTTAGTTTCGTTAATTCCATAGTTCAATTAAAAAGCTTTATTTTATAAAAGCTTTATAAAAGCTTTTTTTAATAAATATTTTAACAAAAATTAGAAAAAAATAACAAATACAATATCTTATTAAGCTGCTTCAAAAGCTTCTTATTATAAAGTTGAAAACCAATGTTAGAAAAAAAAAACAAAAAAGATTTTCTTTTAAAAAATTTTTAAAAACTAAATTTAAAAAATTTTAAACAAAAATTTTAACACAAAGCTTTTTTATTTTTAAGCTATAAAAGATTTTTAGTTAAAATCTGAAGCTTTCCTTATAAAAACTCTTATGGCCGTTTTCTCATTACACGATTATCTTTTTTTCCAACGAAAAACTGCAAATTAAAGAAATTTGTTTTCTCAATGTCTAATTTGCTCATCTGCCAATTATTTATTTTCCTTTTATTAACCCTACAGATAAATTAAATCAGCTGACTCCAAACTTTGACATGAATTTTGAGAGGTGTTGCCAGCTGAAAGCAATGTTTTTTGACGGTATATTAAGAAACCCAAAATCGTTGACGGACAGTTTATCGCTCTAACAAATTTTTGTTGACATTAAGTAACAGACAGTTTATCGATACATTGAGGAAATGACCATTAATTTACTAAAAAAACAAGCTGAAAACTTTTCATTCAAAAGCTTTCAAAATATTAAAGCTTTCTAACACAAAAAGCTTTTTAAAAATGCCAGTTTATTTGCAATTGTATTCCATTTTCTTTTAAAATTAAAATTAAATTTAACAACATTCCAAAACCGAAAAAAAGTTCAAGAAAGCTTTTTTGCTATATTGTAATTGTTTATGCCAGAGCTATAAAACTGCACTTGTTGTTGTGTGTTTACTATAATCATGTAACACATTTATATTTATTTTGGTTGCTGTTGTTGTTGTCTTTCCTTCTGTCTTCCTTGCAATTTGTGGCCATAATCATTTCTTAGTCAAATGTAATTATTTTTTCAATTGTACACCTTTTAGACACTGAAAGCTGATCACATGCACAAACGTCTGAATATATTGTTGAATGTTGGTCAAGACAAAATAGGCAACATCAGGTTGTTGCTTGACCAACGGAATAACATGAATAAATGAATGAATTGGTTGGTGGCAGAGGTGGTAACGATCGGCATTCTGTTGCAAAAACAATAATAATGTTGGCTTATTTTTTTTTATTATACATTTTCAAAACTTCCGTCCGTTTGCAAATAGTTTTCTTTTAAAACATAAAAAAACTGTATTCAAAGCGGCAACAGGCAATTGCAACATGGTCTTATAAATATATAAGAGTATTTTATAAAGTATGGCAAGAACAACTGCAGTCTTTTTTTAATACAGTAGCAATTGTTGGCCAAGCATCGCGTGATCACAGACAATTTAGCCAAAGAATATAGATACATACAACTGCAACACATTATGCTGCACCAATAACACGAACAATTCTACAACAAAGGCAACAAATTTTACAAAAAAAAAAAAAAAAAAAAATGATCCTGTCGTCATCTGCTGCTGCTGTTGTTGCTGACATTACGGCTGTTATAATTTTAATAATATTTGAGAAGGGGGGGCCAGAATTGGCTGCCAACCAGAGCATCCGTTAACGTTATGCTTGGCCTTTTTGCCAATTTTATAGAACTATATATTTCGTTGTGGTTGTTGTTCTTATTTTCAGTAGTGTATTTACCTTTTAAAGCCATAATTATTACCAATACTACACTTTTCTAAATTAAAAAAGAAAACTAAATACTGAAACTCTATGCAAACCTAGAGTTTGTCTTCTACTGGCCATAACGTCAGCTACCGATGGATGATGTTGTGCTTGAGAACTATAAAAAGATTAGCATGTTCTTACTAAGAACGCCAACTATAAAAGTGAAATAAAGTTAAAAGAAAAATTGAAAATTAAATAACTATAAACAGGATCTAGAATTTAAAACTTTTAACTTATTAACACAAGCGCAGGCGCTTAAAATACGTACGTAGGGTTCGTTTGTACCGACAGACGATCTGTCTGTTGTCCGTCCTTTATGATTAAGGCTGTTAACTCCAACACATGTATTGTTGTGTTAGTAAGTGTATTCTTATACAACAGACTCTATAAGAGCTTTTAAAGTTTCTTGATTAGCTTTAAGATATTGTTATTACTTTAAGTTAGATTTAGTTTTTTTTTTTTTTTTGTTTTCTTATTCGTGGCTTTATATGAGAGAACAAAAATTATTTAACAGATATGGCAGACAAACTTATTACAACTTAATGACTGAAATGTTGGCATTACAAAAAAAGGAACGACCCTTTTCAAAGTGGAATGAAATGGAAGCACATAATGACTACAAAGGCTGAAGACTTGTTCATCTAAGTAAAATTAAATTGAAACAGGTGTTTTTTGGAATTAAGAGTAATTTGTGGGTAGAATGGAATTTAATATTAATTCGGTTTAAAATAAAAGGAAAAATTTATTTAATAATAGGAAAAATGGAAAAAATGTTGAAATTTTTAAATACTTTTTTGATACAAAAAGTTTTGTAACTATTAAAATTGAGTAAATACTTTTTTAAAAGAATACTTGAAAATTTCAACAATTAAAAATTTTCAATAGATTTCCATATCAAAAAGTAAATTTTAAGGAAAGCTTTGAACTTTTTACAAAAATGGTAAATTAAAACATGATTACAAACGTTTGCAACATGTTGCTCTTGATAATTTCAGAAAAAATGTTGCAACTACGAGGACAAATTAAATCCGGTTTTGTATTTATTATACACTTCACCACAGGTGAATAGGGTTTTTCATATACAGTATAACCTCGTGAATCCGGACTGCTATAGTTTCAGCCTTTGTCCGTGTAACTGAATCGTCCGGACTACAGTTTAAAAAAAATTTTTGGGTATAAGGAATTAGGAACGGTTAAGAGCATATAAAGTTGAACAAATGTTATTCATATCCCGACCTATAGTATCTGTTCGTCTGAACATGAACGCTTTGGCAGCAACTTTGAACAACTTTTGCCAATATAAGTTTTGGTAGTAATTTGCCATGCAGGGTTTAGTAAAAAAACCAAAACTTGAGATATCTTATGACTTAAAAACATTAAAAATATTTGTACCATCTTCTTTTAGAATTGCCGAACACAAAAGTAGATTGCATGGCACATTGGCACTAGTCAGAAAAAGCTTTTTATTGGATTTATGAACAACAGGGAGATCAACGCTTTAAATGATCTTGGTTTTTCTCGCTCCTATTACGATAAGAATCTATCTTATGATATTTCTGTAACTGTATTTCAGTTTTCACCACTATGAATCCATATTGTAGAGGGAGAGAAAAAAAAAGCTTGTCCGGATTACAAGAAACAAAGTTTTTAAATGTACGAAACATTGACTTGTCTGGATAGGAAAGTGTGGACTAGCGAGCGTCGGGATTATAGAGGTTGCACTGTACAAGTTTGTCAATCCGTTTGTAATTTCTACATTATTGATGAAAGACCCTATAAAGAATTATATATTCTGGATCTTTCTGAAAAGCGAAGTAGATTTAACGAGTAGAGGACCCCAGAAACGATGGGAAATATGTTGTTTTTCATTAAACAGCTCACCAATCTTTTTAAACCGTTGCATCAAACCGTTTTGATTTCTAAACAAATTAAAAGCTGCTGCAAAAATTAAGTTCTTGCAATAGCAATAGCTAAACATTTTATATTGAAATCTCACCATATAAAAAAAGAGCAACAAGGGGTTTATTTGTAAAATTAGAGGCAGTCGTGGTTTTTTGAGGACCAATGTGGCTAGGTAAGGTTAGGTTAAGAAGGGTTATGTGCCCAAGGGCACACTTCCACTTGGAGACCGGTACGGTCCATTGCGAATCCCTTCGATGAAAAGAAAAAAGTAGAAAAGAGAAAAGTAAAGAAAAGAAATATGAGGTGGATAAAATCCAGAGAATTAGGAAGTTAGTAGGTAATATGAAGAACAATTTCCCTCTCTACAGTCCCCTCAACAGAAACAACCGCACTATTTCCCTGACAAACCCCAGTAGATCAGCTGGATTACATCCAGCGATGCACTCCAGTTCGTCATGAAACCTGTCTCCTAGCCACTTCTGTCTGGGACCCTGCATCCTAGGATAATGGCACAGTACATGCTCGATCGTCTCCAGCTCCTCTGAATCATCGCATAATCTGCAGAAGTCCGGTATGGTGTTGTCTCATCTGCCCATAAAAGCCCTAACGGGACAATGACCCGTCAAGAACCCTATAAATGTTCTCAGATCACCCCTATCCAATCCCAGTGGAACCCTGGTTGCCCCCGCGTCCAACCTGGGCCATAGACACCCTGAGTCCACTCTGTCCCCCTAGGATCGGTTAACGTCATCGGATCCACGCCAGATTTCCCTATCCGGGAACTCCACTGGTGGTGTTACACCGAAGTCCAGGGTCATGATTCTAATGTGGCTAAATTTCAATTGCAAAATTTACCAGAGCATACGTGACCCGGAAATCCCATTTCAGTAGACAGGAGGACATCTTCAATTCAAATATGTAAATACTAGAGGTCTGCAAGAATAAATAAAAAGCAATTTCAACACACTCATTTGTTTTTTAACTGCAATTAGTCAAGCACACAATCATAACGAAACAAATGAAAGAATAAACAAACACAAAAAAAAATAAAAACTCTTTCAATTCAGTCAACTCAGTCAACTCAAGTCAAATGAGTTAAATATTCAAATGTAATTTGAATATAAAATATCTGTACCTACACATTATGTATGTATGTGTAAGCTTAACTCTTTTAAATGAAATAAGCCACAAGCTTACACACATATTATGTCAAAGTATTCAAATAAATGTATGCACATTCAATAATTCAAAAATTATTCGAATGTTTTTTGTAAACTTGCTCTCTCTAACGGGTCATTCCAATGTTTTGTTATTTATGAATGACTCTCAAATTCATTTACAGTAAACAAGTTTTTTATTCAATTTATTCACTCTTATTTTTGCATACGGTTTACTCTATTCTTGTCTTTTTGAATGTTTTTTATTTGAATAAATGTTGTGCACTTTGAGTAAAGGCAAACGAGTGAGTTATTCAAAGCGGACCTCTAGTAAATACTTTATAGAATCTAAGACCAATATTGTAGAAATTGCAAGCAGAATGATACATTTATATATACCCATGCCTGATATGCTAAAGGGTATTAAAAAAAACAAATTTTTGGAATTAATCTTTAAATAGACTTTTATGAATCATCGGTTGCCATACTTCATGATTCGCAGTCAATCTTTGTTGTTAAACCTCACACTCTATTATGATTATAGATTTGTAAATTGTATTACCTCCACCAAACACCTAGCAGCACCTCTTAAATTGAACAATTTTCCACAATAGCCTTAAGACAATACACAAAACAGCTTAAAATTTATTTGTGTTAATTTCAAAGCTGTTTCGGCCATAAAATAATTACACTTAATTTATTTGCATTGCAAGACAGTTTATTGGTGCGTGTGTGTGCAAAATTACGTAAAAAAATAAATAAATTATAAATTAATTAATTTAATTAATTATTATGTTTGTTAAAATACACTTGATGAAAAAAAAAACTGATTTCTATCTCAATGGAAAAAAAATATAAAACAGATATTATTTTAACGTATTTAAAACATATATACAGTTACAAGACATTAATGGTTTGTGTTAATAAATCAAAAGCTGTTAAAATTATTTGGTTTATAAAAGAAAAGTTGTTTGATCTAAATGATAAAATTTTTTGAGAATAGAAAAAACAACAGAAAAAAATTTACTTTAAATGTCCCAGCAATTATTACAGATAATTATTTTGAATATTTCTATAGCACTTCGGATATGTTTGGTTAACAAAAAGGTGCTAAAAACGTCTGTGCAGCAGATTTTGTTCAAATAATGAATAACATTGATTTGCTAAATAAATAGCTAAGAAATTTATTTCAAGATCTTAGCAGCTTCATTTAAAATATTGTAGGTTACCTTTAAAAGTACTTTTCCCCTATTCACGCTTATAAGTTCTTTTGGTCTTAATGCAAAACAAAAGAGACTAAGTCAAATTTGTTTAACAAATTTACAAGATCATGTTAAAAGTTGTTTCTTTTTTAACTAAAGTTTTTGACTTAGATGCGGGTGTGTTAAGTAAACAGTTAAAATACACAAATGTGGAGAGTATGGTTTAAAGGAGAAATCTCGCTTATTTTAGACAATTTCTAAAGTTTATACTAATTTAAGTTGAATCGATTTTAAATTTTGCTATGTTCAAAACAAGAAATATTTCATTTTGGCTCCCTACTACTTCCCATCTAAGAAGTTCAATACCGAATTTTGTCCCGTAATTATTTTTTTTTATAATTTTAAAATTAATTTTCTATCATTCTATCAAATCAAAAAAGTCCTTTGTTAACAAAAATATTCTCGCTTAAAAAAAATTCAAAACCGAAAATCACTATTTAACACAAGATGAAATCCTGTTTTTAAAAAAGTTCCCTCTTTTACAGGGACTGAGGTCATTATACAAAAAAGTGCCTGTAATACGTTAAAAGTACCAAAAGTCTTTTTGTATGCTTTTACACAAAAAAATTCCACTTAAAAAAAGTAAAAGGCTTTTGTGCGTGGAAAAGTCTGCTTTGATACAAAAAATCACACCTGAACTCCTTTTTTATATAAAAATTTAAAAAAATATAAATTTTAACTAAAAGTGATTTTTCGTGTTAACACGTAAGAGTGCTATATTTGGCTGTGCCTAAGCTTTGATACCCTCCACCTAAAGTTAGAATATTTAAGGCGTGGGCATTTTATGTGGCCTATTGTCAATTATACCCCAATCTAGTCTTATGAAGCTGTGACATACCAAATTTTACTACATTAGCACTATTCTTTACAGTTTAAGGCGCACTTTAGTGTTTCCGAGAGTAGGCCTTGTGTGGGCCCTATGTTAAATTATGAATCGATCATCTCGAAACAAGATTTCTAGTAGTTTAAAATAAATGTGTACAAAATTTTATGTCAGTCTGTGCCTTCCGCGCCACCGTTTTTGTTAGTTTTTTGAAACAAAATTATTCATTTTTAAGGTAAGTTGTTCAATATTTGGATTCATCAGTTTTTTTTTGCAACTGAACCGATTGTGCTGGATTTAAATTTCAAACTGCTTAGAAGAACTTGGAAGAATTTGACACAAGTACTGTTCTATTATGATTTCAACAGACGGACAGACAGATAGACATGGCTGAATTTTTTTTTAATTTTCTATATAAATGGGCAAATTTTTGTATTCAATCATCGAATTAGAATTTCTCAAGGACCTAGAATTTATATACTTTATGGGAGTCTTAAATGCACATATCGCTCATTTACTTTAATAGTGACATAACTCAAAAAAATTTAATTTTGGAGTTAGTGATGCAGAATTGTTCGCTTTATTTTTCTCTATATTGTGTATAAAATTCATCTTTACATCTTTTATACTTTCGTTTATCTCGAAATGGAAATTAGCGATATGTTTGTTAAAAAAGTTTCACACGGAATGACAAACTTAGTATACCCTCTTCACAACTTTTGAAGTGGAGGGTATAAAAAGTGTCAATTATACTAAAAGTCACACTTGACTTTAAATTAAATTTTGAGAGCAAAAAATTACTTTCGACGCTAAAAGCGGTGCATATACAGTTTCGATGCGAAAGCTAAATGCTTACTTGGCACTCTCTTTCACTTTCGCAAAATTTTTTTAAAACGAAGCAATACTGGCAATAAGAATTAAAGATAACGCAGATTTGAAATTGGAAAATTCAAATAAAAAACTAGTGATGATTTGCGAAAATGATAAAGAAGAAGATGCGAAGGTAAAATCCACAAACGCATTATAGAGTACCAATCACTAGATTTGCTAACATTTTCTTTCGCATTGCAATATAGAGTAGCGCCCCAGAAGTCGGTTTTTACATCAAAAGTTCCTTTTCAAAACAAAAGTCCCTTTTTCATGAAAAAGTCACTTTTGACGCACAAACTCTTTAGCATTACTCAAAATCTCTTATAATTTAAATTAAATTTGAGGAAAAATTTTACTTATGCCCCTAAATTTAATCGCTTTAGGATGTGTTTACACAAAACGTAATTTTTGTCATCAAAACTCAACTGGTAGGGCAACTAACGCTTCGCCACTACTGTTTATATTTGCTCGTTTTAATAATCTATAGGCGACTTGCGGTTAATCAACCACATCCTTTATAGACCCTTCTAAAAAAAAACCCACATTTTAAAAGCAAAAATTTTGTGAGAACATTTTCGTAATTCTTGTATTTTTTGCTAAAAAAACAACAAGTGTATGCGTGTCTTTTAACTCTTTACTTTCAAAAAAAAAAGGAAAAAATAAAAGTCAACCACAAAATAATTGTTGCAGCATTGACACTATTTGTAATAACAGCGAGACTACAAATGACAACAGCAACAAATAAAATAACAAATAATTTCAAATTATTGTAGCAATAACAGAAAAATAAATTTAAATATTTTAGTTTTTTTTTTTTATTTTTTTTTTGCTATAAAAGAATTTTTATGTGTATTTAGCTCAAGAAAACCACAATGTAACAAACAACAGCCACCAACAGCTGTATTTTAAATGTAAAAATATAAATTACAAATCTTACATAAAACTGAAAGAAAAAGATTACCATCTTTTTCTTCAAAATTAAACTAAAAATCATTTTGGCATGCTTTTTCACAAAAGCAAAAAAAAAAAAAAATTTTTGCTGGTGCACCTACAACATATTTTTAAGATAAAAAAAAATAAAAAAAAAATTGAATTGGCCTGATTTTTTTTATTCTTAAAACAAAAATAACATTTATATCAAGATAACAATCATCATCAGCATTATGCCCATCGCCAACCAGTGGCCGCCAACGCCGCCACCGTGTTTTAAAAATAAAGAATTTTTAGTTTCTTTTTTGCTTTTCACTAAAATTTTTAGTTTTAATTTTTTTTTTTTTTTTTTTGCGGGCATTATTAAACAAGTTTATTTAAATTCCTTTTGGCTTTTAAATTGCTTATCGCCAATGAAATAATCTTGTTGCACTTTCTGTATTTTCTTCTTTGGTTTATTAAAAATTATAAAAAAAACATATTCACTTTTTTTAATTTTGCCAGAAAACTGCCAAAATTTATCTAAATCATTTAATCTAAATTGCATTTTGAATTTAAGACAAACATATAAGAAAGACGGACATACGGACAGACTTTCAACTGAAAAAAGGGCTGCACTTTTTGTTTATTGCCACTTATTAAAATTTCGTTTTTTTTTTTTTTTTTGTTGTTGCTTTGTAAGTTTAAATTATATTTTATTAAACAAAAAAAAAAGCTCAAAAATTTCACCTGCTTTCTTTTAGAAATTAATAAATATGATTACAATATTTATTAAATAAAAAGAGAATTATAAAAAAAAAAAAATAAATGCTGTAAAGTTTTAAAATTAAATAAATATCTTAATAATGTTTAAAAATGTTCAATTTAAATTTTAATACAAAATGTATTTCTATTTATTTATTAAGAGCTGTAAATATTATTCTGACTTAATTTGCCGAGCAATATTTATTTTGAAAGTTGCACAGTGGTATGGATGGCTTCATACATTTTCAAAATCGGCCACGCCCACTTCCCATACAATCCAAATGAATTTGTTCGCGTTAAAATCTTCCTATGCAAGCCAAAGTCTTCAAACTTGCCGCATTTCTAGAATAAACTAAATATGCGTGCCGAGTTTCATTAATATCAGCCACGCCCAACTCCCATACAATCCAAACCAATATTTTCGTGTAAAAATCTACTTATTCAAATTTGATACATATACATTCTAGATAAAATCAATTTATTCATGCCGAGTTTCATTAATATCAACCACGCCCACCGCCCACCGCCCATCTCTAATACAATCTAAATAAATTTTTTCACATCAAAATCTTCCTATTCAAGCAAAAATCTTAAAATTTTTTGCAAACACTTGCGAGAATAAGCAAACTATGCGTCCCAAAATGTATCAATATCAGCCACGCCCACCTCCCACCTTTCATAGAATCTAAATCAAATTTTTTCGCATTAAAAACTTTTCCTATTCAACAC
The DNA here is from genome assembly GCA_963931875.1 of Pollenia griseotomentosa. Classification (NCBI taxonomy): domain Eukaryota; kingdom Metazoa; phylum Arthropoda; class Insecta; order Diptera; family Polleniidae; genus Pollenia; species Pollenia griseotomentosa. The sequence continues at coordinate 122,708,840 of OZ007562.1, read as the reverse complement.
TTATAAAATTATTACAGTAACTGATTGTGGGTTATTAAATTCGTTTTCCGTACTGTTAAAATTTAATAAAAATATAGTTGTTTTACGAATAATTTTATTTTTTAACATTTATGTTTGTTATTCAAAAAACAAACTACCAAAAAATAATGTTTTTCCGTATTTATTTTGTTATGTAGTTTGATTTTTGTCGGTTAAAATATATTTTTTGAAAGTAAAGACTATTCAATTTTAAGGAATATGCAGTTTAATAAATAAAAAATTTAAAAATGAATGTAAAAATCATTTGTTTTAAATGAAATGTAAATGATCCGTTTTTTTAATGAATTTTAAGTTGTTTCAAATGAATTTTCGTTTGAATTTAACTACATAATACTTTGAGTGAAGCAAAAGTCTTCAAATTTGATAAATACACTTTCTAGATAAAATCAAATATACATGCCGAGTTTCATTAGTGTCAGCCACGCCCACCTCCCATACAATTCAAATGAATTTGTTTGCATAAAAATCTTCCTATTACGGGAAAGTCTTCAAGTTTGCTAAACACAATTTCTAGAATAAACAAAACATCCATGCCAAGTTTAATTATTGTTAACCACGCCCACCTCCCATACAAACCAAAAAAATCTTTTGCATTAAACTTTTTTCAGTGTTTAAAAAACTGCAGTAAAAATAAAAAAATTGCTCTTTCTTCGACTTTTTCATAGGCCAAATATTATATATAACCAGTCGCAGTCAAGTAAAACGTAAATACGAAAAGTTATAAGCAAAAAATTACTTTGGCAGTCGAACTGTTCGGAACTTTTTGGTTTGACCGACTGAGACTTTTAATAAATTCTGAAGTAAAGGCAGAAAAGAAATTGAGTGTGAAAAATCGCTGTTCGATATTTTTACCCAATTTTCTTACATTGTTAAGAATGCTAATACTTTTGAACAATTTTTAATTGATGATTATGGATTTTAAAAGAGTCACGATTTTTTGGATGTATGACATCCCGAACAACACACAGTTTTGAGAATTAACTTATATATTTTCATATTTTGGATCATTAAAAACTGATTTTTTTATTTAAAAAACTCTAGCCACTCTTATTTAGGTTGGCTAATAAATTTAAGTTAAATCCTGCATACATGGTTAACAGGAATCGAGAGTAATTTTTTTATTTATAGGGATTCATACAACTAAAACAAACTAAAAATAGTTAAACAATTTTCAAAAAGTAAAAAAAGTAATTGTTATTTTGCAATGACAATTTTTGTGAGGATTTAGTTAAGTCAATATAACGAATTTTTTCGCAAAATTTGACGATTATCAAAACATTTAACCAAACCAAATTTCATCAAATTATCTCTTAAATTTCGATTTGTACGTCTGCCTGGCAGCCAGCCACAGATAGACAGACAGTTGTATGTTCGGTGAATGGGCAGCGAATGGACTGCAAGCTGAACCAGAAATTTATCGTCAAATCATCTTCAGCGATGAGGCTAATTTCTGCCTAAACGAGTGAGTATGTATATCTTGAGGGGATATGGATCCAACAAGGTGTCGCAACATGCCATACAGCGCCTGAAACCTTGACTTTGTTGAGCCAAACGTTTGGTGACCAAATTATCTTAAAAATGGATTTGTGAATTGGCCACCTCGTTCCTGTGATTTATCACATTTGGACTACTTTTTTTAAGGTTAGTCAAATTAATGGCCTATGCTGATTAACCAGCAAAGATTGATCACTTAGAAGCCAACATTCGACGCATCCGACTTAAGCACCGAAGAAGTGCTGCAAGATTAAACCAACAGGAAAAATATTGTAACTCGTGTCAGTATTTCTCGCATCGTTAACTTTTTTACATGTAGAGTTAAAAGAAAATTCCATCGTTTCTCGTTTCTGTGAGAAAAAAAGTGTTTCTGTATTTGAATACGAAAACAGACAACACTGATTTAGTTGTTGCTAAAAAAGTTCCAGTAATTTTGTGTCAGATGCAAGCAAAACGCCAAAAAAAAAAAGAAATAAACTATAAAAACAAAACAATGAAAGGGTTAAAAAAATATATATATAATAAAATATAACAATTGTGTTTTATTTATTTTCATCATTTAAATTATTCTATCATCATTTAAACTCTATTTTCCATTAAAATTAAAATAAAATAGTTTAAAAACTAATTTTTTATCTAAAATATTTATATTTTCTAAAGTTTGGTTTTTCTTGCACACAGAAAAAATAAAAATTGATTTTAATTAAAAAATTTGTGATATTAATTAAAAAATTAATTAAATTTGCACCAGTAAACAAATTAATAGTATCAATTAAACCAGTTAATAGTATTAATTAAACGTTTAATTCACTTGATTAAATGTTTAATTCAGTTGATTAAAATTTTAATTAAAACTGATTATATTTTTGATTAATGCTTTAATTGGTGAAAAATGTGGGAGAATTTTTTCTGTGCACTACTTTGAAATGTGACTTGTTTAAACAGTTCTTGTGAAAAACTTTTCGTAAAATATTGTTACATCTTTCCAATAATTGTAACAAGAAAATACAATATAATAGTCTGGTGGTGTATAAAAGTCATTCCTAAAAATTTAAGGAATAGAACTATTACAAAAAAAGCTTTATAAAAATACATAAATGAAATGTAACTCATAGAATAAATTCGAAAAATAAAAAAATGTTGAATTAAAATAAAATAGTTTAAAAACTAATTTTTTATCTAAAATATCTATATTTTCTAAAGTTGGTTTTTCTTGCACTACTTTGAAATGTGACTTGTTTAAACAGTTCCTGTGAAAAACTTTTCGTAAAATATTGTTACATCTTTCCAATAATTGCTGGAAAATTATTTAATTGACAGATAATTCTCGCAAATTAAAGATATAGAAACCCTTTTGTGAGAAAAACATTTTCTGTTTCATTTTTTACTGTTTTTGTTGCAACTCACTCGTTTCATGCGAAACATTTTACGATGAGAGAAATACTGAAGTGGGCTACTGATTTGCCTGAAAGACTCAGTTTGCTGCCAAATTCTGTGATTTGCTTTTACTATCCAGACTATCGTTTAGTTGTATCATTATAAAGAACTTGGAATTTCTTTTTATTTTCGAATTAAGGCAATAAGAATTTAATTTTTTATAAATTAAACGCGTGACAACAAAATTTGTTTAGCACAACTAAACTTTTGCTTTAGCTTAAAAATATTTTTAATTTATTTAGCAATTACCTTTTGCGAAACTTAGTTTTATAACACTGTCGTCAGCAGGCGCCTTTAGTACTTTTTAAAAAACAAATACATTTTTTTACATAAATTTTTTTTAAAGAAAATTCAGCAATTTCTTGAAATCGTAAACAACTTGAATTAACGAAATTTGTGTTAAATATAAAAGAAAGCATGAATTAAACGCAAAAACCCACATTATGAATGAATAAAAAAAAAACTTTGTTAATAAAAAATTAAAACAAAAAAAAAAAAAAAAAATGTCATTGTGTTAATTAGTTTAATGAAAAAAAAAAAAAAAATTAACAAAAAAGTAATGGTTGCTTTAATAAAGTTATTAAAATGGTTAAAAAAAAGTAATAAAACACAGCAACAGCAAGTTTTAATTTCATTAAAGTTTCTTTTTTGAACTTTATTAAATTTATTAAAATAATAACAATTAACAAAAGCTTAGTTGTCAAGTTTAAACAGAATTGTTAAATGACCTTAATAAAACAGATTTTTTTTTCATTCAAAATTATAAAAAAAAATAATTTTGGAAAAAATTTAACAAAACAAGAAAAATATTAAAAGTAGGACATACATCTATACACAAGTAGTTAAGCAGGTAACTAGTTTTAACAAATTAAAAATATTTTTTTTTGAAAATTCTAGCAAATTCTTTCACTTGAACTATTCCAAAATCTTTAAGTCCTTCACATTGCTAACAAAAAAATTCTTTAACAAAAATTTTCCAAATTCAATTTAAAGCAAAAAAAAAAACATTTTTTTCCAATCAAAACTTTATTTCGTTTATTACAAAAGTAACAATCTGTCTAAAACGTTCAACATTTTCAATGGCATTAAAAAAAAAATCATTTCATATCATAAAATTCTACTTTAAAATTCACCTGTATACAAACAAATCCTACAGCAAAATAATAAAAACTTTATGTCTACTCGCCACAATATGACAAATACTTGCCTCAGTAAAAAAATAAGATCTACAAAAAAAAAAAAAAAAACAATTTACAAACGAAAAAAAAAACATAAATGCAATTCCTTAGTGGCCTAAAATAGAAGGTCGTTGGTGTTTACCATTTTTAGTTAAAAACGTTAAAAAACTTAAACAAAAAACTTAAAAAAAATCAAAACTAAACTCCTGCGCCTCCCATGCAATATCTATGTATGTTTGTAGCTTTTTTCGTCTACAATGTGCGTTCAATACCAAACAAAAGATTTAAGCTACAAACTTGAGATGATCAAAATGTGAACTTAAACAAACAAACACAAGTACACACGCACACACTCATACGCATGTTTAAACACTAACACTGGTTTAAAGTCTACGCAATTTGAGCGGTGACAAAAAAGTACTTAAATATTTTTTTTTTTTGTTAATAATAGGCGAAGTTTGAAGCTTCTAAGCAGCTAACCCACGATTCTTAGAGAAGAAGTTCAACTTCAAAAACAAAAAACTATATACTTCCATAATTATCACGGATACTTATGCAGCTCAATGATAGTAATGCTATTGCAACCATATTTTGCTTAAAAAACTGTTTGGTTACGCAATCATAACCATATTGTGGTTGCCTTATGACTTGGTTACTAACATCATTTTACACGTAAAAATAAAAGTCACCTTTAACAAAATTTTTTTAACTTAAAATTTTTAAACCTTTAATGGTTATTTTCCATATAAAAAAGTAAAATAAAAAAAATGTCCCGTGCAACCATGTTATGGTTTAATTAATCCTCCATACGAAGGCAATTATCCTGCTATGATTGTCTTTAATCACGTTGTGGCTTATAATAATTATATGACCACAAATAATTCTATGGTTGTTTTTAAACAATAATTAATATTTTCTTATTTCCTAACAGCAACATGTTATGGCTGATTAGCCACCATACTGTTATTTGAGGTAAACATAATTATGTTAACATAACATAATTGAACGCAACCAAAATATGCATAAGACATTTTATAGAGAACTGATTTAATTATAATATTTTACCTGTTACAACAATATGCTTAAACCTATTTGTTAAAAATCTTTATTTTAGATATGACCATAATGAAGAATAAATTTTTTTTGCGCGTACCAACTGGCCAACTTTTATATGGAAAAAATCAAACATCCCAGTCCGCTGCGTTATCATATATACAACTAAACAGAACTCAGTTCAGTATCCGACAGATTTAACATTATCGTGGCTACCTTTCATGACTTTTAGCACCGGATTAATAAAGCGCATCCATGCCGTGCACGCATATTCTAGGCACTGACTGCAAAAGCAGCTTTTGTCGAAAACAACTGCACACTTGTTTAATGCTAACAAATTTGAAAGTCAAAAGTCAGCCCCATCTTTAAGTTAAGCCTTCATTCGTTTGGAGTTTAACCCATAAAGTCTTAGTTGCTACTGCATAATATCCCAGCGGTAAATATTGAAGCGACCGCAAATGGCAGGCTTTTTTGAAGGCCTCTATACTTCTTTCTAAAAGATTCGCTTCAGATTGCCTTCAGAAGTATGCCTTCTTGAAGGTATAACTTTCTGCCTAAAAGACATTCCAAAATATTCGGTACACATTCGAAAGGCAATGGTGCAGTTTTATTTTTTATTTTTAGTGACCTTCTTTACTCCCTTCTTAGGGAAGGGAACGATGTTGATATTTAAGGGAGTGTGGAAGGCTTACTCCCAATGACAACCTGTGTAAACAATAAATAAGTATGGAATGCGGCGAGAAGGGCATGTGACTGCTTAATGAGGCCTTCTGTTAGGCCTCTTTACTCATTCCTGTTACCACTGGGATGATACTAAATTGACGGCTTTTAAGGATCTACCAATTAAAAAAAACAGATAATTTCCAAAGGCGCAAATAAACTAACTACAGGCAAGGTAGAAAGAAAGTTTGGCAGGTTTGTATTGAATGTATTGAAGTGTAAGCACTCTTTCTGCTTTGTTGAGAGCAGCTGATTAATTTTATAATACTTTATGTTCGATTTATCTCTATTTTTCTCTTATGATGCTAAAGATTACAACGAAGTATTTGTTTTATTACATGTATAAAACAAAAAAGTATTCCACCAAATTATACAGTAGGTAAGGTTCCTTGATCAGATATCGAGAGACAGCTCACTTGGGTCCTTCAGTGGTCCATTTGAAAGAAAAAATTATACTTCATACTCATCATACTATCGCTCAAGAATCGAACGGAGAATCTACGGTATATTGACTATATAGTCTATCAGATTACTATCAGATTTTTTATGTCCATGTCTGGTAGAAAATAAGTCTAACCATAGTGTTTATAGTGTGTACAAATTGAAATAAGGATTAAGGATCATTTAAAAAACATAGATTCTTCAGAAATTGTACAATGTAGTCTATTTGCCCCAATTAGAGATATCGGCCAGTTGGCCCTTAATTAATTATCTAGGCCCGAAGAATTATATTGATTCACCAAATACTTGGATGGCAAACTGGATCGAATAAAAAGACTAAAATAAAAATATTCTTAAAATTTACCCAGCTGTAGAGCAAAAACTTCTGCGGATACTGCAGGTAGAAGGAGAGTCGTAAATTTCTACACAGATGGTTCGAATTTCGGAGTGCACTCAAGGAAGTTCAACCTATATTTATCACGAAGACTATCGAATAAGTGTAGCGTGTTCCAGACGGAAATACTTGCCATCGAAAAAGCTGTTGACTGGCGTGGCCTCGAACACTAATTTTTTGATTGACAGATTGTTGCTACAATCGATAACTGAAAGGGACATATCACTTAGGGTATCTGCAACCACGGGACATTACAGTTTCGACAACGAAAGTATGGAAAAAAACGTAGATCCCCAGCTTTGTCACTGTCCTGAACTGGCCGATCCGCCACCGGAGTGTAATTTTACCTTCAATGCATGTTCGTTTTGGTGTTACGGTCAGATGCTAGATCATTGGGTCTAAGTATGTCAGATAAGTACTGACTGTTTTTTTACCCAGCCTTATCTAACCAAGATTCATTAAGGTTAAAAATTTGCTATAATTTATCAGAAATTAGGGCAAAGGGTTTTGTTTGATATCTCATTGAGATCAGTTAGTAATGGGGATAAGTTTAAATTAATCCAAACTATGAAGTGGAAATCTCGAAAATAAATTTAGGATATTAGCAAATCCGTAAGATAAATCAGATGTAATAATTTTGGCCAGTAAATAATACAGTCCCTTAATAATTTATATATTTGTTAACACATTAGCTGGGACATAACAGCATTCATTGAAAATACAGCTAAAAACTGGTCCTACTGGTCCTAAAAATGCCTTTACTTGCTGAAACAGAAGAACACAAGGCTCCGCTTTGCCAAAAGTTCTTAATAAAACTTGGATTTTAATACTTTGTGGCCAACTGTAGGGCATTTTCCACACATTTATTTATATGCGTATAAAGTCTAAAGCATTCAAACATATTTATAGCAAAACGCATTGACTTGACTTGGTAAGACAAGCATATATGATCGATCTTGACGTTTGTTGTTTTTGTGTATTTTTTTGTTTTTTTTGTATTTCATTTAGTATTGTTTGCTTATACACTTGGCTTAAATCAGGCAGACAGACAGACTTTAAAAATCAGATACATAGATAGACAGAGTGAGTGCTGTAAATGCTTTAGCATCATTTTATATTATACATTTTTTGTTGTTGTTGTTGTTGTTGCAGTTGCAGTTGCATATGCGTTTGTGCATTTGTGTATGTTTAACGTTCAAATTAAAAGTGCGTTATGCGTTTTAAGTAGATTCTAAAGGTGAAGGTGTAAGTAAACATTTTTTTCTTGCTGCTGCTGCTGCTGATTTTGTTGCAAGCTGCAATCTATCCTCTACTTTTATGGCTAAAAAAATACAGTTTTTTTTTAGCAAACGTTATTTTTTCGTTGTTTAGTTTGGTGGCGAATAACAAAAAAAAAAAAAAGTTGTTTGATGATAATTGTGTTGTGTTGCAGCAGCAGCAGCAGTTTATAGTTTTCAGATAAAATATCATTATAATTTGTAAAATTTTTATTAAATTTTAATGTTCTTGCCATTTTTATTAACGCGTGCATGTTCTTCATTCTTACCGTTTTTTCGCCTTTAATTATTTAAAGCGAAAAACAATGACAAACACACACAGACACACGCCAAGATAAAAATCTTTCTTTTTTTTCAAGGCAGTTTTTGGGCTGTGCTTGTAAAATATTTTCATATTTGGTTATGTGAAACAATTTCTTGAACAATTTGTTGCTGTTAATAAATAAAAATAAAAATAAAGAGAAAAATATCATTAAAAGTTTACCAGCAGATAGAAGAGAGGGAACGCGTGTTCAGGCATTTAGGCAGTCAGTCAGTCAGTCAGTCGGTAAGTAGGCAGTCAACAAGCAGGCAATCGGGCTTGTTGTAAGCGTGGCCATTTTTGTGCATTTTTGCTGTTTGATGTTTGTGTAATGACAATTCATGATTTATGAAGCGTTTATAGGGCTCTATATATGGCTGGACAAAGTGATGGTTGCTGTGGAGTATTCTTATTAGGATATATGTATAACTGAAAATTGCAATAAATGACAAGAAAAGGCACAAAATAAAGTTAGCCACCAGCAGAAGATACAAACAAAAACTTTACTCGTATTATTTTAAAGGAAAGAAATTGTTAAAAAATATTTTAAAATTAAAATTCATGTAAAAGCAATAAAATATGGTAAAAATGTCTAAATAAATTCTTATCGTTATAATATTTGGGCGATAAACAATTTCGTTGTTGCTGTTTCCCCACTAATTGTACAGACATTTTTTTAGGCCTGATTTTAGATATTTGTATTTTGTTAAAGGTTTGTCAACAAGGAGCTTAAACAATGATAAGGCTAGTGTTGTCACTTAGATGAAGAGTTTTTAAAATTAATTAAAATAAATTTGGAATCTAACTAATTTTTAAAGAAACATTTTTGAACCTTATTGAATCTATATAAATTAAGGAAAATCCTTTTTTACTTACCGCTATTTTTTTAAGTACTGCACATTTCTGTTGTTGTTGTAAGATTGTGTAACTGAAATTAAAAAAAAAAAAAAAATTTTAAAATATTTAATATTTTTGTTTTAATTAAATAACTAATAGCTTTTAAATAAAATTTCTAAATTTAAATTAAAGTTAAGTCTAATAAAGTTGGCTTCACCTCCTCGTTGAACATGAGTTAAGGAGAATCATTTTAAGCAACTCCTTTAATCTACAGGTTGCATGTGTGTTAAAATGACATGTGTCAAGTAGAGTCTACAAAATGCTTCTTTTTGTCTTCTTTAACTCTCCCTCCCTCTCTCTCTCTCTCTCGCTCTTTTAGGTGTTTGTAGCAAAATATCAACCAAAAACTAATTTTACAAGTGAAATGGTCATAAGCAGATGCTTAAAGGTATTGAAAGTTGTGTTACAAAAGGATTAAAAATTAAATGGAATTTAAAAGTTAAAAGGGTATGAAAAAAACTTTGAATTAAAAGGAACAAAATTAATTTCTAATAAACAAATATTTAAAAATTTTTATATCTTTTGGTTAAAATTGGTCTTATTGCTTTATTTTTTTGTTAGCTTGCTTGCGATTCTTGGTTATATTTTAGAGATGTGTTATTGAGATGTATTGCACTTCTAAACATAGTTGTAATTTGAGAAAACGCTCTGTAAATTTTCATTGAACTTTGTTTGAAAAAACACAATTCTGGTAGTATTGCTCGTTAAGAGTTTTTCCCCGTCTAAGTACTTTGGCACACGAAGACCCTGCCATTTTGCGTAGCAATTCAGGCTGAGCGTTTTTACTGTCATGCAAATTCATTAATGTTTCCTTTCTGACGTCTGACTAAACCAAAATTTTGATCTAGGTTTATTTGAAGCTTTTTCTACTGGAAAGAATATTTTCATTTCTAGTATTACAACATTTTCAACCATTTTCGCCATGGCATTGACGTCACTGTCCAGGAAACTAAGTTTCCAATTGAAATACCAAAAAAAGTCTTTGAGCTGAACCCAACGTGCTTTACACCAAACATATATTGATCGTTTCGTAGCCTGTCGTGAAACGTTCCGAAGTTCGGTTAACAGAAAAGAGGCGGAAATGAGGCAAATATCCGAGTTACCGTGAGGTGCTAGAACTTCAACTTCGTACTTTTGTGGGTGCAAAGAGAGGAAGAGGACAAGGGTATTGCGTTGGTGCTTATCAACACACGGAATATTTGTCATTCACTAGTTGTACGAGGCGATTGTGCGCAGGAAATAACTCAACATACTGGCCTTTATAAGTTGTATGGCCCGAGTTGTGAGGCCAAGAGGAATTGTAAACATTCAAATTACACGCAACAACGATTTCACTGTCCCGACACTTCTCAAGAATCTTCGAAATTGAGTCGGAAAGGGAGTCGAAGTCCGATATAGAAACCCGAAATGCAAATAGTGTGTATTGAATATGAAATTAACTCAAAGACAGTTAGGTTCTGCATCAAACATGCTCATTGATACACAACTTCATTGCCTGTATACATAGCAAAACCCCGATGTAGATTTCAGACAGCTGAGTTTCACATAAGGCGAAAACATCCGGCCGATAAGGACAAACATGGGCATATACGGAGAAAAAATTCGTCATCAGGCCACTTTTATTGCAAAAGTCGATTCGAGACCGACCTTTCATCACAACACAATTGTAGGGGAGTACAAGAAAATATAAACTCACTGTTTATTGTTGGTGTTTTTGTTTAAGCTTTGATATTGTTACAAGTAAGACTCTAAGGCCCGTTTTCACGACTTAACGATAGCTAAATGTAGGAAGTTATCGAACAGATAATGAGCTTTTTTTAATTATCACAAGTTCCCTTTAATCTAAAAGTGAAGGATAAGTTAAAGAGAGGAACGTTCTACCTTTCACTTTTGTCGTAAGGTTTTAATTTGAGATTGCCATATTATATTCACATATTTTTTATATATGGCAACTCCAATTATTCGTATATTTTGTAAATGTAAAAAAAGTACGTAGTTGCCAGTTCGTATTTTTATTTTGGCAAAAATAATCGGTATTTTCTTTAGTATTGCCACTTTTTTAAAAATGTTAAGTTTATTTTATACAGAAGTTGTGAAAACGAAAAATAGTTGAAGGCAACTTTATTCCTCACTAGTGCTAAAGGTACCGTTAACTATATCGAACTTTAAAGGTAAGTCGTGAAAACGGGCCTAAGTGTTTATAATTCTTATTCGCTTTAAGGTTTTATTTGCATAATATTTTTAGCTTTTCTAAAATCTTTGCAAAAGGTTTCCTGATGATCTGGCCTAAGCAACCAGTGAAATGTGCATAGAAGCTAGCTTTCGTCCAACCATAAATTTCAGTGTATTTATCATGTATGAAAAATTGGGAATATAGCACATCATACAGAAACCTTATTAATAATAAACTTTGTATTTCCGAAAATAACTTTGACAAAAATATTCAAATCACTACTTTTGAGTATTGAGTACTAATAAAAAAGTTCAAGTACTCGCTGTCCGTTTCTTAATACTTTGCCAGCATTATTCTAGTGCCTTAAAATTAAAAATGTAAATAATTTCAAAAAAAAAGATGAATTAGTTTGACAAAAATCGTTAAATGAAAGATTTCCCTCAAAAATTAAAAATTTGAACCCAAAATCTTTGGCCCAAAAATTTGTTTTAATTAATTGAAAGAAACTTCCTTTTAATTTTCTGCCTTAAGTTTTTTGTAATGACGATTAAATGCTTTCAGTTAAATCTATATGCAACTTTTTTTAACCTCCTTCCTTAACAACTTGTTGCTTAGACAATTGTGGTCATATGGTGTGGTATGGATATTGGCTAGTTGGTGGATATACTTGATAGTTATTGCTGGAGTTGTTGTTCTTTTTTCGTGTACTTTTTATGCCTGATGACATGCGCTTTAAGCCTTTTGATGCCATGACAGTTGCATTCATATAACCCACAAAAAACAAGCAACTAAACAAATGTGGAAAAAAGGCCATGTAGCATAGTGTCATACTTAAGTTGCCACAACCAAAACGACAAACTGCAACAACAGAAAAAACAATAAAGAAAATAAACCTACAACAAATAACAAACATTTGACTTGATGCGATTATATGCACGCACATCCCAGCCAAGACAAGTCAAGAATGTTGCAGAGGAACTCAAACAAACACACACAAAGACACATAACAGTACAAACACAAAATAATAAAGAGAACCCCAAAAAGAAGACGAATCTGCTTATCTACGGTGATCCATCATTGGTCCAAAGAAAAGAAAACATTATGCCCAGAAAGTATGTGTATGTGTGTGTGTGTATATATGTTTTTGACTCAAGATTTTTGCATATTGTAAAATTTATAGGCCACAGGTGATTTCTTTCTCTTATTTTCTTACATTATGGTCTTATAAGACTGAAAACTTATACAGGCTTTTGCATCAAAAACAGCATACGCGAAAAAAAGTTTTAATATGCGGGCGTTAAGTTTTAAAAAATATGCTAAAATATGTCAGAACCTTTTTAAAAACCATAAAACAACAAGTGTCACCTTTAGTTTTGAGGATAAAGATTTATCAACCAACAACCACAAAGGAACCAGAAAAACCAGTGAATCAAAAACTTTTGAAAGGAAAAAAATGCATTCCTTGTGTTTTTTATTTTTGGATTTTCTGGTGTTGTTTGATATTGATTACGCTCCCACGGTTGGTTTTTGTATGTTGAAAGTACTGAAAAATATTTAGCAAAAAATTTACTTAACAATAAAATGTTAGTCAACCATAAAAACAGGAAATTTTTTATTTTTTTGAAAAAAAAAAACAAACCACAAAATGACTGGAGCGAATTGTAAAACAACAATAAACACCCTCATTTAGGAACATTTACACAAGGGAATCAAAGAAAACAAACAAACTTTTGCAAATGATTTTAGGGACTTTATTCGACACGGAACTGTGTTAAAGAACTTTTGAAAATTAAGGAAAGATCAAGATCAGATACTAGACATAGAAATATGCTTAAATATTGATTGTAAGATTTGTAAAGTTAAATTAATACTTTTACCAAGATCCATTGCTTGTTAGATTTGATTAGAAATTTGTTAGAGTTATTAAATAAATTTATTCTATGTATTTTTCAAATTCTTTTTTAATTTTAAAGACTCAGAGAATTTTTTATTTAGCACCATTATTAATTTGTGTATAAGTTCGTGAAATGAAAACTCTTTCCCTAATTTCAGCTTTTATTATCTTTTAAATTTTGTTGTTTTATATGCCAAATTTTTTAAATTTTCTAAATAATCGCACCTAATAATAATACTTATACGCACCAGGGCTTCAAATTAATTTTTTTAGTTTTACTAAAAAAAAAAATTAGCTAAAATTTTAAGTTTTTGATATCAATAACTTTGAAACAGTTGACACGGATTTGTATTTAACAAAATTTTCTTAAGTTTTTTATTTAAAAATAAAGGATATTTTTTAGACGTAAAGAAGTTCTAATAGGGGTAACTGCAAAACTAGCTGTCATAATAATGACGTGTGTTTGAGCTTTTTTAGCATTCTTTGGCAAATCACCATGCAAACACTTACACCAGAACAACGTTTACAAATCGTGGATATTTATTTTCAAAATTCGCGGTCTGTTAGCCGAACTTATAAGAGCACTTTATCAAGTTTACGGTGCGCTTAATCGTTCATCTGAGCACACGCAGAGAAAAAACATGTTTTAATATGGTCACCTCCAACAACACTATTTTTAAAGAAATAATTTTAAACATAATGTGATTAATTTAACCATATTATTGTCACCGACAACCATATTATGGTTGAATTAGTACTTCATCAAGAGGCCGCAACCATATTATGATGACCTCTAAACATGTTATGGTTAAAAATGACAATAATTTGTTTTTAAATTAGCAATAGTATTTTCCTCTTTGCCAAGAGCAGCATGCTATGGTTGAAAACCAACCCCGTTATATGTAAGTGTTAAACATATTCTAGTTATTAATAACCATAACATGTTTGGAGGCAACCATAATATGGTTGTGGCTTCTTAATGGATGACTAATTCAACCATAATATGGTTTTTGGTGACAATAATATGGTTAAATTAATCACATTATGTTTAAAATTGTCTTTAAAAATAGTTTTGTTGGAGGTGACCATATTTAAATATGTTTTTCCTCTGTGTGCAGTTTTAACGCGATACTATGTATCGATTTATTACCTCATTCACACTTTTGGATAATATTCTTCTTAATTCAGTCCGAATTGTGCCACCGGTATAAGTGAGGTGAGTCGAATTTATCGATCCTTTGCTGTTTCCAGCAACCCGGTCTATGGCCGTCCACTACTTTGAAAATTTTGAGAAATGATCGTGGGCTTCAATTATATAAGATCCTACTGCTGCAAGAGTAAAAGCCAGCTAAAAATTAAATACGTCGTGTATTCGGTAAATGGGCATGGAATCAGGTGTCAGTTAAACTACATTTTTAATCGACAACCATCTTCAGCGATGAGGCTCATTTCTGGCTCTACTGGTATATAAGTAAGCAGAATTGTCGTTTTTAAGAGTGCAATATACTCATGAAACTCTTAAAACTCAACCGAAAACTTCATCGGCTTATTTGTCTTAAAGTCCGAAACCGGTGCCAATATTACCGGGAAAGGCGAATGCTACAGAAAATTTGTATTCTTGATTTTTTTATTCCTCATATTCCTCAAATCATTTGGGGGAGAAATGGCTCCAACAAGACGTTGCAACACAGCATACAGCCCGTGAAACCATCACTTTGTCGAACCAAACGTTTGGTGACTACATTATCTTAAGAAATGGACCTGTGAATTGGCCATCTTGTTCGTGTGATTTGACACCTTTTGACTACTTTTTATGGAGTTACGTCTTATCTCTAGTCTAAGCTGATAAACCAGCAACGACTGATCATTTAGAAGCCAACATGCTCAAAAAAGTGTTGCAAAATTGCACCGACAGGATGGCGCTTTCGCGAAACCCATATACCAGAAATTAGTTTTAAACATTTAATGCTATGAAATTTTTGGGATAATAAAGCCAAAGTTTAGGGTAATTCAATTGAATTTGTTGTGTTTTATTTTGAAAAAACAAGTTTAATGGCATTTTTTAGCGCCACTACCAAAAACCCTAAGTTCAGATGATCCGTCACTCAGATGATAGCACTTAATTTTAAACATAGCAATTTTCATATCTTTCTGATTGTTAGTATTTAATTTTTAACGAAACTAAAAAGTTAGTACTAAAAAAGCCATATTTGGGAGCCAAATTGACCTGCCATTTTATTCATTAGTAAGTTCCAGAACATAAAGTTGGCAGTGGCCAGATAAAATATTAAATTTAAAAATTTGTTACATTTTCTTTGTGGTTTCCAAACCAAAAAGTATGGATAAACATTAATATATTTTGTAATTATACACTTCCTAATTAAAGTTATTGTTTTAGGAATTTTAATAGAAATACATTTCGTGACGCTAGAACCAGAGGGTTCTATCTGGCATTTTTTCACTTTTGCGTTTTTTGATTGGAATTTATTCTTTGTAATGGTTTTTATCTTTTAATGAAACCCTTTTTGTATTTTCACTTATAATTTTAGTAATAATAACAGAGCCATTTAGTTCTATATGCAAAAAAGTGGACGCACTTAGTTCCAAAAGGTTCTATCTGCAATAAATTTCAATGGTGTTCCAAAAATATAATAAATTAATTGAGTTAGTTTTTCTAAAATTTGAAAAGCCAAAGAAAATGATTTAAAGAGTATGTTTAAGTGGATGCCTTCCATAGACGTAGATTTTTATAACACACTTTTAAATTAGATAAACTCATCTGAAAAAAAAATTGAATTTTAAAAAAGCAGAAGGTTCTATGTGCAGGGTCACATTAAAGAATATTAATTTTTTTTTTTTTTTTTTTTTTTTTTTTGTTCTATTTTTTCACATGTTCTTTTATATTGCATTAAGAAAATTTTTTAATCGCATAAAAAAAAATTTATATATGAATAATTATTGCAAAAGTTTTTAGTTTGAGTTCCGAAAGGTTCTATCTGAAATCTGTAATTAAAAAAGTTAATTTTTCTTGTGTTTTATTTTAACTTTTGATGAAACAAATTTTATATTCCAATAAATAACTGAACTAGTTTCTGATTTCTTGTGTTCTCTTCTTCATATTTATTATTAAAATAGTATAGAAATAACTCCGAACTTTAAAAATGCTCTCCTGAACATTTCTGAAAAAGCCAGATAGAACCCTCTGGTTCTCACGTCGCGATTTGTTGAATAAATTAAGTTTTTATGAAACTTATCTGTTTTATTAAAAATCCCCTTGGAAGTCACTTAAAGTTACCCTAGGCTGGCGTGCCTCCAACACCTCCAAAGAAATGTTTTCCAATTTTCCAGAAAATAAAAATGTTTCCGAAATTATTATACGAAAATTGTTATTTCATGATTTGTTCATTGAAAATATTTTTGTAGTTTTTTGTAGTTAATAGCAACTTTGCTTATTTTAATACAAAATTTAAATCTTAAATATCAAATAACTTAAAGAATATTTCTTTATTTTAATAAACATAAGCAATTATTCAATTATTTATAAGTCCATTAACAACCATTAAAATTGCTTTTAAGCCGACTTAATTTTCAATTTTTTACTTTGTTGGTATTTTTGTTGAAATTATTGCATTGTTAATGAAAACATTTTATTAAAAAAAAAGGAAAAATAATATTTATTATATAATTTTTTTCTTTTCTTTTTTTTTTTTTTTGTAAATTTAATTGAATTAAATTTCATATGCCATAAAATCTGCTCATGTTTGTAGTATAGTTGTAGTCAAAGTTATAGAGTATATGATAACAATTTTAAAGTCAAATTAAATTGAAAACAAAAAGTGTTGAAAGTATAATTTTTTACTCATACGAAAATTGTATATTAAAGTAAAACTCTAAAGTGCACTTTGGTTGCTACTGATTACAAATGCTGCCAATAAAGCTGCCATTTGCTGCTGCTACCACCACTGCTGCCGTTGTAATAAAAGCAAAAAACGCGACAGACCATATAATGATTGTAATTACATGTACCGTAGCTCTATAGTTAAGTTAACTTGGCTTTAATGTAACATTGAATTTTTCCATTTTTTCACATTTGTTTTTTTTTTTTTAAGGGAGGGGGGATTGTTTCTTTTGAAAACTTTTGCTTTAATATTGTTATTTCTTATTTTTTTGAGTGTGTACTTTACAATGTAACACTGCTACCATTTTAATGCTATTTTTTTTTTGTGGCAAATAAGCATTAGATTTATAGCTTAAGTTTTAAAACCCAACCAGGTACACATGCAAGAATGTAAGAGACTTAGTGATTCAGTTGCTGCTAATGTAAGAGAGGGAAGGAAAAACAAAGAGAAAAAAGAAAACGTAAGCACGCTTGCGCACATGCCATTATTATGTTATCTTTTTTCAGTTGAAGTTTTTTTATTTCTTTTTTTTTTTGTTTAATTTTTGTACAATGTTTATCGTCTTCTTTTTCAAGAGACAACAAAAAATGCAATCAAACTACTTAAAAACTATAAAATGTACAAACTCTTTGCCATAGCCCCCTACTCTTTATTTTTTTTTTTTTTTGCTTATTTATTAGAGTTAAGCAATAAATGCACTTATACACGAAAAAATGTATAAATTTCAGTTTTTAGTTCATTTTTTTCTATTTAGCACGCGCTGCTAATTCTTGTTTACAAAACACCATTTAAACCATGGCATCTATCCATCCATCTAATATGAACAAAACAAATAAAAAACAATAACAAATAGAAAAAAAAAACTTAAGGAAAAATAACCAACCGACCAACTGAATCATCATAACACACCTAAGACACTGTTTCCAAAATAAATTTAAAACAAGCAATAATTTAGGATTTTTAAAGATTTATTTATAAAAATATCGATTTTATATTTATTATTAAGAGATTTTTAAAAGTTTGACAAATGCAACTCAAAACTAAAGACTACAAAATTATTTAATTCCCTAATTATGGTTTTTAATAAAACGGATACAGATAGAGAAATGGATTGTCGTAGTTTTTTGCGCATAAATCTGTCATTTAAGGACCGATCTGGCTGAATTCAAATGGCAATATATTCCTGACTACATGTGATCTAAATATGTAACAACCTAGTCACCTTCAAAACTGGGGTGGAAGCCCCATTTCAACATACATTTTGAAATGAGTAGAAACATTCACACTGACAGACAAACTGCTGGACGGACGGACATCGTTAAATTAACCACGCTACTCATAAGAATCCTCAATATACGAAGGCGGATCAATAAGTTCGGGATTATTTTAATTTTGCCCTTGTCCACAAATATTTATCAGTTAAATCCTATCAGAATTTTAAAAAGTTGCGTCATTTAGTTTGTATTTGAGCAACGAATAGCGTCCACATCCACCTTATTCTCCGGATTAAGCTTAAGGCATTACTTCATGTTTCCAAAACTGAAGAAATGGCTCGGCAGAAAAAGATTTAACTCCAACGATGAAATCATCTCATAAACAAATACCTGACCCGACGAATCTTATTGTTTTTTTTTGATGGACAAAAGTGTACAAAGCTTAAAGAAGACTACGTTGAAAAAATTATAATTTTTGTCCGAAAGCCTGTATTTCATTTAAATATTTGCGAAACTGTTGACCCGCCCCGTCTGAATAGATGCTGACATCAATAGGGTAGATGATACAAATATACCCTTTCCACTTACAGAGCCTGTCTTATTACTTCATATAGGGTTTTCAAATTTCTGATAAAACACAAAAAACTTTATTTTGCAAAATTACAAACTCTTTAAACATTTTTTTTTTAAACTACACTTCTCTTAAATCAAAGCATTAAAGAATTTTAGTCTATAACTCAAACACAACTTATGGGCCGATTACAGATCTAACTGAACTAAAGTTGAGTTGCCAGCAATGATATCAGGCAATGCCGCACATGTTTAAAAAAAAATGAAAATAAAATTTGTATATTTTAACATGAGCGGTGTTGCCCGATTTCGCTGCTGGCAACTCAATTTTAGTTGTGTTGCTATCCGTAATCGACCCATTAGTTTATAATGTCAATGGCTTATAATGTTTTGTAATTTTGCATACTACTACACTTTCAATACGACTAGCCAGAAGAACAAATTTTAAGCAATTTAAAAGTTTCGTTGTAATTAATATTAATCATACGCTTCAGGTGAAAAATTATAAAAAAAATGTTATATTCTAAAAAATGAACTAAAAAACTTTTTATTTTTGTTACAATAATTCTATGAAATGATCAATTAATGTTTAATAATGTGAAAAACAGTTCCAGCAAAATATTTAAGCTCATTAAAAATATATTTTCTAGCCTACACAGTTTTTCCTTATTTAAACAATTAAAACATTTTGCTAAATTAATTGAAAGTAATTTATTGGCTCCGAAATTGTTAGATATGTTTATTAATTTCGGATTTCCTTAACCTTTTCGCAACTATTGGGACATATGTATCCCACTGCATGTTCCCAGAGTCTTAGTATTAAAGTTTTTCACTTTAAATGATTCAAAACTGTCCCATTTAGTTATTTAGACGTTTAAGTACAAATATTAAAACAAGTCTGGCTTATTATCAAAACACGTGTTGTTTGGAGGAGTTTTTTGATCATTTATCCAAAATGTATGAACTATACCGTAAATCACAGAAATGGTGGAATAAAGTTTTTATAGATTGGTGATGTCAGCTGTAAATTCGTGGATCATATATGTGAATTTACATCGTAAAAAGAAACCAATTTCTTGATTTTTTATAACATTTTTACATATGTTTACGACTAATGGGACTTATATGTCCCATGCCGAACTCCTGATGGGGCAGATATGTCCCACCCCAAGTCCCTTCCCTGGGTAGGAGCACACAAAAAAAAGATAAATATTAGTTCAATATGCATGTCTTTGTAAAAATAGCCCGTTATAAAAGCTTGAAACTAATTAATCGTCTCCTGTACCGAAAGGGTTAAATCTCAAATTTTCTAAGACTTAGTGAAAATTTTAAGCTTGTTGGAAATTATACACCTAACCAATTAATAATTTGTCAAAAGAAGCAGTGGCAACATAATACAACTATTTATAATTACAAACAAATTTAAAAAACAAAATGGCCTATCTTTCTAAAGAAGAAATTATTGAAGAGATTGTTGACTTAACTGAAATGGCTGTTGAAGTGTTAGATCTAGATGATGTTGAAAATATAGAAATAATTTTGAATTTGCAAGACTGCTATGAAAATGCAAATAATGCAAATACCGAATAAAAAAGGACAAAGTATGTGATTTTGAAAATTCTTATTGCTAAAAACACCACAGTTTTGGTTTGTAAAATTCTTCTATCTCACTTCATTTACTATTATTCATTTCATGCAGTTCTCGCAAATACGGCGACCTCAAAGAGTGAAAGTTCTTTTTTTCATCCACTGTTATATCTTTATAAATCTAATTTAATTCAGTTGTTATCTCTAACAATGAGTTTGAACGTTTAGCTCGGTACAAATACATTGGATGCCGCTCATTATAAAGATGTTCATATTATTCATATAATTTCTAATTAACAGTTATTTATTCATGCAGTGTTGCCATAAATTCTTTACCAATTTCCAAATTTCATAAATTATCTATCTGGCAGCACCGGTCATACATAACATGACAAGAGTACATGAGAGCGAAAGATAAAAAAGAGAAAAGACAAAGTTGTCGCTTCAAGTCGCATTACGTGCGACACTTATTACACTGTACTCTACACCACTGCCCTCGTGTCGCACGTGACTAAGTCGATCTCTGTTTTAAAGAAATTTTAAACCCTAGTTGTTTCCAAAACTTTTTTTTTTTTGGAAACAGTGTTTTATTTAAAGTCAGTACAATAAAAAATTCTTGTTGATATACAATATGAAGTGTTATATACAACAGCATGTAGCGTTGGTGGTAGTGGGTCTGAAAACTGTTGCAAATACTTAGTTAGCAGAAGAAAAAAAATAGGAAGCCAACAACCAAAACAACCTTATTTATAATATAGTACTTTATATGTAACATAGCTTGACCATTCTTTATGGTAATAATAGGTAATAATATAGTTTTGTGGTTATACCGAAGATTATGTTTTAAAAGCCTGCCTGACCAGCACAGAGCAACACTCTAGAAAAACTAAACTAATTGTAAAGCTAAAACAATTTCCTATTTGAAAATAAAACCACGCCAACTAGCAACAAACACAATTGTTGCATGGATTTCTTTCAAATTGGTAGAAGAAGAAAAAAATAATATTGCATTGAGTAAAAAAAAAAAACTGTAGAACAAGTAAAAACTGGTCTTAAAATACTTTAAACATACAGCTTGAAAACATACAGCTAAAGTAGCAATTTCACATGTCCACCCTCGTCCAGTAATTGTTACATGTTTGCAACTAGAGCCCAAAAAAAAAAAGAAAAAATATAAAACAATTATTTTATAAGAAAATTAAAACAAATTAAGTAAAGCTTTTGCGGAAAAAAATGATTTATAGAGCAATAGATTTAAAGACAGATAATGGGGTTCCTTTTAGAAGATTTAAAAAAAATTATGATTGAAATTTAGTCATTAAACTATTTCGTCGATATTTGTCTTTAATATTGTAGAAGTTTTGTTTTTTGACTTAAAACAATTAGTTTCCTAATTGGCTGCTCCGGTAGACTAGTTAGTAGTGCGAGGGTTGCGGTTTTGATTCCCGCCAGAGAATCTGATTTGTTTTACTACAACTGGCTGAAGGGGTGCATTGCAATTACTCGGTAAACTAAGTTAGAATATTTTTAATTTGTAATTTTATTTGTCACATTTAATAAATAAATAAATAGTTTTGTCATTGTCAGTATTTAGAGGTTTAATTGATTATACCAATTTTTCAATTTAGTATCATGTTTTTTCTTTACTTCCGTTTTTATGCACTTTTTGTCAAGACTTTGTCTTGAAAACCAAAATACATTTGTTTTTTTTTAGGTTTTTTCCTTTTGTCTTTTTTTTTGTTGACCTTTCTTTGTACAAGTTGAAGGACAAATGTAAGCATATAGAGCCTGTGCCGTAGCTGGGTTTTATAACAATTATAATTACAGCAATTTTCGATCCATCAATACGATTGGCTTAAATATTGAAAGCCGCAGTTTTGAAGATAATTTTATGAAATTTGGAGGGAACGTTTTAAATTTAAAACAATGACAAAACCTTTTTCAAAATATTGAGAGTTTGTCCATAATTTCATAAAGACGCCATACGAACTGCTTTCCGAAATAGAGCCTTTGCCATATTTATTATATATCGTTACTTTAATATAGAAAAGCCCTAACTAAAGTTTTCCTTTTTTTACAGGAGAATGAAAAAACTTAATAAAAATTATAGTCTTGTAGTCGCTATTTTTTTTAAACGCAATTTTTCATTAAATTGCTTAGAAAATTTAATAAAAAAACTGCGTTTAAAAAAAATCGCGACTACAAGACTATAATTTTTATAAAGTTTTTTCCTTCTCCTGTAAAGTAAGGAAAACGTTAGTTAGGGCTTTTCTATATTAAAGTAACGATATATTATTATATATTATTATTATATATTTATTTTTTTTTCCTTAACTACATTTCATTATTTTTTATATATTGCCACAGTCAAGAATAAAAGATTATCAATAACAATTTTAATTAATTTTCATGTTGTAAAATTCCTTTCTTCATAAAAATAATTAAATGAAAATTAAATTTAATGAACTTAAGCCTAATTAAAAAAAATATTAAAAATTTGGATTAAAAACCATAAATAGTTCAACAAAATAACCACAATACTAATTATTGTTAAAGCTAAGGCACGAGCGCTATGTGTTCATTTGTCCTTCCATTTGTGCTGAAAAAAGGTCAACAAAAAAAAAGAAGGACAAAAAAAAACAAAAAATGTACTTTGGACTTCAAGAAGAATTCTTGACAAAAATAAGGAAAAAACAGAAGTAAGGAAGAACATGCAAAATCAATTAAAATGGATAATCATTCAAAAAAAAAGCAAATTTCGATCTACCAAAGGTTAAAATACAATTTGGTTTAAGGATTGATGTTTGACTATTGACGTCAGCAGTCGTCGATGGCTGCGAGTGTAAAACGGCAAATTCATCTGAGGAGATCGAGTGGTTGCGATCGAAACATGTCATGGTAACCTGCCGGCCGCGGTTCGAATCCCGGCCACGGTCAAGAATGAACGATTATCAATAACAATTTTAATTAATTTTCATGTTGTAAAATTCCCTTCTTCATAAAAATAATTTAATGAAAATTAAATTTAATGAACTTAAGCCTAATTTAAAATATTAAAAATTTGGTTTAAAAACCATAAATAGATCAACAAAATAACCACAATACTAATTATTTTTTATATATCTATATATAAATAGGTAAAGGCAAAACAGTTAAGAACACTTTCCTCCTCTGTATGCCAACCGATTTGAACAAAATATACATCATTTGAAAGGTATTTACTTACAGAAGTGCACAATATTCATTTTATTAAAATCTGTTCAACATATGCAGAACACATAAATACAAAATTAGTTTTTTTCAATTATCAAATAATAAAAAAAAAATAGGGTTTAGGATTATTCGACATTGCTTAGAAACCGGGTTTCGAATATTTCGACTATATAAATCTTATGTATAAATCTGTACAGGCAAAACAGTTAAAAACGATTTCTTCCTTTGTTTGTCAACTGAACCTCTATGGGGAGAAAAAAGTATCAAAAAGGGAAAATACGGGAAATTAAATTTTTTTCTTTTACTTTTTCGTGCTTCATGTGATAATTTTTAAATTTTCTATAATATTGAACTTAGAAAACTAATATTATAGGTGCAGGCTATTGAGTAAATGAGAACCTATAAGATGAAAAATTTTGGTACTTTTGTTTTTCATTTGGTGCTTTTTGAATGTTTGTTAATATTCGACCTACAAAGATAAATATAAACATGCATTATCCTGAGTGAATAAGAATGTATAAAAGGGAGCTTTTTGGTAATTTTTCGTTCTACATCTGGTACTTTGATTAATTTTCGTTAATATTAGACATAGAAACATAAAATTAAACATGCAATGTCCTGAGTGGATGACAATCTATAAAGGAGACTTTTTGATACTTTTTTGTTTTTCAATTAATATTTTCAGATATTTTTTATATTATACTTACAAAATTTAATTAACTCACGTAGAAGTTAAAATATGAACTGGAGATCGGTCCCTCGCCAAATCGATTTACTAAGACGGAAAAATAAATGCTCAGAGAATGTTATTTCATATATAGTTCGATGTATTATGCTTTCTTCATATGTCCAAAAATATTTATGGTCGAATTTTGACCATTAGGCGAACACTAGTATAAATAATTTTATGAAATAATGTTAAAAAATTTGTATATTACTTGTAAAGTGTGTTTTCTGAAGCCCAATTAAACTTACGGAGGCGCTAGCTGTCAAACGAACTGCTATGCTGCGCTCACTTTTTGAAATTTGCGTTGAGGATACTTTACATTTATGACCGTTTAAATAACGCTATTAAATTATCCATATTTACTTTAAAAATCCGTCATCGATTTCAAGCTCCAAGTTTTAGCTTAACGGGTTAAAACACAAAATTGCCGCTTATAAAGTGAGACATATCTACAAAAGACACTACCGGCCCTTATTACGTTCAGAAAAAGGCACCGTTTGGAGCGATTTACAAGCTGGTGGCATCATGAGACTTTATTTCCTAAAAATGAGGCCGGAGCTCGCGTTAGGTTAATAATGATCGTTACCGAACCATGACCAATGGTTTTTAGTTTGAAACTATAGATGACATTGCAAGAGGTTTGCGCTACGTGCACTACGGAGACCGCAACCTTCGACCTATTGCAATCAAAATGTGGCGATTAGTTAATTTCAAGAAATGCACCTATCAATTGGCCTCCAGGGTGGTAAGTGTTATACGTCCAGCAATACTTTCGAGTGACTCAAAATTGGAAGTCAAGAACGCGTCTCTTCTGGAACAGCCCATATGCCAGAATTAATTTGAAAATGTTAATGTCATGAATTGATTTTTCGAAAAGAAAAGTTTTTGACTAAAATAAAACTTTTTTTGCATTATTTTTTACAATTTTAAATTCTATCCAAATAAAAAGCCTTTGTTTTTCTAAAAAACAATTACTTTTAAAGCTTTTTACAAAAATATTGATTTGGTTGATTTTTTAACTTTATAACTTGTTTAATTTTTAAAAGTCTTTATTTCAAATTTACTATTATCATACTTTTGGCTTTAACAATTTAAAGCTCTTTTGTCAAGCTTAAAAATAAGATTTTTTTTTTATTGATATTACAGTAGTTAGGAAATAAGGTTATTTTGATCTTTGTTATTTGGTGAAAGCTTTAAGCGGTTAACAAAGTTTTTAATATTTTTGTTTCAAATTAAAATTGATAATACTTTTAAAGACGTTTAAATATTTAAAGCCCGTTTTTTGAAAAGCTATATAAAGAACCAAAACCGTTAAAAAATAACCGTTACTTTTTATTTTTTTTTTACACACAAAAATATTGTCTTTTTAAATTTTTTTAAAATATGCTAATTTTCCAACATTAATCTTACAAGAAATAAACTTTAATTGGCCATTTATTAAATTAACAAAAAATAAACCTGATAAATTAACCTTCAGAGGCCGTTTGTTCATGAGAAATTATCTAGATTTTTGGTTTTTGTTTCTGCTTTTGCTTTTGCTGTAGCGGGTGTTTGTTTAAAATATTTTTCAAATCAACAAAAATACGTTTATTTCTTAGTTCCCAACAGGCCTAAGACAACAACTGTTGTTTATTCTAATAACTTCTAGACAACATGACATGATCAGGACAGACACAACTGGACGGACTGAACGGACATAGTTAGAGACAGACAGTTCGTATATTGGTTTGGCTAATAACAGCAAACTAAACGACCTTTAGAAATATGTGCACATGTGTGCTTTAAGACCAACAATTTTTCCAACAGCTTTCAAACCACAAACACCACAAGTTAGTTGGCTTTTGTGTAATAAAGTTGGTTGCATAGAACACTTGAGCTGATCATATTCATATACATATTGTGCTGTGCTGTATGAAATATGAACATACAACCCAAAAGACCTTTATGCAGTTTATCGAAAAGTATTTTTGATTTCTTTTTTCTCTTACTACATAAATAAAAGTAAATTATATTTTTTGCCAGTGCATACTTTTAAACTAACCACGTTATACTGGTTAGACAATAAAGAAAAATCGTACAAAAAAAAACCTATTTATTTATTTAAGAAACATTTGCTGCAATCGAACAAAATGTGTTTAAAGAAAAATTGCTTTATATGTGAATTTTATATTGCTTATATTAAATAAAAGTTCAATAGTCAATTGATTTGAGAAATTGTAATG
Source organism: Pollenia griseotomentosa (assembly GCA_963931875.1). Lineage (NCBI taxonomy): Eukaryota > Metazoa > Arthropoda > Insecta > Diptera > Polleniidae > Pollenia > Pollenia griseotomentosa. Next base: position 122,682,109 of record OZ007562.1, on the reverse strand, counting down.
AAGTACAATATTCATTAATTTTTTTGTTTTGTTTTAAAAATATGATAACTTTTTGAACTTTAATTGGGAATAACAATTGCTTAAAGCACCCACTATTATCGATTATTCGAAGCTCATAAAAAAATATCTTATCAGTTACTTGTAAAATGTTTCCATATCTGTCGTTAAAAAGCTCATTTAAAATCAATCTATTGTTTTTTTATGATTTCATACAGATCAGAGATGGCATAAAGAGTTTTACAATTGTAGATCTGCCTTTAAAAATAAAATAAGACACATTTGCTATAGAGTGTTTGAGCTCAATAAACCAGATCGGAATACTTTACAACTCGTTCACGTTCGTATTTATAACTTTTTTTTTTTTTTTGAATTTTTTCGTTTAACCTGGAGAAAAATGACCAAAAATGAAACTAAAAGCAACTCAAATTAATTGGCTACTTGTAAGAAAATCTGGTGCTGGTATTCTGTTAAGGGCCGCTAATATCAATGGCGGCGAAATAATCTTATTCAAGTAATCGCAGCCGCCCCCTGAAATGCTAAAACTTTGAATATTTACAAGGATCTAAAATGAGCCATTAGTCAGGCAATGTTCGATAAAATTTTAAAAAAGTCTCCACCCAAATCCTCTAAGTCGAAGTATTCTAAGTGCTGGTGGCTTCACCCACCTAAGGTGAAGGGATACCGAATAGAAGATCGCTAAACACCTACAAATAACTAATTTACTTCAATAGTGACGTAACTCAAAAAAATCCATTTCACGATAAACGCGCTTAAATTTTCTATATAATTTTCATTTTAATTCAAATGTGTATTCTAAGTAAAATTAAAATTTTTAAATCTTTCATACTCAAATAGTCTTATTCCTTCAATATTTTTTCCAGGAATATTTTTTATGCAGTATCAGAATTTTCGTTTGTATAAATAAATTCCCAGATTCTTTTTGTTTTTAATTTTCTCTAACCACTTAGGAAAAAAAGGACACATTCAATTCAAACTGGGAAAGTATTATATTTTAATTTTATAAACAATTCTGCATCACTAACTCCAAAATTTCATTTCCATTTAAATGGTTATGTAAATAAGCAACATTTTACAATCTGGGGCACTGAAAACCCACGACTGATTCAACAGCGTCCTTTGCTTAGAGTCACAGTTTGGTGCGTACTTCTTCCAAGACGAAGATGGCAATGCATTGACTGTAAATGGTGAGTGGTGAGAAGTACGCACCAAACTGTGACTCTAAGTGGACGCAAAGGACGCTGTTGAATCAGTCTTGGGTTTTCAGTGCCCCAGATTGTAAAATGTTGCTTATTTACATATGTTAGAAAATTTTTTTGTTTCAGAAACTTGACGCAGACGGAGCTATGTGCCATACCGCAAGGGCCCACCCTGTATCAACGACGTCTTTTAAGAGCCTCTTCCAAAAGTCATCGGCTGACCTAAACTTTCATTTAGAAAGGCACAAATTTCAGAAATCACTTGTAATTCTTCTAAGTTATATAAAAATGGTTCTGCACCAAGTTAATGCTTAAAGCCGCAAAAACTTTAACTAGACACAGGTATACCACGCCAAGCCATTAGCCAATGAGAAACAAAACGCAAAACGCAACAAAGGCAGACAACCAAAGACTTTCTGAGTGCCCTTAAAAATATAATAAGAATGACTCGCAAGCTGTAGTTTTCGTAATGCATACTAACAGGGTTTAAAAAACTGCAGTCGAAACCAAAAACTGTCGAACAAAAAACGACAATTTGTGAGCAACATTTCTCTCTTTTTGAGTTGGTTTGACAGTGACTGTTTACATTAAATGAATCAGAAGTAAAAGAAACAGTTTTTGTTCGCCCAATGGCAAATAAAAAAGTGAAGGAAATGGTAGTTTTCTTACTTGACTGCAGTTTTTTAAACGCTGCATACTAGTTGGTTAGCTATACTCATCATATTTAGGTTAAACTTTGTATAAATACGTGAGAATGATTTGAGGTTTGATCGTTATAGTTCTTATTATGCCGGTTATACTTAAACAATTCTTCAAATTTATACACATTTGTCTTTGGGGTAGATATACATATATGTAATATGATTTCAGATATTTAATTTTCCTTTTGTAATTCAGTCTTATAGACTTAAAGTCAGGTTTATTGTATTGAAATTTATTGTAAATGCACGTTAGCCATTCAATTAGGCATCACGGTAAAATGATCTGAAACTCCCTTAAATTATACACTGTGCACTGAAGGAATTTTCTTCGCAATTCCAATGAATTTTGACATTAATCCCACGAAAAATTGCATTAAAAAGGAATGAAACATTACATTAGATCTATGAATATTATTCATTTGATGAATACTTTAAATAAAGTAAAAAAATTTTTTTCTTATTTTATCTTTTTTTTTTTTATTTATTTGTGTTTTTTTATTTAATTTTTTTTATTTTATTTTTTTTCTGTCTCTGGCGGGAATCGATCGCGCAAACTCGGAGCTGATAGACTAGCTCACTACCAGCTAGCCTACCGGGGCAGTGTAGTTTTTGGATAAAAAAACTACGTTTTTTACTCAATTAAGAGCGTAAATATGAGATTAAATTGTCCATAACAACAATAACAAAGTTGATTGAAAGTGGATTGGAAGTTTTTGTTTCATTACTATAATGGCATTTTTATTGTCATAATGAAAATTTAAATTTATGAAGGCAATTATTGTAATATGATGCTTTTATAAAAAAAAAATTTTGATTTCATAAATTTAATGGCATATAACATTAGATGTATGAAATAATTAAATCTTACATTTTTTAATTAACAATTAAACATTTTTTTTAAGGAAACTATAATTTTGTATTAATTTATGAATATAGTTATGTTTGTATATTGTTTTTTTTATGTTCCCAATTAAAATTTTTTGTTTAACTTGGACAAACTTAAGTTTTCATATATCCAATGAAAATTTTTAACGTAATTACGAAATCCAATGAAGCGATTTTAACGAAAAGACTTCATTATAACTATGAAATTCCATTTAGACAATGAAAATTTTCATTTAACCAATGAAAATTGTTTTATGGAAATGATTCATTAAATATATGAAGCATTTTTCTTTCAGTGTGGTAAATAAGCATTTGCAATAAAATTATTAAAAAGTTATACAGATACAGTACACTAAAAAAATAAGAAAATTTGTTCAAGTCTACCAACTTATCCAACCCTGATACAGATGCTTATTAATGATTTAAATATTCAATGATCTACTTAATTTTATTAGTTTTTGTTATAAACTCAGCCTGTTAAAAAAAAAATAAACGTTTAAAATGAGTATCACGTTTTCTATTTCATTTAAAGTTTATCAGTTTGTTTTCATTATTCCTATAGTTAAAATGTAATTTGAGTATTTATATTGTGGTCTTTTCTAATAAACTGCATTTCATATATAATTATCTCAGTTGTGGTATTTGACGCCCACACCAGCATTTACATTCATTTAACAAACAAACAAACAAATAAACATATATTTAACACAAAAAATATCTGTGTAACTTTAATAAAAATATGCTGTAAAATATTTATTTTATTATAGAGTTGTTGGTTGCTTTTAAAAATTTTTGCTCTAGAGCTTTTATTAAATGGACATTTGTTATAGGGAATATAAAAAAAATCGTCTACATATAAATGAAATATTTAAGTAAGAAAAAAACTTAAATTAGCAATTTAAATTTAACAGATATAAAAGCAAGATATTTTTTTCTCTTTGTTAATTATTGTTGTTATTTTATGGTATTTATACTATTAGTTAACTATTATTACAATGCCTAAACGTTTGCGATTAATTTAAAGCTGTTTAATTTAAAATAGAAAAATTTGGCCAGTAGAAAAAGTTTAGCAAACTGCTTAAATAACGAGATCTAAATATATTTGATAAAATATAAAAACTAAAAGAAATCACAGGTTTCTTAAAGACTGAAAGCTACTTAGTATAAAATCATAAGTTATTAATGGGTCGATTACAAATGGACACTGCACTGAAGTTGAGTTGCCAGCAGCGAAATCAGGCAACGCCGTTCATGTTAAAATATAAAATAAAAAAGTTTGTTGTTTATTTCAACAAGAGGGAGTCACAGCACATACTGCAGGTGCTTTAATTCTTTGGTAAGGGACATATTCCATTAGGAGGACATCCCTTTCAAGGCTAATAAAAAAATTGTTTTAAACAGAAATGTGTAAAATTCTTATTCGCTTTAGGGTTTTATTCGTATAATATTTTTAGCTTTTCTAAAATCTTAGGAAAAGGTTTCCTGATGAGCTGGCCTAAGCAACCAGTAAAATGCGCATAGAAGCTAGCTTTCCCTCAACAATAAATTTCAGTGTATTTATTAAATATGAAAAATTGGGAATTTAGCACGTCATACGGAAATCGTATTGGTGAAAAATTTTATTTTTAGGTCTTGAACTTCAAACGATTTGTTAAGAATTTAAACTATATATATTGCTAAATAAAGCAAAATGGATATCAAATTCTTTATCATATCTTACGAATACAGTTATAATTTTTTAAACGCTGCAAAAAAAAAAACATTTTAATATGGTCACCTCCAACAAAACTATTTTTAACGAAAAATTTTAAACATATTATGGTTACTAAGATATTATTATATTTCTGTCACCCCCAACCTTATTATGGTTGAATTAGTCCTATATTATTGTTGCTCCCAAACAGGTTATGGTTAAGAATGGCTACCAACAACAAAACTATTTTAGAAAAAAATTTTGAAATATATTATGAAATAGAAACTGGGAATTATTTCCTTTCGTAGGTTACTTTATATTATATTCTGCTGGTGTCTAATAATTGTAAATTTTTCTGTACATACTATATACTTCATTGCTATCTAAAGGATAGCTAAGGTAAAATGTAACAAGAAAATACAATATAATAGTCTGGTAGTGTATAAAAGTCATTCCTAAAAATTTAAGGAATGGAAAAAACTATTACAAAAAAGCTTTATAAAATACATAACTGAAATTTAGCTCATAGAATAAATTCGAAAAATAAAAAAATGTTGAAATATATTATGGTAAATTAAACCATATTACTGTCATCCTATATTATTGTTGCTCCCAAACATGTTATGGTTAAGAATAGCGAAAATATATTTAACACTTATAAAAGCATGGTTGTTTTCAATCATAGCATAGGAAAATACTATTGTTAAGTTAAAACCAAGCAATTATTTGTGGAAAACAAATTTTTGTCTTAAACAAATCCCGCGTAGCTTTACCCTTCTCCGCAGTAGACCAAAGTCTCTGGCGGGAATTGAACCCGCAACCCCAGCACTGAGAGACTAGCCTACTACCAGATAGCCTACCGGGGCACCCTAATTTATTTAGCCATGTTAGAGGCGACCATAATATGGCTGTTGCTGCTTGAGAAAGCCCTATTTTAACTATTATAAGCTTGGGGGTGAAAATAATATGGTTTAATTTACCATAATATATTTCAAAATTTTTTTTCTAAAATAGTTTTGTTGTTGGTAGCCATATCAAAAATTGTTTATTGTTCTGAGTGTTCTAACTTTATTAATCGAGCAATATTACACAGAAAACATTCTCCAAAATTGTTTACCACTTAAAGCTTTCATCAAAAATAAAATCAGTTTTAATTAAAAATTTAATCAAGTGAATTAAACATTTAATTGATACGATTAATTTGTTTACTGGTGCAAATTTAATTAACTTTTAAATTAAAATCACAAATTTTTTAATTTAAATCAATTTTTATTTTTTTCTGTGTAATGTAGGCCATCAGTCAGCGATGTATTGAACAGAGTAAAGAACACAGTCTCTGACAGAAATCGAACCCGCAAACCTCATACGAATAGACAAGCTTACTTTCAACTTGACTACCAGGGCTCCCTTAATGATTTTAATATTAGCTGTGACAAAATACAAGATATTTAGAGATATCTTAAATTCTTATTTTTCATAAGCCGATTAAGCAGAAATGAGCAATAACTTATGAAAAAAATTATGAGTTTAAGTATAAAAATTAAAGCTAAGAAATAGTGAAATTTAACTTTTTATAAACTAAGCCGTATTCAAGTATTCAACTAAATAAAATGTAAAAAGATCTTAAATTTTTAAACAAATTTGAATTAATCTCAAATTAAGTTAATAAAAACTAAGATTTGTGGATTAGTTTTTAAAATGAATTTTGTTAGTTCTTAACATTAAGTTGTGGTTATTTAAAAAAAATAGTTTTAGCCTGTTCACAAAAAATTTGTCATTTACACTTTCAAAGAATTTTGTGATTTTTTTTTTTTTTTTTTTTTTTTTTTTTTTGTAATCAAAAACTTTCCATATTCTTATTTGACTGCCAGACAATTTGACTATAAAATGTTAATTTCAAAACTTGTTTTAATCTTGAAAATTGTTTTGTATCTTCTACAAGAAAACAAAACTCCCTCAAGACATTATGTTAAACACATTATAATATATTTATTTTTATTTTGTGTTCAAATTCAATATATTTAAAATTTTGTTGTAGTTTCTAAGACATTGATTGATTAAGTGTTAGCATTAATATTAAATGCTGATTAGAAACACACATGCACAAGAAAACATTCAATATGTTTAACAATAATATTACAAGCTACTTAAAAAAAAAAATTAACCAATTTTTTTTGTTAAAAAGATTATAAAGAAAAACCAAAATACAAGGTAGATTTTTAAAAAATTTGTTAACACCCCCAAAATTTTTGAAAATTTGAAAAAAAAAATTATTTAAATTGTAGATTAGGAAGGCGTTTTGGTTTTAACAAAATAGAGAGAAAAAGTTTAACTCCAAACTGGCGGCTTGCGTTTTAAGGTTTTAAAATTAAACGAAATACGGAAATTTGTTTTTTTTTTTTTTTTGTTTATGGTTAACCCCAAATTATCTAAGAAAAAAAATGAAATACCAAAAAAAAGGTCATATGTAAAATTATGTTTTTTTTTAACTTAAAACTATTTCTTTCGCTGTAGAATTAAGGCCTTAGAGATCAAATGATTAATGAGTTTTGGTTTAAGGTTTGAGGCCTTTTAAAATCGTATTAACAAATTTTCGAAAATATATTTATTTTTAAAGACATGTTGTTGTATATGTGTGCTTAAACAAAAAACCAATAACTTTTTAAAATATTATATTATTAAAAAAATTTAACAAATATTCATGCTTTAATCCGCTGTAGACATACATTTTTTTAAAATGTTATTGTAGATTTTAAAGTTACAGCAAATTAACACTTGGCCAAAGACCATAACGATATTGTAAATGATTTGCAGCAGCTCAAATTGTAGCTGCTCGCTTGCTTGCCACACACTAACCCAGCCGCCAAAATCCCTTTCCCTGAATCCCTTTAAAACTTCTCAAGCCACCAACGACTACTCATCTACTCAAATCTACTCATCTTAAGCTACTTAACGTTAAAATCGTCTAAATCTAAACTAAACATTAACATTTTTGTTCTTTTCAATTAAATTACATAGCAAATCGATTTTCTATAGCATGACACATAAAATGGCTCTATACACGTCGCATTTAAAACAAAACAAAAAAGACCTGCAACAAAATCGTATAAAAAAATCAAAATGTTTTTCATTTTTCTATAATAACTACAACTTGCAGATATGTAAATGTAAAACAAGAAATTGAAAATACTTTAGATGTACTGCAGAGCAGGTGAGACACTGTGGACAAAGAATGTTGTCTGAACATTTAAAGGCCAAAACCTATGAAGACCTTTTGGGAAACATAAAAATCAATGAAGTCAATAGTCAAAAGACTGTGTATGCTTTTTTTATGTTAACTTACATGCATAACGAATTTCTTTTCCAATATGAAGGTGTTGTTGAAAATTGAAAAATAGCAACAACAATAAAAAAAAAAATCAAAAAAAAAAAATGCTAAAACTAACGACACTTCAAGGGGGGTTATCAGCAAAGAAAAATCTTAAAATTTTCATCTCAAGATTCTTAAATTTTGTTATGTAAAAGGCGCCAATGCAAACAAATTTTACGATTAATTTCAGAGATAAAGCCGATTCGTTCATATTAAATAAGAAAATGAAATTTAAAAACAAGATAAAAAAGATAAATTGCATAAAGAAGAGCTGGAAAGGTTTCTAAGGATACTTTTTTTTCATTTTACAACAAAATTTTTATTATGAGAGTAAAAGCTTTAATCTGATGTTCATATTGGATTACTTTAGAACAATAACAATTGATTCTTAACAAATCGGTTGAAATCTCAAATTCAAATAAATTGAAAATAAACAATTGTTAAAACTTTCAATATGATTTTATTTAGTATAAAATAGTTCGTTAACACCAAAAATAGAGTTACAGCCTACAAAACTAAGATTATTTAGAAAATCTCTTCTGAACTTACTATTTTAACTTGGCTAATACTCTCTTCTTAATAAATCGCCTTAAAATCTCAAGTTAGCATTTTAAGGGAAAAAGGTCAGTAATAATATTAAGTTGAACTTGTTTGTAAAAACTAAAAACTTTATGGTATCATCTCAAAATGTGATGCCGTAAAGTTTCGACTCTAAATAACAGAAACCTGCTGAAATCTCAAGTTTAAGATTTTAAAGCAATCTATACCTTAAACGAAAGCTTAATTAAAAGTCATTTTAAAATTATATTCGTTTCGAAATATAACATAAAACTTTTGAAAAAAACCCAAAAATAAAATAAAATTGTTTTTTAATTCTTCTTATAGAACGTAACTTTCTGAACGTTGTACTTTGTATACAAATTTTTGCTTTTTTTTAAAAACTAAACATCCTAGACTTATACGTCGAAAGTAAAGCTCGATTCACCGATAAGTTCGGAACAATATTTTTGTCTGGACAAAATTTTTTATATTGAGTTTGACGTCTAACTTCTAAGAGAGAGAGAGAAATTATTTTCCGAAATCGTTCTGCAAAACACTCTCAGTAAAAAATTATTATCCGGACAAAAATATTGCTCGGAACGTATGGATGAACCCACCTTATAGCTCTTTAAAATCAATTGAAAATCCTACCTGATTATTTTAGTATAAAGAAAGCTACCAGTGCTATATATTTTACACTCTACCGCCACATGAAAAGCACACTTAATATACCTGATATCTAAGCGTCATTCTTTAACTTAAGAACGTTAAAACACGATTTTTTTGCTACAATTTAATACATTTCTTATTGGGAATTTAATGCAATAAAAAAGAAATTCATATCTGTAACAATAAATTTTATAAAAATATTTTGTAAGCAAACAAAAACATAATATGTGGCTTTGTTATCTAGTTGAAATGAGCTCCAGATAAGTTTGATGGTTTCAAAAGGTTCTGGAAGTTTTGCATATTGTTGTCTACCCTTATAAACTATTCAAGACAACCATCGACATATATGGGCAATAATATTGGATATGTACGTTACCTAGTAGAAATGTTAAAAAAGAAGGTCCAAAAATATTATTTAAAACATAAAAAGCCAATGTTGTTCGTGGCATTCATTTGTAAAATTAAAAATTTTAGTTTTCAAGTACCATGAAACAAAAGTGTCGCAGCTGCGAGCGTTTCTGGTCTAGTCAAAAGTTTATGGCTGTAGCCAAGGCGAATTCACTTAATAGGTAACGTTGAAAAAACAGTGCTGAGCTATTTTTTTTTTTTTTACTAAGAGAAAGAAATGTCAAACCAAGAATAAAATGTTCTTTTTTATTCTAGTACTTGTTATAGTATTGCCGCAACGGATTTATGAATTCGCCTTGGTTGTAGCCATAGGTCCAGTCATGCAACAGAGGCCGTTATGCTGCTTGATATTTTTTTTTTTTTTTTGTGGAGTCAAAACATTATATATATAATAAAAAACGAACAGCTAGTCTAATGCGTTTATTTGTTTAAGATTCCCTGTACAGTAGAAGATTGACTAGAGCAAAGAGAGAGAGAAACAGATCAAACATACCCAACAAACACGAAGTTAAACCTTTGATATGAAATAAGTTTATCATTTGACATCAAACACATTTCTCAAACGTTTTTGAAATGTTTAATTTAAACATTTAAATTCAAATTGATAATGATTTAAAAATAAACATTTGACATTAAATGTTTCATCAGTTTGAGGTCAAATTGACATCCAATGTTCAATTCAAATCAAAACTAAGCTTGGAAATACTAAAGCGAAAAACAAATAAAAACATTAAAAATGGCAATTAAAAGTTAAAATTTTTATCGTGGTTAAATGTGTTTACAAGAATACGAATTAAAAAAAAAATAAAACGGAAAAGTTCGGAAATTATAAGTTTGTTTTATGATCGCGGTGCTACAATCCTCAAAATAAAAGGGAGCCAATTTCGTCTTTGCAAGTATTAGAGGACGGAAAGAACATTATTTTATCTTTTAGCTATGGTGCTGTATGTTTATCTCACAGTTTATTTAAATAAATAATGAAGTTTAGTTAAAGAAATAAAATAATTTTATTTATGTTCCACATGGTTTTAATATCCACATTTGGAAAACATTTGAGAATTACGTTTGGAAGCAAGTTGAAAATAAAGGAATTTTTAAATTTGAAAATATTTCCCCTTTTTGTTGAGAATGCTATGATTTTCAAATCATTATCAAACGTTTGTCGTTTGAAAAAACATTTGATTTCAAATCATTATCAATTTGAAATCAAACCTCCGTGTTTGTTGGGTAGCTGTCAAAATTGTAGCTCTATGAATGGGTTAGTAAGAAATGTGTTCACTTTGTTGTTGTAACTTCACACTAATGGAATTTGGAGAGATGATTTTTTATTTTGTTTGAGATGCAATAATAAGGTGCAAGCGGTAACACAGCTGTGATGATGTCTCTTTTTTTATTTATTTACAGTTTTTGTAAAGACGTTTTGAGACTTACCTTCACAATACTAGCAACAAAATTTTTTTTGGTTTTTCTATTGTTGCATTGTTGTAGAACTGAGGTCTATTTACTAATGCATTTTGGCTGTAACCATCGAGTTCTTATAAATTGAACTATTTATATTTTCTATTAAAAAGATTTCTGTATGACGTGCTAAATTCCTAATTTTTCATATTTGATAAATACACTATAATTTATTGTTGAGGGAAAACTTACTTCTATGCTTTTTCCTATTTGAGAAAACAACACGCTGCCACTCAGTTGTTTATTTAATTTGCGTACGGCAGAATCTGATAATTAAGAGAGAACGTAAGAAAAGCTTGTACGATTTTATATATTTAAAATTAAAACTCTGCCATTCTCTATACATTTTTTTTTATTATTGCAATTAATTATATTTAAACATGTCATACCTACTAGCCAGGGTCAATAGTTTAACAACGAATTGTTTATTATAGAGCATAAGTAACAAACAATAAAGGCACATTTTAAGTTACTAAATAGTTTAGGAATGTAAATATGTAATTAGTTTTTATTACTTATGACACGTTATGTATTTTCCTATGAAATATATTGCATAAGCATATATTTCATAAATTATTCTACAATTGTAATTATTATCGTTTACTTTAAAGTTTTAATATATGTTTTTCTTTGCTGCTGCTTTTAGATTGTTATTAATTATTTTCATAAACTGTTAACAAGGTGTTTAAGCGTTTTTTGAAAAATTAACAATTGCCTTAAATTGACACATCGTGCTAATACTATTTTTGGTATTATGTATTTGCCAGTTTTTTGTATAAATTTCTAAACAATTATTTTAAATGAAACACTACAAAGATTAATGTTAATTTAATGTAAATTAATAAAAACAATTGTCAACGCTTAAAGTTATTTATTTCTCTTTACAAGAAAAATTTATAACTTAAAAAAAAAAAAAATTAATAAAAACACATACATACATAGACTAAATAATAAGCATATAAGTCGTTGAAAAAGTGACATATGACAGATCAATAAATAATTTAAAAACAATGTTTTAAAACAAAAGACAAAAAATCTAAAATATTCTAAGCTGTGTATAAAGGGTTTTTCAATTTGGACATACGAACTTTAAAAGTTAAAATTCAATTGTTAAAGCTTAATTTCTTGCATTGGCTGTTATTGATTCAGTCTGTTGTGACAAATCACCATGTTTGAAAGAACAACACGCGCAAATAAAAAATTCTTAACAATTTCAAAACTGATACTAATTTTCATCGAAAAATAAACTTCAGCGATGAGGCCAATTTCTGGACGAATGAGTAATGCAACATACAAAATGTTCAAATTTAGGACGATCTACATGAAAAAAGAAGAGCGCCCAATGCATCACGACAAAGGGAATTTTTTGTTTGGATTACGGGCTGGCAGTGTAATTGTTCCATATTTCTTTAACACCGACAGTTGCCATAATTACCAACTTATTTTTCCTGAATTGGACGATTTGAATACGAACAGATGTCACATTGTTTGTGACAAATTCGAGGGCGTGGTTAACTCACGTAAAAGTAATAGAAAGTGGCCACCGAGATTACGCGATTTCAACCCGTTATACTGATTTTTTTGGATTTGTTTAAGTAGCAGATTCATAAGAATAAGCACCAAACCACAGCAGCCAGCAAAATTTTGCCTGATTTATGGGCCAGAGTCATAGAAAATTGGATATTTACAGTTCTGTCGCAGAAATCAATTCCGATCGAAATTGGAAGTGATTTCATATCTTGCTTTACACAAAACGAAATCACTTTCGATCGAAATTTATTTCTGTGACAGGCCTGTTAGTATTCGTGACACGCTGCAAAGCCGCAGAAGACATTAAATATATGTATGCCTTTCAAACGAAAATAAAAATTTTGAATGATATTTTTTTTACTTTAAGGCAGAAAACGCTTAACTTAAGACCCTTTAATTTTTTTTATAAATATTAATATTTATATACAAAAAAAAATTGTTAATAAGTTGCAAAAAACAATAATATGACAAATTTTTCTACACAATCTAAAACAGCAGCCACAACAAAAACTAAAAATATTTTTATTTTGCTACAACAAACATAAATTTTAAGTAATTAAAGTTTGTTAAATTGTGGTTTAGAACAAAACAAAAAATATTTAGTAGCATATTAACAAATTTATAAATATTCTCTGTTGTTTTTTTCCAGCTCTGTTCAGACCACACATTTATCTAATGGTGCGTTTTTGTGGTTGTGAATGGAGTTTGAATTTAGAAATTATCGTATAAATTTTGTAACACACACACAAATATATGTACATTTGGACGTAAATAACCAATGATCACTTGGTGGTAATGTATTAAATAACAACTTTCAAAAAATATCTAATAAAAATAACGCAAAATTATAGAAACATTTGTATGTGAAACAAAATATTGATTAATCATGATTCTAGAAAATTTAATAACTACAATAGGTTTTAATAAAACATTAAAAATGTTTTTTTTTAGTATAAAATAATTCGTCATTACTGTGTTAGCACTGTATATTTTTGGAGTTACAACTAGAAAAACCAAGATTATTAGAAAAACCTCTTCTGAGCATACAGTTTTGATTTGGTTTATATTTTCTTTGTTTTGTCCTGCAAAACTCCAGTAGTTTGATACCCATATTATATGAGTTAAAATCGGTTTTGTGTCATTCTTAATAAATCGTTTTAAAATCTAGCTTTTTAAAGCCAAAGATCGGTTACATCATCAAATTAAATTTATTAATAATAAAAATAACCAACTTTTTGATACCCATATTACATGCTATAATCTCAAAATGTGTTACCGATTCTAAATAACCGAGAGGAAACTTTTTTAAAAATAAACCCAAAATTCTGCAATAACTTTAAGGGCCATTATTACAACTTGAAGTTAGCTAAAGTTAGGATTAAGTTGACAGATAGTAATGTGTTATCTGTCAAAAAGCATCTGTTATCTGACGGATAGCAGCTAACGCCAAGTTGTAATAATGGCCCTAAGTAGTACAATTGAATAACTAAGCGCAGAAAGGCAACTAATGACATTGTCTTCATGTACCTAATTTGAGTATTGCTAAGCAACCAGTGTGAAAAGCATCATCTTTGACAACTTTAAATTAAATTTAGTTCGCCCCTCTACGAGTTAAGAACATAAAACTTACATTTATTATTATTTACTAAACTGTTGTAGTTGTTTATCTCAAAATTAATGTTTTGAAGTAGTTCCCTAGTTCTTAGCGATTCAATTATGTGACAAGGCTTTTTATTTTTTTTTAAGTTCAACATAATGTTTGATATAGATTTGGTATATATGTACCAGTGAATCCCAATTCTCATATTCCTATGCTCTTGAATATAGGGCAAATCATTCTGCGGCAGCGATGTCGACACACGTACACTATAACATTATTCGTGTAAGAGAAATTTAAAAAAAATATATCGCAAAATCTTAACTTCGTGTGTTGCTGCTTCTACACTACATGCACATAATTATGCTTGTGTGTTTTTGGGCACCACTGATCTCTATATATTCTTATAAAATCTGTTGAGACTTAAAAATAAACAAAAAACATAAATAGTATACCATAAAATTTGTTTAAATAGAATAAATATTGATAACATTTAACTTATGCCAGCCATCCACTACACAAGTTCAGTATTCAAGTCTGTCGCTGTAGACTGCGTTTGTGTAGTGTATGGCGATGTTTTTGCTATTTACTAGGGTATTCATTTAATCGGGCTTTTGCTTTAATCGGTTAATCGTTCGATTAATTAACCGAGGTTTTGGTTTAATCGGTTAATAATCGGTTAATTTTGTTTTTGATCGGTTAACCGATTAATTAAGAATATTCGTAAATTTAGAATTTTAAATACAAATGCATATATTATTTATAATTGTGCGTTTATAGTAAAAAAGTTATTACTTAAACAATAACATAAAAAACATAACAATTCTTGAACTAAAAAAGCAAACAAAAAAATAATTCATATATATGTAATACATATCTGTGGCATTTTGACAAAACATCTTAAGTCGAGATAAGATAGCAAAAAAGTTTTTAAAAAAACCTCGGTAAAAAAATCATTTTTATTGAATAATAAATTAAACCAAAATTAAAGAAAAATTTCGTTTATAATTCAAAATTTCAAAAACTTAAACAAAAATGATTTTTGAATGAAAATTCGTATGATTAACAACATTTTTTTCAACTTTTTAAATAAAGGTGTTTTGTCAAAATGCCACAGATATCATTTATTAGTAATGTGAGATCATTTTATAAATTATTTCAGTAGTTAAAGGATTTCTTATAAAACAAATCTTTTAGAAAATTTATTTGGGTTAAATGTTTAGGATTTAAGCGATTCTTTCGGTCGGCAAAAAATGGGTTCAAATTAAGATCACTGAACACCTTCTTTGTTTGTATGAAAAAAATATTTTTTTAACACATACCTTTTCTATATGAGACAAAAAAATATGTTATAATACTTAAGGGTGATTTTTTATGAATTCAGTTTTTCGGGCTGGCAGCACTGGTTGGTAATTGTGTATACTTTGCCATGGAGAAACTCACAAACAAGCAAGGACTGCAAATCGTTATAATTTATTATCAAAATTCAGCTCGATGGCAATCCACTGTTTTATCGAAAAATTGTGTTCAGCGATGAGGCTCATTTCTGGCTAAATGGATATAAACAAGCAAAACTGCCGCATCTGGGGTGAAGAACAGCCACATGCCGTACAAAAGTTACCGATGCATCCCGAAAAAACTTACAAAAACTTATATATGTTGTTACATCGGTTAATCGACTGAAATTAACCGGTTTAATCGTTAATCGAAAATAGCTAATTTTAAATTAACCGGTCAGTTAATCGGGTAGTAATTAATCGGTTAACCGATTGACGGTTAACCGAATGAATACCCTACTATTTACGCAGTGAACTGAGTTAAAATCTAAACGATTTTTGATATTTACTCTAGTTTTTAAAACTGTACAGGTGACTTCTGTAGTGTATGTTTTAAACGTTCAGTTCTGTCGCGGTTTTTAAGACTTGACAATAACAAAATGGTCTCCGAAAAAAAAAATTATTCCAGAGAGAGTTTCTAGAATTGTGCAAAGAAGCGCCTGAGTTATGGCACATTAAAAGCAGCAATAGACTCATTAATGTCGAATCCTACGAAAAATTAAGAAAAATAATAATGAAAAAATAAAAAGGCAAACTCATTTTTTCGTTTTTGATACAGCATATGGGTTCTTATTCAAGCTTTTAAAAATTTTCATACAGTTTATAAAGCAGCTAAGATCCTTGACTACTGCTAAGGATAATTTTAATTTTGGGTTAATTAACTGCTTAACGTATATTTGACTTTAATGCTATGTTCACACTTAGGTTTTTAAACCTCGAAAGTGATTAAGCTCTATCACATGAAAATCGAGATGATACCTATACACTGAAGTGATTTGTTAATCTCTTCAAATAAACATGATGACAACTAAATCAATTCATTAATTACATATATTCCTCGGAACATACCTCCAACTGAGTATGATGTAGCATCGGCCACAATAAATGTACCTCTCACGTGTACAACCGACCACGATTTCTTCTTAATGTTTTTATTTCGTCTTTAAATAATCCATTAATTTTCACAATTTCATCATTTATATGTTTAAAATAATCCTCTGATAACTTAAATAAAGTATTTTTATCCATTTTAAACACTTCAAAAAGAAAAAATTAAGTTTGTTTGTTGTGGTTTTTTTTTAATCAACTGTCATCTAATCGCCTCAAATGTAATGTGAACGGTTTTGATTAGATTAATCAACATTTTGCTTTAACGCGTTTAAAAATCCAAGTGTGAACATCGAATAAAAAAAAAACTTTCTGAGATATTAAGTGTAAACCCTTTATAACGTTTTTACAACCCATAATAGACATAAAATTTAAACTTCTCTTTAAAGGCTGATAATTTTAAAAATAACCTAAAGCTAAGATTTTTTACTTTCTTGTCTCGTTTTCTTTTTGTTTTCATATATTCATATATTTAGTTTTATATTTTTTCTTAATTCTTTGAAACAAATCCAATATTTTGATACCCATATTGCTTATATTTTATTGATAAATCTATCATTCTTAATAAATCGGTTGAAATTTCAACTTTTAGCTAGAGAACTAAGATCAATACAAAACATTTAAGTTTTTAAAGTATGACCTAAGGAAATTATTTAGAGATAAAAAATTCACTTATTTTAAACATTTTAAATCTAAAAATTAAATTTTTTTTGTTGCTTTATATCAGTGTTCGAAAATAAACAGAACATTATTTCGCGTACTGCTTGCACACACCCAGAAACGATATCTATTTTTTTAGTATTTGTGTAAACGAACACAACCCTTAATACCGTTCGTAACTTTTTTTAAAGAGAAAGAAATTATTAATTTCTTTTTTAAAAATTCTAATTTTTAATAAAAAAAAATGCGTTGGTGTTCAGTGATTTTGACAACAAGCAGTTAAATTGCAAAAACAAAATACATGTGGCTTTTTGTAGTTGTAGAGTTGCACTTACCTTTTGAAATTCGCTTTGGAAATGAGCAAACAAAATATTTTAGAAACGACCACAGCACGAATAGCGTGTGTGGGTGTAAAATCTTTTCGCTAGCTTTTTGTTTGTAAGAAGTTTTTGTTTTTTTTTTACCAGTTAAAAGGGTGCTAAGCAAAAAAACGAACGCAGATTATTTTGCTGAGCCGAACACAACGAAGTTAGTGGGTAAAAAAAAACAGAACGCAAAAAGATGTTCTCAGTTTTTTGCTGAGTTAGATAAGTACAGTATTATTTTTGTGTTCACGGATCACAAACAGAGAAACGTTATTTGTTTAATGGTTTACTAAACAAACACTATAAGCGTTTGTGTATTCCACAAATCTACCGAATCGAACACTAAGACACTTGATTTAATATTTACTTTCGAACACTACTTTATATAATTAACTTAAGAAGGGCCCCTACTTGCGTATAACTTTTTTAAAGACTTAAAGCATTTTTAGATTCAATTAATCATTTCCAAACTTTTAATACCCATATAAGATTATGGTTTTTCCATATATCTCTTATTCTTAATAAATCGGTTGATGTTGCAACTTTGATCTAGGAAACTATGCGGGATATTAAAGTTCAAAACAGCCAAACCGACTTTAAAGTTTTTAATTTACACACAACGTTATGGAATTGGGACTGTAAGAAAAGATAAACTCACTGTTTATTGTTGTTGTTTTTGTTGAAGCTTTGATATTGTTACAAGTGAAACTGGGGCTTATAATTCTTATTCGTTTAACAGTTTTATTTTGTTTAATATCTTTAGTTTTTCTAAAATGCTTGGATAAAGTTTCCTGACGATCTAGCCTAAGCAACCAGTGAAATGCGCTTAGGAATAGCTTATCCCATCAACAATAAATTTCAATTTATCAATAGTATGAAATGGGAAAAAATTATTCTTCTCTCAAGAGTTGAGTTTACTATAGTTATCTTCATAAGAAATATTTGCTTTAACTTCGTAAGAAGCATTTACTATGCATTAGTGATGCTAAGCCAAGTTTGAAATTTTTGACAAATGAGCGATATATGCTTTTGGCTTGAATTATAGAGTAAGATAAAGATTAATGATACGCACCCTTAGATTTTTTTTTATCAATTTTAAAAAGAAATTATATATTTTATCTGAGTTCTCTGAATAATTTCCCAGTGTTTGATACCCATATTTCCTAGGTTTTCTTGCAAAATCCCTTATTCCTAATAAATCGGTCGAGATTCCACTTTAAGGCTAGACAGCTAAATTAAATACCGAAGTTTAAATTTTTAACAGTACATTTTAGGAAAAATATTTAAAGCTGAAAAATATCATCATTCTAGGAATTTTTCAAGCTAAAAAATTTAATTGGCTTAATAAACATCCTTTTGCTAAAAACTTTACTATTATAAATATTTTTATTATTTTGAACAAGTTATTAACACGTCAAAATCTTGACTGCTATAAACATTTAACACATGTTGTTTAAATACAAGCAACAGAGGAAACCAAATATAATGATTATAATAATTTATTTTGGTCGTAAAAACTTTTCAAACAACGGAAGCTGGGTGTAATAAAAAAATGTGTTTACATATTTCACAAAAGCATATTAAATGCAAATATTCACACTGTAATATTATTGAGGATTATTTTTTAGTATATTTTTGTAAAATTATTTTTGTAAATTAATGAATGAATTAATAAAGAAAATCCTTTAGTGGTTTAGTTAACAATGTTATCACATTTTTGGTATTTCAAAGTTGTAATATATGATACAAAAAACAAGTTTGTTGCTTAAGTCTTTTGTTTTTGTTTGCAAAAAAAATTTTGTTCCCTTTTTTATTTTATTTATAATAATGTTGACTAGCTGCTTAAACATTGTAAATTCCTGGTGATAAGACTTTTTTGCATTGCTTTTTTGTTTCTTTTATTTTTTATCTTTTTTTTTTGGAGTTTAAAAGAACAAAATTATCGTAAAATATACAACATGTTGCCAGTTACTGTGATGTTGTTGTTTTTTTTTTTTGAGTGGTATTATAAAGAAATTGTTTGATTGCTGCTGTCTTAATGTTACTTTGCACCTGCATACCATTTAATGTGAGTTTCAGTCTACAGTTTAAATGCTACAGCGTAAATTAATAATAATTATTTATGCAGCAAAACAACAGCAGCAGCAACCAACGGAAGAAGGTGGTAATGGTGTTGAAGGTAAAAGAAGCTGTATTACAAAAAGGCTACTGTAATGCAACAATATTTATATTTTCATGTAGATATGATTAGCTAGATTTTGTATAAATCAAAAGAAGAAAAAAAGCTTGTTTAATGTTTAAACACATCAATTGTTGAGTAGCTCGAACTCTATGGCTGACTTGACTGGCGGGTTGATGATGCATAATTACACCTTGGTTTCTGACAGGCAGCCAGCTTAAGTATTATTTTGCTATTATTTTAGCCAACTCATGTTAAGGCTAATTTTGTGTATTTGCCATTTGTTGTAAGTATTTGTTTGTAAGCAAAACGCTTTGTCATACCTTTAGCCATTAGTGGGTGGTTTTCAAAGTAACGCCTTAAGAACTATAAATTCATCAGATTTTTTTTATAACTCTTAAAGTTAAAGCAGCTAATATTGATGATAATTGTTGAGATGATGTTGACGATAATGGCGATGACCATCAAAATTTTTTTTTTATATTTTGCAAATTATGTTGGGTAAATTCTTTTTTTTTTTTCTTTAAGTCATTCTTTGGCAAAACCTTGTTTAACTTGTTGGTTTACTTGGCATTGTTCCTTTGAAAAATATAAAGCGTTAAGCAATTGCTGTTGCTACTTTTTTATATGGGCATTTCCAGCGAAAATTGTACTTTTTGTAACGTAAAGCTAGCAAGTGATTAAAATTGTTCCTCAATTACGATAATTCTTACTCCTTTATATTTTGGTGTAGAGCGCAACTAGCTCTACATTCACTTACAAAAAAAATGACATTTGAACAATATGGGCCCAGAATACAAGCTTATTTGCTTGCTGGAATTGCGTTACAAAAAGTAGACTTTTCCTTGGAAATGCCCATATGTTTTTATATGTATGATTTTTTAATAGATTCTTATCATTTTATTAAATACTACGATTCTTTTAAAGCTTTTCTAAAAGTAAAGGAGTTACTTGGTGCCTTCATGCGGTGTGTGGAATATCAAACTCTACCTAGTGTGTGTGTGTGTTTTTTTAAGTTTTCAATTTTAAATTCACACTTGGGAAATTAGGTGTTAATTTAAGAGAATTATTACAAAAAGAAAACAATTAATTAATTTACAAAGTAGCAAATTATGTAAACGAAATAAAAAATATCAATTAATTTCCAATAAGGCTTCTTAACGAACTTATAATTAGCGAAGAAATTTAAAAACGTGTCCTGAATACTTAAAAAAAGTTATTAAAATTTCAAAATTGCTTATGAAAGTTAATAATAAAAACTTTAAACCTTAAAACCCTCTATTGAACTTAAGATTTAAGATTATGGTGAAAACTGTACCCAAAAAAAAAAATTAATTCTAAAAAAAAAATTGTGGAAATTGTTTAAAATCTTACAAAACTCAGTTTTAAGTTAAAATTTGCCAGCTAATTTTTTGTTATGAATTTCTCTCGCAACAGGCCTTTATTAAAAATTAAGATTGCTGGGATATCTGAAATTTTCGTTTTAACCAATTTTCTAAGTGTATGAAAATACCTAAATAAAGATTTTTAAAATGGATATGAAAACTTAGCAAGTTTATTGTCTTGCGGGCTACTTTCTATTTCGATGCGAATGCAATTTCAATACGACACCCACCCTCTATCGATTTCGTAAACCCTTTCGCAACATTTTGTGACACAAAGCAACACTAGCAATAAAAATCAAAGACGGCGCAGATCATAACCCTTTTTTGAAAATTCAAAAATCTATATATAAATCGGCTAAGGCAAAACAGTTAAGAACGCTTTCCTCCTCTGTATGTCAACTGATTTGAAAAAAACACACACCATTTGAAAGATATTTACTTACAGTAGTGCACAATATATATTTTACTAAAATCTGTTCAATATTTTCGGAGTAATAAGCATTCAAATTAGCTACTAACACATATGTACAAAATACAAAATTTGTTTTTTTCAATTATCAAATAATAAAAAATAGGGTTCTCGATTATTCGGCATTTTTAAGAAACCAGTTTTCGAATATATCGACTATATAAATACGGGAAATTAAATTTCTTTATTTTGCTTTTCCGTGCTGCATGTAGTGATTTATTCAACTTTGAAACATAATATTATAGGTGCAGGGTCCTGAGTGAATTGAAACCTATAAGATGAAAAATTAAGAAGAACAAGGCGAGCTTTTTGGTACTTTTTCGTTCAACATCTGGTTTTTTGATTAATTTTCGTTAATATTAGACATAGAAAAAAAAATTAAAATGCAATGTCCTGAGTAGAATACAATTTACAAAGGAGATTTTATGATACTTTTTTGTTTTTCAATTGATATTTTTTATGGTAGAAGATAGAATATGAACCAGGGGTTGAACCCTTTCCAAACCGATCCGCTAAGATGGAAAAAATTAATGCTCAAAACATGTAAATTTATATATACTTAGATGTAGTGTCTTCATATGAACAAATGTATGGTCGAATTTTGACCATTAGGCGAACACTCGTTTAAATAAAATAAAAAGTGATGCTTAGCAAACAGAAAAAGATACGAAAGACAAATGCGCAAACGGAGAGTACCAATCACTTGGTTAACTTCATTTTTTTTCGCATCGCAATAGAGATATAAATACACCGTTATGTCGTACATTCTTATTTCTCTTATAGTCCATCAATATCAATAAAAATATATGGTTTAAAACAATATTGTGTGTAGATATGCACAATATTTGTATAATATATTTGTGCACTAGGGGGCTTTGCACTTTTGATAGTAATTTTTTTTGTAAAATACGAAAAAAAATCTTTCACATGTAATTTATATGGAGAAACTGAAAGTCGTTGGCTGCTTTGTAGAATTAAAATATAGAGCTGCTCTTGTGGGAGAGCCTGCTAGAAACGTTTGAGATGATAGAAAAAAACGACAAAAAAAATGAAGCCCTCTAACACACATATCACACACCTAGTGTAAAAGTGACTCAGCTCAAAGAACTTATTTTTTAAGAAATCGGAAAAAACTGTTTTTGACCTAAAAAAAAAAATTTAAAACAAATCTTTGTACCATTTAGTAGAAAACAGATTATGATCTAAGAAGTTTTTTTTAAATAATTTTTTATATACTAGATAATGAAAAATTTTTAGTTGTGTCATTTTTTATGATGTATTATATGCAAAAGTAACCGAATTATTTTATGTTATGTTACTTAAGCTGAACTCTTTTCAAGTTTTGACACTTTTGCCAAATTCTAAACTGACACAAGTCTAATTAATATAAACTCCAACAAAGATTTATTTTATCAAAAGTGTCACAATTCGAATTAAGACTATTTAGCACTTAGCAATAGGGATCTACTATTATATTTCTGACACAACTAAAAATAAGTCACTTTTATGAATTGCAACTATATACCAATTGATGAAACATTAAGAGAGGCAAACCTATTTTTTAGCAACAGCTAACAACAACAAAGTACACCGATATTTTTTTATAGATAAACAAGTGTATTGTGCATAGTTTAAGCATATAAACCAGAAAAATTTTAATTTCGAGTTGAGTCTTTATATTTATAAACGTTCAAAGGTATCTGTAAAAGAAGAACAAGTGCTTTTTGCTGTTTTCTTAAATTGCGTTCATTTTTGTTTTGTACTTGCACATGTATAAACGTTTAAAGGGCTATGTAAACTTTTATTTATTGGTTCTCTTAAAATGTATTGTTGTGTTGCTTCACTGTCCTTGAATTTAGTCATCTATTTTCAAAGCAAAAATTTTTTAAGATTTGGAAGCAACAAATACGTATACTGAATCCCAACCGCTTCCTTTTATGCTTTTTAATATTACAGCCTTACTCTACTGCTGAAAAATAAGGCATGCAATCCTATAATTTTTTAAAAGCAGTTTTTAATATTAGAAAATACTCTCTGTTTATTTTTTTTAAGTTTACATTTTTACTGCTTCATAGAAACAGTGAAATATTTTATTCTTTTGATAAAAATTAAAAAATTGTAATTAAATTTTATAACAAATAAATATGTAATTGTATATAAAACTAAAACCATCTTATTCCAAAAAAAATACATATGTATTTTAAATTTAAAAAAATTTTTTTTAACGCTGAAATAAAAATTTTTCTTTGTTCCCGTAATTCATGTCAGTTTTTAAAGTGTGAAATAAGAACTTCAGAAAACTATCAAGAGAGATTACGTCGTTACGTTATAAATGTCATAATATTCCACTCGAAGGCGATGTGAAATTGCAGACGTTGAAAACGCCAGTCACACAAATCGTTGACGGCGACCAAAATTTACTAAAATTGAAAAATTTTCAATGACGGCGGCGAATATAAAGCCGTCGGCTATACCAAATAATGTAAAGTGCGACTTTAATGTTTGTTGTTAAAAAAGGAAAACATTCGTATATTTTTCAAAACTGTTAAAAGCAAAATAGTTAAACAATGAAAAAATTCGCTGTGTAATTATTTATTGCATTTTGCATTTTTAATGTATTTTTTGGGGGATGGGGGCTTTCGTAAAGGTGGAAAGCTCTCTGATTGCTATTCACTTGGGAATAGCCAGAAGTGATTCCTTTACCGAATTCTCCAAGCAGCTCACTACTTCCGGCCATTGGTCAAGTATCCCCTGGTAATGTCGCACAGGCTTCCAACTCTGCCGACAGCTAAAGTGAGAAGGCGATTGCTTTGCTGAGTAACCTGAATGGCACGCTAACACCGTTGCGTCTCAGGTAAGTAGGTGGCACTGAAACTTAGCGTAGCTCCTTTAGCCGCATGGCGGCTAGCCTGCCCAGAGGCTGTTGGCAGCCCCAACATTGGGATCGGATGTGGAGTCCCAATCAGTCAACCATCCTAAACACCAACGATTACAGAAACCACTACTTTTTGGTGGCCCTTTGTTCCTTATAGGAACCACAGGACATAATAATATAATAATAATGTATTTTTTAGTTTTCGAATTTTTTTCTTACTTCTATTTTATAAGTGAGTTTATTTGACAGTTCAAAGCGGGAACTTTCTCACAAAAATTTTACAGACAGACTCTTTCTGTAAATAGTCGTGTAATTTCCTTACGTGACAGCCATTACTCGCCAAAAATGTTACAGACGCAGTTAAGTGAGAAAAACAGTTGTTTGTTTCAATTCATGGCATTTCTGTTTCGTTTCTCATATTTTAATCGAAAAGTTCCTCGAGTAACAGAACATGGGCACTGGATTATTTTTAAGTTCACCTTTTAAAGGATTTATTACGAATACTAATTTCATCATTTTTATTTTGAAAATATAGGTCTGAAGCATTTTTTATTTTGGTTGCATAAAAAATATAAACTAATATAATTAAAAAAAAATTTATCGCCAAATTTTTTTTCAATTAAATTTTTAATCAAAAATATAATCAGTTTTAATTCAAAATTTAATCAAATGAATTAAACATTTACTTACTTACAAAAAATATTTTATTGATATTATTAATATTTTACAAGTGAAAATTTAATAAATTTTTTTATTAGTATCACAAATTTTTTAATTGAAAAAAATTTTGATTTGTTTCTGTCTACACAGTTTTTTTTAACTTTTAAACTATAAAAAAAAAATATTTTACTAAAACATTTTACTTCCTTCTTCTTCTTATATATTTATTTTAGATTCTAATAAATAATTTTTCTTTAATACTTCCTTTCAGGTATTAATCTTTTATATTGTATATTCATTTAGACATTTTTTTCGCATTAAACGTGTCACAATAAAGTTATAAAATAAAATGTAATGTCATGCTACTAACATACAAACATTTAAAGCTAATAACCTTAAAATAAAAAAAAAAACCTGAAACATTAGCTATTGCAACAGCAGAAACAACAACAAAAAAATATTTGAAAAACTAAAAAGAAGAGAAACTTTAAAGCACGCACAACTCACATACCAACAAACAATAATAACCACATCCTTTTTGGCCATATAAAATGACCCTTTAACAAGCAACAATAATAGCAGCGCAATAACAACAACAAAAACAACGACAATAACTATACAGCACCCTCACAATGTAGTTGAAAAAATTAGCATATTGTGTTACCGCACTTCCTGCCACACTTTTTTAGCACTACATTTAACCGAGTAAATGTGTACTTCGAGTTTAATATACTTGACTCTTAAAAGTTTTTGCAAACCGCCAATGAATCGTATAATATCCGTTTTAAAAACAAAACTTTCTTATTTTTACAACTCATCCCCTTTTTGCGACAGGGTTAAAAAAAAAAGGTAAAACTTTTAGCTGGTTAAGAAAAAAGTTCGAATAAATCACTACAAAAACCGAAGCAAAGACACGCACCCACTCACTCTCTAACACATTTTTTTTGCCTTTTTGCACTTTTTATTTCAGTTAACAACATGCCAATGTTGGTTTACAATTTTTTCTTGTTGCAAGTTGTTCTTTAAATGTGGCAAAAGTCATTGTTGTTATTGTAAGTGTTGGAGTAGCAGAGAGATGGTTAGTGTTGGTGGTGGTGGTAGTGCGGCATGGTGCCTTTGCTATGTAGCTGTGTGTATTAAGTTGGATGTATATTTAAATCGTGTTTAATGGAATGAAAACTACATGAAATTTTGCCTTAGATGTTTGTTTGTAGCTACAAGAACTTCTTATTCGTATAATGTTTGTATGTATGTATATAAAATTGAATGAAAAAGTTTTTCTGTTGCAACAACAAAAAGGAGAACAGAAAAAAAAAATAAAGTTTTTCTTCTTACATTTCTTTCCTTACACTTGTTAAGAGGTCTGACACGCATTGCAGTTTGTTTCTTGCACCATGAATACAGGTTGATTTAAATAAAATAAAAGCAGCATTTCAAATAATGGTATCTAAAATAGGATATATTAAAAAAAATACTGTGCAAATAAAGCTTAAGTGGCTGCCGTTTTGAGTTTGATATTTGTTGAAATAATTTTCCAATTTTTTAATAAGCATTTTAAGTCCCAAAGCATTTGAGAGTTTTATGTTTAATTACTAACATTTGAATACTCTTTAAAAAAGCTTTCATTTGATGTGCATAACGATAGAAATTTTCAAGTTTTATTTTTGGCCCGATTTATTAAGAATATAGAAAGGTATTAGATACTATATTCAATATGGGTATCAAAAAATAGCATTTTCATTATAGCTTAATAATTTGATATAAGACCTAAATATGGTTAATATGCTTAGCAAAAATTTAAGCAAATGTTAAATTGAAGAAGAATTGAAGAATTTAGTGATATTCACTAAACTAGTTCAGTTTTAAAATTTATAATTGATAATAACTTTTATACTTTTTTAATGGTTTGAGTGGCGTTGAATCCGAATCGGTACTCAGAACTTCTCCATCACATCAAGTTTTGGATATATTCGCTTAAAATTAAAAAAACCCCCTGTTTTTGTCATATTCGAGACTTTAAGCCTGTGCGAATCAATCTTATACAATCTGATATATCCTCTGAAAGTCCTACTAATTACCTTTAAAATAAATGTCCAACCTTTTTAATACCGTATACCTGCTCTGAGATATCTTACCCTGAAGTTTGAAAAGTTCAGATTAAGCGCAGCTCAAACATTTAGAAAAGTATACGTTAGTCCCAGGGTTTCGAATTTTTTCCAAATTTTGCTGATCAGTGTTGTTCCCTTTTTGTTTTTAGCTGTTAAAAACGTTATATTTTCAATAAGTTTTATGTTATAAACAACTTTTGTAGCCTGCTTGCGCCAAGCTTTTGTTTGACATACAGTTTGTTAAAATTCTTAAAGAATAATTTTTGACCGACTTATTAAGAATGAAAAAAATTGAGCAATATGGGTATCAAATTTTAGCATTTTGTGCAAACTTCAAGATTGTAATATAAACCAATATTTTTTAAAGATTTTTTTTTAAATATTTAGACTTTGAAAATATTCTATACCATAATTCTCTTGATTTTAAACATTATAACTCTTCGCAGATTTCATTTATTTATAACTCTTTTCTTATCACTTTTTTCTTGCTTGCCTGTTTGTTTGGCACGTTGCTTGAAAAAAAAGTTTTTCTTTTGCTAAATAGAAAAACTTAGATTTGTGTATTCCTTGTTGTTGCTAATACTGCAAAGTTTCGCATTGCAAAATTATTTTCTATTTAAATGACGTTTAACATGTGCCTCTTACAACAACAACAACAACAATAACAGCAAAAAGTTTGCTTAAAGGAAACTTTATAAGACATTTGTGGTTTTCCTGTGTGTTTGTTTAATAACAATCCAACATACATACATACATAAGTCTCTTTTGCAAATGAAGAGATTGCCAGTTAATAACAGGATGATGGTGTGGTGATGATTATGCCGCTGATGGCTTTGGTTGAAAAAAGCCAAAAAAATAAAAAGTTAAATCACCCGCATTTAGTTGTTTATGGGAAATTTGGTGGTTTTGCTGCAGAAAGGAAATCTTACCTAAAACGAAAAGGAAGAAAAAAAATATTAGCAAACGTTTGTTTTAACTTTTACAATAAATTCATAATAATTGTTTGCTGTTTTTAATTTGCATTACAAACTGCAATAAATTATTAATAATCATATTTAATTATAAGCAAAACAAATGAAAAAAAGTAGTTTAAAAAACTAAATAGTTATAGACTAAAAAAACCTTGACGTGTTTTAAAATCTGCGTGTTTAAATGTGGAGACCTACTAAAATAAAATTGGTTTTAATTACCTCGATAATTTTACCAGTACCAAAGCAAAAAAAAAAAAAATAAACAAAATTTAAACTTTATTTTAAGCTTAAAATTTAGGAATTAAATAAAAAAAAATTTTGAATTTAATAACTTTATTTTCAGAAAATAATTAGTTAAATTTCAACCTGAGTGATTAACAAAAAAAAATTGAAAAACATTAACACAAATTACACAAAATTGATAACAGAATTAAATTGGTTTAAGAATATGTTTATTATTTTTCTACAATTCACAATTTTCAGTTAGCTGAATAGTTTTTAATATTAATTCAGCTAATTGTAATCAACAAATTTGAGAAAAGTTTAATATACTTCGAATTGGTTTAAGTGTTTTAGTTTGCTGAATAAGTTATACTAACAATCCAAGTGATCTTTGTTTAAAATGTAATATAAATAATTTAGATTACGTGTTTTCACATGTTTTCACAACTTACCGGTAGCTAAGGTTGACTTAAATCGGCCGTATAAAATATTTGCCCTTATTACAACTTTACTTTAACTACCAGGCAAGTGAACCTTAACTTATCGTTGACTTTAGATTAAAGTAAAGTTTTAATCAGGGAACACATTTTATACGGCCGATAAAATGCTACTTTAAACTGTAAGTCAGTTTTGAAAACGGACATTAGTATGTCAAATAAATTTTAACGAAAATTTAGCTAAGCTGAATTTAATTATTTTAACATTGTTGGTAATTTTAAGTCAGCTTAATAAGCTGTAACATTAACTTAAAACATTTATTTGATAAGAAACTTTTTTTTACACGCTTAAATTAGTATAATAATATTTTTTAAAGAGTAACCTCCAAAAATCGTGAAGTATACAATATTTCAAACCCAAAATCAGTTTTGTTTTAAACATTTTAAAATCGCCTCCTAATGCACATACTTTTTGTGTAAAACCCTTTAATTTAATATTAAAGTCGATTTTATAAAAAAAATATATAGTAAGACATACATAAGAGTGTATAAGAACTTGAAAAAAATAATAAAACTGAATAAATTTCCAACGTTATTTACTATGCGTTTTGTAAAAATAAATAAGATTTGTTTTTTTTTATATAATTAATTAAAAAATGTACAGATAAAAGTGGCAATATGGGCATCAAAATCTAGCTTTTCTTGTCTGATTACAGAATTTAATATAAATCTTTGAGTTTGGTAAATTTGGTGGAAAAGCATCTTTAAAATCAGCAATTATTTAACCATATTTGTAAATTTATTCAAAAAGTATCAGTTAAATAATGAAAAAGTACCAGAAAGATCCCCCTTACATTTGCTCGGGGCCCTGCATGTTTATTTTATGTTGTTAGGTCCCATACTAACGGAAATTTAAAAAGTACCAATTAAAGAACAAAAAAGTACCAAAAGATTACCTTTTATAGATTCTCACCCACACAGGAAATTGCATGTTGAATTTTATGTTTTAAGGCAAAGTATTAGAGAAAATCAAAAACAGTTCTAGTCGTCAAACGAAAAAGTGCAAAAAAGCTCTCGCTTACAGATTCTTATTCCCTCAAAATCATGCATATTTTAAGTTTTATGTTTCTAGCCCCAATATTAACCAAGAGTTTTTATCTTATAGTTTCTCACTTAATCAGAACCCTGCACCTGAAAATTAAAAGAAAGAAATTAAACTTCCCGTATCTAACCTTTTTGATACTTTTTTCTCCACATTGAAGTATAAAAAATTTTATATTGTAGTTGGAGCCCATAATTTAATACGTTGCGAATTTGGTATAATCTTTATTTATATGTCTATTTTTTTAAAAGAGGTGGCAAAGAAGTACCAGAAGGCCGAAATTGAAAAAGTACCAGACGCCCATCCGCTTATTTTTTCCAATAAACCAAATTTACCGGTTTTGACACTTTTTTATTTCCTCAGATTTTAATTAAATGGTGTAGTTTTTGTTCAAATCGGTTAACAAACAGAGGTGGAAAGTGTTCTTAACTTTTTCTTCAAACAAGCTTTCGGTTGATGTACATTTTGTATAACAATATCTAATTTTTTTTTTTTTTAAGGAATTTGAAGTGTTGCCTAGTCTTGTCAGCTTACCACAAGGAAAGCATTGGCTTTTTTGAGAGGACATCCCCTTTGGGTACAGATATTTCAATGGTCCGTTTGGTATCCGGCCATGCCAAAATTCCATCATATCATGGCTGGCTATTCAGTAACCTTAAAATTAATTCCCACTCAAATTCCCTTAATTTCCTGTTCATTTAATAACAATTGAATAATATCAATGAAATATTAGATCATAATAATTGTTGTTATAATTACAAAACCTTATTTAACAAACTATTACATTCTTATTAAAAACAATTACTGTTAAATAATTTTTGTTATCCCTAGTGTTTACAATGACTTGATATCTATGAAGGTTTAAAAAGATATTTAATAAAAAAAATCTTTACAAATTCCTTAAGCTATAGTCACACTTAACAAATATTTGATGCTTCACACGTAACCATTTTTTTTTTTGTATAAAACAGTTTTTTGATTTATAATAAAGTTTTGTGAAATAAAATTTTCTTAAAGAAAGTTAAAGTTTGATCAATTTAATGCTTTTTTCTGATGTTTTCGTCAAATATTTGTTAAATGTGAACATAACTTTATTTTCAAAGTTGCGTGTAACGACAAAATTCTTTGATGAAAAAAATGAATTTCTTTTAAAAAAATCTTCTGTTGCATCATATCAAATTTTATTCAGTTATTTATTTTTTTTTTTTTTTTTTGTTTTCGAGTTCGGTTTTTTCATCGGTGTAATACCCCAGGTCATTGTATGGATGGATGTTGAGTTTTCAGCTTTTTTTCTACTTCTCCCCTGCCTGATTTTCAAATTTTTTTCTTTTTTAGTAAACATGACTTTGACAATCATTTAAAAGTGTGTTTGTATGGGTGTGTGGCTGAGAGCATTTTGGAGTTGGTCTTTTTGTTGTTGGTTTTATTGTTTGTTATCGCTTTTCGATTGTACTTTGTGTCACTCACTATGTGACGTTAAAGTGGTCAAGAATTGAAACAAGCAACAACAAAAATAGTTTTAACCCTCTTTTACGATCATACATTTTTTCATTTTATAAAATGCATGTTTGTATTGATTGTGTGTGAGAAATGATTTTTTTACTTTAAGACGTTTGTTGTTGCTTTTGTTTTAACCAAAAATCAACAATAACAAAAAAAAGTAAACAACTCGTCTACATACTACAACACGTTGGCGGCGTCGGCGGTTTTTTTAAAGATGCTGCCGCATTTCATTTATGTTTGAAATGAATAAGTTTTGATTGTGTATTTTTGTCTGTCTGTCTGTCTGTCTGTGTTGCCTGTTGAATTGTTCTTTTCGTCTGGAGTTTTTAAAATGTTGATGATGATACTTAATGCTGCTGTTATTATTTTTTTATTGTTTTTGTTGTTGTTTTATATATTTTTGTCCGGTTTGACAGGTGTTTCAGGGTATATAAAACACGATTTCAATAAAATATACATATAGCAAAAAGTAAACCGTTTTTTTAACAATTGTTTGTAATCGTATTGTTCTTTTTTTAAGGCTAATTGTTTTGAATAATTTCTCTTGTTTTCTATGTTTTCTTGAATATAGATTTGAAAATCAGGTAACTTTAAAATAGCTCCATGTAAATAAGTTGTAACTTCAGTTCTGGTTAAGTATATAGCTTATTGCTACTTCTGTTAACTTAATCGGACTTTATTGTAAATTTAATATTAATACAGCTTTGGAAAATGACTTGAATTATAACTATAATGCTTTTTAAAGTGGTTGGTTTGCTTATTTAAATCAGCTTAGTCAAATAGCATATTTTAAGGTATAAAGTAAGCTAAAAAAAATTTATTACAGCTGGATAATCTTTTTTTTATGTATGTATTTCAGATAAAGTTTTTTATTTTGTGCTTTTAATTTAGCAGACAAAATGATTATTAAGCTGGATAGAGGGTAAAGATAAGAGTATAATTGTCGATTTAACTAAAAAGTCTTATTCACCCTTGCTGAACAATATTTGCGAAAAATTCAGCCAAGCTGAATTAATTTCTTCATATAATATTGATATATATTTAACAAATACTTCTAAAAGAATGTTTTTTTTAGTTAATTATATAAAAAAACTTCAGTGTTGTAACAGTTGAATACTATTATGTATACTTAAAATAGATTTAAATCATTCATTCATCTTAAATTATTAATTCAGCTGATACAAAAAATTGTTTTTACAGCTAAATTGTAATAAACCTTAATTCAGCTTAGCTGAATAGCATGTTATATGCCCTAAATATATTTTAATATTTTAAACAACCTTAAAATTTCAATTCAGCTCAGCTGAATTAAACGCATTCTTTTTATTTTTACACTTTTGCATATTAAACCCCCAATTAAACTTAGCTAAATATAAGTTAAAATGCCCCGACTTGACCTAATCCTCTGTTTAATAGCATTTTTCAACTTAACATTCTCTTTTTTTGTGTTCAAGAAAAATATTTTTTTAGCATTTGCTTTTAATGCAATTTGTTTTTAAAATATTCGCTTACCATTTTCTTTCTGGGATTTTGTTTTTCAATGGTTTCTTAACTAAATACTTGAATAAAATGAGTTTAAACCATAAATGCCTTTCAAAAAAGCACTTGTCTTTTGAAAAATTTTAATGGGTTTTCTTCTAGATTTTAAAAAATGTCTTTTCACTAAAGACCATTGTTAAATTTAACACCCTTCAACTGTCACAAAGCAGCTAAATAAGCCAACTCTATCTATATGTGACGGTCTTTCCTTCCACCTTTAATACTCTGGTACTGCATTGTGAATTGGTTAACTATAATGGCCGTAATGATTGTATGTAATTTTCATGTTGTTTGTTTTCAATATTTAAATATTTATTTTGACTTAGCTTGGCAAACAAATTCATAAACCTTAACAACAACAAAAAGAAGTAAATAAAAATTCGTTAAAAAAAAAAAAACAAGAAAATGAGATGACTTTTTTTAGTTTGATCTTTGGAAGAAAAACAACAAAGAATTATTTTTTTTGAATTACTTTACAATCAGAGTGACCAGATCATAAAAATTTCCACAGCTTGATTGGCCGTTAAAAAAAAATTCTAAATTAATATAAGAATTGTTAAAAAATTGTTCTTAAAATAAAATGAATTAAGTTTTGTTCAAAACTAATATTGCTTTTTGACTAAAAAAGGGTGGTCTAACAAAAACGCGCGATGCATACCTCCATCCGATGGTGCATATTTTCAATGACTCTGAGACGTAATTGAAGTGCAATGTCGTTAATGTGTCAAATTATCTCATCCAATGGTTCTGAATTGAGCCTGGCTTATTGACGCACACTTTTTCTTTTAAATATCCTCTAAGAAAGACGTTAAATCACATGATCGTGACGGCCAACTAACATCGTTACGACTGGAGATAACACGGCTTTAAAATTTCTAACTCAAAAGAGCCCTTGTTTCGCTGGCTGAGTGGCAAGTGGCACCATCCTGTTGGAACCACATATCGTCCAGGCCCATATCCTTAATTTCTGACCACAAGAAGTCCATTATCATCTCGCGATAGCGAACGCCATTCACGGTTACTGCTTGGCCGACATAATTTTCGAAGAAGTACTGCTCGATGACGCAGCCAGCCCATAAACCGCACCAAACAGTCACTATGTGCGGCTTTTCAGCAATCCCTCGTGGATTCTCGTTTGCCCTGCTTTTTAACAACTTCACTGAGGTGAAATTGTGCCTCGTCGCTGAAGACGACTTTGATTTGAACGCCCATTTTCGTAAAAGGCTTCAACAATCTTAACGCGCTGCTCAATTGTGTACCTCCCCTTTGTTGAATTTGTCAAACACTGAAACAAAGAGCCGTTTAATTAAGTTGGGCAAACAATTTGAGGTGTGACTCACGATTAACATCGTGCATT
This sequence comes from Pollenia griseotomentosa, assembly GCA_963931875.1. NCBI lineage: Eukaryota > Metazoa > Arthropoda > Insecta > Diptera > Polleniidae > Pollenia > Pollenia griseotomentosa. The sequence goes on along the minus strand of OZ007562.1, from coordinate 122,647,765 downwards.
ATGGTAAAAAATTTAAATTCGAATTTCGATCAAAGTGAGTTATCCCAATTTGACCCCTGATTAATGTGTTTAACAAATTTAAGAATAAAATTTTGTTCCCTTGAATTCATTTAAGAAAGAATTTAGTAAAAACAACCATAAAATTATTTCAATTGAATTACAAAAACTCAGCTGCATTTCAAAAACAATAACTTTTTTACATTAAACTTTATGCCAGTTTGCGAAAATAAAATCTAAATTTATTTGATGTCATAACATAAATAGTATTTAACCTTCTATAGCTAAATATGTTAATTTAAATGAAAAAGTTAAAGAAAAAAAGTCATTCTCTTTCCTAAAATCTTAAAAATTAAACTCATAAAACTCCTAATTCATGGTGCTGCTCCAAATAGCAGAAAAAGCCTGTTGAATATTTAGTATTTTCAATTTAGACCCTGTTGACAGTTTTATACATCTTTATGTTTCATGAAAATAAAATAAAAAAAAAAAAAATAAGAAAAAGAAAAAGAAGAAGATGAAGCAAAAGGCAAAAAGTCCAAGTCTAAAAACTTAAAAGACAGTCATCCTTTTTTCTTCCTTTTCTTTCTTACTATGTCCCTTAAAAAAATAAACGTTTTTTATGACGCTGCTGTTTGTTTGCTTTTGTTGGCCTGGTTGTCATTCCATTTAAGCTGCTGATTGCCACTGCGGCTTATTTCTAAAGGAGTTTTATTGTATTCTTTTTATTGTTGTTGTGTTCATTCACATGTGTCTTTGGCTAAACAGTTTCAAAAAAGAGGAAATTCTTAAGGTCAATTTTGTTGTTACAATAAACGCCTTCACTTTAAGTTGTTATAAATGAATACAAATGTTGAAAGCAGGAAAATTGAAGCCGGACTAGATTTTGAATTTTATATTTTATTTATAAATAGTTTTTTTTTTTTTTTTTGTTTGATCTTTAAAGGGCTGAAATATATAAAATTCTCACGACTTTTTTTAAAAGATACAGAAATACCAACATTGATTAAAATCACATATTTTAAAAAATTATTTGATTTATTGTATAACATTTTAAACATCTTTGCTAAAGCAGAAGCAAAAGCCAAACTAACACATTGTTTCAGTCAATTTCAGTCTGATTAGTAGGCCAGAGTCATGGAAATTGCACATTTCAGATGTGAGCAGCTTATCAAAGCCATCAGAGGATATTTGCACGACATTATATTCCAAATAAATTGCCACCAATAGGCCTTTCAAATAAAAAAATTAACGATGCAATCTGACACATACATACTTTGTTAAATTTCAATTTAAAGGTTAAAAGCACTTACTGAAAGGCCCTCTTGATATATTCTGTTAGTGAAGAAAGTAAGTTCTGTTTCATAAACGGTTTCTTTCCAAAATAACCAAAAATAATATACAATTGAATTTAAAACACTCATAACTTTGGAATTAGGGCTTATTGTGGTAGTTCACTGAGCGTAAACACTTTCCCCGGGGGCTGTAGGGATGAACTCAAGGATTTTTTCCCATTTGGTGTTACATTCTCTGGAGAAAATTAGCTGCAGCCAATACCTGGGATTCGGGCAAGATCCAAAATTGGCAGATTTCTTGAGATCATACAATTTCCTGAGATCGCAGCCGACCAGAGATTTTATCTGCTACCATGGGAGTCAGAAGCCACCGGTCTGACTCTTGGTTGATGTCTCCTCCCTTAGTATACTTCTTGTGAGAAATGCTTCCGGTCTTACAGGGAAGTTGTTTTTGCGGAAGAGGATGTTGTGGAGTAAACCCAAAGTCGCGGGAGGGGATAGTGGTGAAAAGCCACTAAAAAAGCCACAGAGTTCGGCCAGAGAGGGGACTATCTCTTTGTGCTGTTGCTATTCAACCGAACCTGCTGACATTTTCTAAAAGCAGTGGAGATTAAATAGCTCCTATACAAGTCGAAAGTACTTCGCTTTGACAAATTGGAAGGAAAATAAGACAAAGAGAAAACAAGTTAAGTATGTAACTTGAAAAAAAAATATTATTAACATTGGCCTTTTAACGCTCTTAAGACCCAACTATTTTTATTTATTGCTTACTAAATACATATGAATAAACGTATTTATAATGTAGCTATAATTAGAAAGCTTTTATTGTTATTGTTTTAAAAAAGCTTTTAAATTTTTGTTAATCTCATTTAATTCATTGAACTATTCCTCGAGATAAGAATGCTATTTAGTTTCAGATTTTTATTGAATTTTATTATTCAATTTAATTTGTTTTACATAACGAAACTTGACTTTATCAGCAATTGGCTGATAATTTATTAACAAATGTTTTGATATTTAATATCTTTTTTTTTAAAGTCATTGAAATGTTCAAACAATTTACATATAAATTTGCCTATTTTTACTATTTGAACAAAACTTTAAAATATTTTTAATTTTCGTTAACAGCTTAACTAAAATAACACAAGTTAAAAAGTATAGTCGGTCAAGCCCGACCATGTGATACCCTTCACCACGTTATTTAAAAAAAAATTTTTCAAAAATGCGCTCTATTTAGACCTGCCACAACAAAATTATGTTATGAGGTTAAGATTCATGTAAAAGTTCGTTCTTTGTGCCAAATATTTTTTAAATATTTTCATCTATATGAGATTTGTTTACCTTTAAGTGATTTTAGTATGTAGGTTTATATGGGATAACTTTTTGTTATGACATAGTAGATATCGTAACAGTTATTGTCACCAATTTTTATGTCAATACTAAAATTTTTAAGGAAGTAACGACATTAAAAATAATTTTCTGGTGTAGTCGTGTGGTCGGAACGATTCTCACAAAAGTTGATCGGAACACAAACATAATAAGATGGCTTATGGGCACAAAGACCGTGTTCGGAAAGTGATTCTGAGTCGATCGGTATACTTTAAGGTGGGTCTAAGACCAATATTTTAAGGTGTTACAAACTTCAGCACAAACCCACAATATAGCTTCTCCACTACTGTGGTGTGGATATAATAATATAATATACTTGTAGTTTATTTAATAACAGGTGTTTTCAGTTCTGCTGTTTTGAGAAACATTTCTAAAACTTAAAAACCAATTTTAACACACTTATCTTAATAAAATTCTCGTTTACTCAAATAATAACCAAACGTGTGGTTTTTTTATTGGCTTTAAAACTTTTTGTCAAAAAACTAATTTTAAATAAAAAAAAAAAAACTTTTAATTTACATTAGAAATACCGTTTGAAAACAGCTTAAAAAAACAAGAGATGTTTGTAAAAAAATCTTAACAAATTCTCTACACAACTAAGCGCATAACTTACACTAGTATCTGTAAATTTGTTGAAAAAATTTTTTATTATTTTCTGATCTTTACAATACTCTTCACAAAAGTGCTGAGTTAGAAGATGAAGTAAGTAAAAGAAGAAAAGATTCCGATAATAAACCTAAAGCCAAAGAAAACATATGTAAATTATAAATTTTTTGTATTAGAATTAAAATATCTTATAAACATCAAATAAATGTTAACAAAGAGAACCGATATGAAAGAAATAAGAAATTTTTTTCTTAAATATTTTAAACACAAAAAGATCTTAATTTATTTGCTACCTAAAAACAAGAAGAAAAATTATATTCTTTTAATACTGTCGTCTTAAATATTGTATAGAAAAAAATATTGATGTTTAGATTGTTTAGAGCAGCTTACATTATAATAAAATACAAATATTATTTATTATTAATAAATAAAAAAATAAAATAAAAAGCATAGAACTCAAAATCATCTTGATTTTAACACCTTCAAAGTTATAACAAATTGTTAAGGGGTTTAACAAAAATATTAACTTGGATTTAGAAATTTTAAATTTGCTATAAATATAAACAAAAAAAGCAAAAAAGAGTGAACATCACAGTATTTTAAAACAAGTATTCTAGAGCGTACCCTATTTGGGACCTGCAAGCCTGCCAGCCAGCCGGACGGATAGACAAGAACCATTAGATCGATTCAGAGAATTATTCTGAATTGATAGGTATACTAAGAGGCGGATCTAGAACGGACACTGGCTTTTTTTCCTCACACTTGCGTGCACTCACACCAGAGAATTGTGTTATCGCTTGTTGCTTGCATTCAGAGTTGCCATCTTAGTATATTTTGTTAAACATATATCGCACTTGATCATAAAGAGGGTATTAACTCAATTAGTCAATTTTCCTCGAAGTTGACTAAAGATCTGTGAAAAGATTCTTATTTGTTAGCTAGAGCCATGAAATGAGAAGATAAATAAGCGTGAAAGAAACTTATAAGACTTAAGGTAAAAAGTGCAGCTTGTTATTTCATCAACCTGGTGGAACGAACCAGGTCAAAACTTTTCAATATAGTTTTACAAAGAAGAAGAGAAAGAAAAAAGCTTTTGAAAAGCCAATTCAAAGTACTACATATTTTTTTAAAAGAAAATTCAAAAATTCAAAAATTCTTAAGTTGGTTGTCTTGTATAGTCTACTCAATGCATTGCTTAAGCCATGTTTACATGGTAATACAAAGTATTACGACTTTGTAGAATTAAAATATTGGGAAATTCTCCTTGTGTTTAAGAAAAGAGAACAAAATCTGTTGTAAGTATTTTTCATGTTTTCACGGATGGTGTAAGTAAAACCAAAGCCAGGGTGAATTCAAATACAGGTGGTGTCGAAACTACATCTGATTTTGACAGGTCGAAACAATTTGTTTTGATTTGCAATGCAAAAAAATTTATGTTGTTTATGTTGTTTTTGGATTGTTGTAGTAACGACACCACTAGTGCGATTCACTAACTTTTAACGATCCGACAATTGTTATATTTGTCGACACCAATATTCGCTTGCAGTAACGATAGTGTGATTCAGTAACTTATTTTTAACGATTGTTTACAGCTGTTTTTTGTAACATCTCTGTCTACAAAATATTAAAAATAAAACGAAAAGCACAAAAGAGAATAAAATAAAAACAAATGAAATTGTTATTAACCCACCGTGTTACACATGTTTTTTATTCAAAATGCATTGAAAAAAGTCTGGCCAGACTCATGAGTAAGACGAAGGGTTAATTTGTGGTTTTTATATTTTTTTGTGAACTTTACATTTAGAATTTTGTTTTTGTTCTTAATTTGCTTTTTTTGTAAATGTTAAGTTTAGGATTTTGTTTTTGTTCATACATTTACATATGAATATATCTTTGTATGTATGGAAGCTATTTTAAACATAAAATACATTTTATCGATTAAATAAACACAACCTAATAATTGTCGCTAAAATAACGACAAAACAATTGCTTAAGTTAACAGCTGACTTTAAACGACAGCACAGCTGACTTTAAACGACAGCGAATATCGTTAAAAATGTTACTGAATACCATATTCGATAAAATTTCGTTATATTTATTTTATCGATACGATTATCGTTAAAAAAGTTAGTGAATCGCGCTACACATGTAGTTGAATTCGCCTTGAACAAATCAAAGTTATTAAACAGCTGAGTCAATCACAAAAAAAGCTGAAGGTTACAGTTGTACAATATTTACAAAAACAAAATGAAAATTTCCTGAATTGATTTTGGTTTGTTTTTGTAATTGTATAAAAATGTTAACACCTTCAATATATACTGGCAAAGCTGCCAATGTTAACTTTAAAATACATCTCTGGTGTGATGAGAACACATCAGTTTCTAAAATGGTTTAGAAAATAAACATTTACCGACCGCTTGTAAAATTTTGTAGCCGAACTCCTTCCTACTCAATACATTTTGCTTTTACATGATAAGATTTTTTCATTCTACATAATTTTTTGACATGTCGTAATACATGTAGCACCATATGGACATGCCTTTAGCCACCATCAGGTTTTTAGAGGCAGCATAAAAAATTATAACAAACCAAAAGAGCAACTCAAAGAACTTGTTCACAACTTTTCACACATAGACTAAAATACTAATTTACAATTTTCCGTACATCTTAAATATGTACTAATTTCAATAAGCATATTAATAATTCTCCCAGCTTAAGCAATGAAATTAAAGTGCAAAGGAATACCAATTAGACTAATGTTTTTTCTCGAAAACCTATCGGATAAATTTTTATTTTAAATCACCAATGAACCCAAGCCTATGACAATATTATTTAATATTTTCAGCTTCTCGTGACCACATAGTTTGCTGACAACTTGAAAATAATTTATATTCCCATGTATGAATTGAACCAAAGTTCTTGCCCCTTCGTACGTTATCACTAAAACACGTAACCAACCACCACTAGAATTTTGTGATAATAGACGAGACCACAACATTTCACATTAAGTGCTTGTACACTTAAGTACGTTAAAAGATTATTTAAAAAAAAAAAAATTTATTATCAATTTTATTATATTTTTAAGTTATAAATATTAATTCATATTAAATTTTACACAAAATATTAATATTGATTAAATAGCTTTTTAGGAGGGTGTGAAATCTTTAAAAAAATCATTTTAATAGTATTGAAACTGATAACAGAAATAATACAAACAAAAATAATACGATTTTATATTGATTTAGAAATACAGTAGAATTTCACAAATTCGGACCGTCACAAATTCGAACCGTCCAGAAATTGGAACCGGCCATTTAAATATATTGGAATATATTTTTTTGTTTATATTTCTACTAGAAAAATTTTTATTATTTTTTTTAAGCGCTCTTAAATAAGAACAGGGGATGCTAATTTTTGGAATTTTTTTTTTTTTTGTATTTTCCCTACAAATTATTTTTTTTCGCTCATTAAAGTAAAAATTAAACGGGGAATCACCGAGTTATTGGTGGTGTGTATAATTCGGTCATATGCGTACGAAATTTGATATGCTTGTACAAATTTGGGTCAGTTGATAACTGAAGGTCAAAGTGAAGTGTTCATATGTGTGAAAGAAAGATAAATAAAATTACAAACAAACGTAAAAAAAATACCTTATCTTTAGATACAAATTTAATATGTTCAATTAATTAACTGTAATTAAATAAAAACTATTTTGAGTTTAAATAAAGCTTACACAACTATTCATTATCAATCACTATTTTATTAAAATTTTATAATTTTTTTTTTTAAAAAATATATCCAGAAAATCGAACTTTTCAGAAATTCGAACTGCCCGGTGCACAAAGTGGTTCTAATTTGTGAGATTCTACTGTAGTTTAAAGTTCTTTGTTAAAGAACAATAATGAGTTCAAGCCTTTAGAAAAATGGGCTTAGACAAAGCAACTTTATTAATTGGAATCTTGTTCCGTTTAAAAAAATGCTTGAAGTACAAGGGAGATGTGATAAATAAAAAAAGATTAGGGCTGTATATAGTAAGAAAAATTTCAGAATTTTGGAAATTTATTAATTGCACTTTATAGAACTTTAAAAATATTTTTTTTTTTTCAAAAATCATTTCATGCACTAGCTGCACTTGTTTTACTTAAAAGAAGTCGTAAATGCCATTTGTGAAAATAAGATCGAATTTGATAAGCAGGGACACAAACCACATTTTTTAACAGTGCTCATTTTTATGTAAACAGACCGATGTTAAGAACTTAACAATTATAATAACCAGCGTATAAAAAAACTGCAGTCAAAGTAGAAAAACTGCCATTTCTTCTTCTTCTTCATTTTTCATTGGCCAAAAAAAAACTGTTGATTTTACTTCATTAAATTTATTAAATGTAAACAGTCGCTGTCAAACCAACTCAAAAGCGAAAAGCTGTACACACATTTTCGTTTTTTGTTCGACAGTTTTTGGTTTCGACTGCAGTTTTTTAAGCTCTGATAATAACAGTTGTTACGAAATTAAATTGAGTTACACATTATTTGTACAAAGTTTTTTTTTTTTGGTCTTTAAGTTGTCTCATAAGTTTTAATTGTAGTTTGTATTAGTCATTATCAGGGAAACCAGAAATGTGCTCTCAAAAATGCGTTTTATGCGCAGTAAAAATTTGAAAATATGCCCTGAAAATTGTTAAAAATATGTCCCAAAAAATTCAAAAATTGCTAATTTGAAAAGATATGCAACAACTTAATAGCAGTTCCTTTTAATTAAAACAGTCCTTAAGCTACGGTCACACTTATTAAATATTTGATCAAATAAGCGTAACCCCTACTTTTGTTAATATTTAGTGAGATTTAAAATGGTCTTAATATTACAAAATAAACTTATTATACTACTAAACATAGCAAAAAACAGTTTTTTGTAAGATGTGGTATTTTAATCAAAATAAATATTGATATTAAGCGAAATGATTTTTTAGTTTGGTTGTTTGTCCCGTTTTTTTCGTCAAATATTTGATAAGTCTGACTGTAGCTTTAAATTATAATCGGTAAAGCCCAAACAGCATAGTATTTACAGACGAATTTTCAAGATTTTTAGATTCGAAAAGAATTTAATTTACAGTTAAATATTTTGGGGCGAATTTAGTCTAAATGCCAACACAATAAGATGGTTTGCGGATACAAAGAGTCTAATTTCTAAAGAAGTTTAGTGGGGAATATGTAAAATTCTCACCATTTACATAGACTTCGTCCTGAGTACTATTAAAATGTATTTACCGAATTTGATTAAATCATCTACAAGATTGCAACTTGTATGTACTTTGTGCACAAGGTTAACATGAACCAGCAAATTGCCAGACGGACGGATGGCCATCGTTAGATCACTTTAAAAAGTGATTCTAAGTCGATCGGTATACTTAAAGATTGGTCCAAAATTCTATGCATTACACACATCGCCAAAAACGTAAATATTTCATTTTTCTTAATTTTTGTTTATATATAAAGATAAATATTTAAAACAGAAAAGCCAAAATTTCACAAACAAATTTTTATTATTTGCTGCGAAATAGGCATGTAAAAAAATTTAAAATGTATCAAAATATGCCTTAAAAAGGCAAAATATGCACTTTAAACTTAAAAAATGTTGCAAGAAGGCTCATTTAACTATATTATGCAAAAAAATGCTGCAAAGTGTAAAATATGCAAAAATATGCACTAACAAATCGATGCCAAAATTCTTAAAAAGCTCTAAAACGGATAAATAATTGTATCTTCCTTCATTGGTCGCACGATGAAAAACATGCAATTGTATATTTATGGTTTCCCTGGTCATTATCATAACTGTAGTGTTAACATCACTGTACAGATTGTTCAAGTTAGAATGTTACGATAAAATATTAATTTTTTAAGCCATATTTTCTGGTGATTTAGTACATAATTTTTTCAAATTGAAATAAGGTTGTTCAAGTAAATAAGTGCGTGTGTTTATTATTGTTTTCTAAATACATTCAAATTAACGTCATTGCAGGCCTAATTAGTTTAATGAGAGTAACATGAAAGTTACACAAAAGCACGCTTTAACAGTTTCTAGTATCTGTATTTTATTTTCTAATTATTTTATTTTTATTTCATTATTTAATATTTTTGATTTTCTCTGAAAACAAAAGATTTTTTTTTTTTAACTTATCGCCGTTTTGCATTTTAGTGACCACCCACCGCAACAACTGATTAGATTTCCTTGAAACAACAATTTGTGTGATTATGCCACTTTAGTAAAACCGTGGCGTAGTCGCCTTAGATTTTTAAATAACGTGCTATAAAGTATATTTGTTGTTGCTATTTTCGGTTTATCAGTTATAATTATTATTTTTTTAATTTTAATTATTTGCATTGACGTCACAATATTAAAGCAATTAAGTAAAAACACACTACATTTTAAAACTTAACAATAATAAAAACAATATTTATTTTAATTGAAAACTAAAGAAGAAGAAAAAAATTGAACTTTTCACTCAAATGAATAAAATTTATTCATTTACGTAGTTTAATGTAATGATGACCAGTTAAAATTTGTGAAGATATTGTTATCAGCTGAATCGAATGTGTGTTCTTTTAAATTTTAGTTTTATAAATTTTATTTCATGGTAAGATATAAAGTAGGAGGTGGTTGAATAGATTAATGAAAAAATACGTTTAAATTGGTATTTTTTTTTTTAATTCGAAAGATGAAATATAATAGGCGACATCAGCTGAATTCTATCGAGTTAAACCCCAATCAAGTGCGTATTCAGCGGAGTGGATTTGGAGAGTGACCCGACTGAATTTCTGTTATGTGACTCTCTCTTAACTGAAGGCTGTATCTGCCCTTGACTCCTATTGATATGGTTGATTGTACAACATTTGATAAGGAAGAAAATGTTAGACATATATTGAAGATAGATAGATCTACGCTGGATCCATATTTGGGAACATTCTATGTCTATATGAGTCCCTAAGACAGGACAGTTACAAAGAAGATGCTCGGACCCATCTAGCAGAATCCGTATTTATGACCACAGTGCCTAGTGGATAGGTCAGTAAGAATTCTAAGTTTAGTTTTTTTATTGAGCGAAGGTAACTTAATGAATTTACCACGTTATAGAGTGACAAATCTTTTAGTTTTTCAAAGTCCAGAAATATTCGTCCGTAGACAAATAAATTCTCGTTCGGACCACGATATTCACGTCTCGCTTATCTAACCAGAAGGAATACGGGAAAAGGGCTCAGGACCATCGGTCAACCACACTTTATCTGCAAGCTCTTGCCACCCAGATTTGCTCTAGAACATTCAAAGTGCCATCCAATTAGAGTTTTTTTTTCCCGGACTTTTTCGATTCCCGGGAAAGCGGGAAATTTTTTTAAATTTCCCGGGATCCCGGGATCCCGCTCCATATAAATGATACAAAGTAAATTTTGTTATTAATTAATGAAAAAAACTTTTATAAAAAAACGTAAGGGAACTTTTTTACAAAGAAAGTAAAAGAAATGGTTTAATACTAAAAAATTAATTGAAGATTGAAATAGGAACTTGAATTATTATCACCTCACGCCTTTATTCCCTATTATTATGCTTTTACTCAGTATTATTATGCTCTGGATACAAGATAAAAAAATAACATAAACATAACAATTTAATTCATAAAACAATAATAAAAACAAAATTAAAATTAAGGTACTCAAGATATGAGATCAAAAAGTTAATTAATAAAATAGATAAAATATTTTAAAGAAATATATAACATTTTTAACGGCTTAGGAAATAACTTTCTGACACACTCAAAGCGCTTATTAAGTCGTCAAAAAGTATATTCCTGATTTTATTTACTAATTATCATGTTTCCGAAAAATTTCGTTCATTTTTTACCGAGGTTGGACGAATAGTTAAAAGTGCACCGTTGTAGCATGCTTCGGATTCACAATCTGAAGCAATTTTTTCTTTTTTATAAACAACGTCTATATCAGTCAAATGTATGTCAAGGTTGATGAAAAAATAGCATCAACCGGACTGCTTCTTACAAACCTTTTCATTTCAATAGGTCCATTTGTAATCTTTAGGACAATGTCTGTCCCCGCACTTCATGGGTATATATACCAACACAAATTGAAATTGAAAATTTGTGTTTATCACCTAATAAACACAATTTGAAGTAACTTTAGCAAAGTTTTCCTTCATACCTTCTCGTATTATATCTCAAACTGAACCGAAGTTATAGCAAAATATATCTTTAAATCGGTACATTTTGAAAACTTTAATCGCATTTTGCCAAGATCGTTTGTTTTTATAGATATGACTATGTTGCAATAAAGGAGCGATATGTTTAGGTATCTCCTATTTTTAAGACTTGTTCATGGACAATGAAACTTTACTGCCTGCATCTTATTTGGAATTAATGTACTTTATTAACTCTTCACTTCACTAAATGTAATAATTATCAACTGTTGCACTGCCCATTCTGCTTTGAGTAGATTTATTGCATCAGGAGACATTGATTGAAATACATGTACTCACTTCTTGCAATTGATCTAATCCACAACCCATCCACACATGCTTATTTTTAGAAAATAGGAAACTAAATTTCAAAGTATAAATAGCTTTTTTCTGAAATTATGAGGATTTTTTTATTTCCCGGGATCCCGCAAGAAAAATCCCGGGAAAACGAGAAATAAAATAATTGAAAAAAACCCTACATCCAATACCAGACTTGGCAGTATGTAATGACTAACTAAAATAGAAAAATCATTCACAACAGTTATTAAAATCACTTGCCTTAACCTCAGCAATGTGAGGTGCCCTAAAAGCACACCTTAAGATCTCTTCTTTTACATGCATCGGAGGAATTAGCAGGATATCTCTTAAAGCTAACGTGGGCCAGGTTTTCATAGCGCCTGTGATCGAAAAACAGATAGGGGATAAACCTTATGCACGCTGAATATGGTCACGTCCAACAGAATTAATTCAAAAGAAACCTTTTTTTAACATATTATTATCTTATAAATAAATACGGGAACAATTTTTTGTGGTTGATTTTTAAGTATCTTATCGTCCAATATTTTCCAGAAATATTTTAAAACATGAAATAAATTAAAATGTATTGATTTTTTTTCATTCTTAACTGATGCTGGGATTGAACCCACGTTCACGGACAGGTTTTTGTCTTAAAAGCTCTCTCACTTTACCAAACTTTGAGTACGGGAACAGTTTTCGTTAATATTGGGATCTCCCAACGTTGAGTACGGGAAATGTAACTGTATTATTTGTTTGTAGCGTTAGCAGTCAAGTTCGGTTGCTCCGATGGTTGGCTACTTAATACTGAGCTAGTTGGTCAGTGCTCGGTCAATTGAATTCGAATATAAATTAATAACAATTAAATTTTGATTTTATAAATTGATTATTTCGACATGCTTGATATCAGGACACACTCTGAGACACTAGGACACACTAGAGCAGTGTTGCCCATTTAGCAATTTTTTTGCCATTTTTTATTTATCCATATTTCCTTAGAGTTTTTAAAAATTGTATATATGAACTTTCGGTCCAAAATTTTCTTGTAAAATGAATACAAATTAATTTATTTTTGTTGTAACTAAAAATTTATTTAATATAAACAAAATAGTCTTTAATTTGCAATTTCGGTATGATAAATAACTTTTGTAAGTTTTGTCTAAATATTGATGTGTTTTTAGTAGCCATTTTTTTTTAGCAATATTTTACTAAATATTTAGCCATTTTTTGTAGTAATGAGTTGGCAACACCAGTCCAGAGACAAGCTTTTTAAGTTTTCTACTTCTAAATTGATTTTTTTCTAAAATCTCTTTTAAAAATGTATTATGTTGTTTGGAAAACTTTTAAACTTAACGCTACTTTTCTTTGAGCAAAGAAAAAACATAAGTTTGTATTTATTTTTCCATAAATAAATAAATTAATTTTTGCATATATGGCTTATAGACTTCATAATTTATATGAATTGTTATTGTATAATTATTTGTTATATGGCCTGACAAGTATTATGAGACTGCTCGTAAGTTGTAGACTTTAAACATGACGGTTTATGGCCAAATTCAGCTGCCAACTAAATAGCAGAAATAGCAGCAATAACCAAATATTATTATATTTGCTGTTTGCTTTATTTACAACAAATAAAACGTTATTTTGATAGTTTAATGTATGATTAACATTTGATTTAGGCAAAATAGTTTGGTTAACTATTAAAGTGTTTCTTTTTTTTTTGCTTTCAAATTTTTTTTAGCAAATCTACAAAAAAAAAATTAATTTACTATAACCATGTAAACGAAATGCAATACAGTGTTTAAATTTTAACACTATTTTTTGACATCAAGTTAGTTCTTTCCTGTTTCGGTATTAAATTTATGAACGTTTACATTAAGTTAAATTGTAAAACTCAAAAAAAAAAAAAAAACACATTTATAATGATTTTACGCATAATTCCTGTCAATGGTTAATTATGAAAATTGCCTATAACGATCAGTGCTAAATTACATATATTTTCATAATTTTGTTCGTTTTTTTTTTTTGGGGAAAAAAAAAAAATATATTATGAAAAACAAACAAATACTATGATTTTTCTCTGTTTTAAGTAAATTTGTAATGCTCTTCTGATTTATATAGAGAAATACATTTTGATTTTTTTTTTTTTTTTAGATTAAGAACTTCAAGGTAAACGTTTTCAGCTGTTTATTAGGGACAAGTCTGTTAAAACAATCACTTTTCCAACCAAAACTTAGAAAATTATTATCTATATAAAATTATACTTAAAAAAAAATAATAAATGTATACAGAATCTGTGTAGGGCAGCGTTGCCATTTGTCATGTTTCCCCTTTTTTTAAAAGTTTTTTAAATTCATAATTTAAATTTTCAGTATATTGGATTTAAATATTATGTAATGTGTTTATGCAATTAAAAGATCTTATGATCTTAAAGCTCTCAAAGTTGCAGGGTAAATAATTAATATCAAATCAACTTATTATAGCTTTAGATCTTGATTTTTTTTAAATTTAATAATTCCCAGTTAATACACTAAGAGAAAAATGGCGATCTAAATTTAAGAACAAAATTCTTGAATTAAGATTGCAGAAATATTCAGATTTCAATATTGAAATTTGGTCAGTAAGATTGGCATTCTCAAATTTAAGCATAAATTCTAAATTTTTAGAATGAATGCTAAAAATCAAGAACGTTATCTTAATTTTAAGATCGTTTTCTTGAAATTAAGAATATATTTTTAAAGTTAAGATTGAATTCTTGTTTTTTTTCGAAATTAAAAATCAATGAAAGCGTGCTGTGTAATAAATTGTAATACGCTGAACGAAGAAGACTTATTAAAAAAAAAAAAGTAAAAACGAAATATTAAAATATTGTGAAAGGCAATTAAAAATGGAAAATCAGAACACAGATGAAATGGTGTTTATAACCATGTTTATGAGTGACGATTTATAGCTGCTGGTCAATGGACAATATGATGTAATCAGCATGCCCTAGGAAATTGCATCGGAGTTTATAGAAAACGCATTGTTAAAAAACTTTCTTCAAGAGTTTCAAATGGAGTCTATTTTCAAGTATCTCAAGGGTAAGTACTCCTTCTTATTTATATGTGCAAATAAAAAAATTGTTTAAATTCATAAATTTATTTCACCGCCTGTTATTTGACATTTAATTTATTTGTTTCAGACTCAAAAGTTTTTTTTTTAAGTTTGCAGTACATGAAGAAGGAAGTCATAAAAGAAGCAATTCCTCCTCTGGAGCTAAGAATGGAGTTCCTGAGATTCCAAGTAAATGCTCTTTCAGTCTTATGATATTGGTTTTTTATATAGATATAAAATAGATATAATTACAACTTCGGATTTTACTATCCCTCCTTTACATTAATAGCCAATTAATAATGGAAATTCATCTGTTAGACCTAAGTTAATTTAAGTATTTATGTACTTGTGAGTATAACATTATCATTGCGGTTTCCTTTTTTTAATACATAAGTATACATATGTTAATATTAAAATAAATAAAAATTTAAATAAATAAAAACCTGTGTTTTATTTCAACATTTGAATTCGGATAACCAATTAGACTTTTCTTTGATATTTTTTTTTCTAGTTAGGCTCGAGTTCATTAAATTTAATATTAATTAAATTAGTTTAACTGAAGGAAGGAATTTTAAAACATGACATTTTTTATTAAAATTTATTAATAATTTTCTTGGCTGAGCTGGGGTTCGAACCTGGGTTGAATTTACATGTTTCAAGAATCACCACGTTCTCTCATGAGAATTCTTTGAGTTCTCACCTCTGCACCACTGCGGTGCCTGCCAGCCAATAGTTATAACAGACTATTTTCAAGAATACATTCTTAAAATCGATCTTAATTAAGAATTTCATTAAGAGTTAATTCTTGATTTAAGATTTCTAATAAAAACAAAATCTCGAATTCGATCTTAAAATGAGAATTTATTCAAGATAACAATCTTAAATGCGATCTTAAAAAAATTAAGATTTTGTTTTTGAATTAAGAATTTTCGCATTAAACAGACTATTAAGATTGAAATGATTTAATTTTGAACGTGAAATCTTGATTTAAGCACGTTTTTTCCCTTAGTGTAGCAATGATTATAAAGCATCAATTCAGCTAGGTTAATATAAATGTAAAGACCTTCAGTGATAAGATGTCAAAAAATGATGACCAACAGTTGTTAATGTTAAAAGCAAAAAGCTAGCTGAATAGTGAAACTTAATTGCGGAAATGGTTTTGCCTTGACTTGAAGTTTATTTAAATATAATACTAAAATATTTTCTTAGCTGAATTGCAAAAAAATTAAGCTAAATTACAAAAAGTCAGGCTTAATATTACAAAAAGCTAGCTGAAGGATAAAGAAACAAAATACTTTAAAATATTACTGATTTTTATGTGAATAGTAACATGAAGGAGGAGCTGAATTAAATACAACTTAATTTTAAAACTAAAATTCAATTATTTATTTTACATTTCTTAAGCTGAATTTCAATAATCTAACAAAATTGCCAATAAAAAACATCTATCTAAATTATATAAAACTTGCTGAATAAGATGGTATATTCCATTGGTTAAAGTTCAACCCGCGCAGACACAAAGTCAGAAACTGTTTTCCGACTGATTCAATTTGGTCAGAATATTTATTATATATAGGGTCCCATATTACAGATCCATACTCCAATACAGGTCTTACAAGGGAAGTATACATACTTTTCGTAACATA
This sequence comes from Pollenia griseotomentosa, assembly GCA_963931875.1. Lineage (NCBI taxonomy): Eukaryota > Metazoa > Arthropoda > Insecta > Diptera > Polleniidae > Pollenia > Pollenia griseotomentosa. The sequence goes on along the minus strand of OZ007562.1, from coordinate 122,631,206 downwards.
TGGATCCTTGAACTCTTTAGCCCATCTTTTTACAAAACTGATCATACCTCTGCCTTTGTTAGCTGTCATTGTTATATGTACGATGAAGCAGAATTCCACGTTCTAAGAAATTATCCACCGACTCTAACTGACACTTTTCAAAAAAGTAGCATGCAGGTATTGGACTCTTTCTAACAAAACGCATGTATTTACATTTTTTTAGATTAAATTGCATAAGATTTACATTGAGTCGTTTTGAAGAAGTTGGTGCTCAGATATTTGACGATAGCTAAGAAAAACTTTCACGTCGTCCGCATACATCTGAATATTAGATGAATGAATCACCTCAGGTAGGTCATTAACAAACAATGTAAAAAGAAGTGGCCGAAGGTGGCTTCCCTGAGGTGCACCAGACAGAACTTCTATGCTTCTAGAAATTGTGTTATAAAAGCAAATCGTATGTGTTCTGTTGCTTAGGTATGAATATATCCATTTTATTCTTATATCAGTAAAGCCGAGTAAATTAAGTTTAACTTTTAAAAGTCTATGGTTGAATTTATCAAAGGCCTTGGTAAAATCAGTGTATATCACATCAGTTTGCAGTTGTTGTATAAATCCTCGATATATGACAGTTGTAAAATGAAGGAGTTTAGTTGTGGTAGAACATCTTTTCTGAAACCCATGCTGGTAAGGTGAAATCAAATTGGATACTTGGTAACAAAGGATTTCCGTTATAATTCGTTCGAAAAGTTTAGGTATAATACTCAATTTTGCCATACGATTTAAACAAAGGTATAATAAACAAGTTCTTCCATAGGTACGGAAAGTGACCATGCTTGATCGATACATTAAAAAAAATTGCTAGAGGGATAGCAATACTGTCAGCACAGTTAATTAAAATGTTACTTGGAATGTTATCAGGACGAGAATTAAATGAGAATTTAAGACTCGATTTAAAATCCACTAATTTCGATTTCTAGAGTATAAACGAATTTAAATAAAAATATATTAAAATAATATTTTTTTAGTTGCAAAAAAAAAGCAGCATTAACGGAGTTTTTTGTTTTTAATCTTGAAAAGTGCATTGCCCCACACAATTCGACAATATCTACATCTATCTTTTTTCTGTTCTTTTAACACCTGAATGCTAAATTTTACTATAACACAATTTTTAATTATACACTCTCTAATAATTAATTGTTTTTTTTTAATTCCCTCCCAAAAAAAATGTTTATTTGATTTTATACAGCTTATTTAAGTCACATTTTTATCTCGTTTTTCCATACAAAATTTTATTTAATTGAATTGAAATCAATTTCAAAGAAATCATGTTTTCTATACAGATAATTAGTTGACAATAATGATTATAATCATTATTGTATTTTGTTTTAACCGAAAAAGTGCTAATTGTTTTTAAGACCAACAGAAATCAAATAAAAAAAGTATTTTTAAGGTTTTGTAATTTTATGTTTTCGTTGGTTTCATTTCAGTTTTCTGATCCAAATGATCACTCCCCTTTAATTGAAAGTATTTAAAGTATTTAAATATTTTTAATGTTATCTAGATAAAAAGAAATGAAGAGATTACAAACAAAAAATGGATCAAAAATGTGATTTAAAATTGACGTGGGTGGATAAAAGAAGTTTGTATTTTTATTACAAGGAAGTATAAATTTTGTTATACCAATGGTGGGCATAAAAAGTATGTGTGTTGGCCACTACTGATTTTAATAAAATGCCGAATCTTATATACCCTTCACCATGGTTGGGGAAAAAAGAAGTTTATATATACGCATATCTAAATATATGTATATTTATAAATGTTGTATTAATCGCTTTATTGCATTCAATTATTCGCACATGTTAATATATTAAGAAACAAACTAAACAAACAAAATAAAAAAAGAGTAAATTTTTGGGATTTTAGTATTTTGATTATAACTTAGCCATTTTTTAACAGATTTGACAGATTTAAATACCAACGTTTTTAAGAAGAAACTTACCATTTACTTGTGTTATAAAACTTGGACTCGGGAAAATCTATGGTTCCCGTAAATGGGAATTTTTCAAAAAAAAAATTTACATTTTGGTCATAACTTTTTTGTATCTAAACCAATTTTTCCGAGTTTTTTAGAAAATATGTTTTTATCAAGATTTCCGAACTTTTGATATACAAGGCGTAACCATAGGTCATATGTCAGTCCAAAAATTAAGGTTTTTAACCAATTTTTGATATTTTTTGTACGGGAGGTACCACGCCCACTTCTACAATCCCGCCTACCTTTTGTGGGATGCTGTATATTGGTAATCTAAATGTTTGTATCTAGTTTGGAAACTTTGGCCCTTCTCCAGATATACAGAAAAAAGTAAAAAAAAAAAAATTTGGAAAAAGTTAGAGGTAGTCGTGGTTTTTTGCTCATATCTTAGCCATTTTTGGACCGATCTTGCTGAATTTCAATAGCAAGATATGGTGTACTATAGGTAACATAAATATAAAACAACCTAGCCGTTATCATGTCTGGAGTCTTCGGAAAACACATTTCAAACGTAAGACGGACAGACGGCAGACGGACACACTTTATAGGGTCTAAGATCAATATTGTAGAAATTTCAAACGGAATGACAAACTTATATATACCCTTTTACACATGTGGTGAAGGGTATACAAAACAACCAATCCGAGCGAAAATAATTTAATGTTTTTAAAATGTTTGTTAGAAATAGAAACAGCAAATAGTTGAAGGTTTAGACTTTTATATTGTACGAGTGTCGACTTAATGCAAGCAAAAATTAAAATGTGTCTGTGACTGTTTTAAAATAATGTTTTTATTTTCTTAGAATTATTTTTTTTAATATTTGCAAAAAAAAAAAAAAAAATACCAAAAAAATATGACTTAAACCAGAAAGAAACACTTGTTGCTTGGAAATGTCATAAAAACCCCAAAAAAGTAAAATTTACACTTGTTATCCCCAGGTTTTTACACGCTTTTACCTTTGTCGACAACATCAACTATACCTATATGTATTGTCGTTTTGTGGTTATTGGTGTTGCTAGCTACAGCTGTTGTTGTTTGTTTCTGTTGCGCTCTTACTGATGATGATGACAACAGCAACATTATGTTAAATGTCTTAAGACAAACAACTACAGAACCCAATAACAGCAATAACAAAAAAGATCTCTAAAATAAAAAAAGAAACAAGTTTGTATTACATTTTCTTTGTATAAGACTTTGACATCTTAGCATAACCACCATCAACCACCAACACCGCTGCAGCGGTGTCTGCAACACAGCATTATGCCACAAAACTCTACCACTTGGCTATCAAAGCACCACAAGAAAATATTGAAAGACATACTTGTAAAAAAAGATTTCGTTCAAGATCTGTGTTTGTTTTTTTTTTTTTTTTTTTGTTGTAGCTGGTGTATTTTATTGTAATGGTGGGATCACGAGCTTAGTACTTTTTTCTTTATGCCATTATACGGCATACATGCGCTAAATGTTTAACGCACGTTCGTCACTTACAGCACATCCATACATACATTAAAACATATATACTATGTATAAAAACAAGAACAACAACAAAAACTCAATGGCCAAAAAATCTTGCAGATTGTACTCAAACCTAGCATATTGATGCTTATAAGATAATTTTTTTTTATTACAAGTTTGGTGCGAAAATATAAGCCAAATTGGAAATGAAATGTTGGCTTTTTATTTACACACGCATACTTATACAGTCTCAATTATAAATACGTATAGATAAAAAAAAATCAAAGAAGAACAGTAACATGCAAAAGTTAAGACATGTGCGTTGTAAATGACTTGTGTTATATTAGGTTTTTTTTTAAGTTTTAATTTTAAAAAGGTGTTAAAATTACATGCACCGTAAAAAAACCAAATCAAAAATTAGCTGAATTAAGAAAAAAACAAGAAATAAGAAAATATAGCCAGCTGTAAGAGTTAAAAACGGAAAAATTTCTTATTCAGCTAGCTGAAAAGCGTTAAACTAGTGTTAAAAGTAATTTTATAAACTTATGTATAATAAATACGACTTCAATAAGAGCCATAATGGAAAAATATTATAATTTAGCTTGTTAAAAAAATATATCTTTAAAAATAAAATATATATAAAATGTTAGCTAAAATATATATAAAAGTTAGCTGAATTCAAAAAAAAAGGTAACAAAAAACATATTATTAATACATAAATATATTATAAATACATATATAAAATGACTAATTCAGTTTTGTGAGTTAAGTTCTAACTATATTCATGAGCAAATTTTATGATTTAAGTAGTATTTGAAATAAAAAAGACGAACAGATTAAAAGTTACTTACAGCTGAATACAGTTTCAATGTATGTTTTGCACTTTAAAAGTACAAAGACTCCAATTTAGCCAATTAAATGGACATTTATGAGTTTAAAAAAAATCAGCTAGCTTAATATTAATGAAATGAAACATGGGAACAAATAGAAAAAATAATATGTATTATTAATACATAAACAATAAATTAATTCAGCTAGCTAAGCTTAAAAGTATATATTGTAAATTAAGTCAATATTTTAAGTTAACATTGCAACTAATTTTCTTGATAAGTATGATTTAATTTTTAAATATAATATTATAGCTAAATAATTCAGCTAGCTGAATATCGTTATATAATTTTAACAGTTTTATTAAATTATTATATTAGAACTAATTCAGCTAGCTGAATAATATTTAATTTAAGAATAATTAAACTAATTAAAAATGTAATTTTTTTTATAAATAAATCGAAAAAAGTTTGCTGAATAACATTCAAATTATGGTTTTAACAGTTTTAATAACATTAAATTCTAACAATATTTGTATAAAACTTTATTTTTCTTACTTTTTCTAGCTAAGTTAAAAAAAATTTTAACTTTGTTCTCGTACAGACAAATATATTTTATAATTCTGTAAAAATCTTTTTTTTCTGTACGGCAGAAATGTCAGCTGAATCCAAAATTTTAACCATTTAACTAAACTTTCCGTTAAACCAAACTAGCCATAATTAAATTTTTCGAATTGCATTAAATATTACTAAATGGCATATTTTGATAAAAGAGCCAGCTGAATAACAAAAATCTGTGCTTAATAAGAAAATTTTGCAGCTTACTATATTTTTTTGCAGTCACTTAATAAAATGATTATTACAAGTTATCAGAATTGAAGTATTTTTCTAAAGCTTTATTGCCTTGTTCACATTTTCGTTAGCTGAATTGTTAAAAGATTTGCTTAGTAAGAAAATTTTTGTAGCTGAATTGGTTTATTATCAGGTTGTTATATATATTTATTTTATGATTAATGTTATGCATTAAAAAAAAGTTAGCTGAATAACAAAAAGGTTTAACTTAAATTATATGTTGTGTTAATTTTTAAAAATATAGTTATTGCATTTAAGAAAATTATGTGATTTATTACCCCCAATTTAAATTAACTATCAGTCATGCCTGTCAAAATAGATTGTTAACTGGAAGTTTAAGTAATAGTTAGTTTTAACTGAGCTTGCTGAAGTTGGGGGTTAGTCATATATTTTTAATTGGAAAAAATTGAGTTTGTAGATTTTACAAACCTTACAAAATTGTAATAAGAAATTTAGCTGAATAGTATTTTTTGTAACCGTTCAGCTCAAATATTTTTTGAAGTGTTTTTAAGTCCTCTTTTTTTTTGTATTTTGTTGGCCTTATAAATCACAATACCCAAAACACAAACCAAACATAAATTTTTGTGTCGATTTGTAAAATTATTTCAATTAATTTTTTTTTTTTTTGTTTTGTTTAGTTTTGCCCCATTACACTGGCATTGGGGTGGACATCTAGACACCGAAAAAACTGATGTCTATTGACTGACATATTTCGTTAGGCACTCTACGACTGCAATTTTAAGGCCTACAACTACTTGCTTACTATGTTTGAAGCCCGTGCAACCGAACGTTTGTCAGACTTCGGTATAAATGCTGATTGTTTGGCTGCCTTGCTGTCTCTTAAAAGGCATTAACCAATAGTTTTCTTACCTTATAAGGCAGCAAAAAAACATAGTTTGTATTTTGTGTTTGTATGTTTAAAAAAAATTATCTTAAAAATCAATCTTAATATTTTTAATTTTATTATTTTTTTTTTCGTTTTTATGAAACATAAAATCAAAAATTGTCTAGGAAAAAAAAATAAAACGACAATTTTAGTAAATAAATAAAGATTTATGAGGCATTTATTTTAATTTTTATTTTTTATTTATTTAGCGAAAATGTTAAAACATATTATTTTTGTTATTTCAGTTACACAGGGAGAAGTTCTTTATATAGATCTACATATACATAAGCAGAATTTAATAAAATTTTATATAACAATTTATGACAAATGATGATAAATCAAATTCAGCACACTTCTATTTAATTATTACAAAAAAAAAAAGGAAACAATAAATGATTTCTTATTATCAGCTGTAAGAATGGTCAGACAGAAGGACAGACTTTTTAAAGTGAGTTTTATTGCCTGTCTGCGAATAATGGTTGCATGAGCTTGATGATCTTAGTAATATAATCTTAAGCTTTAAATGTTGTTTTTGCTGCTATTTCTAGTTTTGCTATACTTATGGTTATAAATTACTAATGAATGACATACAATTTAATTGGTTGCACTTGCTTTACACTTGTGTTATGTATTTGCTGGAAAAAAGATGCGAGTACATTTATCCATCCATCCATCCTTCGCAACCAAACCAACTATCCAAAGCTAAAGTTACACTTACTAACAATGCCAACGAGACAGATAGATGGACGGACTAACAGTCAGTTATTTAGTCGGTTGTTTTGTCATTTAGTCTAGGTGACAGAACATCTTTATGACTGACGCTGATGTTTTTTTTTTTTTTTTGATCCAATGGGAGAACCAGTTTACACAATGTTTATTTAAGCAAAAGTCAACAAATTTGTCATTACCCGGTTTAAGTCTTCGTTTTCTATCTTTGTTTTAACCCTGTTCGTTTTATTAATGTTTTTTTGTCCATGTTTTTTCCACTCGGTTTTCAAGTAATCAATCTTCTTGTTTTAAATCTAAGTTAAATATGATTTTCATTTAGTTTTCATAAGATTCTTCTAGCAACGGGAAAATATTCTATAGCTTAAATGGTTATTGAACGGTTTGATCTAAGTGTAGCAGAGATGGCAGGTACTAATTTGAAGAAGGGGAATAATGTAAAGATTGCCACATATTTCATTTTTGCAAAAGCTTTCTTAACTTAAAAAAAAAACAAAAAAAAATGCACCAAAATCGTCTTTCAATATTAAATTGAAATTGTTCAAAGACTTTTAACTAAGAGAATTGCTAAGACTGCTTAGTAGAAACTTATCTTTGGATTAATTAATAAAGTTTGGAATATCCTTAAGAAATAAATTTACAAAATAAGCTTTTGCTCTCACAAAATAACTCTTTAATATTAAACGCTTAACTCTGATTCACTTTTTTTATAACATCCAGTAATAAGTTCTTCCCAGACCATTAGATGCTAAAACGGGGGGGGGGGGTGCTTTAAAACCATGGGAGATAAGGCCATGATGGCTTTATTGCTCATAAAGCCATAATGGCCTTATTGCCCAATCATTGAGAGGTAAGGTCATATTTAAAATTTTACGTAAGGAGAGATATAGCCATATTTTTTTTCGCAAATGAGAGATAAAACCATATTTTTTCATAATATTGTTACTTTACTTTAGTGTTTCCGGGAAAAGTAATTTTTTTATTCTTGTGACGCACGCAGGAAAACTTTATTCAGCGAAGCCACCTGCTGCGTCCTACTGGAGGAGAAAACCCGTAAGCTCGGCCGCAGGCCGCCACGCAGAAAAACTTTAGTATGCGAAGCCAGATTTCAATACTTAACTTTAGTAAAAGGGAAAATCATTACCTTTTAATTATAAAAATAAGAAAACTATTAATCAATGTAAAATGCAAAAGTTCTTCAACACTGAAATGAGAGATAAAGCCATTTTCTAAAATTACTTATGTGAGCTAAGGCCATGATGGCTTTATCTCCCATTCACATGAACAAAAAAAAATAAAAGACTTTATCTCCCTTTTGAATGAGAGATAAAGCCATCATGGCCTTATCTCCCATGGTATTAAAGCACCCCCTCGCTAAAACAATCTTAGGAATTAAATTTGTTCCATCAAAAAGGAACGCAGATAATTTAGCCTTTCTTGCAATTCTCAAAAATTATCAGGTTTGTTAAAAAGAAGGTCACGGCAAGTAGGCTATTCCAGCTAAATGTTTACTTTTGTGTTGGTACCTTTATTACTGCCACAAATAGTGTTTGTTCTTGTCATTATTTAAAATACCCTACATTTTTGACTTAGTTGCAAAATATGGTAGAAAACAAGTAAGAAAGTATAGTCGGTCAAGCCGTATCATATGATACCCTACACCACAGTATTTAGAAACACATTTTCAAGAGTGAACACTGTTTGGGCAATCACGGACCTACGAGAATAAAATTATGTTATGTTTACGGTTAGAACTCATATGAGAGTTCTTTGTGCCAAATTATATTTAGGTATTAGGTTAGGTTCCATTGGCAGCCGTAATCAAGCACAGCTGACGTAAGTCCATTTATTAGTTCCCGTTGTATTACCATGTTACACCGTCTCCCAAGTGTTCTGTGTTACCTGGCTGCAAATGATCTCACCCATGTTGATGCAATAAGTGAGTGGATCCTGTTCAAATCAAGATCAAAGAGACAGGTTTTGTCCGCAAGGGACCAAACAGTTCAAGTCTTAAATCTCCGAATGCCGGACAATGAAATAGAGAATTTTCCATTGACTATTCCTCCTCCTCCGCTGCAACTCCTACATTCGTCATTTTAAGGGAGCCCTAGCCTTTGGGCGTGCCTCCAATGAGCCAGTGGCCGGTTATAATCGCAATAAGGTTTCTGATGGGCCAGATTTTCCTGGTTTCCCTACAAGTAGTTTCATTGAAACCCTCTCTGGCTGGTAGTAAGATGAAACTTGTGCGCAATAAGTTGCTTATTCCTTATTATGTAATGTTATGTTAAACCATCTCGATTAAGGGTGGTGCTTGCATACGCTAACGAGTCCGTCATGCAGTTTCCATGTATGTCCCTGTATCCGGGACCCACTTAAGGGTAACTACTGAATGTCACGCTATATCTTCCAGAGACATCCGGCATTCTCGGACAGTTGTCAATGTTATGAACACATTTACCAGAGATCTTATGGCTGCCTTGCTATCGGTAATAATGTGAATACACCGGATGTGTCTCGAGGCTGTGTAGATGACCATTATCTCGGCCTGAATGACGCTGCAGTGGTCCGTCAGCCTCATAGGAGTGCTCCAGTTAAGCTGCTAGGAGTGTATGCCAGAACCGACACCATACAGTATCTTATACCCGTCAATGCATAACCGAATCGCATTCGCGGGAATTTGTAGGTCATCATAGTGAACCACGTTATCCGAATCGCTTGTGGAGCAGCAAGCAATCATAGATTGTGTAAGGTGTGACATAATCAACGTCTATGTTCTAATTTATTTCATTATTCAGGTATTAACATCTATATGAGATTTCTTTGTCTTAAAGGGTTTAAAGGAGGGGATTTACATGGGACCTTTGGTCAACGCCAAATCTACCAGCACAAAATTTTGTCGAAAATTTGAAGTTATATAAACAAGTAAGCGTCGCCATATTTTTTATTCATTTCAACATTTTAAGGGAAGTTATGCCATTAGAAGCTATTCACGGGAGTAGTATTTCTATGGAACTTATGGTCATATATGAACCGATTCCAATAAAATTTGGCACTATTATTTTGCTTGCAACAACATTAGTTTGGACCAACTTAAATCCAAATACCAACATAATTTGATGATTATTTCAAAAAAAAGATTGTATGGGGCTGTGTGAAATAATGGAACAATTCTCATCATTTTCAATAGGCTGGTGACGATAAGTATCTATGAAAATTACATCAAATTATCTCCGCTATTGCGAATCTTACTCCGCCCACAAAGTTTACATAGACAGTCAGCCAGTCGGATAGACGGTCGGAGATCTATTAAAAATAGGGATTCTAATCGGTATACTAAAATGTGGATCTAGGACCAATATTATGAAGTGTTACGTACCCGTTCAAGTGTAATAGTGTGGGCCTAAAAATATCAAGCCTAATTTTTATTTCTATGTTGTTCTGCCGCAGAAAGTACTTTTCAATAAAAGACCATGCTTTTCATTTAAATTCTTATTACCAAATAAAGTCTTTTATACTACTCATGAATCCCCGAAACCCTAGATCGGACCCATATAAAAAATTAATAAAATATATTTAATATTCTAATTTAAAGACCGTTACATATCTTAAAAGCACTTTTTGTTAACCCTTAAATGTACTCTTTCGTTGCATTCTATTATAGTCCAAACCCTAAACTTTGATCTATAATGTGTCTAATTACAAGCTTTTTATAGCTGTGAAGAATTTATACTTTAACAGTTAAAAAACTTTTAAATACTCCAAAGTACTTTATCGAACCGTTCTATAACTATAACAAATAACCAGATCGGATCCTTGCAACCTATTCCTTTAACTATTCCAATATGTCCAGCCTATTTCTCTAGCTTAAAAACCTTTAGAACACCAAAAGTACTACCATCTGCTCTGTTACCTAAAGTACTCTTTCTGTCTACTAGAAAATTCCCTTTTCACTCAACTCTGATCTACATTATCTATATAACCAACAATTAAAGGGTGATGTTTTTCGCAAAGATCTTTATAGAATGGACAAAACACAAAGACTCAGAGAACATAGATATTAAAAGTTATATGACCAAATGGCGCGAAATAGCATTTTTACTCGTACGTTTACGATTTGTATTTAAATGGTGTTATTTGTATTTAATTGTAATTTGTTGACAAAAAAGTCCACCAGTTGTTTCTTTCTTTATAGGAATTTTAATTAATTTCTAGAATGCTAATGTCTGTAATATGTTTAAGAGCATTTGTATACTCCTTTAGTGATGAAAAATATAAAAATAATATAGATTTTATGTTATTGATTAGATCTCTAGTGAGAGAACAAATAATATTTTTACTGAAGATGGTTAAAATTTAAAACATTTACATTTTTATAAATGGTTTAATTACCATTAGATAATAATGATCGTTTTTTTCTACACTTATTTAACGTTAATAAATTATGTTAAAGGAGGAGTAGTATTAAAATTGTTTAATTTAATTATAAAGTATTAAAAAGGAAAAAAGTAAAACATACATTTCAATCAAAGAAAATGTTGCACATTCTTATTAAAAAGTGGTTAAAATTGTTTAATTTAATTGAATAAGGTTAACAAGAAGAAGAAGAAGATGTGTTAACAGTTTTTCTATAACTAAATTTGAAGTATACTTTAAGGATTAAATTGTTCCTTAAAAGAGAGAATTTCCATCCAATAAATCTAATAACATACTTGAAAGAGCGAAGACTATGTTAAGGGTTTTAAAATGTTAAAAAAGTACGATATACTTAAGGGTGCCCAAAATTATTTTTCATACAAAAAGTTTTTTTCTGCAAAAAAAGATTAAAAACTTGTCGCTAATAACTTTAAGCATTTTGAAGAATACAAACTGCGAAAAATTCGTATTTATCATTTAATTCACTTTATTTGTAAAATATTTTGTGAATTCTTAACCTTCTTCTAATAAAAATAGAGTTCGTTCTATCAGCGACTGTGTAAAAGTAGAGAAATTCTAAATTTTTTACAATTTACACGAAATTTGATTATAATTTTTTTTTTCGTGTATTTTAATGTAGAACAAAATTTTTTAAAGAAAATAATTTAAAACAAACTACATCACGTTTCTAAAGATACCAGTGAAATTATATATAAAACAGTTAATATTATTAAAAAAAATGTATAAATTTATTAATAATTTAGTACAAAGCTTTTGCACAAAACTTGTTATATTTTTGCTCCGAAAGGTATGTTATATTTTTATTCTATTATCTTTTTAGTGCTTATTCTTCGCAGGAAGTATACTAATTTTTTTATTATTGCACATTTTTTTTACAAAAGTCTTAAGACCATGAAGATTTATCTCTCGGAAACTCCGATACATCGCTTTCAGTTTTCCTACTAATCGGGCAAGTCTGCGGTGACTGCCATTCATCCCATTGTAGGTACGGTTGAGAAGGCACTATACGCAAGCCAAGTAGCCCTGTGTGCGTTCATCGTAGTCAATATTTCCTACGATGCAATTAACTTTGCTTGTTAGAGCAGTTCTTATAAGGAACTATGCGTCTCATTGAGGACCATTGAAGCAATCAAAGGTAGTCCACCGCGAGGCGTCCTTGCGCCTCTTTTGTGGACCTTGGTTATCGTCGAGCTATTGGAGATCCTTAACACAGAAAAATTGAAAAACCAACCTCAATTAACATTTAATTAGAAATTTGTACTTTTAATTAAATTCCGTATTGATTTTCCGCCGACAAGGAATTGATAATATCAATTTGTTTAGTTGTAAGTTTGGGATTTTCTAGCTTTTGAGTTTTACACAATAGGTTTAGTTGAAATGAGACCAACAGCAAAAGAGGCTATATAAAACGGAAGCACAAATCAAAATATTTTTTTTTTTTTTACAATAACAGTTAATTGAAACAATTAAAAAATTGTTTGAATCTTTAAAATATTTTGAAGTTTTCATATTTGCAAATATACACAAAAACATTATAACTTTATTTTTTCAATTAAGAAAATTAATTGGAACGATTAAAAAAACTGTTTGAAACAGCATTACTTGATTTAGTTGAAAAAATGTTGGTGAAAATATTTTCTGTGAATGTCCTATGCTTCCAAGCTTATGGCTATGCTGACGATCTGGTTCTATCTGTGACTGGATTTGATGACGCGACGATCTCGGAAGCGTTGCAGCAGCCCCTGGACTTGACACTTAGCTGGTGCAAAGAAAGAGGCTTAATACTGATGCCGCGAAAACTATTCTTTCTAGTACCATTCACCAGACGTAGAGTTCTGAGACTTAAAAAACGAGGTTGAATACTTAAAAATAAAAGCTCGTTAATCTGAATAGACCCCTCAACTGAAACGCTCAGTTGTCCCATGTCACCAGAAGGGCAACAAGCGCAATATATGTATACCTGCCAAAGATTCTTCAGGAAGACATGGGGGCTGAAGCGTGGAATGATCTACTAGTACATATTTTGTTACCATAATCAGACCAATCTGGCCCTAGCGTGGTAGACTAAGACAGTACAGGTCAAAGCTTAAGTGATACTCGATAAGGTCTATCGCCTGATCTACGTATCGATCACGGGCGCCATATGGACCTGCCCCACTTTGGCTTTAAGAGCTATAATGCACATTCCTCTGTTTTACATATCTGTAAAGGAAGAGGCTGCTTTGAAAAATTTTTTTATACAATTTTAATAAAATTAAAACTATAAAGCTTTATTGTAAAAAAGCTTTTATTCTAAAGAAAAAGTTTACATTTATTGAAAATACTAAAAATTTTGTCAGTTTACGGTTTAAACTTTTTTTTCCAAAAAATTCTGTTTTATTTATAAACCTTAAAAAAACTTATTAATTTAGCTCCCAAAAACATTTAGTAAAGAAAATAGAAAAAAGCTTTTTTCGAAAAGTATTATTTACATACAGAAAATTTGTTTTCTAGCAGAAAAAGCTTTAGTTTTAAGTCTTAAGTTAAATTTTAAATATTAAATGGATTTATTGAGAAACTTAGCAACTTAAAGACGTTCTACAAGAGAAGTTTAAGGATTTTAACGGATAAAGGACCACGTTAGTTCCAAGATACAAATTTTTTTAAAAGAAAAGTTCGTTAAGACAGAAGTTAAAAGTTCAAAGGTTTTAATTTTTGTTAATGTTTAAACACAAAAGTTTGAAATTAAAACGTTGCTGTTAATAATGTTTCTGAAAACCTTCCCTTTAAAAAAAATCTAGCTTTACAAATTTCCCGCTAAAAGTATGTGCTTTATTTTGAAAGCGATAATCTCTTAAGATAATTTTGTTACAAGATAAGCTCGTTAAAACAGAAGTTAGAGTCTTAAGGTTTTTTTTTTTTTTTTGTTAACTTTATAACACAAAAGTTTGCAAGTAAAAATGTTTCTGTTTTTGAATCCCTAAAGACTTCCCTTTCAAAAAAATCTAGCTTTACAAAGTTGCCCCTAAAAGTATGTGATTTATTTTGAAAGTTATAACATTTATACTATACTTTTTGTTTTTTGTTCCTTTTTACAAATTGCTCCTTGAAAACTATCTATTATCACTTATTTTTTAAGACTATTTTTAAATAATGTCTTTTTTAAAAATACATAAATACAAGTTAATATAAAGTACCCACAATCAAGGTCAATTTTGTTTAAAGAGGTCACTTAAATTTTAAAACCATCTTTTCAGACAATCAGTAAGAAAACAAAACAAAAATAACGTTCTCCACATAAAAACACACCCCTCCAATTATTTTCAATTCATTAAAAAAAATGGTCGTCACAACAATCTCAAATTGTATTTTGCATTTCCATTTTAATTTGTGTTATAAATATTTTCAATTGATAAATTGTAACTTTTTATATTCTCATGTTTATTGTTTTTTTTTTTTTTTTATTTTATTATTATTTCATTAATTTACTTATTTTCAACAAAATATTGTGCGTCAATATTATAAAGAATATATGCATATGAAAAAAATAAAATATGAAGAAATTGCTGCTGATGTGATTTGTTGTTGTTATGATTGTTGTGTCGGTGTCACAGCGGTGATTGACGTCAAACTTGACAATCAGTTTATTATATAAGTATGAGGAATAAAAAAAAAAAAAAAAATTTAAAATATATATTTATTTAATAAAAATACAAAAAAAGCGATCGCCGATCACCGACGCCTTAATAATTTCATTTTAGCGAAATTATTAAATATTTGTGTTTGTTGTAAAAAATGCCCCCTACACACACACACATCCATTGAGGCATTCAGCTTCATACTAATACTTATGCCAACAAGTCAGTTATATCGCAAGTTTAACCAACCAAACAAAAGGTTGTTCAATATATTTTTAATACAAGCCCTCTGATCACACTTAGGCCTCTGTGGGCGGCTGAATAGATGAAATACTAACCAGGAGTTTGAGGAGTGCCAAACTTGATGAGAATATGATAATGTTTTAGAAGAAACAAAAACTAGTCGTTATACAAATTCTCTTGATCCAGAAAAAAGTTTATTTTATGGTTTTAAGTAAGATTGTAAATTAGGGAGCATGTAATTCCCTCGAAAAAAACACTTGGAACTAGAAAAATGCTACTCTGTATTAAATAATTATTTGGCTTAACCTATATATAAATCGGCACTGGCAAATTAGTTAAAAACTTTTTTAACAACCGAACCTCAATGAGGAGAAAAAAGTTTCAAAAAGGGAAATACGGGAAATTAATTTTTTTATAATATTAAACTAAGAAACATAATATTAAAGGTGCAGAGTCCTAAGTGAATGAAAACCTATAAGATGAAAAATTTTGGTACTTTGTTGTTTTTTATCTGGTACTTTTTGAATTTTTTGTAATGTTCGACCTAGAAAATTAAAATTAACAGCCGTTCGCATAGAAAATTACATTTTAAACAAAAACAAAATTCGACAATTTGTTTTTGTTTTAAATGTAATTTTCTATGCGAACCTTAACGTTCGAAATCGTTGAACAGGCTGTAAGCATGCTCGGCTTTGAGTGAATAAGAATATTAAGGGGGAGCTTTTTGGTACTTTTTCATTCTGCATCTGGTACTTTGACTGGTTTTCGTTAATTTTAGACATAGAAACATAAAATTGAAGACCTTTTGATTCCTTTTTCTTTTTTAATTGATATTTTCTGATATTTTTTATATTGAACTTACAAAGTCAAATTTAATAAATTAACGTGGAAGATAACATATGAACCGGAGGTTGGTGCCTCGCCAAATCGATCTACTAATACGGGAAAGATAAACAGGTATATTCATTTATACTTAGATGTACTATGTTTTTTTTATATTTACATACAAATTTATAGACGAATTTCGACCATAAGGCAAACATTATAATTTTTACAAAAAGATAACATATGAACAAAAGCTTCCCACGAAAAGCTCAATCGTTCCATTAATATTTCGTCGATGTGAACTTATGGCGAAATGTATAAAGATTTTGTTACAAATTTGCTAAATAAAAACTACTTTGCAAGTTTCAAAGTCGTCCCTGCTACACCATTAGGCCGCAAATCGAGTCTTTGGTATGCCAAACGACTACATGCATATGTTCGCACATATATTGTGCCTTGTCAGCGTTTATTGATAAAGGCATTTAGGAGACTTAATGCAAACAGTTTGTTTTTGTTCCATTCATTTGTTGCTCCAACGAAACCGCTATGTACGTCTGCTTCTGCGGCTGTTGTAGTAGGAGTTAACATATCTGCCGTTCAACACACATTTACAGAACGTTTTCGTAAAGACGACAGACCAGTCAAATCTATAAAAATGCAATATGTAAATGAATTGAAAGGGTATCGTTGTTATTTGAACTTTTTTGTGTTATGCTTCTTTTCTTTTTTTTTTTTTTTTTTTGTCCATTTGTATTTAATGTTTTCGTTCAGTAATTTTCCTTTTTTTTTAATTTATAAGGGAATATGTTTTTTTTTTTGTTGTATTCTGTGGTTCACACATGGCATAATATTATTGTTGTATGAGAAAATATTTGTTCTGATTTTTGTCAAAGTTTTTTAATGTGTGTAAATTGAAATAAATTAATTTTGATCAGTGATCGTTACTTTTTTTTGTTTTTTTTTTCATTTTGTGATTATTTGATAAAATTTTGTATAAATTTTGGTAGACCTTAAAGTGGGGGGAGATTTGCATTTTTTTTAAATGCTACTCTATATAGCTTTGCATATTTTTTAAAGGAAATAAATTTCTTGGTAATTATCAAGGTAATAACTAAATTAACCCTTCAAGGGCAATCTTGAGTTTAGCTCTTTTTTTCTTTTTGTGTTAAGCTTTGGTCTTTGGCGTGTTGTGACCTAAGTAAAATTTCAAATTTTTTTGTAGAATATTTTATCACAGCCCTCATTCTTCTTAGGGGCGTTCTTTAAGATTTGTTAGAATACAGCGTTATAAAGGGGAATTATAGGGTTAATATGTTCTACAAAAATATTTGCCGTAGACCTTTTTTACAAACTTGCTACACATTCCTTTTACCTCAGATGTGAAGAACACATAGTTCATATACCGAAATGCTGTCGAACAGTCAAAAAGGGGAAAACTTTAACCCCCTATCCCCCTAAAAAATACACACGTTTTTTGTCTCATTTGTCTCTCATTGTCTGATCCCGGTTATTTTGGAAAAAGTTCGAAATTGTTGTACAGTGTAATTATTTGCTGAAAAGGAATCAATTTTTTTTGTTTTTTGAAATTTCCAATATTCTTTTTTTTTAATTTTAAGTGCTTTATTCCCAATCAATTTAAACACTTTTATTAAACTAATTCACAATTTTTTTGCTGATTCTTTAAAAAATTTTGTTTTTTAATTATATTATTTTTTTTTTTTTAATAAAAATTTAAAATAAATTCCAGTTAGTTTATTGGCGCTTATGGTAATTAGAGCTTTTATATACATACATATTGTCACCTAAAACGCCAAAGGCCTTATTTAACATTTTGAAAATTTTACAGGGGAAGAAAAAACCTATTAAACTGTTTATAATTAATTTTTCTTGTAAAACCTACCAGCTGTTTTGACAATTAACAATGTTGCATATTACACAAACTGTTAGTTAGCTCTGTAAG
This sequence comes from Pollenia griseotomentosa, assembly GCA_963931875.1. Taxonomy (NCBI): domain Eukaryota; kingdom Metazoa; phylum Arthropoda; class Insecta; order Diptera; family Polleniidae; genus Pollenia; species Pollenia griseotomentosa. Next base: position 122,613,367 of record OZ007562.1, on the reverse strand, counting down.
CGTTTATCTTATAATTCGTTTGTAGATAGGGCCGTTTGGTTTTTGTCAATAAAATCGCTAATGTCGGTCGAAAGATTCCATAATTTGTTGTGGATATTTGTGTTGATGCAATACATCAATCAGTTTTAGTGAAAAAGCCGATTTAAAATTTTTCGGTAGTTAGGTCCTTTTACGTTTTAGTTAACGATATATTTTTTTGTGAATTGCCTTTTTTTAATTTGATGTTTCATTTTAATTTTTTTATTTTTTTTTTTTTGTCATATAAAATAAAAATGTATTTATTTATTTTTGCTGTTTCTCATCAGTAATTTAAGCCCATTTTTAAGCAACATGCGCCTATTTGGTATTTTTTTTTTTTTTTGTTTTATTTAAAACATTTTTATTTGTTCTCATATATTTTTTTAAATTTTTTTTTTTTAAGTTTAAATTTTATAAAAAAAAATTGTTTGGTATCTAAAGGTACCCAGATATTTGCAACATAAATTTTCTATAATTAATGTTGCACAATAAAATTGCCTTGTGTTTATTATGTTATTTGATGCAAAAATATATTGAATGCAATCAAAAGTCTTTTCATTTTTGTTCCTTAAAAAGAAATATTAAGTAACGCGTTGACGACATTTCATAATACGCACATGGGTGTGCTGGTTCCGTTTTACTTTGACATATCGAACCCTTTTTGCGAAAAACCGCGAAAACTCGAACTTTTTAGGACAAACTGTCTGTTTTTAGAACACGACTGGAAAACTTCTTTGTTTAACTTAAGCTTCGTACAGACGATGGTCAGATCTTACAATGTTGTAATTTTTCTGACAATGGTGCTATTGTCAGATGCATTAATTTAACACATCTGCCAAATGAAAATAGCGTACAATGTTCACACAGTTGCAATTTTAATGCCACATTGTAAGATCTGACCATCGTCTGTACGAAGCTTAGCATTTAATACAAAATAAAAATTGCTGATTTTGTTTGTGTTTAAAATGTAAGTAAAACGAACTAGTTTTGCGCTCGAGCTCTAAAAACAGGCAGAAAGTTTTTTCTTATTTGTGGGCACAAATTTAAGAGACTTTCTTAGTTAACATGATTAAGAGCTAGCGATTCAATAGATTCATTTTGAAGTTCTTATTAAGTATTTAAAATTCTATCCGAAAAATCAAATATGTTTAAGATCTCTGTTCAATACGTCTAGAACTTAACTAGAACATTCCATTTGTGATGTTCTTTTTTAAATTTTTCACACCAGTTTTAGGTAATTTTTTTTTATTATTGAAACTGTCCAGTTTTAAACCTAAATTTATAATAAATGTAAGAAAATTAGGGGCCTCATTAAGTCGTTTGATAACAAGTTATATTTATATTTTTTTCTTTTTCGAGAGACTTTGATTGCTAACAACTTCTCCAGTTGTTTATCAAAATAGTTTTGGCTAAAATCGTTAAGTCGTGAAGCTGTTTTAACTATTAGCTAAATACATTTTTAAATATTGCTTTAATTTATGATTTATTGTAAAATTTATATCAGTATAATAATATTAACCATTTCCTGAGATTTACTTATTCGAAATTACTTCAATTTGTTGTTGGATTTTTAATAAGAATTTTAAAATTTTAGTTTAATCTTGCAATTCTTATTAAAAATCCAACTTACAAGAAATTCATTTTGGATATTAAATAAGAACTATTAACACTAAAAGAACGAATATTCTGCTTAAACTTTAATGTCTGCTTCTTTAAAAAAAATTCTTAAAAAATCTATATAAATACACAGAAAAAAATTTTCATAATTTTTTTTTTTTTTCAATTAAATAAATTGTTTGAAAAAGTTTTATAATTTTTTTAATGTGTTAATTGAACCAGTTTTTTTTTTTTTTTTTTTTTTTTTTTTTTTTTTGAGCCAATACTGAAAATATGTATTTGATTGAATTTACATTTTAAAGAACATGTAAATTGAATATTAATTAAAAAATTAGAATCTGGGAATTTATTTCTCATGGTGAGTAACATTTATTTTATAAATTTTCATATTATTCGAATGTGTATTCTAAGTCAAACTACAATCCTCAAAAGCTTTTATACTTTAATAGTCTTATTTCTTTAATATTTTGAGGATTGTAATTTGACTTAGAATACACATTCGAATAATATGAAAATTTATAAAATTATTTAAGCTTGTAAAATTGGGTATTGTTAACACCTTAGCAAACGTTTAATTAGAAAAATGTTCATAAAACATTTGTTTTGTAAGCAGTCATTAAATTTAAAATATATTTACGATTTATATATCCAAAATATTTCTTATTAAATAATTGTTAATTTTTTTACGATTAAAGTTTTTCTAATGAATAAACTATTTTTAATTTAATAAAGGTTTACAAAAGAAATTTTCTATGAAAATTATACGCAATAAGCTTTTGTTAATTAAAAAAGTCGTTTATGAATACGGGGGTTTAAATTTAAAGTCCTTTTAAATATCTTAAAGACATCGCAAGTAAAGCAACCACATTAAAAGCGGTATTATAAGAACGGTTTTAATATCAAAAATTTTTTTACAATGTATTTTTTAGACAAATATCTGAACTGAAATATCAGTATTAATTTCTATTTCAGGCGGTTTTTTATACACTCAAAATATTATGTAGTTAAATTTAAACGAAATTTCATTTTAAACAACTTAAAATTCATTTAAAAAACGGATCATTTACATTTCATTTAAAACAAATGATTTTTACATTAATTTTTAAATTTTTTATTTATTAAACAACATATTCCTTAAAATTGAATAGTTTTTACTTTAGAAAAATATATTTTAACTGACACAAATCAAACTACATAGCAAAATAAATACGGAAAAACATTATATTTTGATAGCTTGTTTTTTGAATAACAAACATAAATGTTGAAAAATAAAATTATTCTTAAAATAACTATATTTTTATTAAATTTTAACTGTACGGAAAACGAATTTAATAACCTAAAATCAGTTACTGTAATAATTCTATGAGTGTAGTAAATTCTGGACCAATTATCGCAAAACTACACGATATTGTTTCTAGCCATATAAAACTAAGTTTGACAACATTTCACCGTAATATATTAGTCGTTATGATCTAAAGCGTGTTCTACGCCTAATGCGTAATTTCTAGTTCTATGCAATGTTCGCACGACAGCGTTTTTTCATTATCCGATCTATCATTCTTAGTTCACAGCCCAATTATAATCCAAATTACATAATTCGCCGTACGTAATTAATTTTAAGTAACTATACCAACAACAAATAAATTATCATCACTAATTTTTTTCGAAGGCGGTCAAATAAAAAACAACAACAAAGAAGAAGAGCTGTTGAATTATCAAAATGCCGTGTGAACAACGTAATTCGCGTTCGTAATTTAAAGAATTAAAATGCCGTGCGAACAACTAAATTAGACCTTATTTCACCATAACATAATTATTTGTTTTATTTTAGGGAATTTTATGGTTAATAAAATAAATTCATTTTGTTAATGATAGAAATGCTTATGTGACAGTGCATGCCAACGAAAATAATGTTGAAATAAATAAAACAAAACAAAACAATAGTAACTACTTAACGGCTAAGCCAATTTTTCGCACTCGTTCCCTCTCACCCTCTTTATTTACACAAACGGTGGATAGTGACTCATTAAAAAAACTAAAAATAGACTTGGTAACAAGTGTTGCCAGGCCAACAAGTATTGCCGCTACGTCAAAAATAAATTTAGTGGGAAATGATACCATGAACCAAAACACTAATGCAATGGAAAACCCCCCTGTAAAAAGTTGCCAAAAGCCTCAAGTCCAAGTTGGTATGGACAGGTATATAACAGTCCTTAAGCGGGGTCGTAGCCCTACCTCTTCAGCTGTTGCTTCGGCATCAAAAGTGCCATCTTTTGACAAAATAAATTCCCAAAATCGCTTTGCAATTCTGGAGGATGAATCCTCTGAAGCACCAAACGTCATAAGATCGCCCAAGCCTCCCCCGATATATCTTAGGGAGCATAACTCAAATGAACTAATAAAGAGTTTAATTTCGTTGATTGGTGAAAATTCGTTTTATGTAGCCGCAATAAAGAGAGGTAGCATAAATGAAACGAAAATTCAAGTGAATCATGAAAATGATTTTCGCAAAATTATTAACAAATTTGAGGCACTTAAAAAAAGTTTTTATACATACCAACTCAAGAGCAGTAAAGGTCTCCAGGTGGTGATTAAGGGAATTGATTCATGCGTAGACCCAGAGGAAATTAAAACTTTCTTAGAAGAAAAAGGCTTCAAGATAAAACACGTGGTAAATATTAGAAATAGAGACAAAAATCCACAACCACTATTTCGAGTAGAATTAGAGCCCGGCGACATTAAGTTAAAAAAAAACGAAACGCATCCCATTTATAGTTTAAAATATATTCTATACAGAAAAATCACAATTGAGGAGCCGCACAAAAAAAATGGACCTGTTCAGTGCTTAAACTGCCAAGAATTTGGCCATACAAAGGCATACTGCTACTTACCCCCTGTTTGCGTAGTATGTGGTGAGCTACACGGTACAGTTTCTTGCGATAAGCCTAAAACCGACCCCAACGTAAAAAAATGTAGCAACTGTGGCGGTAATCACACTGCCAATTATAGAGGATGCCCTGTATATAATATCGTCAAGCAGACGGTTGGACCGAAAACAAATGCCCCTCAAATGCAGGTTGCAAATCAAGTTATCACAAATGCAATTCAAGCCCCCCAGTTTAGTAATAACAGAACCTCTTATGCTAACGTTCTAAAATCAAACCATGAGCCAATGCAAGGTGCCTCGCCAAGTAATGATGAAACTCCAGTTTCTAATTTAAGTCGTTTAGAAAAAACCATGGAAACATTAGTGCAAACAGTAAATAATTTTACGAACACAATGGGTAATATGATGCAGGAAATTCTTAGAATGCAATCAATGTTATTGCAAGCTGTGCTTAACAAGCCATGAACTGTATAAAAATTTGTTTTTGGAACGCAAACGGCATCCGCCAACATAAAAATGAACTAGAATACTTTCTTAAAAATAAACAAATTGATGTCATGATGGTTTCTGAAACTCATTTGACTTCAAAAAATACGTTTAAAATAAATGGTTATATACTATATGATACAAAGGACCCTCGAGATAGAGCTTGTGGAGGTTCTGCCATTTTAATTAAAACCAGAGTCAAACACTACCTAATGGGTGATCATCGTGAAGATTATCTTCAAGCAACAAACATTTGCGTTGAAGAATTAAATAGAAACGTAGTAATCTCATCGTTATACTCCCCACCTAGATATTCAATATCAGAAGGCCAATATTATAAATATTTCAAATCATTAGGACCCTGTTTCCTGGCCGCTGGCGATTATAACGCTAAACATACCTTCTGGGGGTCCCGACTTATAACACCAAAGGGTCGTGTTCTATTTAATACTATTACTAAAATGGATTTGAATGTGATAGCGAGCGGACAACCAACATATTGGCCTACTGATCAGCAAAAAATACCAGATGTCATCGATTTTGGCGTGGTGAAAAACATCCCCTTAGAAACGATTTATGTTGAAGCTTCCTTAGAATTATCTTCCGACCACACACCAACAATTGTTACTTTAATGAACCCCAATAGAACTGTATCTCCAACTGGTTACTTAGCGACGCCAGCTACACAAATCAATTGGCTAAAATATAAAAAATATCTCAGCACCCATTGCACAGAAAATATTCCGCTTAGTACACCGGAATACGTAGATCGCGCTATTCTTAATTTTGACAGTTTTCTGAAGATAGCTGTACAACATTCCAGTATTACCCAAAAAAAAACTAAAAATATTAAAATTTATTCCACAGATGTTGAGCGTCTCCTGTCTGAAAAAAGAAGAGCCCGAAGAGAGTGGCAATTGCACAGATCCCCTCAACTTAAGAGTTTGTTAAAAGATTGTACAAGAAGGCTAAGAAAGTTACTACAGATACAGAAAACGGATTCTCTGCAAAAATATCTTAAGGAACTTGATGCAACTCCGCAATCAGACTACTCATTATGGCGTGCAGCTAAAAATCTAAATAGGCCAGTTATCTCTAAGCCACCATTAAGAAACTTGAACGGAAGTTGGGCAAGAAATGATAACGAAAAGGGAAATCTGTTTGTTAATCATTTAAAAAACGTATTTACCCCAAATATATCTCACGATACTGCGGTCGAGTTACCACCTGTTCCTGCTAGAGCAGCTATTCCCCTCAGATTTGAGATAAGAGAAATCGAACAGGCTATTTGTGACTTAAACACTAAGAAGGCACCTGGTATTGATAAAATCAGTAATAAAATGCTTTTAGAGCTACCTCGCACAGCAAAGAAAATTATTCTTTTTATTTTTAATGCTATTTTACGCCTTGAATACTATCCTCAAAAATGGAAGGTTTCCTTAGTTACCATGATACCAAAGCCAGGTAAAGATCATACAAAAGTTGAGTCATATAGGCCTATTAGCTTATTATCAAATATGTCAAAGCTGTTTGAGAAATTATTAGTTTCAAAATTAACACCGATTTTAAGTGAAAATAGATGTATTCCAAACCATCAGTTCGGATTTCGAAGAAAACACAGCACAATCGAACAGACTCATCGAATAGTAAATGTCATAAGAAAAGCATTTGAAGAAAAAAAATATTGCTCAGCACTCTTCATCGATGTTTCGCAAGCATTTGATAAAGTCTGGCATGAAGGCTTATTACATAAATTGAAACAAAATTTACCAGCAAACACACACAAGCTGCTAGAAAGCTACTTAGTCGGTCGTCAATTTATTATTAAAGAAGGAAATTTCTTAAGTTCACCTCAGCCCATTGGCGCTGGAGTCCCACAAGGCAGCATCCTGGGCCCTCTATTATATTTAATTTATACTTCGGACATGCCAACAAGTAACTACACCCAAACTTCAACATTTGCAGACGATACAGCATTTCTAAGCGTCCACGAAAACCGTTATGAAGCATCTCGTTTCTTACAGCATCATATATTTCAACTAGAAATATGGTTAAGACAATGGAGGATAATGGTCAATGAGCAAAAATGCGTGCATATAACATTCACCTTGCGCCGGGAATCTTGCCCCCATATAACAATCAACAATCAAATAATTCCTCAACTTTCGCATGTAAAATATCTGGGTATACATCTGGATCGGCGATTAACGTGGAAATGCCATATAGAGGCAAAATTAACTCAAATGAAACTAAAAGCCATTCAAATTCATTGGCTTATTGGTAGAAACTCTGTCCTTAGTCTCGACTGCAAACTTCTTCTTTACAACTCCATCTTAAAGCCAATCTGGTGCTATGGTATTCAGTTATGGGGCACTGCCTCGGCCTCTAATATAGAAAAGATTCAAAGGCGCCAAAATAAAATTCTTCGAATAATCACAGCTGCCCCTTGGTATGTAAAAAACTCAAATATTCACAGGGATCTCAATGTTCCATTAGTCAAATCTATGATTACGAAATATGCAGTAAAATACTTAAAAAGGCTCGAATTGCATCCAAACCCACTAGCACGAAATATTTTAAATGATAGCGGCCACACTCGCTTAAGAAGAAGAGACACTGCAGCACTTATCCAATTAGATGAGCGACAAACACCTAGATAAGTGAACAGAACCCGTGATGAAGAAAATTTTTGTCTGGCACTGGCAGGACATAAAATAAAGTATTAGGTTAAGATTTGATTAATTATTGTTAGTTCATATTTAAATGTATGAAGATTCAATAAATAATATTGAGAAAAAAAAAAAAAAAAAAAAATTTTGTTAATTAAGTTTGAATTCAAATTATTCATTTGGTTAATAATTAAAACATTTTAATTAAACCTATTAAGAATTGCAATTAATGGTTTGCTCAATTTAATAACTATATTCATTATTTTTTTGTTTTTCAAGCAACTAAGGCAATTGAATACAATATAGGTTTCTTGTCAAGTATTTTTTTAATTGAATCTATTAACACATTGTCTGAAATCGCACAGTAGTAGTAGTAGTAGCAGTAATACTTTATTTTTTCAATAATTCATTACAAACATTTTTATTTTTATATGTAAAACAAAAGAATAAATAGATAAATAAAATAAAAGAAATTTACGTACGGCTTTGACATTGTCGTTAGCCGGAAAAGTAGGCTTAATATGAAGATATAAAATGTTCTGTATAAACTATTTTAATGATTAAATTCATTTATTAAAAAATTTCGATAAATTAAAGCGTTGGTATTATATCCTGCTAATGTTTCCCAATTATAAAGTTCGCCATTTAGTAATTTTAAAAATTTTCTTCTGGCTTTGCTATGGTATGAAACTGTTGGAATCTGATGGAATTTAGAACAGGGCATCGGCATATAAAATGCTGAACTGATTCCATTTATTTTGTTTTGCACAAGGAGCATTGCTTATTGCTGCTTCTAGAGAACCTAGCGCCATTTAAATTTATTAAAAATCGCACAGTTGTTGAACCATATTTTGAACCAAAATTCAAAGTATCATTCTCCAAAATTTTTTACTAATTAAAGCAATAATCAAAAATAGAATAAGTTTTAATTAAACGTTTAATCAAGTGAATTAAACGTTTAATGAAGTAAATTTAACGTTTAATTGATACCATTAATTTGTTTACTGGCGCAAATTTAATTAATTTTAAATTAATATCACATAATTTTTTATTGAAACAAATTTTTATATTTTTCTGTGTATAAAAGAAAAATTTACAATAAATTAAAATTTATTTTTTCGACCGTTTTTTTTTTTATAATTAAAATAAAAAGTTTTTTCGAGCTCGAGGCCAATTATTTCAATATTAAATATTAAATGTGGGGATAGTAATACGTTTCTTGCAAATATACTTGTAACTCATTCCTTGATAATGATATCCGAAGGATATCGAAATATTGGAACAAATAATTTTACAAAGAGCTCGAGCTATTTTAGTAATAGGTGCAAAATCGACAGATTATTTGCTTGATTCTACGAATTCGGTATTTGAAATCAATTTTTATTTGTTTTTCTGTGTAGGCTACACCCATTTTTGTTGGTAATTTAAACTTCTAATTTAATTTTATAATTAATTTATAATTAAAACCATTCGAAGTCTGTTTGTTGTTGTAAATTTAAATCTTAACTGTCAAAACTACGCAAAAGCTTGTAAACTTAACTGAGCGAGCGTAAATTTTCCGTTTGAAAAATAACATTTTTTCCATTTACATACAATAATACTTATATTGATTTGTATGGTTCCAGGGAGGTTTTTGTAACCGTAGGATTTTAAAATAAACTCGGGGCTGCTAATTGTAGCATACAGATTTTGCCTGTCCTTTGGTTTGGGTTTATTTATTGGCGTTTTAGGGATCATTGTCACTCGAACATTTATTAAGGTCACTAAGGAACCATTCCAAAAATCCGCCGAGACTGTCGCTACTGCTTATTTGATTCGCAGCTACATAATAAATGTACCTATTAAGCGTTTCACTATCTGCAATCTGTCGACGTAGTTGGCATTATTTTATCATAACGCCTTCTGTGTCAGATAACAATTACACTCATATTTACATAACTCAACTCGCCCGTCATTTAGTACCAAATATTATACAAAGTCGTTATTCGAATATTATTTTTAAGCTTAGAAAAGGCTTTTTGTTAAGAATAATTTTAATTTTGAAATGATGAAAACCCCCATTTTTAAGGTTTAACATTTGAAATTTGTTTTCATTCTCAATATGATAAAACGAAATTTTATATGTTATTGAGATTCTTGGAACTGAGTGTTTAAATACTCACATTTTCGAAACTAAATTTTAATTTTTAAATTCGATTTTTTTCCTTTTTTTTTTTTTGATATAGAAAATTATATAAAACTTTATTGTAAGCTCGGTTTGTTTAGATAATCGTACGTTCTAGTTCTTCTTGTATATTTGATTCACCATAAAAATGAACATACAATTCCGTCGTAACCGCATTTTGTTTTCTTTAAAAAAAACTTTTAGAAAATTTCTAATTTATTCCAATTTTTGTGTTTTTTTTTTTTCTTTCATTTTATTTTCAAATATATATTCAAATTGAAAACACAAAAATAATTGCATTTCTATTTTATTTTTCTATGACAATACGGTCGCAATAGGTGAATAAATTAGAATTAGATCTGAGTCAACGTACGACGTAGATACACTTTATCGTTTGCGTCGGATATTGTGTGCCTTTGTATAAAGTATTATACGATTTCATTTTACAACGTATATACAAACGTCGTACGCTACTAAGCTCATACGGTGCGATTGTGTTCCTACGGTTATGTTGAAAAACAATTGTATGTGCTGTTTTCGCAAAACGTGTAGTGTGTAGTGAACGTGTAGTAAAATTTTAATTTGAAAAACACTCGAAAAAACAGAGTGCCTGAGTGACTTGTGTTGTGAAAACAGCACATTATTTTCTAAATATTAAAATTTTCGTTCAAAACTTTATAAAATTTTAATCAACCTCGTTTATAATTTTATTTATACGAATTGTTGATGTAGTCGGTAAAAGTATAAAACTTTATTTTCTAAGAAAACTTTAGGTATATTTTTGTAAAATATATAAAGAATTTATAAGAAACTGTTTGGAAAAGAATGTTACAGATGCAAAACGAAGTCGTTGCTTGCATCGTGAGCGAAGCTTAATCAATTTTATTAAAGACATTTCAAAAACGAGCTAAATTAAATTAAAAGTATTATTGTGACTTTTTGTATGTTTCGCCAAAATTAATTTTCAAGTATAACTATTAAGGTATTTATTTTGTAGCTTGAACAACAACACTGAAGACTTAACAGTGAAACCCCCATAACAGACACCTCCCATAGGATACCTCCCATAACCGGCCATATTTTGTTGATTCAAGCAGTTCATTAGTTTCTTCATACAAAATGTATTCCTATAACAGAAACTCGCATAATCGGACGCGGACACTAAATTCTTTTAAACGGACGGAGTTTGATGTCGCGGATGGTATCGCACTTGCAACATGTCCAAATTTAAAAGAGCTTCGGTCGGTCAAATAGTTGATGAATTTTTAAAAATGGATAGAAACGTCTACACTGAAAATGACTGTATTAAAATATTAAATCCAAGCCCAGTGGTGGAGATGATTTAGTCTGAAAACTTTTAAGGCAACATTTTTTGATAACATATTTTCTTATATTTCAATACATTAAAAATATTGAATGTCATTTTGAAAGTCAACATCTCAAAGTGAATCGATCTTAGTCAAGGTATTTTCTAAATAATTTTTTTCCACAACAATAGACTAGTTTATCATTGCTTTAATGAAATATTACAATAACATAAAATAATAAATGTGTACTTTTGCCTCATAACCGAACAAAAACACAGCGACGGTGAGTATCCCGCTATGGGAGGTTTTACTGTATTTAATATGAATTATATGTCTTCAACGAAATTTTGTTTTTAAGTTAATGCATTGCACCTAAAGTCCTCTCAAATTTTGCGTTTGAGTACAGATATACTGATACATTTAAAGCAGAACTACACATTTTAATAAATGGATTCTTTATATACGAATTGCATTTTTATAACTATTAAACCTCGATCGAAAACTTAACCGTACCCTTAAAGCTTGTCCATTCGCCAGTTTTTTAGATAAGGGCTAAAACTTTTTCTTTTGCCTTTAAGGTACTTAAAAAATACAAAATCTTTACTTCCCGAATTGCCCGACTGTCAAGAAGGGGTTATTTTCTGAAGGACTTTTCTCCAAAAATATTTTCACACAAATTTCAAAAATGTCAAAAAAATTTTATATAAAAAATTTCCCAACACAAGATGAAAGGATTTAAAAAAGAATTTCCTTTGTTGTAAGTAAAATATTTAAAATTAATAATAATATTACATAATTATATTTTCTAGTGATGAAATTTTGCAGGCAAGCAATGCCAATTAGAATATTTTTGATGCTAATTATTTTTTGTTTTACATTTGCTTACCCTACACCACAGCACACCAGGTAATTTTAACTGCTTTTTAGGCCAAAATTAATTTCAGGTAAGGTTTTGGATCGATATGGCTAAAATTTGGAAATTAAGCGTTTTTCGTGGTCTGTTAAGGTTGTTAGGGTTGCAATCATTTGAAAAAAAGTAAAAAACTGCATATCTCGAAAACTAACGGAAACATTTTTTTAAATTCGACACCATGAAAATACGCAAGGGGAGTAACAAAATAGCTTATAAGCCATGCTAGTTTTGGTTTTGCTTGAAAAAGTCGTTAATTTTGCCTTGAGTCTTCTGCCACCTTAACGAAAATTTTAACAAAAAGTTTGTACCTTTTGCTTTAACGAAGACAAATCTTGTTTTAAAACCTTATTCAAATCAATTTCACTGATAATAAAATTGAAAACAGCATCAGTTTTTTTTCACAAGTAAATCATTAAAAAGTTCGCTATATTTTAAGCTGAGCCTGCCTGGAAGAAAATGGTTTAAATCAAAAACAGAAACGAAAAATAACAAAAAATAAATTCAGAATTTTTTTCTTAACATTTTTCATCAATGAAAAACACGGCAGTTCACGACTTACATTATCAAAAGATTATGCGAAGTTTACTTTTATGGAAAAAGTAATTTATTTGGGGTTAAGTTTGATTAACAAGTTTTGTTAACAAAAGCAATAGCATCCACCAAATTAGTTTGGTTTTTTTTATTACTTATTAATCCCTCTCTTCTCCATTTTATGCAAGATTTCCTTCTTTTTGTTTAATAACTGATAAAAAAACACACATTTATTTTTTTTTTTCAATTAACAAAATTACAGTTTTTATGCTGCACAATGTCAACTTCGACTGCTCATAATCAGCGGATATTTGTCTCATCAGCTGATATTTATTTTTTACAAAAATCTAATGTGCAGTTATTTGCTTTAATCGAAGGTAATTAACAAAAACTTTATTATTGTATGTGGAAAAAATTATTTTTGGACAAGATTTCGGGTCAAATTACCTACAGTGCAAATGGTATATATAAGTTTGCCATGCCGTTTGTTATTTCTAAAATATTGATCTTCGACCTTTTAAAGTATACATATATATACTGGGTCCTTATGATTAGCGAAGTTGATTAAATGATATCCGTATGTCTGTCTGTCTGTCCGTCCGTCCTTCTGTCTGTTAAAATGGGTTTTCCGCAGACCCCAGATATAATGAAGACCAGGTTATTACAAATTTCTGTTATATATGCTCCGTTCAGTTTTCCTAATGAAATTTAGCCAGATCGGTCCATAAAGGACTGATATAGATTTTAGCAAAAAACTTAAATTGCCTCTAATTTTAGTCATAAAACCACAGGCGGTTGTTGTTTTTAATTGTTTTTTTTATTTGTTCTTTTTTATAGATAACAAATACATACATGATTTGGCAATTAAATGGAGAAATGTGTTTTAACTCTGGAAGGTAACTCTTCAATTTAGAACATAAAGGTTACTCTTCACCGAATCGACGAGCTGTTTAAAAAAATTCTAGTGGAACGATTTTTCAAGTAAAATATCAACAAAAAAATTTTTAGTTCAGCATTTTATAAAAAATTAATTAAAGGAAAGCATAATATGTATATAAATGTTGCTTTTTACACTTTTTGTGTTTTCAAATTAATTAACTTTTAAAAGCTTTTGTCATCAGCTAACTTTGTTGAAGCAATAGCGTAAAATTAATACACATAAAAAAGTGATATGATATAACGTAACTGAGCTTCGTCGATTTAACGAAAAGGAAAAAATTTACTCAACCTATTTTATATGTATATATTTTTTTTTTAATTCTGTTCGATAATGTGTGTTAGTGGGTTAGTGGTCTAAGACCTTACATTACGTTAGTTGGAGGGTATTTAAGATTCGTTACAGCCGAATGTAGCTCTCTTATTTGTTATAACACATTTTATTTGTTTTAGTTGAATATGTTGAAAAGTGTTGGTCTAAACTATTGAACTTTGAAAGCAGCCATTATTTTCTTCACTTTTATTAGTTTTTTTTTTTAAATAAATTTGCACTTGGTCTTAACATTTGCATTAATTAAAGCTATTAAAAAAAATAATAGAACTTTAAAAAAATATAAGCATAAAATATGCTTAACAAAAACTGCCATTATTGCAACATTTTTATAGGCAAAACGCAGAAAGGTTGCATTTATTGAGACGGTGTAAATAAAACATTTTCAAAACAAAATAATATTTTAGGTAAATTTTAAAATATGTTAAATTGTTTTCAAGTTAAACTCAACTTCAGCTGGTCTTTTTATTCATTTTTAAAACGTTGTTTAAGCGACGGCTGAACCAGGTTTAGGCAACAGTAAATTCAATTTATTTATTATGGATTTGTTTAAATAAAAATCTTACCTTATTTTTTTAATTTGTTTCGTTTTTTTAAAGATGCTGTAGTTTTTTGTAATAATCCAAAGGTAAAAATTTAGTTTATATTTTTTTTTAATTTCAATTTTTTTAAAAAAAACTTTTTTAAATTTTTTTGTTTTGTTTTAAAATATCACACTGTTTTTATATTTACATAAAATTTTATTTATTTCTTGTTATTTTTGCAATAAGTTTGATTTTTAATAATTTTATGAATAATTTTATTTTAATAAATTTTAGGTTTTATTATTAAAAAAAAGATTGGCAAGCTTTTTATAAGTGTATTTTATTAAAATGTTTGTATAAAGCGTAAAAGTCTTAAAATTGTTAATTTACTTTTTGAAAAATTTTAATATTTTATTTATGATTTTATTTAAAAAAAAATGATTAAGGCTTTAAGACACATTTTTTTATTTAATTGCGGCACGTATTTTTTTTAAATTTTTATAAAATTGGCAAGATTTGTGTTTTCGTTTATATGTTTTTAATTATTTATTTTAACTTTTTATTAATATTTATTTATAACTGAAAGCATATTTTGTTAAAAATTCTCTGTAAAATGGTAACAATTCTTTTAAATTTTTTTTACTTAAATTTCTTTTTAAAACTATGTATTCCAATTTTTTTTTTATTATTTTCGTTTTTACTAAATTATAGAATCCAAAGTTTAAGAAAATTTTCGAAATTAATTTTTGAAATGTTCTTTCTTGCTATTTGAGTAAAACGCGTTGCACGCACATTTCCCGTCAACGTGCAGTCAACAAATAACGTTACACAAATTGTGATTTTTCCTCATACAGTAGTACAAAAACAACAACAACAAACACACACCAATTTATGAATCTTAAAGTTTGTGTGTGTGTGTGTATCTTTAGAAATTGTAGTGGTTGATGTTGATTGTATTGTTGTTGTTGGCAGTGTGGCAAGTATGGTGTTGCGTTGTTTTTCAATTTCGGACAAAATGAATTGAAAAGTGGAAAAAATTTACAGATTTTCCTAAACACTCCACTCACTACCGCTCAGAGGTAACTACCACGTACTATTTGCTGCGAAGTAATTTGTGTGTGCGTAAAGTTGCAAGTATGCATTTGAATGTGTGTGTGTAGAAAATTCAGTTGTCTAGAG
The DNA here is from genome assembly GCA_963931875.1 of Pollenia griseotomentosa. NCBI lineage: Eukaryota > Metazoa > Arthropoda > Insecta > Diptera > Polleniidae > Pollenia > Pollenia griseotomentosa. The sequence goes on along the minus strand of OZ007562.1, from coordinate 122,597,805 downwards.
TAGCGGCTGCTGCTGTTGAGGATGATGCTGCTGCCGCAGATTCCGTAACATATAATGCGTTTTTGCGGCATAAACAGATAAAATTGCGTTGGTTTTAACTTCAGAAAGATCAATTTTTTTTTTAAAAAGTTTTTTATTCTTAAAAAAAGTATTTCTTTATTTTCACTAACAAGTCAAGCTTTTTGTTTTCTTTTCACTTCAAGGCCTGTCACAATTCATTCTTAAAATATTAATATTTTTTTTTTTATTGTTTAATTTTGTATTTTTTTCTTCTTAAAATCTTTTAAAACTTTTCAAAACAACTTAATAAAAATAATGTGTTAAACAAGAACAAAAAAAAATCTTTTATTTATTTATATTATTAACAGTCGCGTACGGTTCTGACGTTGAACCGATACTGCTTTAACAGATACTAATGGTATCAGCAACCTTTCTAAATAGAATAAGCCCACCGTATAACACCAATACAGAGACACCAAACTCCAACACTATAAAAGGCCGCAAGAAACCAGCAAAATCAAGCAAAACAATAACAATAAACACCTCTTTTGCTCTTGCTCTCTTTTAAAGGTTTACTTTTCTCTTTTAAGATGTTTGTGTTTATGGGTGTGTGTGTGTGAGCTTCTACTCAATCTCTGTCGCAGTGGAAAAGTTCCTTAATTTGGTACTTTTTGTGAGTAAGGAAAAAAGTACTTTTTTAATATTAAATATTTTTGAATAAAACTAAAAATAATTAATTTTTTAATTGGCAGTACTTCTTTCGCCTGATTTTTTTATCATACAATCAAAAAGCACCTTGCCATATTTCATCCTAAATATGTATTATAATGAGCAAATCTCTAAATGCACAGTTAGAGCACCATTACTTCCTGTGCTTTACGGCTGATTCCAACCATAAAAATTTATTTCAATTATGATAACTCTAAAGGCCAACCCATAATCGAGTCGATTTCAATTTGTAGAAGCAGCTTAATACGGCCTTAATGGTAATGTCGCATATACAAAGTAGATGATATTGAACATCCGAAATACACAAAACACATCAATGGATCAACAAAACGTAGAAAAAGTAGAATTTGTAGCTACCGCGAGAGCGTTATAACCAAAACAAACAACATCGCAACAATAAGTTATGGACCTAAAGACCCCAATACGACATAACTAGAAGCTGTGGTGACTGGAACCCATAAGGCAGTCGTAGAAGAGAACGAACTATCCACAGATAGAGACATGAACAACAACAGCTTAATCTCTCTTTAGAAAAAGCTGAAAAATGCTAAATGGATATTTCTTGGGGATAGTTCCCCTTTCAATGTTATATCCTCGGAGGATATACATATGTAGGTGCAGCTAATACCCGTTACTCGGCAAATTAAAAATTAGCACATCTCTCTTTGTTTGATGACGGTTAACTTCAGTTTCTTATATGGCGCCTCAAAAATCAGTAGCCTAAGGGACTGTGGTACTTATCTAGATTTTGGTGAGCCCCCTTTAGAAATCACGTGCATTGTATACCTAAAATCTTGATCTAATTTTTCCTTCATTGAGACGATTTTTCGGCTGCTGGCAGGTCCTCCTTTGTGCTCTGCTAAATCAAAAGAATCTGCTATCTGTCAGCAGTGGAGGTTAAATAGCTCCAGCACCAAATCAAAGGCGAGTATTAATGTAACTCAGTCGGATTTTGCACTCAAATTTCATGTCGTTTTGATACATGGAAGGCCCAGTGGACATATCGTGAACACCCAGCACGTAAATCTCAAACATTGCTGTATTTAGCCTGCATTACTTATGAAATCAGTATATTTTTATTTAAATTACAAATAAGTATGTATGGTGGCATGTCATAACGTCCAGTGTCATAGTGTCCATGGCCTACGGTATAACAAATACCGGCTTCGCTAACTGACGCGTCTCTGCGTAGTCGGCCTTCGTTCGGAAACAAGGCAGATTTTAGGAGCTTTACTTAGCGAAGCAGGCACTTGTTAAACCATAGAGGAGAAAATCCTTGCGCCCGGCCGAAGGCCTGCTTAGCAGATAAGCTTTAGCCAGCGAAGCCGCTACCTGTTTAAAAATAGAGGAGAACATCTTTGCGGCCGGCCGAAGGCCGGATATGCCGAGATGCTTAAGTAAGCGCAGCCGGTATTTGTTATACCATAGAGGAGAAAATCCTTGCGCACAAAAGTGTTTTTAAAAAAACATTTAACCATATTATGTTTAATTTAACGAAATCATTGTCACCGACAACCATATCATGGTTAAATTAGTTTCTCTAAAAATAGTTTTGTTGGTTGTGACCATAATAAAACATGTTTTTTCTCTGCGTGTATGTAGATCATTTAGTAATTATGTACCTTATGACATGTTCAAAAATTACATAATGTCCATTTGCAAAGTGTCTTAATGCCCACGGACACTGTGACACTTTTTGGAGTGTCCATGGTCACTATGACACTGGACGTTAAGACATACCACCGTATGTATATTTTTTTTTTGCATATAAAAGTACTTTTCATCATTTAAAACTTTGTACCCGGTTCCAAATTTAATAACTCTTAAACTCTCTTTTTCTGTTTTTCTCTTCGACTCTCATCATTCCACTCTTGCTCACTTTTTTCTCGCACTCAAAAAAAAACTTCAGATAACTTTACGGATAAAAAATAAATAAAAAAAAAATCTTTTATTTCATGGTTGAATGAAACCACGTGCACAATAAAACTTTCTTACAAATTGTTTTTTGTGTTGTTGTTTTTCATTTTTGTATGTTTTTTTTCAATTTGTTATTATTACCAGTTTTTTATTTAAATTTTTATTTTTTCGTTTATACGATTTTTCATTCAGCTTATTTTATGACAGCCGAAACACCAACAACAGCAGCACTAAAAATGTATCTCTTTTATCTCTATCTGTTTTCGTTATCTTTAACACCAAAAAAAAAAGAAAAAAAATAAAATATTGGAGAAAAAATAAATAACAACAAAATACATTATTGGTGGTGTTTTCGCTTTGTTGCTGTTGTTGCTCCCTATATCGCATAATGTTGGTGGAAATAATATTTTTTTTTATCTCTGTTGCGTGGGTTTTTTTCGCTTCTAATTGCACGCTACGAATGAGTTTATGCCAATGAGATCACAGTGTTTTGTTCAACAAATTTTTTGTCCATCGTTGCCTTTTTGTTGCTTTTGTTTTTGTTGTTCCTTATATCATCTTGTTGTTCGCTGTAGGCGCCTCCTACTTTTTACGTTGTTGCTTCTGACGGTTTTTCGTTGTTTGTTGTTGCTGTTTTAAATGATTTAGAGTATAGATTACAAGGGCTGTTTTCTTAATTAATTTTTTATGTTTAAATTGAATTTAAATGTATTTTTTACGCCAATTTTTTTTTGCTATCGCTTTTTTTGTTGTTTTGCGCAAATCAAAAAGTGTCCACCTTAGCGTCAATTACCGGTGGTGGTAGACTTGTTATGATAATTGGCAGCTGCTTGTGAGTATGTACCTAGTAGGTATTTAGTTAAGACCAAAAATAAAAAAATTCAATAAATATTATATTGATAAAAGTTAATTTTTTTATTTGAATATGAGAACAAAGAACAAAAAAAATGTTTTAAATTTAAATTGCAATTTTGTTCAAATAGAATTTGTACCTAGTTAGACAGTGGGCTGTTCAAAATGTTGAGAATATTGAATGAATGGGCTTGAAATTTTGTACAGTAGTTTATTGTAATACCTACATAGGTACCTACCTTTTTACATAAAACATTTATGCTGCTATAAGGAAAAAGTGCTTTTTAGTGTTGTGGAAGAACAATTAAAAGATTTACCGGTGATTTTGGAAAATATACTACAGTTCTTATATAACCATCACTTCTCAACGGTTATGGTTATTTTTTAATTATTATTCCCAAGTAGGTATCCCTAATGTAATCGATCAGGTGTAAATTTAGGTTTTTTTTCCAAATGTTATTGCACATTGAAAGCGGATAAGCAACAGGTCGTTTTGCTTCAACCTCATTAAAAATTATAAAGAATAATTTAAACTTGTTTGCCCTGGCTTATCTCGAATTTAGCTTAAGTCAACTTAAGCACTTTTGCCTGTGTTCCACAGAATTGTTAAATAGGTACTATGAAAAGGACATTTATTATTAAAATCAGTTAAGCAGAAATAAAATTTAATTCGTTAAAGCGTGTTCGAACTTCACTTTAGACAAACAGTTCTCAAATGGCGGTCCGTAGAACTATTTGGACTGTAAGAAATTTTAAGCGAATAAAAAAACTTTTTATTTGAATTTAAAAAATTCAAAAAAAAAACCAAAATAGAACTTTTATTTCGTTAAAAATTTCAAAAGTCATAAAAAAAACCAAAAAATAAAATAAGACCCTGCAGCAGCCCGAACATCGTCACAAGGGGAAAAATTAACCCTTTCTTTAGAAGACCTTTAAGGATTATCAACCCAGTTTTCGAAATCAAAATCAAGTAAAATTGATATCGAACGAATTTTGAAAACTATTAGGTATGTTGTAAAAGTTCAAAAAAAATATTCTTTATTATAAGCCGCATACATTGAGGTCCACTTATCTACACCAGAACAGCTTTTGAAATCAGGAAAAGCTTCTATCATTTAAAAAAAAAAATCGAATTGCAAATTTCCATCGATTTAAATTTGACGTGATTTCGATTTTCAGAACATGGCCGAATTATTTAAGATCGAAACAACAGATACCACGTGATTCCCAAAGAAGCCTCAACAATACCTTTATAAGTACCAAAGTTTTAGAGACTACTGGCGTTAGATAAGGATTTCTGGTCAGTCGTCATCCCAGAAAGAGAGATCTGCTAATTTTTTCTCTGCTGAGTAACTGGTATTGCCTGCTTCAATATCCTACGGGGATGTAATACTGGGAGGGTAAATGTCCCCATTAAATATCAATTAAGCATTTTTACGCTATTTCCTAAGACAAATTTAGATGTAAAAATTTTTAAGTGCCGGTGTCATAAGCAAACCTTACGAGGAAACCCCCCAATTGACAATTTTAGATAATTAACTAGTTATTGTATTTTGCAATATCTATCAAGTTTTTACTGTTGTGTGAGTCTTATCTATACCTCAAATAATTGCGAAGAAAAGTATCAATCAAATCGCATTAATTTTTGATGATATTATTTACATATTTTTGAGGCTATATATTACCTATATAGATGAAAAAACTATCTCACCTAGCAAAATACCATACTAAAAAATTTTTTTATTATAACGGTTTCCAAGGAGAACGTTATTTTCCAACACTTCCATACACGTTGGTTCTTTCGTTCCTACACGAAACATAGGGACTCAGCAAATCCCAGCGGTATATATTGAAAAGACCGCAGGTGGAATGCCTTTTTGAAAGATTTCGCTTCGTATGATACCCTGCCTTCAGCAGTTTGCCTTCTAGCAGGTATAAAAATCTTTTTGAAAGACCTCCCAAAATATTCAGTACACATTCGCTTCTCCCTTCTATAAGAAGGGAGAAAGGAAGTTGTTAATTTTTTTTATTTCTTATTTTTAGTGACCTTTTTTAGAAAGGGATCGAAGTTGTTATTAAAGGGAGTGTGGAAGGGCTTGTGCCCGATGGCAACCTGTGTAAAAAATAAATAAGTATGGAAGGCGGCGAGGAGGGCTTGTGTCTACTAAATAAGGCCTTATAAAAGGCCTCTTTACTCATTATAGCTTCCGTTGGGATGTGTTCCACGCGGTTTTATTCAGTATCATTCTCTTCAACTCATTCCATGATTTTCCTGCTTTTGTTGCTTCGAGTAGCCGTCTCTATGTGTGGCTAGGTTAACAGCTTATTCAAATGAGTTGTTGGTTCCAGTCATTGCAGGTCTTTGCAATGTGTTACCTATCCAGCGTCATTTTATTCTCTTTTTTTCTATAAGAATAGGAATGTGAGCAGTAAATGCTCAGAACTGATGATTGCTGAAGTTTTTTGCACAGTATATTTTGAGTGTCCCCCTTTAGCATCGATTTGCGATTACAAGCTTCGCAAGCGTACAATAGAAAAGACTTTCACACATATTTAGACTATGTTTCATTTGCCACGAATGGATATAACCTTTTCATAATGATTTAAGTTGCCCATATACTTGAGCCGCAATTTTTTGTTATAACGCTCTAAATTCTATATATGGGTATTTCCACAGAAAAGACTACTTGTTGTCACGTTACGGCACCAATCATTTTAAATTGTTTCTCAAAGAATAATTTAAATATAATTTAATTCTTTTTTTTGTATATTGGTGAAAAGCGCAGTTTAGTTAAAGAGAGAAAAAATTGCTTGGTGACATAGCTTGACATTTCTGTGGAAGTGTCAAGTTACATCTGTTAAAGATCTAGCGAAACACAGCAATTTGTATCTATGTTGTGTGAAAGCCATGCAAGCAACGAAAGCCTGGACTAATAGAAGCACTTGGCGACAATTCATAGGTCCTTAGCTAATTTTCGGTATTCCTCCTAGTAATTTATTTTTGCTTCGAAAAGTGAACTAAGGGAACATACTGGCCTATTCACTGGGAATTGTGGTTTCAAATAGCATCAGTTTATAGGTATTTAGTACTGTTATTACCAAGCAATGCAGATTCTACGAAATGGATGATTGATTACATATCTGTTCTGCAACTATAGAGTCTGATAAACTGATAGACAGAAATTACTTTACGAGCCCATTATGGATACATCTGAAATTTGCGCTCTCTGACCTGGAAAGATCATTTATTGTCTTCATACGTGCAGAGAAAGTATATTGCTCGATATGGTCACCTCCAACAATACTATTTTCAACAAAACAGTTTAACAAATATTACGGTTTCTTTATTCATATTATTCCCACTGGCAACCATACTTAGGTTAAAAAAAAACTTAATAAACTGTTGCTATAATCCGTTATATTATTTTAAATCGGTGATTTTCAAACAAAATTCTTTCGTTAAATCTCTCTTTGCCTAAGTCTACTACTATAGTTGCACAACATTTGTGGACTAAATACATATGTGAGTTTGGAATATAACCGATTTTTTTATAAGCCATTTTATGGCTAATAAGTGAATCCTAACTAGTATAATCTACATTTTGGACTATATAAAAATTATTTTCTTTAATTAAACCACCCTTTTTAAACAAAAGAAAAGTTTATTTAAAACATAACCAAATATTGATTTAATTTAAATAAATACCTAGTTAAAACAAAAATCTTTTTTATTACTTGATTCAAATGCTTAAAAAGCTTGCAATAAAACAAAAATGTAAATAATTTCAATGCTTCATAAGCCTTAAGTATGTGATTAAATGTAATTCTTTGAATAACAAAATCAAACACAACATAAATATCAATTTCATTGGTTCTTTATGAAATATAAGTTGCGAATTTTGACATTTATAATACCTAGTTGCCAGAAAGGTAAATAAAACTTGTTGCCAGTTGGTAAAAAAAAAAAAAAAAAAAAAAAACAGAGTGGAGTGTAAGCTAACATTTTTGCATAAAGAATTATATACACATGCTAAGAAAATGTGACTTTTAAACGAAAATGGACTACGAGCGAAATGACCTTAGAACAAATAATTTGTATGAAATTCGAAAAAATCTGCAAGTGAATATTACAGTTTTGGCTTTAATCCGTTTTTGGCCTTTAAGCGGAATGGACTATAAGCGAAAAGTACTTTTTAGATTTTAATACCTAAAAAAAATAAAATTTTTATAAATTCTTACTAATTACATGTTACGAGTTACCTAAAACAAAATAACTACCGCTAATTCCAATAATCCAAGCAATAACCATCCGTTCGGACAAATTCCATAGGAATAAAATAAAATTCTTAATAAAAACTTGTTCATAAAAGAACTCTATCCAAAATTTTAGATAACTTATCCGTTTTAGAATTGGATACTCTCTCACAGTCTCTCCTAAAATCAGGGATGAGAATTTTTTTTATATCTCTATATATCTCTACGTAAATAGTACTTCTTGAAGAATAAAAGTACTTAACATATTTAGAAAGTATTACATTTGTTTTGAGGCGGAAAAATTGGAATTGAAACAAAAAATTTTATTAAAATAGTGTCTAACTAAATATGATTTTGGACATATGGGCGCAACTGCTAGCGCATAAATGGCGTTACTTTGAGGTTAAATTTTCACACACCATTCGCAGTACTTCGGCATAGCGCGTGAAAAACCGCTTCCAATTTCTCCATCGTTTTTCATTTATCTGCGCAGAACTTAAACTTTACATATTCCAAAAAAAATAAACAAATGCCGCCAAATCACAGTTAACAGGACCGTTTCGTTAAGTTATATGTTCGCCAAATATTTTTCTCAGAAAATTGATTGTGTAATATTTGGCAACATCCGACTATAACAACATGTGCCTTCCAATTAAGACACTGGTCATGATACTTATGTCAGAGAGCTCCAACTACAAAGCCAAGTTTAAGCTCCATCAAAAGGACTAACGAAAAAGGAAACTAGAAACTAGAAACTTTCACTTAACAATTTGCATTTTACGTGAAGGGATACTGCGACACTTTCTATCTAAAAAACAAATAAAAAAATTCAACAGCACTGTATTTGCCAACCCTGATTAAAATAAACAATATCTCTTAAATTTCTAACAAACATTAAATAAAGAGCGGAAGCAACTGGTTAGCAGTGATGCCAACTTTTTGAGAGCAAAAAGCACTTTAAAATTTAAAAAAAAGCACTAAAAAGCACTATTTTGAACAAAAAAAGCGTAAAAAAGCACTAATCCATTTTTACAATTTAATTAAACACAAAACAAGTTGCCTTCGGCTGTGCCGAATATTAAATACCTCCAAAATTTTAAAAAAGGCGACGGCGTAGATGGGGGACCATTTTCATTAAAAATTAAATAATAAGTATATTTACATTTGTATATAAAAATTTTTAAATGTATTATTATTATCTTCAATAAAAATAGTATTATACAAATCATTTGGATTTTGAATTGGCCATAACAGTTTAAAAGTAATACAGTGCGAGCTCGATTTTCGTAGCTCGAAAAAATACGGTTTCCGGCTGCATGTTTTAAACTTTTTAATACATTTTTTCTACATGACTCAAAATCGTTGTTTATTTTTCCATTTACAATTCTTAATATTTTTCAAGCCATTTTCTATTTTTGAAACAGTGTCTACATCTTTAAAAAAATGTTTACCGAAAACAAATACATCGTTTTTATTACGATTACTAAATATGCTGTCAACGCTTAAAAGTGCAACGTTTTATAAAATTTCCAAATTGCTAGGAAGCCTAGCTCAAACCTCGTAAATAAAGTTTTTGGTAAAACGAATGCAACTTTCTTTTATCACTTTTTTTTATCATTTGAAATCTTAAAATCTTTACAGGCTTTCTCAAAATTGTACTCCAAATAGCTAATCTCATCTAAATCATCCTCTATATAACCGAAGTTTTAAAAAATGGTAAAAAAAAAAATACAAATTTTAAAAAGCATTAAAGGCACTAACGAAAAATTGAAAAAGCACCAAGTTAGTGCTTTTTCTTAGTTTGGCACTAAGGATACAATTTTGGCGTTTTGAGGCATTAAAAAGCACCATAAATAGTGCCAAAAGCACTAAGTTGGCATCACTGCTGGTTAGTGCTGCTTAGAAAATTGAAGAAGGCAAAACCACAAAAATTCCTACACCATAGAATATTGAGTAGAATCAAAAGAGAGAAAAAAATCCTAACTCAGCTGTCCAAAAACATGACTCTATAATTGTGTTTGTAAGAAATTTGCTTACTTTGTTGTTGATTATTCACACCAGTGTTGCCAGGAAGTTTCGTTTTTAGTTGACATTTTGGAAAATTCCTTGAATAAATAGTAAATTTATGTGATTGACTTTTTGATTGATTACACTAGCCAACAAGGTTTTGGACTGAAGCAACCAAATATCTTTCCTAGGGTAATTTGGTGGGCTAAATTCGAATCTGTAATTGGGTTTTCTCTATTACGAGATACAAAAAAATTTTTATTCGTTTTTTTACATAACAAATCATTAGTATATATAAAAATCAATAAATTTTAAAATGTGAATGGCGTTATTTGAACGTTGTTTGCATTTTGTTGGTTCGGTTTCACGTATTGGAGTCCAGCAATAGTCTCCCAGCATACTTTTTTCTCAAAATCCTTGATAAATTCCCCTTGTTCGCGCTCACTGCACCTATTTTTTGTTTGAAAAAAAAAATCTAAATTCGAATGAAGAATATGCAAAACATTGTCGGTGTCCACGGTTTTTCCAAGTTTCTGACTGAAAAACCAAGATAATGTAAATATGCATATTTAAATGATTCTGATATTGCATATCCTTTTTTTCCAACCAATAATCCACCACAAACAAAGCAAAAATAGCTTGAATCAGTAACACACGATCTCCCTGACATGCTTAAAAGCTACTATTTTGAAGATTTAGAATAAATGTGGGCTGCTGTCAAATAAATAATTGTGAAATGTTAGTGTCAAGCTTCGTACAGACGGTGGTCAGATCTTACAATGTTGTCATTAAAATTGACTAAAACTGTCTTGCAACTGTGTGAATATTGTACGCTATTTTCATTTGGCAGATATGTTAAATTAATGCATCTGACAATGGCACCATTGTCAGAAAATGACAACATTGTAAGATCCGACCACCGTGTGTACGAAGCTACAGTAGTGACTGTTGTACAGTACTGCCAGCATTCGATAAAAAATTAACAAGACGTGATAGCCCAATTTTTATGTCAGGTTCGAATTCAGCGCACCTAGATTATTTAAAAAACATGATTCGTTTCTGCAGTCAATTTTTTTCTCCAAATTTGTAGACTAGTGTTATTGCTCGTTTTATTAAACTACGTGTTCACAAACAATTTTTGATCCCTGCGATCAAAATTCCGACTTTATTAAAGAAACTAAAAGCCAAGTTCTTTGCTTCTCCTGTAAACTTATAAAAAGTGTTGTTACGTTATTTTGCATTTTAGGTGACGATATATTGTTATTTTATATTTGGGTTATAATGACAAGACAACAAATTTATTTATTGACAAAAAAATAACTGAGAATACAATAGATAAATGTGTGAAAACGTTCACACGTACAACTGTGTAAGCTTTAAGCCCATGCTTAAAATTAAAAAAAAATCAAGCATACATGCTTTATGTACTTAACCAAAAATCTAATTAAATTATATTTATATTATTTCTTCAGTATAATATCGAACTGCTAAAAATTATGTATTTTGAAGGCTCATATTTTAAAACGTCATAAATATATTCTTAAGTCATTATAAATTGCATCAGAACTTAATCGATTACGGTGGTCAGTATTGATAAGTTTCAGTTGACTTAATATTTTCTCCACTAATGCGTATACGCATTGAAGTATGTTAACTATTTTTTCGTTGGAATTGCGACAACAAAGTCCATTTAATAACGTATTCAAGTGTATAATCATTATGTTATTCAAACGAAATTAATATGTAATGAAAAAACTGCTTTCAGAGGGCAGTTCTTATTATAATTAAAGAATTTTATATTTTTTCAAAAATATAACTTCTTTCTGTGCCATGCACCGAAAGTTACGAAAATTTGACATTAAATTATTTTTACTGAAGGAAGGAATTTTTTCAACATGAAATTTTATTCAGATTTATTGATATTTTTTTTGGCTGAGCAAGGGCTCGAACCCGGGTTGAATTACATTTGGAATTTTTTGCTTTGAAAATGAGCACAAAATCAAGCAACAATTTTAAATGTCTCATTATTTTAACAGTTCCTATACACCAATATCCCGGTTTGCGTCGCTAATTGTGACCGAAAAAACTCGACGCAATCCGAAATGACGCAAACCGAAGCACGATTTTCCATACATTTGTATTGATTTTCATTTATTTGGTTCCAAGATTCATAACTTTAGCCGAAAAAAATAAATTTTAATTTGATAGACTTTATAAAGGATTATTTTAGATCTTCAAATAAAGTTTAAGATTTCTTTTGAATAACCACTTGTTGTAAAGGCATTCATCGCTGATTTTGATTTTCAATCCAAATTGTAAGAAGTGGCTGCATTTTTTTCATTAAGAGGCTTTTCATTTTTGTAACCTCTTTATGTTGTAACGATGTTCTTGTTTCAACCAATTTCTTAATTTTATCAGTGTCTCTGGAACAGAAAATAGATTTTATTGCAGAAGGGGCTTGTTAGAGGTTTCTTTCAATATCAACAGCCTTTTCACCTGATTGAGAACGCGTCTAATTGCCCAGTTTTTGTTCTAAGCTCATTAGCTTTTTTGACTCGTTGTTGCAAAATATTTAAATTTAACTTTTCTTACGCAAATGTTATTTGAAACCAGTTGCAGTCAGCAGACAACCTTCAGATACATACTTGCATTAGACTTCAGCGGGAAATCCTCTTTTTCTGTTTAAGCTTTGTACAAACATTTGTATTTACGACGCAAATCGAATCACTAGCGACGTAACTTCGAAGCCATGCGACGCAAAGTGAAACAAAAACGAAGCAACTTCGAAGCCATGCAACGCAAAGTGAAACAAAACACGCAACTTCGAAATCACAGAAATTTTAAAAAGACGCAACTTCGAAAACGACGCAAACCGGGGTACTGGTGTATTTTTTATTTATTTATTGTAATTTTTTTTTTTTTACAGCCTTCGATAAATATTAGTGATGACAAGGATTTGTTTTGTAGTTCGCATAGTACATAGTACAAAATGAATTATATGCGTACAAATGAGATATATAATTCGCTCTTGAAATTTTGTATTATGTTATTTGGACCATAATTGGGCTGTGAATTACGAACGTGAGATTGAATCACTGAAAACTGATTTCGTGCGAACAGGGCATAAGTGTTGATCCTGTTCAAGAAGTTTTGTTATTTTAATACAAATACCTATATACCTAGCTTATTTTCAGCGGAGAATTTAACATAAAAGGGATTTCAGAAAGCTAAAAATATGGTTAATAATAATAATTTTTAAAATTATACAAAGTTACACAAACATTTTAGAGTTCAAAATTATCCATATAAATATGTATGTATTTGAAAATTGTAAATTTTTTGGATAATTATTCAGAATGTGGCAACGTTGTACCTATGCCCTATACATTTTATGAAATGAACTTGAATTTTTTTTATGACTACAATTTTTTGAGAGTACTTTAAGAGTTCAATTACACAGAGAAAGAGCATAAAAAGTTACATGTGGTTGGTGTATTGGAATGTTTACAATAACAAAATTATAAAAAAAAACTATCAACAACTATATGGTTGGGTAAGCGGTAACCAAAAACAACTAAACATAGATACACACATACATATTTATATACCGTATATACATTATTTACACAAACCCATAAAAGCGCCTCCGCTCTTTTTCTTACACTCAAGCAAACATTCATTCATATTTCTGAAATACATTCTTCACTCGCATAGAGGAAAATACTAACCATTGTTGTTTTGTTTCCACAAATAGAGAAATTCGCGTGAGTGTACTGTTATAGGAGAGTGTGTTTTGCTTACAGATATTGTGTGTGTGTGTGTGTTGGTAAATTGTGGGCAGGGTATAAAATCGTTTTTGTAATTGTAGTGGTACTAAAAACGCGAATAAGCGATTCGTACAAATTGTTGTTGTGTAGATTTCCTTTTAAACAATTGTTGTTGTCGCTTTTGTTGTACCAAAAGCATAACACACATCCCAACAAATAGGCAGCTACTTGTATAAAAAAAGTGCTATTGTTGTTATTTTTTATTTGTTAAAAACAAAATCAGAAAAAAACTTCATAATAATAAAACAGAAAACAAAAATGGTGTGTAGGCATGTTGGCTGTTTTAATTAATAGTTGTTTTTATGTATGTATGGGTTAGTGATCTCAATAACAAAAAATTATTTGTTTATTTATTTGTTGTTTATTTATACTACACAATATAATAATTATTTATCTTTATGTGTGTTTGTATGTCTGCAAGTGGAGGAGGTGGCAAACAATTCACAACTTTCGGACAACTTAAATCTAGTGTTACATGCAACACCAACAACCAACTGTTGCTTGTATGACCAAATTTGTTGTTAGTGATTGCTGTTGTAAATTGTTTATACCTACTTTTAGTTGACTTTATTTGTACATTGTTGCCATTTTCCATTTTCCACCTTTGTACCGAGTTTTTTTTTATAAAGCAAATTATTATTTGTTTTTTTTCAGTTTCTTTTCAAAACTTGTAAATTTTCTTTGCTGAAATGTTTTTTTATTGTTTGTGAATGAGTTTTTTTTTTGTCTTAACTTAATAAAATTGTTTTTATTTTGTGTTTACACACGATTTTTTGTAGGTATAATTATCTACTTTGTTGGTTTTTTACAAAAAATAAATTACATATGTACATACAAAAGTATAAATATAAATTAAATAAAATTCTTATGAAATCACGACTTTTGTCGCGACTTTGACATTTTTTATTTTACGTACTAAAAAAAATTATTTATGCACACTGTTTTGCAATACAACTGTTTCAGTAGAAATAACAAAGTACTGACCGATATTTAGTAGACAAAATTCTTTAAATCCTACACTTCATTAAAAATCACATAAATTTGTTTATTTCTAAAAAAATGGTGGCGTTGTCCACGTTTTAAATGTGAGAAACTAGTTCAAAGTAAATGGTTTATTAAATACGAAGGCTGTTTAAAAACCTGCAATATAGCTATAAAATTTTCAGCAAAAATGTGAACAAGTAAGGTAAGGTTCCTTGGTCAGCGATTGAGAAGACAAATCACATGGGTCCATCAGTGGTCCCTTTGCGAAAGCCAGTGCCAGTTAAGGCGACCGTACACGACATGTTTTTGTCATCTGACATGTCAAATTTTCCACTGCAAAACACATACATGTCGTGTGTTACCTTTTTAACTTTGCTTCTGTAAAAGTCAGACGCAAAGTCATCTGACAAAATTTCAATTAGAGCGTGCTCTATTTTCTTCTGACAAACCATCTGACATCAGAAAGCTATGCCGGCAAGAAACCGGCAGCGGCGTCCATTATTGACGGAATCATTAGCCGGCTGAAGTTAATGTTTTACAATACCGAGATATGTTTGATCATCTTACCATTCAATAGAATTTATGTGAATATATATATAAAAACCGTTTTATTATAAAATCCTAAATTGGTATCTTTGAATTAAAAGAAAAAAATGTTAAAATGGCTGAACTATTTTACGGCGCAAATAAAACTTTTCATGGCGGCAGCAAGTTATTTTGAAACCGAGCACTACTTTGGTTTCTGCAATAACAATGCGAAAAAAACAGAGACAATGTCAGAAGCCAATAACATGTACGTTTGTGACTGAATATTATAAAGCTTATGTAAAACAGCGATTTTGACAGACATGCATAATTACATGTGACTTGAAAATTTGACATGTCAGATGACAAAAACATGTCGTCTATATGCGCCTTTACTCAATAGGCATCAGAATTCAGAATTTAACCAATTATTTTTTCTAATAAAGAGTAAATCAACCTTATTTCTATATCAAATAATTTATCCAAACAGGCAAATTCCGGGTTTTCCAGGTATCTCTCCCTTATGTCCTAAATTTCAAGACACTGAAACAGAAAATTAATCACATTTTCCTCTTCCTCCTTGTCATGACAACTTCTGCAGTAGTCATTGAATTCCAGACTTATTCTTCTCGTATAAGTCCCCAGCGGCCGGTGCTCAGTTATGACTGAGACCACTGTCCTAATCTGTTCCCCATTGAGCCTAAGTAGAGAGCCGGTTCTCCATAAATCATAGCCAGGCTACACTGCCCTGAATAAGGAGCAGGTGGATTCGCGAGTCCACTCCAACTGTGCAAGTCTATTGGAAAGCAAAAGTATTGAATCTTTCAACCAGCCACCACCTCCTTTGGGAACTGGTTACCACAGAGCACACAGAGGCGTCTCGAGGCAGAAAATATTGTGTTTTTTGTTGTCTCTTTCCTCGAAAACTGCCGCTTTTGCATTTTTGTGTTGATTCCGCAATTTGTGTTGATTGCAGCGGCCTGTTTTTACACATTTCCACTTCACTTCAAAAAACGCTTTCTTTCAAAATTCAGCGTAACTTTCAAACGCTTCGCAATTTCATTTTAAGACATCCGAAATTTTTCAGTTAGCCTAGATGTCGTATAGGCACTCGCTAGGGATACTATCAGTTATTATTTATTTATATCCATCGATATGTGATAAAGCATTAGCCAGTTAGCCGCCCACATTATAGCAGAGATTTCCGCCAGCAAGTCATGCGGCAGACGAATGGCAACCTTTATATTCAGTTTTTCTATGAAGAAACCCCCGCCAACTCTACTTCCTTTTCACCAGTAAAGACACCTATGGTCGGTTCACAGAAAGGCACTTCAGTAAAAAGTACGTTTTAAAAGCCATAAAAATTAAAAAGGCAGGCAGAACTAAGTTTCATTTTCCCAATTTCTTAAGATTTTTAGTTTCAAAATATATGTCATATCATATATGTTTGGTTTACCATATTTTTCATGATTCAAAAAAAGTCTGTTGGGCGTCTATTTCAGATCCACATAATGGCCTATTAAACAACTTATTTGGTAAGCTTTACATTCCGCAAAGCAGAGGCAATTGTTGTTAAAGAGCGTAGTATAAATTTTAAGCACAATTTTACCATAAATCTCTCGCCTTAGATGTAGCAGGTGGAAAAAGTAAACAATCTGCAGACATTGGGCTAAGACTGTAGGTTCAACACATATTAACTACATATATACATACATAAATCAACTGTTTTTATTAAATATTTCATTATTTGGGCAATCAATTATATCTGGAGTTAAGTGAAATCATTTTTTCGACTATTTCTAGCTGGAAAATACTAAAAGGGTCCCTTTACCAAGCGTGGAAATTATCGCCTAAAAATGTTTATATAAGAATTCGAAAAAAAACACAAACGGCACGTGCGTGTACCGTAACGTACATTGTCATGAACAGTACACTAAGGCAACACTACAATTACAATAAAGAAGATCAGTTCGTTGGCTTGGTATTTGTATTCGTCAGCTCACAATCGTTTTGGGCCATGTTTTGTTTGTGTTAAAGTTTACAAACACAAAGCGAAACTTTAAGATGTTTTTTATATTTTAAATACACTACATTAGTGTACAGTTTTTTTTTTTTTATCAAACTCTGGCTTTTAAACATACATTTTTTTGAATTTGCAAAAATTTTTATAAAATTATTTATAAAAAAAAGCGTTTAACAAAATAACGGGTAAAATTTTAATAAAATCACTTAATCAAAAATATTTCAAGAAACTCATTAAAAAAAGAAAATTGTCGAAAATTTTTACAAACTTGTCTTAGCAAAAGAAAATTTTTGTAAAATTTCATAGAAAATAGCGATTTTTCGTAAAATAATCTATATAAAGTAAATTTTTTAAAATTAATAAAAAACAATATTCGTGAAATTTTCAAAAACACTTTAAATTTTAAAATATTAAAAAAGCATTGAAATAATGAAATTTTTTTACAATTAAAACAAGATCTGTTTTGAAAAAATACTGTAGGTAGCACTTATCCGATCAGAAGAGCGCTAAACACTTATGTGAGCGGGCACCGTGATTAGGAGAATCTTTATCCACCATTGGCAGGACGTAAACTTAGGAATTTGAATAAGATTTGTTTGATTATTGTTGGTTCTTATATTTATTTAGAGATGAACCCTCAATAAATAAATTTAAAATAACAATTTACATTTTTTTTGCTGTATATATAATGTTTGAAGGACATATTTTTCTTAGATTTACAGGACCATTGCACGATAGGAAATGTTCCCCCTATTTTTTGGCAATAGGAAAAATTTGAATTTTTGCAGAGTAGTAGCTGTCACGTAAGGAAATTACTCGGCAATTTAAAGAAAAAGTGTGTCTGTAGCATTTTTGTGAGAAAAGTTCCCGCTTTAACCTGTCAAATAAACTCACGAATAAAAATGGGGCGAGAAAAAATTTTAACACAAAACAATTAAAAATGCAAAATGCAAGGAATAATAATAATAAAATTTTATTCTTGGCACATTTTTTCATTGTTTAATTAACATTTTTATAAAATATTCGAATATTTTCAAAGCTCGTTTGCAAAAAATAAACATTAGAGTCGCACTTTACATTATTTGGAATAGCCGCCGGTTGTATTTTCGCCGCCGTCGTTGAAAAATGTTCAATTTTAGTCAATTTTGGTCGACGTCAACGATATGTGTTGCTGGCGTTCTCAACGTCTGCAATGTCACATTGGCTTCGAGTGCAATGTTATGACATTCATAACGTAACAACGTAATCTCTTTTGAAAGTTTTCGACATGAGTTACATACACACTTTTTTCTCAGTTTGCGAGAAACGATGGAATAGTTTGTTTCATATCTTTTCGATGCGAAAAGTTTTCATTAAAGTTACAGAACATGGGTGCAGTTATCAGAAAACCTTTAGGTTCAGTGAATTTTGTGAGTCTAAATTAATACGTTTCATCTTTTGATGCTCAACTTCTTTTCAATTTTCTCTTTTTTTTAAGATGCCAATATGATCACACGCAGCAATCGGTTTCAACTTTTTTCGCTTCAAAACAAGAACAATTTTACTAACAGCGAATCAATGAGAAAAAGGAAAGACAAAATTACATGCAGCCATAGTTGTGCATATACCAACGAATAACAACACAAAGCGTACTGACCGAGTACAGGCATCTCCGTACTAATCCCCTTTCTTATTTCTTCCCTCACCTAAAACATAAGAGTTGAGCATCAAAAGATGAAACGTGTGAAAGCAGACTAACATCTTATAAAAGTTTTCGTAACAAAAATTTATATTTTTTAAAAATTAAAAAGTTGGAAATAATGCTGGAGGTAAGTACTTTTACATTCTATAGAAAAATGTTGGTAAACTCATCTATAAAACCGATTAAATTGCAAGATTTAAAGTGACCTTAAAATGAACTGATGGAATTATGAATTACAATTATATATGGACTTACAAAAAAATGATAACACATGTTAGACATAATATCATAATAGTTCTCTAGAATAATCAATTATCTTCCAAATTTACTATATTTTATATGCGATTTTTTTGCGAGTTTAAAAAAAAATAAAGTTTTTCAGGTTAGTCATCAGAATTATTCAATATATGGCTACAGAAACACAATGAAATTGACAAAAGAGCCGCTGCTTGAGCCCATTTCTTGTCATACATTTCTGAAAGTGATTGTTCTGAAAACTTTGTACAGTATTTAAAAGAGCATTCACGATTATTTTGTTCAAATATGAATATAAAATGGCGTAATAGTTCCAGAAATTGAATTTTGTTTCCAAACGGCCACAATGTTCATGCAGAAGTATCCCTGGTTACCAATGACAGCAACTGTACATAAGGTTCTTGTACATTCACGGCAAATTGATGATTCCACTGTGCTTCCAGTGGGATCCTTTGGTGAGGATGCCTCTGAATCACGCCATAAAATATATAAATCCCATAGATTGCTTCATGCTCGAAAAAGTAGCCGTGTGAATAATTTAATGGATGTTTTAATCGAGCATTGGACACATCAGATCCAATCATGTCCAGCATTTCGATTAACAAACGCATCAAGCACCAGAAGATATAAAAGCCTCCACCAGAAGTGATCGAATAACAGAGATCAGAAGAGCCACATTTGCAGGAAATTCTCAAACAGAGGAAAAAAATCCCAAAAGCGAAGATGAAGAAATTTATTTAGTTGACGGTTTGGATCTCGAAAATCAAATTGTTGAATAAAATCCTATTTAAACATGACTTTGTTTGTTACTTCATTAAATAACTTAAATTAATTTCTACTGTTATATTCAGTTTATCTATCAAAGATCTAAAAAATCTTGGATGCGGGAACCTATAACCCGTTACCCCTTTTAAGAACTAATTATTTGTTAATTTTTTAGTTGAATTTACTTGTTTTTTTCTGAGTGTTTGAAAAACTTTTTCGGTCACTCCCTCCCTCTTAAGTGTTCACCAAAAGTCAAGTCCAAAAAGTTGTCAAATCGGTCCACCCGTTTGGCTGTAATTAATTTTGGCCAAAAAAGGGGGAAAATTTCCTGTAGTGCATTGTGACAAAATTTATTTTAAAACTGTTCAAGTATCTAAAATTTAAGAATAACTTAAATATGTATTAAATAAGTTATTTAAATTGTTTCCTTTATCCACAAAACTTGTCACTTCAAAAATGCTGGATACTTATTCCCAAATCATCTTTGAAATCATTCACCCTTTAAACAAAAGCTCGAAGGACCATTACTACAATTTTTGTTTTATGTACTAGTCTCTTAATTGAACAAAACCATTTTCTTAGTTTCAGTTATCAACTGTACGAAACTTCTATTTGAACGCAATGTGTTTCTCAGCAAGGCCTTTACAAAATTTGTGATTAATCAATTTTGACAATTGACTTTATTTCCATTAAGTTTTTTTTTTAAAGAAGCCAAAAAAAAAAACAAGTCAACATAAAGTAAAAATCAAAATATACTACCCCGTAAAGGAATCTATCAAACATAGAACTTTGTTAAATACCTTTAGGGTGTAGGAAATTAGAAATATTTATTATTTTGAAAAAAAAAAAATACTATTTAAAACTACGCGACATTAATGCGCAGGCGCATCTGATTTTCTACCACCACCCCATTATGGTTGTTTTGTATTGTAACGCTAAAGAACGACGACGTTAAACCTTTGGAAGTGCAGTTTCTTACAGACAAAAGGACGCAAAATCTTTGTTGTGCTTAAGAGAATTTCACGTAACTGCAGTTAAATTAAGTTCTTTGTGTTGGATTTCTTTAGGGCTTTTTATAGATGTTATTGTTGTTGGTGCGAGTGTGTTTTGTTGCACTTGGAAAGAGGGATGCATAAGGCAAACCCACCACCCTACCTTTTGTTTATTTCTTACCTTTAAGATTATTATGATGATATAATGTGTGTGTGTGTGTGTGTGTGTTTGTGTATGCGCGAGTGTTAACCACCCTTTAAAATGGCAAATTCATATATTTTTGTACATATAAACAAAATCTTTTGTCTTGTTGCACAAACTCTCATATGTACTTGAAAACGATCTTTCGCGCATTTGAAGGAAATCTTCTTTTGGTACGTTCCTTTTCTTATTTCACGTTCCCGCCAAAAGTTAGGGGGTTGTTGACACACATACATACGCAAACACGTACTTTCAATGAGGTGGTTTTCTGTTTTATATTGCGTTGGAAGAGGGTGATGTATGTCTTTTGTTTGTACCTTTAAAGTACAATTTAAAAGAATTTCCGCATGTGTTAAAAAATTTGTTACTTGAAAACCGTGGGAAGATTTTTACGTCTTTGAAAGCAGCGTGATTTTAGTTGTACCGGAATTTATTTTGTTGGCTTGTCAAAAAGCTACAGAACAGTACATCTGCGTTTTAGACTAAATTCTCTAAAGAAATTTTATTATCGATTGGGGTGTTTTCTTTTCTTTTTGAAAGCATGAAGTGAAAGAAAGAACTTTGATATTTTGATTTTATTTTAAAAGAGCTTAAATAATATTAAATAAAGATATACCAAACTTTAAAACCAAGCCTGAAGGACCATTTACTCAACTTGTCTTAACACTATTGAAAAAAAAAGAAAGATCTTTTGTAAAGGAGGTGATGGAGAATTCGTAAGTTTACAAGATCCATGACGACTTACGATAATCATAAAGAATCATTGGATGTTATACGTATCATCGAGACTAACGGCCTCAATAATTCCATGGTGTGTTCACACCAATACACAACGCAGATGTAAATTATAGTACAAAATTTTCTTTCTTAAGCCCTTATGACACTACATTTTTTATTCATTAATTGATATAGAATTGATAGAAAGAAACAGTAAATGTTAGAAAGAGCTAACTATACATAATGTAAATAAAGATTTTTGTTTTTTTTTCTCTTGTTATGGTTTTGTTTCAGGGATGGCGTTGAGAATTTTTAAAATTGTACCAACAACCTTTAAAACTTTTACTTTTTTACCCTAATTGTACTAAAAGATTTTTTTTAGTTGAAATTAATTTTATTTATGTTCATAAAAAACACCAAAAAAAGGTATTATAAATCTTAGTTTAAAAAGTATCAACAAAAAAGTACAATTGAAACAACTTAGCCATCCCTGTTTTGTTTATTTTATTAAATGCTGCCAACTTTTTGTTTATGAGAAACCTAAAAAAAGAAAGCGGTAAATCGCTGAATTTGCCCATAAACCGCTGATTCAGCAACACTTTTAATATTTCAAGCTGGAAATGTCAATTTTAAGTTAAACAATTTTACATTTTTTTTGACATAACTTCATTTTTATCGATAACTTTAGTAAAATTTTTGACGGTTTGCCATTTTTCTTAATACAGCTTAACTCTTTGCACTTGGTAAATTTTTGTATTACATTATATTTGTACTGCTCACCAAAACTTGAACAATGCATTAAAAATGTAGTGTCATAAGGGCTTTATGAACCCACCATTTTTCTAGGAAGCCGGAGCTATCTAACCTTAACTGCAAAGGCAACTTCTGTTAAAAAGCACTAGTATTCAGAAAGGTGTCATCAGCTTATAAGACATTTTTTTATTTTAAATACCTTTCGCTGAAGTATTTATACCTTCACCCCAAATAGTGGAGAGGATTTTATACGTTTGTGCTAATGTCTGTAATACCTTTAAATATTGTTCCTAGGCCCAGCTTTAAGTAAGCCGATCGACTCAGAATAACTTTCTGTGTCAATGTAACGATGTCCGTCATTAATGAGCCAAACCAAACACAATGAAGTTTGTGGATTAAAACAATAACCGAACGGAATTAAATGTTCTCATCTCTTGTTGAGTTTGCGAAAAACAGTGTTATTTTTGTGTTCGAAAGATGAATAACAGGGAAACTTTATTTTATTTAATGATTTTCTACACAAACACTATTAGCGTTTGTGTTTTCCACAAATCTACCGAACCGAACACTAAGGAGCGAATTTAAGTGTTTTTTTTTCCAAACACTGCCTGTTATTATTTCTTAAAAGTTTCACAAAACATATTAAATTCCTTTTTAAGTATATTAAGTTCGGAGGAACTTTTTTATCTTTCTTTTTGGTACTTCTTGGGAGGACCATCCACACTATTTGGATGTTTTTTAAGCAGAAAAAAGAATATTAGTCATTTTAATATCCCATTAAGTTTAAAGGAACATTACTAAATTTTTTTTATTTAAAAAAAAAACCGTTTATTATATTCAAATCGAAGGACCATTTCAATATTTTCTTTTATACTTTTCAAAAAAGTATTTCTTTACTTTACAAAACATGCCACATTCCCACTATAAAATGATCCATCCACTTTTATAACACCCTTGCAAAAAAAAAGTTAAGCTTTGGAATTCTCTACTTTAGGTTCAGCTATTTTATTATAATTACCTCCTAACGCGTTTGTCTATTTTAATAATAAATCAGTTATTTGTTACTATTTCTGTAGAAATTATTTGTAAATTTAATTGGATTTTTTTACTCATATGGAAATTGCAAGAAAAATAGATAAATAAATTATATTACTAATTACACTGTTCGGCGAATAAACAAAAAAAAGCCGGGACAAAGAACATTTTATTGCGAAGTTAATTGACACAATTTCATTAACACTACGAAATGGAGTTTCGTAATTTCGTTGAAATTTTTCATTGAATTAATGACAACTTTTCAAATATATTAAAATTAACAAAAAAAAAAAAGGAAACTTTTCACAGAAAAAATTCTCCAAGAATTTTCACCAATCAAAGCATTAGTCAAAAATAAAATCAGTTTTAATTAAAAATTTAATCAAGTGAATTAAACATTTAATCAAGTGCTTCGAACGTTTAATCGTTGTTTACTGGTACAAATTTCATTAATTTTTTAATAAATATCACAAATTTTTTAATTGAAATCAATTCTTATTTTTTTTGTGTTGCTACTTTTTTAATGAAAAATGACACTATATTATATAATTACAAAATACTTACAACCAGTAAATATTTTCTTCCTAGAACTGTTGTAACGGTACCTTTATAATTTGTAACATTTCTAACATAAATCTATGTTTACAAATTTTTTCTGTGTTAAAAACTGTTGTATTTTTAAAATATGGATAATGATTTAAATAAGCACATTAATATAACTTGACGAATTGTAAGACGAATAATAACATAACAAAACCAGTTGAAGTGTTATATTCGGCTGTGCCGAATCTTTGATACCCTCCACCGACAGTTCGAATAATTTAGAAGTGGGCTCTATATGATATCTATGTATTACTAATGATTTCTAGTATTAAAAAACATAAACTTTAATACAACAGTGAAATAAGTTTAAGCTTTTACAGTGAATTTCAGAAGGCTGATTAATATGGAATCTAAGGTAAATTATGGACTATGGCCATATGAAACTAATTTTACCGCTACGGTTTTAGGCGTATTTAATTTACTTCCGAGAGTAGGATTTATATGGTGCATAAGGTAAATTATGGACCGATCTTTATGAAATTTAATAGTGTGATTTATAGTCCTATACAGGGCTGTGGAGTCGTTAAGAAAAAGTTATAACTCCGACTCCGACTCCTTTTGGTGAAATTTTTTAAGCACGACTCCGACTCCGACTCCAACTCCGACTCCGACTCCTACTCTAACCTAGCATTATTTAAGAGACTAGTTTTTTTTTTTGACTTTAAACTCTTTTTTAATTTAGTACCTGTTAAATGGTTAAATATAGCAAGAAAATGATTCTGTAAAAATTTCAAATCGATATTTTAATTCTAACGTGCCGCGCATTGAGTATTAACATACTAGTTACTAACATATGAGTAGGAAAGCTGCAAAATATTTTATTTGGATTTTGGAAAAAATGCAAAAAACATATAGTGCCCGATTAAATAGACCAAATGAGTTGAACCTTTTTTCAATTCTAAAGTGTTATGACATTCTTGACTTATAACTTAACAGTTGAGAAATTTAAACCAACTGAAATATAAAAAAATAATAGATTTAATTTTAGAACGAACGAGTTTTGTTACGAACTTTCGAAAGAAACGAGTTTTGCTTCAATCTGTATGGGATCATTGAATTTTAGTATATTTTAAAGGTTATATTAATTTATTAATATTATGCAAACAGTGCTAAAAAATGTAAAAATAGTTCTGTAGGGGAGAGATAAACCACACCAATTCACATCTTTTTCAAATAACGTTTTTTATACTGTTGGAATTTATAGATGTGTGAATTTCCAGAAGTCCTATCTAATGTAGCTTTCGAGATAGAAAAGTTGAAAACAACAGCAAGTCCAATTGGCTTAGACGTTAAAGGCATCAAGTGTACTTAGTGTTGTTTACCACAATATTAATAGAGGCAAAGGACAGTCCTTTTTTGCAAATTGTGAAGTGAGGTCTTTTGTTTTTAATATACATTTTATTTATTAAGTCAATTCATTCTCAGGAAAACTTTATAAAGTTTATTAAAACATGCATATGCGCCTTCAGATGTTAGTTCTACAATTTATATAACACATTTTGAAGAGAAATGTAACGTAAAAAAATGTTGTTAGCCTTCTATTATTTTTGGGAAATAGTACCCCTTTTGTTGTTGGACTTGGTGCTGTTTGTCTCAAGGCATGGAAGAGTACCATAGAAGGTAACGAACCTTTTAGGACGTAATTTTTTAAGTATGTATATCATCGACATCGAAATAACCACCTGCAGAGTTAAAAAAAATGTGAATTTTTAAACTGCTAAATTTAAATCTTTTTCTTCAGTGTACTCGCCATTGCATTTTTCCGTTCCTAATTCAATATTTTTATTGTCCAAGACCGAAATTTGAAATTGCAAGTCTTTATTATCTCTCCAATTTTCCCTAAAGTGAGTAGATAAAAGTATTCTCAAATCATTTTTCCCACATTGATGGGAATTATATCTGGAACAATGTCATGTATTTTTCCGAGTTCCTTTTCCTTTTATTCTATTATAATTCACCTTCAGGTTGGAACTTCAAATGTAGTTCACTTAATGCTTTCACCACAGGAGCTACAGCTGATTTCAAGTCATATTCATGAACATGACTACAAAAATATTTGTTAATATACGATTAGGCTTGCCATTTCTATTTTGAGAAAAAGAGGACGTCAGCATAAAAAATGTAGGACATTTGTTCGAAAAAAGAGGACGCTTTTTAAACAACTTAATATTAATAAAATTAACGACGGCACACAAAAACTTAATTTGGGTAATTCCATGTCAAGTCAACCCAGAGTTGGACTCGACCCCTTTCGATTTGAATGCAATTTGGCGAGAGGGTTTATTTGATCCCATAAAGAACACATATCAACGAAAAACAATTTTTTAATTTTTTTTTCAAAAGTTATGTCATTCAAATTGTCATAATATCGCCGAATAAGCCGAATGTGTTGAGTTTATTCTTTTAATATCTCGAAAACTACTTTACATACGAAGATGATTTTTGATCAGTTTAAAGAGAATACATGAGGCTACAATAAATATATTGAAAAAATTGTATATGCAATATATCAAATTTTAAAAATGGACTAAGTCAAAACCCTTTTTTTTGCTGATTTTTTTTTATATAAAACTGTTTTTTAAAAATCCTAAAACTTTGAGGGATGTGCTTTTTTAAGATATGATTTTTTTTTCTTTCCAAAAAGAATCTTAAAATAAAATTTTAATATAATCATTTAGCAATAAGTATTTATTTGAACAAAAGTAACGACATTGATAAGGTTGCTTTTGCTTATTTGTTCCATTTTTTTGGAAGCTACATTTTGGGCACATTCAAAGAAAAGTACTCTTTTTGTCACGTTACGTCCCCAAAAATTAAATCATACCTATCTTAAAAAAAACCCGAGCACCTAAATCTTTTTTTTTAATGAATTTTGTGAACTGTGATTTAAATCCAGGAACAAATTTTCAATGAAGGTGTAAAAAGCCGGACAACCCCGGACACTTGATGAAAAAGAAATAGGACTGCGCCGGATACCCAAAAAAAGAGGACGGTGTCCGGGGAAAAGAGGACGGATGGCAACCCTATATACGATAAATAAAAAACAACATCTTTACAAATTTAATTTTTAAATTCCTTAATTCGGCTCTATTTCATTAACGATATCTTGGCGAAATTCAAATAGTCAACCCGCTGGTTTTTGTTACAGAAATTTGAGGTCACATTAAAACATAGAAAAGGACATGCTTCGATACAATCTATATAACTATTCTTATAAATTGTCAAAATAATATATCTCAATTTTTTAATTTTTGAAACTCACCTACTCATATGAAAAGTATACTGGTCCTTATTTTCAGACTTCACAATTTCAAAAAGCAGACCCTCTTATGGCCAATTCCACTAATTTATCTAAATATCAATTTATGTTTAAAATTTGTTTTTTTTATGTCAAATAAAAATAAAATTATTAGAAAAAATATATTTAAATATGAATTGATATTTAAAAAGAATTGGAGAAATTGGTCATTAACATTTTTTATTTTAAAAAATATTAGAAAAATTGTAATGCAAAAAAGTCGGAGTCGGAGTCGCTAGTTTTTGTGGGTACTTCGACTCCGACTCCGGTACAAAAACCTCAACTCCGACTCCTCAACTCCGACTCCGACTCCGACTCCACAGCCCTGGTCCTATAAAAAAGTGACGTACCAAATTTTCTTATGTTAGCATTATTTATTACGGTTTGAGACGTACTAAACTGTTTTCCGGGAGCAGGCTTTAAAAGGGGCCTATGGTAAATTATGGATAGATCTTCACGAAATTTACCAGTATGATTTTTAGTCGTATAAAATGAACTTATGCAAAATTTTATATCATGCCGTGCATTATTCCACCATTTATGTTAGTTTTTGTTACAAAATTATTAATTTTTTAGGGTGGTGGTTCCAAATTTTGACTCATAGCTCTGATCCTACTGAACTGATTTTTCTAGATTTCAATCGCAAAGAAAATACTTTTACTGTATATGGCTTATTTTATTCGTATTTTATTTTATATTTTATCTATCGCCATATGGAAATGCCATATAGAGGCAAAATTAACTCAAATGAAACTAAAAGCCATTCAAATTCATTGGCTTATTGGTAGAAACTCTGTCCTTAGCCTCGACTGCAAACTTCTTCTTTACAACTCCATCTTAAAGCCAATCTGGTGCTATGGTATTCAGTTATGGGGCACTGCCTCGGCCTCTAATATAGAAAAAATTCAAAGACGCCAAAATAAAATTCTTCGAATAATCACAGCTGCCCCTTGGTATGTAAAAAACTCAAATATTCACAAGGATCTCAATGTTCCATTAGTCAAAACTACTATAACAAAAAATGCAGTAAAATATTTAAAAAGGCTTGAACAACATCCAAATCCACTAGCTCGAAATATTTTAAATCATGGCGGCCACACTCGCTTAAGAAGAAGAGACACTGCAGCACTTATCCAATTAGATGAGCGATAAACACCTAGATAAGTGAACAGAACCCGTGATGAAGAAAATTTTTGTCTGGCACTGGCAGGACAAAAAATAACGTATTAGGTTAAGATTTGATTAATTATTGTTAGTTCATATTTAATATATGAAGATTCAATAAATAAATAATGAGAAAAAAAAAAAAAAATCTATCGCATAACTTGAGAACGGCTTGACCGATTTTTTCTTAAAAATGATCGCCATGGTCCAACTTAGGTTTGTACGGAAATAACATTTTGCCCCGCCCACTTTTTTCGATTTACCTAAAATCAGAAAACGGCTCCATCGATTTGACTAATTTTTCTTTCAAATGTTCGTATTAATCCATTCTAAGTTTTCATTGAAAGAAAAATTTACCACGCCTAGTTTAACGCCCTCTTTTTCTATTAAGCGCATAACTTGAGAACGGCTGGACAGATTTGGACGATTTTTTCTTTCTAATGATCGCCATGGTCCAACTTAGGTTTTTACGAAAAGAACATTTTGCCCCGCCCACTTTAACGCCAACTTTTTTCGATTTACCTAAAATCAAATATGGCTGCATCGATCATTAGTAATCAGCTACCGAGCGAAGCCGGTCTAATAAATGATTAAAATTTAAAATTTTTATGAATTTTTAAAAACAAAAAATAATACTAATTTATCTTGGAAAAAAATGTCGCCATTAATTTCTGAATAACTCCGAAACAGTTAAATATATAAATGCATGTTGTTTAAAGGACTTAATCATCTTAACATCTGGAAGTTTTTTGATCAAAATTGGATGAATCGTTTTCAAGTTATGATAAAGTGCATTAGCATAACCATCCTATTTCGGACGAAATATTGGTCTAGCCTATAATAAAAAAATTGACGTAATAGAAAAAAACTGAAAACGGATTTTAATTAAGCCCCTTGGAATCTTTGTACTTTATAAATTTCTATTTAAAATGATTTTTGCTGCAGACCAGTGTTATCAGGGAAAGTTTTTATTTGCACAAAAATTGGTTAAAATGGTAACAATGAAATATGAAAAAAAAAAAAAAAAAACGGTAAAATGCATTGAAAATTTTTTATGAAATTATTGACTAAAAAAGCAAACATTGCCCCAAAGATCGAAAAAATTATATTTATGTTAAGAAATTAATTGCTAAATTGTAAAATATGCACATATGGAAAAGAAAATGAAGCATTTTTGTATTAATCTTGCATAATATCCAAGAACTTATTTCACAAACAGAAAGCTTACAGTACTTGCCCTGCTAATTATGAATGCATATCAACGTATGCAATTGAAATTCACATTTTATCCACATTTTTTTTAAATTAATTTATTAATGGCATCATCGCGTGAAAATAGCGCTTAATTAAAAGAATTTATTTTTTAATAAGGCTTACAGATGATAAGCAACAAAAACAAAATTACTAATCTCATATTTAAGATAAAATGCTTATAAGCGAAATGTTAAACATAAATAAGTTATGAAGTATAGTC
Source organism: Pollenia griseotomentosa (assembly GCA_963931875.1). NCBI lineage: Eukaryota > Metazoa > Arthropoda > Insecta > Diptera > Polleniidae > Pollenia > Pollenia griseotomentosa. The sequence continues at coordinate 122,567,748 of OZ007562.1, read as the reverse complement.
CGGCAAACCCAACTGTTTAATGCCCTATTACTAATTCGTACATAAACTTCTAAGGCGCACCGATGCGCAGCTTAAATTTTTCAAAATAACGCTAATTTGTTTAACCACTAAAAAAAATTAAAATCTCTTCTTAATTGAAACCAAATCCATTTTTTTTCGCATAAACTTAAAAAGCGAAAGGAATTCCACAAATAATTTTTTTTTACAAATTTATATGTTTTTACTTACATTTAAAACAAAAACAATATTTTATAATTTGTTTTTGTTTTAAATTTAATTTAGGCGAACGAAGTCTTCATTCGTTATCGACGAACAGGCCATTAAGCAAAACATTTCAATTAATAAATACCTTGACTTAATGATTGCATGGTCAAGTAATAACAACGCCTATCAAAACGTTTGCTAGATCAAACATAATTTAACAGTTTCTAAATTAGATTATAAAATTATCTTCTAACAAATAAAGTTAAGTAAAAATTGCTAAAAATTAAGCTAAAGTTTGATAAATGTACTGTTCACGCATGAGATAATTGTTGCCAAACTTAATTTGATATTTCTTTGTTTGAGTGTTTGACAGCTTCAACCATGGAGAGGTACACAATTGAGCAGCGCGTTAGGATTGTTGAAGCCTTTTATGAAAATGGGCGTACAAATCAAAAGGCATTTCGTGCACTTCTTGATTTTTTTTTTTTTGGTCAGCATAATCAGCCAAATCTGTTCACAATCCGGAGAATTTTGCGCAAAGTAAAGGAAACCGGCTCTGTAGGAAATATGGAAACACCTGTGCATGCTCGCCCAGTTCGTTCTGCGTCATCGGGTACTTCCTTGAAAATTAGGTCGGCCCGAGATGATAACGAACTTCTTGTGGCCAGAAATTGAGGATATGGACTTGGACAATATGTGGTTCCAACAGGATTCGGGAGAAATTCGATGGCGATGTTAAATCGCTGCCAAGATCATGTGATTTGACACCGTTGGTGAGCTAAAGGATGAGATAATTTGGCATATTAACGACATTGAACTTCAATTATATCTTAGGGTTCTTTGAACATTTCAACGAAGCCGTGGCGGCATTTGGCCGATATTTTGTTTCACACTGCGCACACTAAAGCCAAAAGCCCTTTTTCAAAGATTAATTCATACCTCCTCAGCTACAAAAGTGAGGCACACTGAATTTGATGTGGGTTACTCTTAGAACAAACCAATTTTCCAACAAAATCTTGTAGGTATAAGAGGGAGGAGAGGGGTACCCCATACAAAAAAAAACTATTAATCAAATAATAAATTGATTTTTTATTCACGCACTTTCCTGCTCAATTCCCTGCTATAAATCTTTACGCACGTATTATGTAAATAATGATTTTTCATCAGTTCTGTTTTAAATAAAGGGTGTTTAAATTTTAAGGGCCGATGTTGATTTTGAATAAAACACAAATTATTTAGAAAATTATTGTCACTTCATTTAATTATGATAATATTGGTATGTTTCAATTATGTATGGAACAAAAAATCGGCCAAATGGCCGCCGCGACCTCGGCGGTACACCTCCATCCGATGGTCCAAATTTTCGATGACGCTGAGGCAAAATCTTTGAATTGTTGCTGGGTTATCGACGTACATTCAAATAACCCCAAAGTAAGAAGTCCAACGGTGTCAAATCACATGATCTTGGCGGCCAATTGACATCACCACCACGTGAGATAACACGGCCATTTAATTGGTCGCGCAAAAGAGCCGTTGTATCGTTAGCTGTGTGGCAAGTGGCACCGTCCTGTTGAAGCCACATATCGTCCACATCCATTTCTTCCAATTCAGGCCCAAAAAAGTTCGTTATCATCACACGATAGCGAACACGATTCATAGTAACTGCCTTACCGGCCCCATTTTGGAAACAAATACGGCCCGATGATACACCCAGCCCATAAACCGCACCAAACAGCTTTTTCGACAATCACTCTGGGATTATCACGCGGTAATTCTACTTATTGACGAATCCACTGAGGTCTAAAAGTGCTTGTTCTTTAGTTTTTCATCTATTGTTTTACAATAGCAAGTTTTCAAAACTTTATAAAGGGTCCACCAAATAACTTTTTTTTTTTTTTAAATGCTATAAAAAAACTACTGAATATTTTCTCAAATTTCTTTTTTTATTTGAAAGTACAATCCTTCCGGTTAATAATGGAAAAAATTTTAATTCAAATGGCTGCCTCGGCTGGCCATGCAGTAGCTGTATTTCCCCAATGGCTTCACGAATATTGTCCTTTAAAGCGTCAATTGTCTCTGGCTTGTCGGCGTAAAACTTATCTTTGACGGTACCCCACAAATAATAGTCCAACGGTGTCAAATCGCAGCTCCGAGGTGGCCAAACGACATCAGCTCTGCGGCTGATTATGCGATCTTCAAAAACAGGGCGCAAAACATCGAGTGTAGCTTCGACTGTGTGGCACGTAGCGCCGTCCTGATGAAACCAAATGTTGCCAATATCCTCTTCTTCAATTTTTGTGAACAAAAATTCGTTCAACATGGCACGATAACGATCGCTATTGACTGTAACGGCCACTTCTTGCTCATTTTCGAAATCAAATGGCCCAATTATGCCTCTGGACCAAAATCCGCACCAAACAGTGACTCGTTTTGGGTGCATCGGCTTTTCAATGTATGCGTGCGGGTTTTCTGTGCCCCAAATGCGACAATTTTGCTTGTTTACATACCCGCCAAGATCAAAATGAGCTTCATCTGAAAAGATGATTTTTTTGGCAAAATCGGCATCTTCTGTAAGTCGATCGCAGGTCCACTTAGCGAAGCGAAAACGCATTGGATGGTCAGTTGGCTTCAACTCCTGAACCAGTTGGACTTTGTATGGCGTCATACCAAGGTCTTTATGCAAAATTCGTCTCAATGATGTCTTTGAAATGTTCAATTGTTGAGAAAGACGGTGAATTGATGTTATGGCGCTTCACGCACACTTTCTGCCACATCAGCAATATTCTCGGGTTTACGCACTGTTTTTGGCTTTCCACGCTTTGGTTTATCGATGAGGATGCCAGTTTCTTTCACTTTTTTCACAAGATAACGAACATACGGAGCTGACGGTGCTTCTCTTCTTCCAAAATCCGTAAGCAATTTTCGCACACATTCTGCAACATTACCATGATTTTCAAAGTAATATCGCAATATTTCCCAGCGTTGTGGAAGCGTATACACAACCATATTCGTTCAGCGGAAGGATAAAACTAATTATCTGTCAAATCAGACATGAGCTAAGTGTTACCATTCACGAAATAAGCACTAGTTGAAAAAAAAATGTTAGATGGCGGACCCGTTACAAGCTTTGGTGACTGAAAAAATTACGCTCGATTATTAATTAAAATATATAAAATATAAATACAGTCACGGTCACGAGTGAATCATGTGTGGCTCACGCGTAAGAAATCACGACATTTGCACATCTCTAATAAAAACACATAAAACAAAGACAGCAAAAAAAATTTAAGCAGAAGTCGCGAAGCGCTTTTTGTTGGTAAACTCAACGCGGGTTGCTACTAATTCGTACACAGCTTCTAAGGCGCACCGATGCGCACCTCAGGTATTTATTCAAATGTGTAGCTTAAATTTAAAAAAAAAATATTTGTGGAGGAGGTTGTATTTTTTAAGTTTATATATGAAATGCAAAACAAAAATTAATTTTCTCAATTTAAGTGGACATAAAGTTATTAATTAGGCTTTATTGAGTAGAGATTTTAGCTCTATAAATTTTCATATTATTCGAATGTGTATTTTAAGTCAAATTACAATCCTCAAAAGCTTTTATACTTTCATAGTCTTATTCCTTCAATATTTTCTATGCACTATCAGAATTTTCCGTTTGTTTATTTCTGTTACGAGGCTTCTTTTAGAAATCCTTTGGCTAGCATAGAAAGTATTCTTGGTATATGTTTTGAGGATTGTAATTTGACTTAGAATACACATTCGAATAATATGAAAATTTATAGAGCTAAAATCTCTACTCAATAAAGCCTAATTAATAACTTTATGTCCACTTAAATTGAGAAAATTAATTTTTGTTTTGCATTTCATATATAAACTTAAAAAATACAACCTCCTCCACAAATATTTTTTTTTTAAATTTAAGCTACACATTTGAATAAATATCTGAGCTTGATGGTTGCATGGGTATATTAATTACTTTTTGATTTCACTTTCGGTAAATCGGATTTATTAACGATTTTTTTTTTAATTTTTGGCCTATTTTTTAAATTTTTTGTTACAATGTTTAATTTCAACGCGTGACATCAAAAGCATTGTTCCATATTTGACATTTATTTGTTTGCCTACCGATGCAGAATTTTGTGCTCCTTACTTTTAGTTTTCACGGTAATTGAACTTATTTTTAATTAATCCGTGAAATCACTGCCTTTGGCTGCAGTCAAAGAAGAAAAACGGCCGTTTCTTTTTGTCTGTAGTGTTCCATTTTTGGCCTTAAAACAAAGGAAATTTGCAACGTAAAGCGCGGTGCAGGGTTACTTGGGTCCTCCAAACGAAAAACTTACCACACACATAAGCAAATTAATTAATTTAAAAATGCTTAAAAACTCAACTATACATACATTTATGCCCAATTTTCAGGATTGATATTAAAACAAATTTATATTTAAAATCTTTTTAAATAGAAAATTCTCTTCTTCACTAAACACTTTAATAAAACTTAATTCTCCGATGTGGTACATTTAAATTAAACTTAAGTTAATATTGGAATAACTTAGCAAGGTGGCCTCAATATGACAACAATACAACAACAACAGGTAAAGCAATAACATTCAGCTGTTTTTTGAGACCACCCTGCAAATAAATAAACGTTTTTATGATATTTTTTGTATTTAGTAGTGCTACCATACTTTTGTCTTAATTAAATAAGACTTTTCAAATAAAACTCAAGAAATCAATTTGTATTTAAATACGATTTAAGTTTGTATGTAAATAATCTTAATATAGATTTAAATACTATCCTGAAAATTGGGCATGAGAGAAAAAGAGAAACAAAAATTATTTTCGATGCTAAAGTTTAATCTTGGGGGACCTTAAGTAACCCGCGGTTTCTACAAGTTTCCAATGTATTTAATTATCAATATTTTATTGACCATAAAAATATTTATGCTTTGTTTTCAATTAACGTGAGAAATTTTCTCTTTGTAACTTGTACAGTCAGTCACTAACACTACTAATGCCACTTCCAGTAAAAAAAAAAAACTTACAAAATGTCTATATCCGCTGTGTTGGTTGGTTGTTTAATCTCTGTATCTCGGCTTGATTAACCCAATTTGTTGAAAACTTTGTAATCTGGGCCTGGCGTGTAGTAAACCTAACTAAACTCGATATTAAACTTAAAGAAAAACAGCTAAGGAAATCATTTATGATCTAAAGTGTTGTTATTTATTCGTTTTTCTAACTGTTCGCTTGTCTGTCCATTTGGCTGTTTTTCTAACTGATTTGACAATTTAAATGCACCTTTCATATTCAGCACCTTCAACGGAAGTTAACAACTAAGTAGCGTTTAAATAATAATTTACACAAATTGCTAAGAGAATAAGAAAAACTTACTTAAGAAAAATCTTTTGTGCGAGCGAAAAAAAACACGTGAGACTTTGTCGAATTAAAAAAAAAACACACACACGCTGTTCTTAATGGCATTTAATTTAAATTTTACAAATTCATTAATTAGTTTTAAATATTTTTTGTTTATTTCTTCTTAGATGGCAATTAAGATCGGGTTGTTGCTAATGAAAAAAAAGAATAGTCTTCAAGAACTGCGTGTGTTTTGTGGATCTATTTTGTGATGCTTTAAATTCGTGAATGAAATCAACAAGTTTGCTACGATTTGTTGATTGAATGAAAAGTTGTTTAGATTGCGCTAGGTAGGATTGCGGTTCGTTATTTTAAGCACTATTTGTTAGTTTTAATAAAAACAAATTGGTTAGTTATTTTTATTTCCTTCCCCACAGGGGTTAATACACTCACAGAAAAAAGCATCTTCATATAAATGATGCCCTAATATCAGAATTGAGACATCAATGAGGAAAGAGTGACATCAATCCAATGACAAACGTCATCCTTACATTTTGTCATACTTTATGCGTCATCTATGCAATGACTAGAGTGATATCAATTCGATAAGAAGCGAAAGTTCCCATATTCTATTTGTTTTTTCTTATTTAGGTAAATACATCAAAGTAGAATGATTTCAAAAACCATATCAGGCATGCTGCTGGTGTCTTATAATTGAGAGTTCATCTGTAAACAAAGCAGATAATAAAGGCAATAAAAAGGAAGGATCAAAGACTTTGTATTTGAAAATTTGCAAAACTTCATCACTTCAGCTCCAAAAAATTAGTGTAACAATAGTTATGACATAAAAGGATCTAATGTGATTAAGATTAAATTTTATTTAATTATTTATCTTTTTATTTTTATTACTATTATATATTAATTTAATCACAATTACTAACTTAGCCTAATAAAAATATCAAAATTTAGATTAAAAACCATAAACAGTTCAACAAAAATAATCGCAATAGTTATTATTGTTAAAAGCTAAGGCAGGCGCTCTATGATTACATTTATCCTTCAAATTGTGCTGAAATAGGTCAATAAGATAAGAAGGATAAAAAATGAAAAACCGAAAAACTAACTTTGGACTTCAAGAAGAATTCTTGACAAAAAGTACGAAAAAACAGAAGTAAGGAAAAACATGTAAATCAATTTAAAAAATGGATAAGCATTCAAAACCAAATTTCGATCTAACAAAGGTTAAATGCAATTTGTTTTAAAGATTGATGTTTGACTATTGACTGCCAGCCATCGTCAATGACTGTAAGTGTTGAACGACAAATCCCTCTGAGGAAATTGAGTGGTTGCAATCGAGATATGTAAGGGTAACCTGACCGTGAAAACCTGGGTTCGGTTCCCAGCTCGGTCGAGAATGATGAATTATCAATAAATTTTAATTAATTTCATGTTGTAAAATTCCTTTCCTCATGAAAATTAAATTTGATGAACTTTAGCCTGATTAAAATATAAAAAAAGAATTAGTTTGTCAACATTTCTACAGAAAAAAAGTAATTGTGGATATTACAGTATCGAAGGTATAAAATGCTAGTTGGGTACGTTACATACCGTCGGAAAGGTTAATTTGTCTTGTTTCTCAGCATTAGTTTTATTATTAACGTTTTAGAAAGACACGCATAAATATGAAATAATTCAAAATAGTGCTTATGCTAAAAATGGAAAACCCCATTTTTTTATACATATCCCACTTGCAGCTAAGCGACCAAAACTACCTTAAAGAAAAAGACATAAAAAAACACATAAAAAAATAAAAAAAATTTTAAATTTAAAAAAGAAATTAAAAAAAAAAAACAAAAAAGAATATTTGCGAAAGATTGAGGAAAAATCTATCTAATTTGTTTGGACAAATTTTGCTAACACCAATAGGTAATAAGTTACATGGATGAGAATGAACACCTGTTTGGCCAAAATGTCAAATTTTGACGCCCTCTAACTCAGAAACCTTTTGAGCGATCTTGCCGAAAGTTTTTGTCTAAAATGGCTAAATTTACTGAAAAAATGGCTAAAAAATGGCTAAAACGTTTTTTTAATAAAAACACACTAAAATTCAATAACAGAACAAAAATAATTCATTCAAAAATTTTTACAATGAAATTGAAAATTGAGATAATTTTTTTACATAAATTTTAAATAAATTAAATATTTTAGAATGTAAAAAATTAAATCGAATTCGATTACGTTATAGTTCATCTCATAGGAAGCACTTACGCCAATAAGTTTACAATATTTTGAAGGTAAATTATAATCATGACAACATTTACCAACCTTTTGAGTCCAAATCTACGATAAAAAGATTTAAAATTTTTTTATTGTTATGGTAAAAGTATTAACCTAATTAATATCGAACTAACGGTTGCTAAATGTAACCTTTTTCTCAAATTACTTTTAACGATGTTAAATTGGCTAAATAAAACTCTCTACTATTATAACATTCGACTATGGAAGTGAGAGCAACTTTATAGTAATTTTTGAAATTTCTAAAAGTTTTTTGTTGCCGCCTGCATCTCTTTATTGAAATCCTTGCAACCAGAAAGAAACACCGATGTTTGTGTTGATCCATTTTATACATTTAATATTTGTATACTGTTTCTTTATTTTGAAAGATGTCTCAACATCATCGCGATTTATAGCGATTTTCAACATTTGTAAAAGTTGTGAAATAAATTAAATGCGTTTTAATTGTAAGAAATGTTTATTTTACTTTAAGCAATTTTATAAATTTGTTTAAGAAAGTAAAAATTATTATTTTAAAAGAAAAACGGCAAAAAAATTTTATGGCTAAACAATTTAAAAAATGGCTAAAAAAATGGCTAATGGCTAAACTCATTTTTGAATGGCTAAACAAGGTGAAAAATGGCTAAATCTAGCCACTAAATGGCTAAATTGGCAACACTGGTGCAAATTCAAATTTTCATCCAAATCGAAAGACATCGATTGCAAAAATTGGGTCACTTGAAATGAAATCCCCCATATAAATTTATTTATTTTTGGTGTGCAAAAAATAGAGAAAACAAAACTTTTCCTACAATTTTTTTTTTGCGATTTGATAGAATTTGGGTTATTAAATTTGAAATTCCCTTCAAAGTAAAAAACTCACAAGTTGAAGATGGGGGGGATTAAAAAAGCTAAATTTGTTTGTTTTTCCCACAATAACAAAACGCCTACATAACTGTGTAATCAAGTGTCTCCTTTATGGCATTTTATCTTAAAAATCTTTTAAAACTAGTCAAAAATTGATTAAAAACAAATCTATTCCGATTAGTTAAGCTTATGGGCTTAGCTTTTAAAATTTCTTGCGTTTTTTTTACCCTTCAACACGATTTGTAAATGAGAGTATACTTAGGTTGTCATGCTGTTGACAACACCAAGGTATTATCTTAGCCTTAATCTATATATATAAAAATGAAAAATGTTTGTGTGTTTGTTTGTTTGTTTGTTGGCTTATAGACTCCTAAACTACTGAACCGATTTTCCTGAAATTTTTACAGATACATCACGTGAGCCCTAAAAATAAAATAGGCTACTTATTTTTTCGATAGGGGCAGGGGAATTGGTATCCCCCATAGGATGCCAATATTAATTATCGCATATATTAAGATCCGCTGCACGCATTATGCAGAACTTTTAGTAGTAAGATCTTCTGAGCCCCAAAATTAAAATAAAATAGCAGCGGGGGAAGTGGAATCCTCCATAGGACGCCAATGTTTAACATCGCATATCTTAAGAACTGTAATAGTGAGAATGTTCAAACTTTCTAGAAGTCACTCTTATGGTATACAACACTTTTGAAAATAACAATAAAGCGGGTAGGCGCAGGGGGGGAAATACCTCCCATAGGATGCATATATTAAATATCGCTCAACTGAAGAATTATTAAAGGGAGAGTCTTCAAAAGTGGTTAAAGCTATTATTATAGTAAACTATAAATTTCAATATACAAATGGGCGGGGTAGACGGGGGAGGAGCAGTACCCCTCATATATAGAAATATTAATAAGAGCCACTGCACGCATTTTGTTGAACTTTTGGTAGTAGGATCTTCTGAGCCCCAAAATTAAAACAAAATAGCGGCGGGGGTAGTGGTACCCACCATAGGACGCCAATGTTTAATATCGCATATCTTAAGAACTGTTATAGTGAGAATGTTCAAACTTTGTGGAAGTCACTCTTATGGTATACTTCACTTTTGAAAATAAAAATAAAGCGGGTAGGCGCAGGGGGGGAAATACCTCCCATAGGATGCATATATTAAATATCGCTCAACTGAAGAACTATTAAAGGGAGAGCCTTCAAACGTTGTTGAAGCAGTGTAGCAAAGCACACCGGGTTAACCCATATCGTCCCAGCGATTTTTTTTTTTTGAGTAACTTTATAAAACTTGGTGGTTTATAGGTAATTTAGGACTAGAAAACACGAATCTGAAGTCAAAATTTTTTTAAAATTTTTTGTTTTTGAGAAAAATGGTGTTCGATTAATCGAACATTGGGCACTATTCAACATTTTTTTTTTTTATTGTTCCCATATAATGTAAAAAAAGTAAACAAAGTTTTTTATAAACTGAAACTAAATAATTTTATTAAATCAAAGAAAACTAAAACAAGGAATTTAGTTAAATTAAAAATATGCAGTTGAACCTCGATTATCCGACTCACACAGGTCCGGGCTGAGCATTGATAATAAAAAAAACTGGTTTATAGATATATCGGGTGATTCATCGTGAACTTGATATATTTATTATCAGTTAAAATAAAAATTTATGGCATTAACTGTATGTAAATGATATCATGGAAATGTTGGACATGACTTTGTCTGAGGTGGTCCATTCGGGTCGTCCAATTTTGGGCGATTCATTCGAGCATAGCGGCTAGTATTTCGCGAATAACACGAGTAATGTTAGCTTCCAAAACGTCAATCGTAGCTGACTTATTCCGGAAGACCCCAGACATTACATATTCACAGAGAAAGTAGTCTAAGGTGTGATATCGCACGATCTAGGTGGCTAATTTACCAAAGCAAATCATGAAATTAAATAAAAATGTATGGCTCAAAGTGCCGTCCTGTTGTAACAAGATCTCACCAAGATCATTCGTTTGGTTTTCAGATTGCTCTACTGGATACCTACTGTCCCTGTTATCATTTTGGCGAAAGTAAGGGAATTGCTTAAGATATTTCCAAGGCGTTTGACAGAGTCTGACATGGTGCACTCTTGTCAAAACTTGTTGCATTTGGTGTCGGTGATAATTTCTCTCGATTAATATTGAGTTTTCTCAGAGATCGCACTATACGAGTTGTTATAGATGGAGTTTCGTCAAACGAGTTCAAAATTGGACCTCCTATGTCAAACTTCCAACCCTATCTACTCTTTTTCTAATGACAGCAACCCGTGCCATTCGTTACCATTTGATTATAGACCAAGCGTGTCCGATGTTGGTGGTATGAGTCACAACATTAATGATACACTTGGCCGAGACCGAAACCCGTACGTTTGTTCGTAATACACGTTTTTCCTCAAAAGCCCATACTTTTGTGGTCGATTGATCGGTAAATTGTACAACGCGTTACAGGGAAAATTCATTTCTTGGCAGGACTGTTCGTATGTGGAATAACCTTCCTGCTGAAGTCTTCCCTCTCACTGTCAACATGAATAAATTCAAGTGGACTGTTCACAGGTACTACTACCTCTTTTCTCCTTCCCATAACATATTTTCCTAGTTCCAACCCGCTGCAATGCAATAGTAGGGGTCATCCCCTGAGTGCTCTGATTTTCCTCCATTTTGAAAAATTACACTCGCAGCTACAGCTGTTATATTGACTTCACTACGTACTGGATGTGGTCTAACCGGTCGAATATCATCCACCAATGTAAACTTAGACTCAATACTGCGAATGATGTTTGCAATTGTGGTTTCAGTAGGCCGATTATGCGCACCGTAAGTTCCTCGAATCTCACGAAAAACATTTCTCACAGAGCGCTGATTGTGCATTAACTTTTTATTGATCAGCAAAAACAAAATAAATATATTTCCGTTTATTCAAATGCGTGAAAAATGTATATTATGGTAATATGCGATGATTCAGTTAGCATTTCAGAGAAAAAACAAAAGTGCTCAATAGTGCCCAGTGTTCGAAAAATCGAACACTGCATTTTCAAGTCAAATAACAAAAACACAATTGAAAAACGCGGAAATTGTTTTGCTGTTGTTGAAAGTTCAATCGTTTTTTAATGGAACTACATTTTTACTTTTTTAATTTTTTTATATTTTATACAAAGTTTTCAGTTTTTAAAATGATGCTAAAATTAAGGGTTTTTCTTCCCCCTTGTTATACAAGGGAGGAGTGAAGTGGTAAGAACTTTAATTTTTTTATTTGTAGCTAACCACTTACAACATATAATTGTTTAAAAAAATTAGTTCTTTGTCTTACCTAAAAAGAGTAAAAAAATTATAAAAACACGTAAAATTTACTGTTCGAAAAATCGAACATTGGGACGATATGGGTTAAGCTAGTAAAGTATATATACAATTATTTATACACTAGTTTAACACGACTGATATTAAATATTTTTTTTAAGCAGGTTTCGTGTATTGAAAACGAAACAATTTGTTCCAAAATTAGATAGTGCAACTGTAACCTTCGTTCTCCAGACATACGGAAATCTAAATTGTGTTTACATTAAAAGTGCCACCCCCACTTCTCCGATCCAGCCCACTTTTTGCCAGATGTTTTATATAGAAAACCAATTTATAAGTTCTAAACTTAAAAATTTCTTATACAGAAATGTATAATTGTATGGGACGTGCAATGCCCATGGGTGCACTTGTCTTATAGAGCCCACATTTTGATAGACTAACGGATAACTGTTATTTTGTAAAAATAAACACAAAAATATAATTTGTATGGTGCCAAAATAAATGTTCTCTTTTATTTTTGATATTTACAAAAAAAAAAAAAAAAATGCTTTGTTTTGTTAAAAGAGATGAAATAAATTTTTATGACTTTTTTGAAAATTTCGTTTTTATTCTTCCAAAAAAAATACCAAATATGACTAAGATAAAATGTTCACGAAGAACTTACACTCAAAAGAAAATTCAATCAAACCGTACTCAAATCAATCCGAAGCGGTATTAATAGTGCGGTGAGTATGGATTTTCTTCAATAAAGTACAAAAAGATTGGTTCGAGTTATCCATATTGTGCACTTTTGTATAATTCCCGTATAAGGGTAACCATTTTTCCCGGTTTACCTTCGGCGATTAGTGCAGACCACATATAGTTTCGGCATATTCTATCGGAATCTCGCTTAAAATCAACGAAAAGCAGGTACAGATTTGTGTTGTTTTCCGCCAATTATTCAATAATTATTCGTAGAGTATTGATTTGATCAACACAGGCCTAAAACCAACCTGCTTATTCCGTAAAAGGTAGTTCTGTCACTGGCGAGACACGCTCCAGTATCAATGCCGCAATTATTTTCCCTATTACATTTAGCACGAGACGTAAAAAATCCTGATTTCAGAAAAATCAGACTATAATCCAATAGAATACTAATAGGTTGTCCTAAAAAATAAGATTGGTTCATTTAAATCATAAAATAAACAGAAAATGCAGAAAAGAATGAGGGAAACTTGCTTTTCCTTTTCACTTTAGTCCCGAAAAATTCAAATTCTTGGTGAAGGGTTTTAAAGATTCGGCTTAGCCGAATAAGCATTCTAGCTTTTTTATTATTAAATTAAACTGAGATAAGAAAATCTCTTTTAATATGTCATTGATGAATTTTTAATTGTATTTATTCAACGAAATCATAATCCAATTATAAAAAAAAAACAAAACTAAACCAACAACTACGTTGAAATGATCATGATATTACCAAAGATATTCAAAGATTATCAAAGATATTACAACGAATTATCAAACAAAGGCAAAAACAATAACAGTAAGTCGAAAAAATATCAATGAATGAAAAATGAAATTTAGTCAATAATAAAAAGGTGAAACAGCATCACATCTTTATCCCAATTAACAGCTTCCATCTCTAACTCTGTATTTATTTTTGTGTGAGTTTTTTTTGATTATCTTATCGTTTGATAAACGTAACAAACTGTTTCTTAGGAGATTTTTTTTCTTAGTAAACAAACTATAGAAAATTCACCTGTTCAGATAAAAAAGAGCTTAAGAAATCGAATTAAAAGCAAGCAGCAATCTTAAAAGACATTCCCTCTGTAAAAGAAATTGTAAATGTGTTGTTCCACTCGTACAAATTGAAAGAAGTTTTGGGTAAAAGTGTGGGAACAAAACTTTTAACCGTTCAGTTTTCTAATTTTTGTTAACCAAAGCAAAAAAAAAAAAAAAAAAAAAAAAAAAAAAAAAAAAAAAAAAACATTTAAATTAGTTACAGTGCCCATAAATAAAAGATATTATAGCCAATATTCATATAAAAATCAGCTAATCTTTTTCTTGTTTTACAGCAACAGCAACACTGATAATACAGATACAACTTTTACGCATGCCAAGTTTCTTAACCGATCACTACTCCGTCATTTTACAAAAAAAATAAAAAAAAAAAAAAACAGATTGTTAAAAAAGCAATTACTTAGTGTTTTTTGTATTAAGATTAGAGAGGGAATGAATGCTTTTTTATATTGGAAAGTTTTCAATCTTGAGAAATATTCACTAAATAAAATCAAAACGAAATAAGAAAAATTATTGAATTAGACAAAAAGCATTTAGTTATTGAAAGGGCAGACAAAAATGAAAGATGTAAACATTTTAATTTGAATAATTAAAGCATCAAAGACAATAAAACGATTGTAATTGATTAAAATAGAAACAAATTTGTAAAATAAAATGATGTATTGCCACAAGTTTGTTGCATTCAATAATAGATTTTGTTAAGATCATGTGAAGGGTTTTTCGTTGTAAAAAATAGCAATTAATTATTACTTTTTTATTACTTTTGAACTCAACCTTAACAAAAATTTATTAAAATTAAGGATTTGTAATTGGTACGAGTATCAAACAAAAAAGTTATGTGAAGAAATTCTTACAAACGAGAAGTTTCTACGAAAAATGTTTAACCTTAATGTAGGGGTTTACTGTATTAAATGGGCTTGAACACGAATGGGTACATATGTGTATGTTTGTTAAGTTTGCATTTTGTTTACCAGCATTATTTGAATAAATCATCAATTATCAAAATACAAGCCTGATGCGAGGAAATTTTCTCGCCAAATATTACTCTAATGTGCCAGATAATTTTTTTTTTTTTTAATTTGTTTAATGGCCAGCAAAAGAAATATATTTGTTACCGCCACTGCCGATTACAATGTTATCGATGTAAAAAGCTCTTTCGTATCACCACTAATGCTAAACGTCAAACCCCAAAATGTCAAAACTATTAAGATTTATTAAGATAGCAAATACTCCCGCGTTAGGCAAGCGCCATATTTTTTCTGTAATTTGCGTTTAATATTTAAATTGTGTTCGAATGCTTGAGTTTCATACCAAAAAAGTATGTATATAATTAATGTAAAAACCAATTGAATTATTATACATTTGTTGATTAATTAACGTTTAGGAATTTTAACGTTTGCAAATAAACAATTAAAACTAAAACTGTTGTTGTTATTTGTGCGTTCACAATCTGATGAAATTCAGGCGCTTTGGTAAACTCCAACAACAATATTATTACTAAAATAAACACTAGTTAACAATAACATTTTATATACGTATATACAATGTCTCTTAAGCCCTTATGACACTACATTTTTTATTCATTAATTGATATAGAATTGATAGAAAGAAACAGTAAATGTTAGAAAGAGCGAACTATAAAAAATGTAAATAAAGTTTTTAGTTTTTTTTTCTCTTGTTATGGTTTTGTTTCAGGGATGGCGTTGAGAATTTTTAAAATTGTACCAACAGCCTTAAAAAATTGTCCTTTTTTACCCTAATTGTACTAAAAGATTTTTTTAGTTGAAATTAATTTTATTTATGTTCATCAAAAACACCACAAAAAGGTATTATAAATCTTAGTTTAAAAAGTATCAACAAAACAGTACAATTGAAACAACTTAGCCATCTCTGTTTTGTTTATTTTATTACATGTTGCCATCTTTTTGTTTATGAGAAACCTAAAAACAAAAAGCGGTAAATCGCTGAATTTGCCCATAAACCGCTGATTCAGCAACACTTTTAATATTTCAAGCTTGAAATGTCAATTTTAAGTTAAACAATTTTAAATTTTTTTGACGTAACTTCATTTTTTATCGATAACTTTAGTAAGATTTTTGACAGTTTGCCATTTATCTTAATACAGCTTAACTCTTTGCACTTGGTAAATTTTTGTATTACATTATATTTGTACTGTTCACCAAAACTTGAACAATGCATTAAAAATGTAGTGTCATAAGGGCTTTATCGAGCGCTCTAGTATTTTTAATATCGTTATAATTTGGTTTTTACAAATGTGAATTAATTATTTATTAACAAGGATAATATAGTATAAATTGCAATGAAAATATTCAAAAAAAAATCATTGCTTTTATTAAAAGAAAAAAAAAGAAACAAAAATTTTGCAAACGTTGTGTCAAGGGATAAAAATGAGAAAAAAAAACAAGTTAGAGTGCTATATTCGGCTGTGCCGAATCTCTGATACCCTCCACCGACAGTTCGAATGTTTAAGGAGTAATATCTGTATGATGTCTTTTTATTATTATTATCTTAAACTGTGACGATTTGTTATTAATTATGGTTTTAGGAGACTAAACTGTTTTCCGGGAGTAGGGCATATATGGGGCCTAGGGTAAATTATGTACCGATCTTCACGAAATTGTGACGAGCCAAAATTTGTTATGATTGCATTATTTTTTACGGTTTTAGGCGTACTAAACTGTTTTCCGGGAGTAGTGTTTATATGGGGCTTAGGGTAAATTATGGACCGACCTTCGCGAAATTTTACAGTGTCATTTCTAGTCGAATAAAACGGACTTGTGCAAAATCTTATGTCATTCCGTGCAATTTTGCATCATTTATGTTAGTTTTTGTAACAAAATTATCAAGTTTTTGAAGGTGGTGGTTCCACATTTTGATTCATAGCTCTGATCCTACTGAACCGATTTCTCTGAAATTCAATCCCAAACTGCTTAGGATAACTACAAGCAATTTGACACCTAGTTTGTTTATTTCTTTTGAGTTTTTCGAAAGTGAGCGTGTTTTCAACAGACGGACAGACGGACAGACAGACGGACATGGCTAAATCGACTTAGAATTACTCAAGCAGCCAGAATATATATACTTTATGGGGTCTGAGATGAATAATAAAAAAGTTTCACACGGAATGACAAACTTAGTATACCCCCTTCACAACTAATTGTGGTGGAGGGTATAAAAAGAAGAAAGAAACATATTTTATTATTGAAATAACCACCAAAATTTTTTGGACCGAAGTGTGTACAAAAGGGTTGTAGCATTAGGTTAAGCCCATAAGTCATTCCTTTAAAGGGCCTTGATCTATATGTCAAATTTAATAAAAATCGATATAATTTCGTAGTTTCTGGTAATTACTCACAACCAAACAAACGTTGACATTAATAACAATATGGGCTATTGGATGACAGTAGTGGAAAATTTACATGAGCACCTGCCTTAAGCCTAGTACACTGTCCATTATTCCGTGCAAAAAGTTGTTGAAATTTTCGTGTATTAATAAACCTTAATTAATCTTAAACCATGTGACTGACTTAGCATTAGCTATAAATAAAAGATTTGAGTCTTATGAAAATAATAAAACCTTTTGTTTATTTACAGTTCTTGCCATTCGATACAATACTTGAATATCTCAAAGACAATAGACTTTAATTATGTCGAAAAACGTCTTATCGAGCTACTTGAAATGATTCTGCATTACGAAAGTGTTGAAAATATCAACCCCAATCTGCCTAAGGAAACTAAAAATAATTTGACGTCTAAGTTGTTGCTTTATATTGAGTCGATCGAAAGTAAGTGAAAGGCAGACAGATGGACGTATTTCAATCATTTTAGAATTTCTCAAGAACCTGAAACATACAACTTCGACTGACTGATTTGAAATGTCTATACTCTTTTATTTTTAAAGTTTTTAATTTTAAAAACTGGGAATTATTTCCTTTCGCAGGTTACTTTTATATTATATTCAACATTTTTTATTTTTCGAATTTATTCTATGAGTTAAATTTCAGTTATGTATTTTATAAAGCTTTTTTGTAATAGTCTTATTCCTTCAATTTTTCAGGAATGACTTTATACACTACCAGACTATTATATTGTATCTTCTTGTTACATTTTACCTACGCTATCCTTTGGATAGCTATGAAGTATATTGTATGCACAGAAAAATTTACAAATTTTAGACACCAGCAGAATGTAATGCATTTTCTGGCCCGCTACGGCCTTCGTCAGCATTCTTTGTGTCACACTGGATAGTGATACTTTATACAATATACTTCATTGCTATCCAAAGGATAGCGTAGGTAAAATGTAACAAGAAGATACAATATAATAGTCTGGTAGTGTATAAAGTCATTCCTGAAAAATTGAAGGAATAAGACTATTACCAAGGTATATTTACACAAGGTAGACTTATTTGGGAGTGTATACATGTTGCTCTATAAAAAGAACCGAGCTGTCAAAATTGTCTTCATATAAAACAAAAACAATTTAACGCACACATGTACAAATTTTGTCTCATATACACGAAATTTGATGTTTGGGTTCCAACTAGGGGTAAACAGCTGACAAACATATGGGCCAACGAGTTTACCTTGTGTAAATATACCTTGACTATTACAAAAAAGCTTTATAAAATACATAACTGAAATTTAACTCATAGAATAAATTCGAAAAATAAAAAATGTTTTTAATTTTATTTTATATTGCAGGTATTAAAAATCAAGTTAATAAAATTGACAATGTCATCAACTGCAAAATAACGTGCTCATTTAGTTATGATTCCATATGATCGATTGGTTAACCATAAAGAGAAAACCGCCTATACTTTAATACTGCAGCAGCTCCTAGTGGAAATACGATAAGAAGATTTAGTACTAGTTTTTAGAACAAGGGTTCAGTAGCTCATGAAATATGCAGAACTGTTGCTCGTCCTGTTCTCACTGGAAAAGCTGTAGATTCTAATAGAGAAAGTGTGCACGAGAATCCATCTGAGTTTACCCGTCGACGTGCTAATAAATTGTGTATCTTCAGGACAGCGATGTGGCGTATTCATAAAGGGAAGTTTCCATATAAAATTCAATTGGCTAAAGAATGATCGTGTGAGGATGCACCACAACAGCTACAATAAGCCAGTTAGTCAGTCAAATTATAAACTTTATGTGACCAAAGATAAACATTTCTTGGTGATACACACGGAATGACAATTCTAATAAACCGTAATGCACCTTTCGTCGCCAGGCAGGTTATAAAAATGTTAAAGTTATTAAAGTTATTAAAGATATTGAGCGCAAAATTCTTTTCTTTTCCTATTAAACTGAGCATTGTTTTTACTTTGCCAAAATATCTAATATTTTTAAATAAATTTATGACTTGTGTAAGAGTGCCTGGCGGGAATCGAACCCGAAACCCTCAAACTGATAGATGACTTGCGCACTACCAACTCGCCTAACGGAGCTACCCAAGAGCGAAAATTTATTTATTTTATTGTTTGATTTCTTTCAATTATGAAGTATCTCACCCCTTCCTTTCCTTAAAAAGTGTCTTTGACTTTGAATCGTTATTTTTAAATCCATTTACTTGATTTTAAGATTTTGTACTATTTTGAGAAGTTATATATTATTTTCTTTCTTTTTTACTACAAACAATTAAAGTTTTTTTTTTTAAATTTCATTGATTATTTAGTTTGATTACGCTTCTTAAAACCGCAAAAGTAAATAAAAACACCGACACAACCGCTGTTACTCTCTACTCATTCATTCATTAAAATACTAAAACATTAAAAGATTTAACAAAAACTCACAAAAAATAATCAGAAAAACGATAAAAAGTTACTTGTTGGTCGTACTGTTGGTCTTGTTGGTCGTACTGTGATAGTCGGCAAAAACTTGAAATAAAACCGGAAGCAAATCTGTGTTAGTTTTTTTATTTTACTTTTTTTCTTTTTATTTTAGTTTTACAAGCATTTTAATGTTTGATGAATTCGTAGAAAATGGCTTAAAGTTGTGAAAGATTTAACAACAATATAATATGTTTTAATTTATTTTAATTTAATTTAATTTAATTATATCAACGAATTAAATGACAAAATGATAGCGCAGAATGAGCTTTGTATATGGGTTTATAAACCCAATAAAAATTTTTATCAATTTGCAAAGCACCAATGGTACATTTATAAAAATAAGCGCACTATAATGCGCTACGCAATAAGACATACAGCGATGCACTAGGGAAATTAAAGAACTCTCCACAACTTCTATAAAGAAATAACATTTCAAGTGCTTCTACATTCCCTTACTACGAAGCAGGTTTGTAAGGGAGAATACTAAAAAATAATAATATCAAAACATTCAGTGTGTAAAGCTGATCGTTATATCCAAAATTTTTTATATGCGCTGAATAATGCGGTTTATGTGTCAAAAATGTATTGCTTCAAAGTGGGAACTCGCCATATAAAATTCATGTCTTTCGTAAGCGCAATGGGAAGCGAAACGTTTATGTTTCTCCCTTACAAACCAGCTTCGTTGGAAGCTCCATTTTTTATGGGAATTTTTAATAAATTCTATTAGTTTTATTTTTCTAAATACAGTTTATTTAGGGGAATTTTTTTCAATTAACTTTGAAAAATTATATACTGTAAGTAATGTCTATTTTCTGCTCCGCACATACGTGCTCTTTATCCATACTTTTTCTTAAAATTTCGGGTGTAACGGCCTTGATTTCATTTCGAATGTTGGTTTTTAGTGTGGGAATGATTCTTGGCTTGTTAGCATATAATCTTTCTTTTAAATATCTCCAAAGAAAACTGTAAAAGTTTAAGTCTTTTGTGCGCGAAATAATACATTCGCCGAATATGTCCCATTGAGGCCCCTGCATGTGATAAAGTCTCTGCAGCGACCGCCGTAATAGTAAAAATTATGTATAACATCTCTTTGTTGATGTTGAGAGTAGTGTTTTCAATTTCGGTTAACCGATTAACCGAAAAACCGGTTTTTGGGCATAATTCGGGTTTTTAAGAAATCGGTTTTTATCCACCGGTTAACCGTTTTTTATATCTGTAAAAATCGCAAATTTTCTTTATTTAATTGTTGTGTGTATCTCACTGATATCAGCTGTTGTTATTATTTCGCAGTGAATTATTGTTTGTGTGTCAAAAAAAGGAAATTTGTAAGAAATTTGTAGAGCAAAAGAAAGAAAATTTAAATATATAAACTTTTAAACAAAAGTATGTATTACATTTAAAGTTAAATTGTGTTTTAAAAATGAAGCATTTCTTTTTATTTGGCAGAAATGTGTTCTAAAGTGTGGAAATACTACAAAAAGAAAAATGAAAAGGCACAATGTACCAAGTGCCCACAAATCCTTGCTTGTAAAGGCTCTTCCACTTCGTCACTTAAGAGCCACTTACTTAGAATACACAAAATTGACGTTGATAATGACGATGAAAAAGAAAAAAATTCAAATGAAGCATCTTCATCTCAGACTAGCTTAAAAGGTTATTTTAAGACAAGAAGTACAACCTCATCTCTTCCAGAGGTTCTATCTCGTTTGGTTGCTGAGGACGGGCTTTCCGTATGTGCGGTACACAAATCGAAGGTAATGAAGTCTTATCTAAAGACAATAAATAAGGAAATGCCATGCCAGGCTACAATATGGAAACATATTTCTTCATTTTATGAAATAAAAAAGCCGAGTACATTAAAATGTTTAAAGCAATAAAGGAGAAATAAAGGAAAGTTCTCCATTACTGTCGATGAGTGGGTTGATATCTCTAGCCTGAAATATATAAACGTAAGTATCCGTTGCTTTAACCCTAGTACCTCCCAATTGGAAATATTCAATTTGGGACTAAAACAACTCACTGTTAGGGGAACTGCAGAAAATATAAAGCAGTATGTTGAAGATAAGCCTTTGGAGTTTGAAATCGATATCAATAATGACGTAGTAGCATCCACTCACGACGGTGCTGCTGTGATGAGAAAATATGGGGAATCTATATCTTCTTTAAGTCAATTATGCTACAATCATGGTATTCATTTATGCGTAGTAGATAGTTTTTACCAAAAATCAAGTAACGATAACGAGGTGATGGATGACAGCGAATTGTCCGATATTTATGATGAAAGTTACTATGAATCTGATGGCTCGTTTTGTCCAGCCGACAACCATACTGTTCTTTCGCCATCGATTTACAACAATGATTTCTACATTTTTAAAACTAAAATCGTATGTCAACCATACACTACTTGATTTTAATTTAGATACATTTTCCGAGTCGGAATTCAAAATTTTGGATAATGTATTGAACGTATTACAACCGCTCAATATTGCTGTTAATAAGTTTTCAAGTGATACTGTGACATTATTGGAATCTGAAACAATTTTAAAATTTGTGTTCAACACAATTGTAAAATCAAATAGCAGTTTAGCACAAACTCTACTGCTTTGTCTACGTGAGAGGATTTCCCAAAGAAGAAATATAACCCTAAATACACTATTTTTATATTTACATAATGGTTGTTTTCCGAAATCTTGCGAATATATAAAATATTCGTCAAAGTCTACTACTAAAGACTTTGCTATGCAGCTCTACAAGAGACTATTTTTTATTGTAGAAAATGAAACTACTGAAAGTGAATCCGACTCTGAAGATTTTGAAATTTTATCAAATTCCGAAAGTTTAGAGGAACAACTAAACTTGACGTTAAAATCTTTTCAAGACTTAAGCAATAAATGCAAACGTGTCAATCTCAATAACCTAAAAGATGACTTCGAATATTTGGAAAAATTTAACAAGAGAACGGAAAAATTAAATATGCTCTATCATGCTCTTCTTACTATTAATCCGACATCAACTATTAGTGAAAGAGTCTTCTCGGTATCATCTTTAATAAAAACGAAATTAAAAAACAGAATGTCTCCTAAACATTTGGATTGTGTTTTGTTTTTAAAATATTACTTTAAAAAACTTCTTAAAATTCACCTTTGGTCTTTATATGTAAATGTCTTTTAGTCACTATTTTTGTTTTTCTTACCACAAAGTATAAATTTTGTGCAACAAATGCTATTTTTTAAGTTATTTTTAAATTAATATGATTTCTCTTTAACGTTTAATTTATTTTGTTATTTAATGTACAAATGTTGTGTAACAAAAGCTGTTTTTTAAGTTATTTTAATTGTTTTTTATATTAAAATGAATTCTTTTTTACGTTTAATTTATTTCATGAGGGGTTAACCGGTTAACCGGTTTTTTCGAGTTCGGGGAACCGAAAAACCGGTTTTCAAAAAAGTTGCTTTTTTGAAAACACTAGTTGAGAGACTATGCTGTACGCTCTCCCGTACACGTTCAATATTTTGAGTAGTGGTCACGGTAAGTGCCCTTACGGCACCAAGAAGGGTTCTAACAGACTCATGTGAACGAAAATGTCCAATCAAATGGTTTCTAACTGAAGTTGTGGACGCAATGCGCATATTAAAATGACGATGAAAATCACGCTGAGTCAACACAATTGATTGGTGGTCTGGAAAATTAAATTTTTTTTGTTTGTTGTTCGATTTTAGATATGTATGCAAATAAAACTGTAGAGTGAATGAGAATTTCAAACACTCAAAATTGTATTAGCAGCGAAATCAAATTAAACCAAATACCAACAATAAACAGTGGGTTTTTCTTTTAACATTAATTGTAGTTGTAAGCGGTTTAAGAAAAAACAAAGTTTAAAAAAACAACTTGCTTTGTTGTTTTCACAAGAAAATCAAAATAGAGCAATAAAACAGTTCAGTTTTTTTATGCACGGACACTTGCAAATTTATTATCAAAGTTACCAAATTGGGAATTATTTAAGCACGACCAACAAAATCTTATTAATAAAAATTAAATATTCCCAAAAATTACTTTGATATTTAATTAGAAAAGTTAAAAAGAATATAAACCATCCCAGCAAAAACTTTACTTACCTGGTAAGTAAGCAAGTAATGTTGGATAGAAGTAAACATTACTTATTTTTCGGTTAAATAACAACTTCGTTTTGTTCGCGGTGTCCACAGAATTCAGTGCATACAATAAACTTACTAGAAGTCAAAAAAAATTTTTAGTTATTATTTAACTACGAGTAAGTTGAATTGTAAGTACTTACAATATACTTACTAGAAGCAAAAAAATCACTAGTTCGTAGACCTAATAAGTAGTTATTGAGTACGTTACCAGTAAGTAAATATTCAGTACTGAAAACACCACAACTACCCAGTAAAAACTTCGCCTAAAAAATAATGTGTTGTGTAATCAGAAAAACATAAGAGCACCACTTACAATTGTACTGAAAGAACCAATGAATTGCACAAGGGATGTCCCAAAATGAACGCATTCAAAAGTAAGTCATTATTTTTTTTTACCTACATACATCAAAAAAAAAAAATTGTTATAGAGTTGTTATAGATGTAGTTATAGAACAAAGCTACTAAATAATGAGTTAAAGAAGCTATTCATTTTGAAAAAGTAAGAGAAGTTTTTACTGGGTAGTAAGTAGCTATTGAGAGGATTATAATTTAGCTAATATTCAGTAGTGAAAATAATAGAAGTAATAAGTAGTTGCTGAGGTCATTACTAGTAGGTGCTTATTGAAGTTTTCAGAATAATGACAATTGTAATGACAACTACTTACCAGGTAACGTATGAAATAACTACCACCTATTACTAAAAATTAAATAGTTTTTCCTGGGATAAAGCACATTCTGGGCTACCATGTATAAAATGGGAAATTTTCCATAGTGACACTTTTGTCTTATTTAATTTGATATTGGTTTAATTTTAAGCAACGTTTGCCAGATCAACAGTACTAACGTATTTATTTAAAATTTTTTACTTCGATTTGTTTTAAAATATTCACGACTAACTTGGTCTTAACAGCAGTCCATTTGTGATGTACTGGGCCAGTGATCACTGTTGGAGCTATTTGACTCCATATGTACAGTCGTCAACTTTTCCGGTTCCCTGGAAAGTGGAACTTAGTCCTACCTTTGAAAGAACATTCAAATAGTGCAATTCTAGCTGCCGAAATCCTTTATCCCTTAGACAAGGACACTTATCGAGAAAGTGAAAATATCGTCTCTTCCTTCTCTTTATTCTGACAACTCCTCTGTTATTATGCTTCGGGACCAGTCTTATTGCATTAGCCTCAATGATGCAGTTACAAAAAATTACGATTTTACTGATCTTATTTGGTTCTTTCCAAAACTAAGTAGCAAGTTGGTGTTCCCCGCATCATATCTAGGACTTAAAGTTTTGGCCAAAGCGCAGGTATTTTTACCTAGCTGTCTCGATTAGGCCTTTTTGCATGCCTAACGTATAACATACATAATAGGAGTGCTGCAGCGTGCCAAAATGTCATCCAAAATGACATACTGATATGGCTTGGGCAGTCTGCAGTGTGGTATTCTAGACAATCACTGCGTCTTGGAAGATATGTAAGAGTTACATTAGAATGTTGCGCAATTTCGTTCAGTTAATTTTAATGTGGTAATTACATACGCTACATATGTATTTATCTCTAAATATACGATAGTACCTCAACAAATTAGATCTTCCGCTTAGTGGCAGAAAATTCCTGCATCCAAAACGGACTTTTAAAATTATTTTTTCTATGAAGAATTTCCACTTTATTGTCTATTTTAGAACCATCCATAAAAGTTGTTTAAAAATTAAGTTGATAGTTGCTCAATTTGGTGGTCACGCCTTTTTTAGTAAATTCTTTTTGTCAAATATTTGTTAAGTGTGAACATATCTTGAAGGTTTTTTTCTATAATAAAACAAAAGACTTAAGACAAAAACGTCAACTTTAAAATTGTATATTTTAAAGCGTTTTTTTTTAATTTTTTTAGACATTTTTTTGATGCTACAATTTGACGCTTAAGTCAAATTTAACTATTTGATTTAATATATTTTTCCTAATCACACAAAACAATTAATAAGATATTTTAATGAGCAAATTCGTAGAATCATCTAAACAAATTGTTGATTTTGCACGCATCACTAAAATGACTGTATTTGGATTGTTTACGGAAGGCTGGTTATCAGGTTATATGGTTATTAAGTTATTTTTGCAATAACAAAATACATTTATTTAAATTATTATTTATTACTAAAAATAGAAAAAATTAAAAATTGTATTTTTTTATTTTTTTTTTTTCAATAAATAATATTTTCAATTTTAATCAAAAATATGATCAAACCGCTGCGCCATTTCGACCAAAAAAAATCTTTATTTTATTTAATTACCTCACATTTTTATTTTGTTTACAGGAGAAACAAAAAATTTTATCAATAATCAATAACAACAAAATGTTCTTGGCGTTTGAATTTCTTTAATGAAGTTGCCATTTTTGATCGCATTTTCTGCAATAATGTTGTTGGTATAAGTACACGTTTGATTAAATTTTTTATTTGATTTAATTTTTAATTAAAATTGATTTTAGTTTTGATTAATGGTTTAATTGAAAAAAGTGACTTTTGCTTAAACATAAATTTGTTCCTATTTAAGCGAGTTTAAACGTTAAAATTTATTTTTTTTTATATTTTGGTCCATTTATATTTATTACAAAGTCTTTCATTAGTTTTATACCACAATGAAGGTAATAAATTCCTTAGAAATAACAACACATGTTACTTTACTTCCTTAATTAATCTGCTTTCTTACAAATTATTTCTAGCCATCGTGCACTTGTTTCTAATCTAAAAGAAAAATAATCTAAAAAAGTAATCCTTTAATTACTTCAGAATCTATAACAATTAAAGTCTAATTAGGAACACTTTAAATGCCAGTTTCTTAGCATACAACAGCCACAACAGCGACAAGCAATATGTTGCAAGACCAAACTGACTTGTATCTCTTTTTTCAATTGCCATACTTTTGACACTTTCTCATGGCGACCAAAAAACAAGAAACCGCAATATTATGACTGTTTCATAGAAAACTGCATGTTAACGTGATAATAAATACTAAAAACAGAATACAACAACAGCAGTTGCATGAATATTCTTTTACAACATATAATTTGTTTTTAAAACTACAACAAAAGCAACAATTTCAATTAACTTCCTTTTCTGATGCCTGCAGAGAGAGCGAATATCCTTCTAGTAATCCTACAGTTTTTGTTAAAGGTCTTTAACATTTTTGCTTCTTTAAAGAAATAAGAAAACAAAACATTGAAGAAGAAGAAGGTTATGACCTTTTTTCAAAGTGTTCCTGTTTCTTTACAATGTTGCATTTACGACCAATACATTCACGTTAAGTATTTACATTGATGATGCATTTTTGTTTGTTTGTGTCCAATATCTGCCAGCTGCTAATGTTAATACAAATCAAGATTTTTCATTTGATTTTGTTTCTGTTTCTTCGAGAAATTCCTTTCATTGAATAACTAATATTTTGTTTATAATTTTCTTTAGTTTTTGTCATTGCAATTATGTTTGAATTTATGCAATTGTAATTGTAGGTGAGGGTGTGTTTTAATTTTACTATTTCTCTATCTATTTTGAAAATATTTTTTACAACAGCTGGCTTTTGGATATAAGAGAGTCTTAAATTTGTATTAAAATGGGATCATTAATGCATCTGGCTTGAAGCACTTGTGCTTAATTTGTTGCAACATAAGAATCCTTAACAAAAAAATAAATTTATAAAAAAATGCATTATCCTACACCACTTTCGAGCATAGACAGAGTGATGAATTGAATCCTATTTAAGACCTATTGGAAATAACGAAACATCATCGAAAACTAGACTATAGGTCCCACTCGCTAAATATACCTTTAATATACCTGAATCCTGACTACAAATGATTACGTCAGATTAAAGAAAAAGATTGATACATAGTCTCAGTCAAAAAGTCAAACCATTAATCAATAATAAAATCAGCTGTTATTAAAAATTTAATCAAGTGAATTAAAAGTTTATATCAACAGCATTACTGCAGAAAAAATTGTACAAAAAAAAAAATAAAAAAAATTAAGTAGTAGTATACACGTGAAGGCCATGTGCACCGCGACCCAAAGGATCTTTTGTGCAGCCCATATGTCTCACCATGTCAAATTTAGGCTGCGTAGATCAAAGATATCAGTCGGGCCCACTGTTTGCCCCCCGAAAAATTTCCGCCTAGAAGTCCCCAAGGCGGGACAGCAGCAGAGCAGATGTTCCGACGTTTCATCATCCATCCCACAGAATCTGCACATTTTGGTAGATGAATTACCCAACTTAAACTGGTGGTACCTGAAACCACAGTGCCCCGTGAATAGGCCAACAAGCTGTCTAAGTTCCGCTTTTTCAAGCAGCAGAAACCTTCCTGCCCTGTGCCGGAACAACGTCACAAATCTTTTGGACTGCGTGAAGGAATTCACGCTCGGACCATTTTTGTAGCGTCTCCCTGATGTGACCCACCGGGACGCCGAAGAAAGGCTCAGGACCTATAAATGGACGACGAGCGCCCCTATTTGCCAAGCAATCAGCCCTTTCATTGCCCGCATGGCCCTCATGGCCGGGAACACAACACAAATTCAAGTCATTGTGTTTCCCTAGCTCATTCAGAGACTCAAAACAGTCCAAGACCAGCCTTGACTTCAACTCCAAAGAAGAGAGTGCCCTAAGAGCAGCCTGGCTATCCGACATTATATAAAGTCTCAGGCCCCTAGCCCTCCTTCTTAGACATTCCCCAGCGCATATAATGATGGCGTAGAGTTCCGCCTGAAATATAGACGGCTGTCTATAAGAGGAGGGCTAGGGGCCTGAGACTTTATATAATGTCGGATAGCCAGGCTGCTCTTAGGGCACTCTCTTCTTTGGAGTTGAAGTCAAGGCTGGTCTTGGACTGTTTTGAGTCTCTGAATGAGCTAGGGAAACACAATGACTTGAATTTGTGTTGGGTTTTGTTTACTGGTGCAAATGTTGTTAATTTTTTTTTATTAATATCACTAATTTTTTAATTGAAATCAATTTTTATATTTTTTAGTGCAAAGAAAAAATTTTCACCAAAATACTTTCAATTAAATCAAGCAACGCTTTCTAAAACCATTTTTTTAATTGATCCAATTTATTTATTTTAATTGAAAATAAAAATGTTATGTATGAAACATACACACGAACTTTAAAATATTTTAAGTTTTAAACAATTTATTAGTTATTTCAATTAACTGCTCAGAGCAAATTAAAAATTGTCTCTAATCACCAAATTCATACAATCAAGCAA
Source organism: Pollenia griseotomentosa (assembly GCA_963931875.1). Taxonomy (NCBI): domain Eukaryota; kingdom Metazoa; phylum Arthropoda; class Insecta; order Diptera; family Polleniidae; genus Pollenia; species Pollenia griseotomentosa. The sequence goes on along the minus strand of OZ007562.1, from coordinate 122,538,689 downwards.
ACAATTTGTTGATTTTGCACCTATTACCAAAATGATTGTATAGATTACAAAAAATTGTAAAAATTTAATATTGCGAAGATATATATATATATATTTTTTTTTTCAATAAATTATATTTTAATTTTAATCAAAAAAATTATCAAAAAACTTTGCTTTTAAACAATGTGTTAATTGATTGAATTAAATATATCTCGGGTTTTGGCAATTCCCAACAACAATTCTACAAGTTTAAAATATTTTATTTTAAGCGAAAAAATCAATTAAGATTTTTTGGTATTTAATTAAAAATTTATTTCAAAACAACAAAAGTATATTTTTAAGATTCTTTCAACTAAAAAAATAATTGATCAATTATCACATTAATTAAATTGAATTACTTTTTTAACAATTATAATTTTTTTCTGTGTTTGTTTAACGAAAAATATTTTGATTTGTGTTTACGTTTTTGTTTTATTTACAAACTCTTTGGCTGGTAGTCTTAACTTAAAGCTCAAGTTTACAAATACGTTAATTGATATGATCAATTTCTTTTCAGGATGAAAATCAATACGAAATTTAATTAGTTCATTTTTCCCTTTTTTTGTGATCACAGGTACCATATTAATAGAGTTTGCTAAAAACCGTAAAAATGTGAAACGGCGGTTTCGGTTCTAAAATGTTTAAAACCGGTCGGTTTCGGTTCGGTTTTGAAAGTATCAAAGTTAAACTTCATACAAAAACTTAAACTTCATACAAAAACATATATATTTTTTGTAAATAATACAATTCTTTTATTTGTTTCATTTTAGGTACTTTTATTAACCCTGAAGTGTATACCTGGGCTTGGCTAGGCATTTTTTGAATTTTTTCCAGCTTTTTTTTTTATATAATTATTAAGTATATTAGAACGAAACTTTATGAATTCCTCAATCAAATTGTTTTTTACAATAAAATAAGAAATAAAGTAAATTTAAGCACCGTGGGCGCAGCAATTTTCCAAATCAAAATTTTGTGAATATTGTATCCACCTGGCCAGGCCCAGGCCTATTATAAATGTCCTGCAGTAAATAAAATCAAAATGAAACGTATCAAAAACCATACACAACACATAAAAATTCTTTCTTTACTGTTTTTTCGAAGAATTATTCCATTTTCCAAAAAAATGTTCCTGCTATAGCCATAAAACTCCAGGCGCTCGTTAGTGTGAGTTGTTTCTATAGTCACCAGAACTCCATACAAAATACTAGTGGCCCCAGCCAGGCCCAGGTGGTAGCTTGTGCCACTTAAATTAGGTGTCTACATAAGGGTTAAAAAGGTAACATTTGTTCTTCTTAGTACTTATTTTGAATTTTAAATTAATTTTAATATTGAAATAACTTGTCATTGTTGCAGGCTGTTATGTATACCGTTTTTGTATATAAATAATATTGTTAAAGTTTTCGGTTTCGGTTTTTAGGCATTTAAAACCGCGGTTTCGATTTCGATTAAAACCTAACAGCAATCCCTACATATTAAGTCCACTTATAATAAAAAGTTCTAATTCAAGGATTTCGGCACAGCTGATTGTAGCGTTCCTGCTTGTTTAAAAACTTAAATCAATTCAAAAACACATACAAATTTAATATACAAAAAAACAGTAGCCGTTATTTCCTGTTTAAAACTGATTTTATACAGTTAAACAAATTTAAATAATATCCTAAAATCCAGTAGCAGTTTCGCAAAAAAAAATTTACAGTTTTAATGGACTTTTAAAAAAAGTGCAAAAAATTAAGTTATAAAACCTTTTATAAATGTAAAAACCAAACAAATCAAAAATATCATTTCATTTCTAAATGTATTTGAATGTTTTTTTCAGAATCATCCTCCAAATAACTCTTAATAGATTTCTTCACATTTAAAAGTTTATGTAGAAAAAGTCAGAGAAAAATTTATGAAATATTATAAAATCTATAATGTTGGGTGAAAATTGTGCGTGTTATTTAATATATGAATGTTTAAAGTCTTTAGTTTTATATTATAACTATAGACATATGCCCCCGGGCACGCCCACTTAAATTGCGTGCCGGTTTTTTTGTTTTTTTTTTGTTTTTTTTCTTTTTAACAATTTTGCTCGATGGCTGTTTCTTTAAGATACCAAAAGCATTTATTATCGTCGTCCCCCATTATCATCAACAGCCAGAGCAGCAACAACAAGAACAGCAACATCATCAGTAAGAGCAGAAGTAGCATCATAATTTCATGCTGTTGATATTTTTTATGGGTTTTTTGTTTTTGTTGCTGTTCATTCAACGTATTGCTGTTGTATATGTTGAGCAATTAAATTTGCATTTGTTGTTAAAAGAGAAAAAGTTATAAATTGTATAAAAGATTCATATACAATATTTTATTTAATAGTTTTTTTTTATGTTTTTTTGTGCAAGACCACTAACAAAAACCTCATATTAAAATCGGAAAAAGTCTTCTGGCATAATTCTGTTATTGCAGTGCGTAGGAAACATTTATCACTGCAAAATAAAAGTAAAATATGAAAAAATACCCCCGACGCAACACAACAACTAAAATTGAGATCTTGGGATGATCAGATGCAGAGTCATTAGTGGTATTTAGGTACCAATAGTAGAATTTTTAAATTGAGTGAATTACATATTAAAAGTTCTGTAATGTGAAATAGTTCAAAATGGAGTTTGTCTAGATAAACTTTGTATAATAAAACTTCTGCTAATGTTGCTTCCTTTGGGCCTGCAGTCAAAAGTATAACCAATAACTCAACCTAATCTGGACCTTATAATCACAGATGATGGAAAATAGATTACAGACAAGTGTTTGCAGTACAAAAAATATCGAAATTAGAGACTTTTTGATCAATATAAAATACTGAATTTAGGGCAATTTCGATTTCTCTATTTCACACAATTACTTTTGTCCATACAATAACCAAATGTGGAGTTTAGAAAAAGCTTTTTTTTAAATTCCCTAAACCCGCGAAACTTTACGCTTGTCTGCAGGAAAGAAACCAGTCTCTCGCTGAGAGACTAGCTCACTTCACTGATAGAAAAATGCATCTTCATATTGATGATGCCCTAATATCAGAATTGTGACATCAATGTTACTACAACTGGCATCAATGATGCAAAAAGTAACATGAATCCAATGACTAACGTCTTCGTACAATTTTGTCATTTTTTAAATGTCATCTATTTTACGACTATAGTGACATCAATATGATGCCACATTTTGTATATTATTTTCTTGATTACAATGTATTATAAGAAGCAAAAATTCCTATATTCTATTTTTTAAAATCATTTAGTTTTATGTAGCCGCAATAAAGCGAGGTAGCATAAATGAAACGAAAATCCAAGTGAATCATGAAAATGATTTTCGCAAAATTATTAACAAATTTGAGGCACTTAAAAAAAGTTTTTATACATACCAACTCAAGAGCAGTAAAGGTCTCCAGGTGGTGATCAAGGGAATTGATTCATGCGTAGACCCAGAGGAAATTAAAACTTTCTTAGAAGAAAAAGGCTTCAAGATTAAACACGTGGTAAATATTAGAAATAGAGACAAAAATCCAAAACCACTATTTCGAGTAGAATTAGAGCCCGGCGACATTAAGTTAAAAAAAAACGAAACGCATCCCATTTATAGTTTAAAATATATTCTACACAGAAAAATCACAATTGAGGAGCCGCACAAAAAAAATGGACCTGTTCAGTGCTTAAACTGCCAAGAATTTGGCCATACAAAGGCATACTGCTACTTACCCCCTGTTTGCGTAGTATGTGGTGAGTTACACGGTACAGTTTCTTGCGATAAGTCTAAAACCGACCCCAACGTAAAAAAATGTAGCAACTGTGGCGGTAATCACACTGCCAATTATAGAGGATGCCCTGTATATAATATCGTCAAGCAGACGGTTGGACCGAAAACAAATGCCCCTCAAATGCAGGTTGCAAATCAAGTTATCACAAATGCAATTCAAGCCCCCCAGTCTAGTAATAACAGAACCTCTTATGCTAACGTCCTAAAATCAAAACATGAGCCAATGCAAGGTGCCTCGCCAAGTAATGATGAAACTCCAGTTTCTAATTTAAGTCGTTTAGAAAAAACCATGGAAACATTAGTGCAAACAGTTAATAATTTTACGAACACAATGGGTAATATGATGCAGGAAATTCTAAGAATGCAATCGATGTTATTGCAAGCTGTACTTAACAAGCCATGAACTGTATAAAAATTTGTTTTTGGAACGCAAACGGCATCCGCCAACATAAAAATGAACTAGAATACTTTCTTAAAAATAAACAAATTGATGTCATGATGGTTTCTGAAACTCATTTGACCTCAAAAAATACGTTTAAAATAAATGGATATATACTATATGATACAAAGGACCCTCGAGATAGAGCTTGTGGAGGTTCTGCCATTTTAATAAAAACCAGAGTCAAACACTACCTAATGGGTGATCATCGTGAAGATTATCTCCAAGCAACAAACATTTGCGTTGAAGAATTAAATAGAAACGTAGTAATCTCATCGTTATACTCCCCACCTAGATATTCAATATCAGAAGGCCAATATTATAAATATTTTAAATCATTAGGACCCTGTTTCCTGGCCGCTGGCGATTATAACGCTAAACATACCTTCTGGGGGTCCCGACTTATAACACCAAAGGGTCGTGTTCTATTTAATACTATTACTAAAATGGATTTGAATGTGATAGCGAGCGGACAACCAACATATTGGCCTACTGATCAGCAAAAAATACCAGATGTCATCGATTTTGGCGTGGTTAAAAACATCCCCTTAGAAACGATTTATGTTGAAGCTTCCTTAGAATTATCTTCCGACCACACACCAACAATTGTTACTTTAATGAACCCCAATAGAACTGTATCTCCAACTGGTTACTTAGCGACGCCAGCTACACAAATCAATTGGCTAAAATATAAAAAATATCTCAGCACCCATTGCACAGAAAATATTCCGCTTAGTACACCGGAATACGTAGATCGCGCTATTATTAATTTTGACAGTTTTCTGAAGCTAGCTGTACAACATTCCAATATTACCCCAAAAAAAACTAAAAATACTAAAATTTATTCCACAGATGTTGAGCGTCTCCTTATCTCGGTATACATCTGGATCGGCGATTAACGTGGAAATGCCATATAGAGGCAAAATTAACTCAAATGAAACTAAAAGCCATTCAAATTCATTGGCTTATTGGTAGAAACTCTGTCCTTAGTCTCGACTGCAAACTTCTTCTTTACAACTCCATCTTAAAGCCAATCTGGTGCTATGGTATTCAGTTATGGGGCACTGCCTCGGCCTCTAATATAGAAAAAATTCAAAGACGCCAAAATAAAATTCTTCGAATAATCACAGCTGCCCCTTGGTATGTAAAAAACTCAAATATTCACAAGGATCTCAATGTTCCATTAGTCAAAACTATGATTACGAAATATGCAGTAAAATACTTAAAAAGGCTCGAATTGCATCCAAACCCACTAGCACGAAATATTTTAAATGATAGCGGCCACACTCGCTTAAGAAGAAGAGACACTGCAGCACTTATCCAATTAGATGAGCGACAAACACCTCGATAAGTGAACAGAACCCGTGATGAAGAAAATTTTTGTCTGGCACTGGCAGGACATAAAATAAAGTATTAGGTTAAGATTTGATTAATTATTGTTAGTTCATATTTAAATGTATGAAGATTCAATAAATAATATTGAGAAAAAAAAAAAAAAAAAAAAAATTTCTGTGATGCCGATGTGTCATCCCATTGATGACATAATTTCATTTTGACCATGATGACACTTTGGCCAAGTGATGTTAAGGTTGACATCACAATGATGACAAGTGTCATGGGGTCAAAAACGAAGACACTTGTCATAGTACTGATGTCAAAATACATCAGCGTTATGACGCCTTTTCTATCCGTGTACTAGCTAGCCTACCGGGGAATATTATTAAACACATAATACTTTATGATCCATGCTTAATATACGAAATATAATTGCACAAATTTCATGAAACTTAGGGCTTACAAATCAGAGCAAGTTAAACTCTATTTTTGGTTTAAAATGTGATTAAACCAACAAATTTATAAATCAGTAAACATATAAACCATCTTTAAACGCATACAATTGGGAGTTTAAACTACCAATGCAGAGCATATCGTCAGTTCAGAATTGGTTTCGCGCATATCATGGTTAAATTACCACATTACGCGCCAAACCAGTTCTGAGCTGACGATATGAATTTAACAAGATTTATCGTAGTGCTGCCACATGTAATTTTTTAACTACATATAATACATGGGAGACTGATTTACAGTTGTTGAGTTTAAACTACATACAAATTCAAGTTTAGTTAAATTTAACCAACGTTTTAGCTTTCACTAATTTATTAGCCATTAATGTTTAAAGATCATTTCTGGCATATGGCCTCCGCAACAGCGCCTCATGAACGCCATCATGTCGATCCAATTTCGCACCACTTTTTCGAGCATACCCGAATTATTTTGTCAATAGAACGTCGAATAATGGCTTCTAAATGATCAATTGTTGATCAGCATAGCGCATCGTATCCCCACAAAAATTAGTCAAATAGTGTGAAATCACACGAACAAGGTGGCCAACTCACAGGTCTATTTCTTGAGATAATTTAGTCACCAAACGTTTGACTTAACAAAATTATATTTTCACGCGCTGTGTGCCACGTTGTGCCGTCTTGTTGAAACTATTTCTTCTCCAAATGATTTACAATTCCATAAGGGATAAAATAATTATCGATCAGTTGGCTGTAGCGGTCGCCATTCACGGTTTTAAAGACAAATGGGCAGATGAGCCTTTGACATGTTAACCTTACCAAACAGTGATTTTTTCAATTTTGATTTCAATTTATTTATAAAAGTCTTTGGATTTACAAATCATCCTTACATACTACTCACTTATATTAAATTTATCAAATTAGTTTTAAGCTTTTCTTTAGAATATAATGATGTTTTAAAAGTCTTAAGAGAATAGTACTCTCTCCAAAACGACAATTCCGCTTGTTTGCTGAAGGTGGTTTGACGATAATAACCTAGTTCAATTTCCAGTTGATTTTTAACCCATTCCCGCATCACACCACGCAATTAATGGTCCGCTGGGTTTAAGTCTTGCACCAGTTGCATCTTATGTGGATTTAAGCCAAGATCTTGCCTCAAAACTATACAACTAATGGACCGAGTTGCTGAGCACAGCGTTCGATCCATAAATTCGAGTCCTCTGTCATATTCACGTCTACAACAGCGATGGCTCGATTTTGATGAGTATTATTCAAAAAAGTGAATGTGGTCATAGTATTGCGTATAAGCTGCTCTGAATGACGATTATGTCCACCAACTGCACGAAGTGCATTTATAAGTTTGACGAACAGAGCGCGAGCTTTGGAAATAAATTTTCACGATTTGTAAACGTTGTTGTACCGTAAGTCTTTGCATAGTGATGCGCCTAAAAAAAGTGAAACACATTTCATTAGTATCAGTGCTCGTTTTACAGTTATCCCTACTGGAAGATCTATACGTTTAAAAAAATCACCCTTTACTTCCAGGAATTACGTAAGTTCGAGCTTAAATCGTTATAAATAAAAAGTCGAAAAATATATTCTCTTCAATCAACTGGAATTGCACCTCAAAGAGTTAAATAAGTTCATGAGGGATGAGAGAGTGCAGCTTAAAATAAGTTGGCTTCATTTAATATTTGAAAAAATAAAATCAAGGGTTCCACTTTCTTGTAATGTTCTATGTTAAGATATATTTATACCTATCAGTAGGAAAAATGCCGAAGTTTTATTTCAAATGTTTTAAGCCCGAAATTCCGATTTTCCTATGTCGATCCAGTATTCCCAACCCTACAGCTGTCTTGAATCCAATCAAGTGCCAGGAAAGTAAGTATCTCGCATGGTTGTGAATTACTTGCCAGCTGTAATTTATACATAAAACATGGTGAGGAATGTCTGTTCAAGGACTGATCACCTTCAGATGTGTATTAGATAAATGGGAGTTTCTACAAATAGACAGGTGCTAATTAAAATTGTTGCTCCATTATGATGCTACTTCTGCGTTTCTTCGTTACTGAAGCTATTTGACTATCAAATCATAAGCTTAAACTGAATATGGCTAACGTCTCGGTGGCCTAAGCACCGGGAGATATATATAGCGACAACCAGCCGCCTTTGTGTATGAGCGCTACCAACACAGACTGGTAGAAATTATACGGTGTAATTAAACAGAATTATACAGTCTTCCCTTGTTAAAAAGGTGGAGTTTTCCAGCTACCTCTGCGGTTTTGAATCAAGCAGTATCTGTGGAATAGCAACAACACAGGACAATCGGACAGCAGCCTAACTTCCCCTTAAATTGGAAAATCATACTGTGAAGCTGAATCTTTAAGATCTCCCTTCCCCTGACTTTGGTCCCTAATCACAGCTTTAAAGGAGCCCCAATGGAGCCAATGGTCTGCGTAAACCGAGGTTCCCGGGGTTACTTACTATCTGGTAACTGATAGGAGTTTTATTCAGCCGCAATTTCAAGAGATCGCTTAATGTTGAACTCTGCCGAATTCTAGGTATTAAGTGCACCCAATTTCCCTGGATAATTATACACCAAAAAGTGAAAAATTCTTAGGATGTTACCCTACATACAACCGGGATACACTGGGATACCTGAACTCCACACCAGGTTACGAGCAAAAAATCATCAGTTTTGAGATCTTCCTTCCCACATTGTGTCTTTGAGGCACAACCCTATATTATCTACTTAGACCAAGCCAATAACTATTGCAAGAGTTATATTAATCCCCGAAGCTTAATAGTTCTCGTGATACTAAACAATTTTAAAGATGTTCCCCCAAGAGCAGGGCTTTTGAAGGTCCCACTTTAATCTTGAAAACATCTGCTGATTTAAAGCATTACAAATTGATCTTGTTTATAATAAATTCTGTTAAAAAGTACTTTTATTTTCAAACGTTGGTATTTTTTCACATAATTTTACTTCCATCTCCGTTGCCTTAAATGAATTATACCTACAATCACATTTAGAATACAAAATTCGTACTGCTTCATAATGCGGTTGTTTTTCCATATGCGATTTCTTCGATTAACTGCAAAAATGTTTAATGATAGGGTTTTTGATCGTTTTTATTTTCGTTTTGTCAGAGCAATTATATAAAAATCAAAAAAGAAATATATAAAATGAATAAAACAAAAGGAAACAAATGATAGAACAGTTAAGGAAATCATCAATGGTCTAAACGAAAATGCTTAACTTTAATGACATAACTACAGTGTTTGCAAAGAAATATTTCAAAGACGAACATTTCGAAAAAACAAAAATAAATGAATTATTAAATGTGAACGAGTGGTTAACTGACAGTCAGAAATGGGGGAGATTTACAACAGAGCAACAAATATTAATGCTAAGTTCTCAAATCGCTTCCTATTTCCAGTTGTATGAGAAACCTTTAAAATATTTTCTAAATTCATCAATAAATTGATAATTCGAACTTAACGAAACTGTTTTCGTAGCGATAATGACGCGCTATGTTAGCTCGAAAATAATGTTAAAAATTCTTTGCAGGAATGTAAAAAATCGAAACATTTACTGAGTTTTTTCGCTTTGTATGGAAAAACGAAAATGTTCATATTTAATCGGTGTTCGAAAATAAGCAATTTATAATGTTCTTTAGTGTTCGGTACAGTAGAAATATGGAAAACACAAACGCTGATAGTGTTTGCGTAGTAAATACCTTAAAAAATATTTCTTTGTTTGTGAACTTTGTACACAAAATAATACTCTACTGGGGTCAAATTACCGCATACGATTTTGAGCAAATTTTATCGAAATTTTTTATTTTGGTATCATGACTCTTGATATCGAATGATATGTATCGTAATTTCAGATGATAGCATTCGATATCGAGTAACCAAAGACATTACATCTCTCGAGTTTTCATTCGATACGTGAGTGTCTATCGAATGCAGAAAAATACGATAGGTTACTCGATACGATAGCTTACTCGATATCGTATGCGGATGAAAACATATCATTGGGTTCGGTTTTTCGTTGTAAACCACAAACTTCGTTGTGTTTAATTTGGCACGGTAATAATTGTCCGATGCAGTTGCGCTCAGCGCCTTTTTGGCAGATACAACAAATTTGTAAATAAAATAAAATCAATATGTGTTTTTAACGAATAAAAAAAACAAACTGCCAACAATACATACTTTTTGTGCTGTGATCGTGCAAATTGTCAAGCAACTACAACAATTCTAATAAGAAGCGTTGCTAAAAAAAAATTTTCAATGCAAAGAAAAACACTAACGAATTTTAAAATGTGTATATAGAGAATCACTATAGTTGCTCTGTTTTATAACAAACAAACAGAACACTAAATTACATACTCAGCGGTAACTTGAATGAGTAAAGAGGCCTAATAGAACCCTTGATTTTTTTTATATTTTTTAAATCCCGAAGCTAATCACACGAAGCTCTACGTTTGTCTGCAGGTACCAGAGTCTCTAGCGGGAATCGACCCGCAACTCCAGCGCTGATAGACTAGCTCACTACCAGCTAGCCTACCGGGGCAGTCACAAGCCCTTCTCGCAGTCACAGGTTGTCATTGGGAGTAAGCCCTTCCACACTGCCTTTAATATCAACTTCGATCCCTTCCCAAAGAAGGGAGTTAGGAAGGTCACTAAAAATAAATATTAAAAAAAAAACTGAACAACAAGGGAGAAAGGAACTCACTTCTTAAAGAAGGGAGAAGCGAATGTGTACTGAATAAATTTGAAGGTCTTTCAAAAATAAGTGTATACCTTCTAGAAGGCATACTTTAAAAAGGAGTATAGAGGCCTTCAAAAAGGCCGGCCACTTGCGGTCCTTTTAATATTTACCGCTGGGTATACTTCCTTTATAATACACAAATGTTAAAAAAATACCCAGCGGAAAAACTCAGAAGACCTTCTTACTTCAGGCCTTTTTTTAAAAGGTCTACTTTAAAATTTTTTTGATTCAATTACTATTCTTATCTAACTGTTAAAAAGGTCTCATAGAAGGCCTCGGCTCTTTCGTATAAACGATAAGATAAAAATTCCATATTCGCTTCTATGAGAAGGGTGTAGAGAAGGAGAAACATTTTTTGCAAAATAATTATTTTTTTTTTATCCCAATATTGTTCTTATGTAACTGCTAAAGAAGCGAGAGCGGAAGGCCTAATCCGTAATGACAACATTTGTGCATAAAGATATGAGATGGAATGGAGCGAGCAGGCCTTGTACAGAGGTCTTCTAGAAGGCATCCATACTCCTTTTTTCCCGCTGGCTGCTTAGTTATCATTTCTGGGTGTGTGTATGTACCGTACGCTAAATAATGTTCTATTTATTTTCGAACACTGCTTTGAATGACATAACGTAGACAGGAATGGGGGGGGGCGATTAAGAGCAGATTAGCAAGTTTTAACATTAATTACTTCTAGGGAGCTGTATATAGAATTTAATTTATTTTCATTTAGTACAATAATCTTTATTTGATCTAATAGAAATCATAGCAGGTTGTTTCCAACAATTACTAACACATATTAAAGCATTCAACTTAAAAAAAATACATAAAACATTGTTTTAGTTTTTCAACAGGTAATTATAAAAGAAAAACAGTTCACAGGAAATTACAGTAACTGGCACAGTAGTGTCATCTGATATGTTTAATAAAGCAAATAATTATGAGTAGTAAATTTTAGTTTTACCCCGACAAACCTTTAAATTACAAATAAATAAACACAACATTAAAAAACTCATGTCGCAAATTAAAAGCTCATATTACATAATAATCATAATAATTTGCTATTCTTGTCCAAAGTAAACAGTTCTGCAACAATGAAATGAACATAATATTTTAAATGCAAAAAAAAGTACTACAAAAATAAACTAATAAAAAATATATGCAAAGAAACCCTTTAATTTAAAATTGCTAATAAAAACTTCCGTAACGGATGTAGTAGCAGCAGCCTACAACAAAATACCAATAATTCATGTGTAACTCCACTCCATTCCACACTCACACGTTGTCAATAAAATTTCATTAAAGGTGTTAAGTGTCATCTAAAAAAGAGCGAAAAAAACGAGCGACAAAATCACGTGCTTGTTAACACAATCAAAAAACAAAAAGGATAAGAAATCAGATACTTTAACATTCTAAAGATACTTTAATATTAAAATTTCATAAAAAAAAAAAAAAAAAAAAAAAAAAAAAAAAAAAAAAAAAAATCTAAACGCACACCCACCACAATCTGTTGTTCACCGATGAATGAAAGAAAAAAAATTTAAATTCTTAACAAGAAAAAAAATATTAAATGTGCGCCAAAATTTGTTTTTGAACCACAACTCGTGACAAAAAAGCCTGATACGAACGTTCAAATTTACAAATGTAGTTGTGAGTACTTAGAATCTTAGGCAGCCGTTATCCAATGCACTTTGCTACTTTGGCAATCATCAGGCAACATACTTATACAAGCAGACCTCTAAAGGAATTTGTCGTTAATTTGTCAAGCAAACTAAAATACCTCTAGATTTGTTTACGGTTCACTGTCATATCCCTAGGGGAAAGGTAGTTGACACCAAACTTGTCACGTGACAGTTCTAAAGTGATAGGGAATGGTTTTAGTTCTAACACTTTATTAGCAGGGAACTTGTCGTTTTAACATGGCAATGTCCTAAGAGGGGGTTAGCTGGCACTGTGTAACAGGTCACTGAAATTACCTAAAGCTTAACAAAATTTGTACTGACTTCTAATATATAATTATCTAATATTAATTTCCCTTTTTTGCAATTTCTTACAGATCTAGCACAAATATTTGAAGCTTCGAAAGCTCTTTAAAGCCCTAATGCATTGTAAACAATCTTGAACACAATGATTTTGTTCAAAATGCAAGCTTCATTTATGCTGCTCTAGATATAAAAATTGTTTTTTTTTGATTATCATAAACAAAACTAAATATATTTAATTTGTTTCATTAGTTTTAGTTTTCAATATAAACTAACAAAGAGAAATCCCCATAAATTAAATGTGTTTTTATTACTACAGTATTCCACGGATAATTACCTCGCCAAAAATGCCAATATTTTTGGGTAATTATGCGGGGTAAGCATTTAAACGAATACGCTTAAATACCTCGTTGAGGTAATTATAAGAATACGTTTAACTACCTCATTGAGGTAATTAAGCGAATACGTTTAAATACCACAGTGAGGTAATTAAACGTATTTATTTACAAGATACCTTAACTTTGATGTATGAAAAAAAGTTGACAGGAATTTTTACATGTACATATCAGCTAAATCTAAAGAGATAACAATAAAAAGCAATGGGATTGCTGTATTTTTAACTGTAATGCTTTTTGAGAAGTTTTGTCATATCCTACTTACAAAAGCGTACTCATACATATTTACAAACTTATGATCAGGGAAACCGTAAATACGGAATTGCATGGTTTTTCTTGTGCGACCAATGAAGACAGCAACAATATATGTATCCGTTTAGAGCTTGTTATGAATTTTGGTATTGATCTTTTTGTGAATAATTTGCATATTTTAGCTATTGCTGCATTTTTATTGCATATATCACGTTTTTAAAGCATATTTTTATACATGGTCAGCAAATAAAAAAATTCCTTAAAATTCTGGTTAACAGATGAATTTTCTGTTGCTTTAATTTTGCCATCTACATTTAATTTTCACTCTACAATTGTAAGTCAAAGAAAGTTTTTGTGAAGATAAATGTTTTTCAACACTTTTAATTTTTATTTATATGCAAAAATTAAGAAAAAAGCCATTATATAAATGTTTGCTAATATGTACATTGAAATTTTAACGCATCGTATAGTAAACCGATCGAATCAGAAACAATTTTTAATGTGATCTTTTCGTGTCCGTCCGTCCATCTGGCTGGTCGTCTGTCCATGTAAACCTTGTGCGGAAAGTAAAAGTAGCAGTTATTAGATAATTTGATAAAATTTGGTAAATAAGTTTTAATTGTCATAAGAACGAAACATATGTAAATTGTGAGAATCGGTCTATAATATCACATAGTCCCCATGCAAACTTCTTTCTTTTTGTCCATAAACCATTTAATCATGTTCGCATTAAGATTAAATTTGGCCCAAAATATCTTACAGCAAATTAACTATTGTTGAATCGGTGCAGATTTAAACATACAGCTTTCATTCAAATTTTAATCCCTAAAATATTCAAGCTATTTTATCCTTTTAAATGTTTGTTTTTTTTGTTATTTAAAATTTAGCGACCTTTCCTTTTATCCCTTTAAGACAAAATATCTCACATATTTGGTGTTTCTAGATATTAGTCAGCACCTCATAACGTAACTTTATTCTGGTGAGCACAGAATACATTTTATTTTAATGCAAATATGAAATTGTGGAAAATTTTGCTTTCAAATAAGCCATATTTTGTTACTTTTGTGTTACTTGCTGTGTTGTTGTCAAATAGTACTGAGGCAATTAAACGAGTGAAATTTAGGTGTAATTTTGTTTTTGGATTTTATTTTTTAAGGCAATTACCCGAATTGGGTAATTAAGCGTAAGGCAATTAAACGTGGATTTTTGTTTCAAAAATGGAAGAAAAAAAACGGGGATTTAAAACTCAACGTAAATAACCGAGAGAGGCATTTAAGCGTGGGGTAATTAACCGGGTTATACTGTAGATGCCCAAGGGTGCCTCAAGGTACTACTTGATGTTTTCTCACCTGGAACCTAAACGACTAATTTTACGGGCCTTAAAATATTTTTTTTTAATTCAGAGGAACAAAAATACCATAAAATAATTATTTTCATAATATATTCCCATTTATTCTGAAAGTTGGCATTAGAGGGTTAAGACTTATTTAACGTTTGTAGTAGGGAAATGACAGCACTGATTTAATTTCACATTATGCATGACCTCCCTGAGGGGTTTTAAGCAATAACCAGCTTTTTGCGAGTTTCAATCAGCTTTTAGCGATCGAAAGCTTCAGACTAGCTGACGGCAATAAAAGTGTACTATCAGCCAATAGTTATTATAGACTCATAATCCTGGTCCCTAGAACAAATGATTAGTACAAACCCAAAGAAACACAAAAATTTAGTTCAATATCCTCACAAACATTCAATTTAATATGGCTGGTGAAAGTTTTACAATACATTACACTACATACAACATTAATTTAACTTTTGTTTCAGAATCCTTAAAATTATTGTATCAGTTCTGGAATGTTTATTACACACATAAGAGATACAGTTGTATCTAGTACGATTACGTTTCTTACAATATTTTAAGGTTATGGTTTTACAAGTAACCAAAAATATTTGTAAACTAGAGGCCAGCAGAAAGATCACTTACAAATCATTTAAATTTATTAAATTTGTATACCCTTCACCGCAAGTAGAAAAGAATATATTTCTACAATATTGATGTCTGTCCGCCGTCTGTTGAAATGGGGTTTCTGAAGGGCCCAGATATGATGGGAATTTCTTTGTTATATATTTATGTCACATATGCTTTCTAAAATTTTTCTATTGCAATTCAGGCTGAACGGTCTACAAATAGATGAGATATAAGCAAAAAACTACGAATGCCTCTAATTTGTATCCATACATCTCTTGTTGTTGTTTTACGACAATCGACAAAATGTGGGCGGGACTGACGAAGTGGTCTGGAACAAAATGGTTTTATTAATATTCAAAGAACGGTATTTATATAACTTTCTGTTCTTATCGCACCATGGTGAAGGGTATATAGGATTCGGCATAGTCGAATACATTATATTCAATATAATATTCTTACTTTTTAAAAATGGCTAGTTTTATTTCTTTTAAGGAATATAGGGATATATTTTAAAGAAAATTAGTCTTCCTAAAAACTCCAATTCTTAAAGATTTTATTCTTTTGCCAACTGCCAAAAATAACATCTTCTACAGAGACACGAGCTGTAGCCAAAGCCAAACAAAACATCTCCTAAACAAATAATTACAAAAAAAAACCCTCTTATATCATCCAGCAGCAGCAATGAAAAACTCTCTTTCTCTTAATCAAACAAAAGTTATTGTTCAAATGTCTTCTGTAGGAAGGAACACAATTTCTTTCACCTACAATCCCACCTGAGCTAAATGGAAGAAAATAGAAAACCAAAAAAAAAAAAAAAAGAAAACTAAAATCTGATTTGTTTAAAGATTTTGTGTTTTTAATTCACTTAGAAATGTGGATGCTACATTTTGTTGCGTATGCGTGTGCCAGTTTGTATGCATTTATACTTAGATAATAGAAATTCTCTCCAGCTTGTTTCTTGTCAGCTGTTTCTACTTTTGTTAAATGAAATTCGTTCTTTTGTTTTGGAAACAAAAAAAAAAAATCTGATGATTTTGAGCGCCAGATCCTTCTATCCCGTATTTACCCATAAGGATATTTGTAAAGGAAGAAAATTTTTATTTATTTTAAAATATAGCGGCTGTGTTATAGGTTTTGTTTTTTGCAAGAAGAAATTAAGAAGAGCAAAAAGAAAAGAAAAAATTCAGAAATAGTTTGTAAAATTTTCATGTTTTGAAAAAAATTAAGGATTTGCAATTTATTTTTAGCTTTTAAACTATCTGAGAACTTAAAAGGCTAAGGTTGCATATATTGTAGCCAGGGCTACCACTTATCAACTAAAGTAGCAGTTTGACACCTTTTTGGCGTTCTGCGAACTTTTGTGAGACTATCTCAACTCATCGAATTTTGCGTCTTTTTAATTTTGTGGCGACCTTTTTTTCTCGCTTTTAAACGCAAAAATCATCAAAATTAAGAACACATTGCCACATTGCCATGGCTAAATTTTAAGCTAAGGTCACAATATCGGCGCACATTATTCCACAATCTACGAAGTTGTTTTAGCTATCACATTATTGTCGCACATTGTGACAAACGGTACAATATAATTACACTATCGTGTCTAATTTTTGTTTATTTTTTTAATATTAAAGCATAGCTTTAATATTTTTAAACAATCCATGTTTACCTTAAAAAAAAAATAATAATACATCTGGGGCCAAATGACGGTATTCGATATCGATCGAAATTTCCATTCAAATTGTATTGTAATTTTGATCGATGTTTAATGCCGTAATTTGGCCCCTGGTAAATTTTAACAAATTTCGTAGAAATGTAAGCAAAATTTCCCATAAAAGTAAATTTTAGCAAAATTTCCTATCAAAAGTAAATTTTTAATTTACAAGATTTTGGTAGTCGTGCTTAATTCTTAATTTTTATTCTTCATAAAAACACTAAAATTTATTGTTGAAGGGATAAGCTATTCCTATGCGCATTTCACTGGTTGTTTAGGCCAGATCGTCAGGAAACTTCATCCAAAGATTTTAGAAAAACTTAAGATATCAAACAAGTAAAACTGTCAAGCGAATAAGAATTATAAGCATAAGTCCTACTTGTAACCATATCGAAGCGTTAACGAAAATAACAACAATAAACAGTTAGTTTATCTTTTCTTACATTCCCCACTACAATTGGTTGGAACTCTTCCAACATTAATTGTAGTTGTAAGCAAAATTTAGCAAAATTACCTATAAAAAGTAAATTTTAACAAAATTTCCTATAAAAAGTAAATTTTAACAAAATTTCCTGTGAAAATTAAATTATAAAAAAATTTCCTGCAAAAAGTAAATTTTAGCCAAATATCCTAAAAATGGTAAATTTTAATAAATAGTCCACTTAGATCGGCGCTAGGGTTTTTTCCCGGGATTTCCCGTCCCGGGAATTTCAATTATTTTATTTCCCGTTTTCCCGGGATTTTTCTTGCGGGATCCCGGGAAATAAAAAATTCCTCATAATTTCAGAAAATAGCTATTTATACTTTGAAATTTAGTTTTCTATTCTCTAAAAATTGGATGGGTTGTGGATTAGATCAATAACAAGAAGTGAGTACATGTATTTAAATCAATAATTTAAATTTAAATCAATTTAAATCAAAATCAATAAATCTACTAAAAGCAGAATGGGCAGTGCAACAGTCGATAATTATTACATTTAGTGAAGTGAAGAGTTAATAAAGTACATTAATTCAAAATAAGATGCAGGCAGTAAAGTTTCATTGTCCATGAACAAGTCTTAAAAATAGGAGATACCTAAACATATCGCTCCTTTATTGCAACATAGTCATATCTACAAAAACAAACGATCTTGGCAAAATGCGATTAAAGTTTTCAAAATGTACTGACTTAAAGATATATTTTGCTATCACTTCGGTTCGGTTTGAGATATGACTAAGATGCAATGAAGGAGCGATATGTTTATTTGGTGATAAACACAAATTTTCAATTTCAATTTGTGTTGGTTTATATACCCTTGAAGTGCGGGGAAACCGAAATAAAATAACATTTTGGAAACTCGTGTAAGATACTACAACATACAACTTGAAAAACACATTGTCCCAAAGATTACAAATGGATCTATTGAAATTAAAAGGTTTGTAAGAACCAGTCCAGTTGATGCTATTTTTGCATCAACCTTGACATACATTTGACTGATATAGACGTTGTTTATAAAAAAGAAAAAATTGTTTCTGATTGTGAATCCGAAGCATGCTACAACGTTTCACTTTTAACTATTTGTCCAACCTCGGTAAAAAATGAACGAAATTTTTCGGAAACATGATAATTAGTAAATAAAATCAGGAATATACTTTTTGACGACTTACTAAGCGCTTTGAGTGTGTCCGAAAGTTATTTCCTAAGCCGTTAAAAAATGTTATATATTTCTTTAAAATATTTTATCTATTTTATTAATTTACTTTTTGATCTCATATCTTGAGAACCTTAATTTTATTTTGTTTTTATTATTGTTTTATGAATTAAATTGTTATGTTTATGGTTTCTTTTTATCTTGTATCCAGAGCATAATAATACTGAATAAAAGCATAATAATAGGGAATAAATGAGGTAATAATAATTCAAGTTCCTATTTCAATCTTCAATTAATTTTTTAGTATTGAACCATTTCTTTTACTTTCTTTGTAAACAAGTTCTCTTATGTTTTTTTATAAAAGTTTTTTTCATTAATTAATAACAAAATTTACTTTGTCTTATTTATATGGAGCGGGATCCCGGGAAATTTAAAAAAAATTCCCGCTTTCCCGGGAATCGAAAAAGTCCAGGGAAAAAAACTCTAATCGGCGCACAAATGACGTTTGAATAGAGTTTAACGTCAAGCTTAATCATTCCTCTAAACTTTTGGAATTTGATAATATTTCAAAATCTTTTAATTGTTTTAATTTCTACAATAAAAAGTAGTCTCTTGTAGAGCTGCATACCAAACACTTTAGTAGTAAACTTTGACGAATAATCTATTTATCGGCAAGATTTCGGAAACAAATATAAAAATAGTGTATTTAGGGTCATATTTCTTCTTTGGGAAATCCTCTCACGTAGACAAAGTAGTAGAGTTTGTTCGAAACAGCTATTTGATTTCCCAATTATGTTGAACACAAATTCTTAAATTGCTTTAGATTTCAATAATGCCACAGTATCACTTGAAAACTTATTAACTGCAATATAGAGCCCAACAATAAAATAAGGATAAATTGACGATTTTTACAGATATAAAAAAACGGTAGGCCGGGGGGAAAACCCGGTTTCCTAAAAAACGGAAATGTACCCAAAGCCTGGTTTTTCGGTTAATCGGTTAACCGAAATTGAAAACACTGTAGATAACTAAAATGCATAAAAATGTTTTGTTGTTTCAGTTCTATTAAAAATATTTTTTTACAAATATGGGGCAAAACTATTTACAACAGTTGAGTTTTGTTACTGAAAACCAGTGTTGCAAACGCTTTTTAGCAATCACCCGAACTGAACGTTGAAAATAGCTTCAATCGTTTATTATTATCAATTTTGCATTCAATATTTGTCACACTAAATAAACACAAGCTTTAAATGTAAAATCGAGCGGGGTTTACTACAGGTGATCTTAAAATCCCTTCTGATAATTTTTTTTAAATCTTTATAGTGTGTCAAATTTTTTTTTTATCTTTGTTTCTGTTTTTGGCAATAATTTTAGAAAACGAATTGCTTGTGGTTTTTGTACGAGTTGTACTTGTTGTTTTACCGAGATTACCTGCAATGAATTGGCCCGTGTAAAATCAAGATATTATATTGTTCCATTGAAATACATCAATGCAAAAAATTTACAAGGAAGACTTACAGCCTTAGGGCCTACTTCATGATGGATCTTAACTACTGGGTGAAAAGCAATGAGTTTACCAATCGCCCACGTGATAGTAATCAGCACACCCATGTAGAAATATCGCTGCTTTTGAAAAAATACTAACAGTATCTGTTGAGCAGCAACAGCACCTAGGAATAGTCCTACCTCTGGACAAACTCTCACAAAAGTGGTAAAAACCCAGTCGTTATCCCCGAAAATGTGTTTTCAACGGAAAAGAGAAACTACCGCAAAGACAATCTTTCTGAAAGACAGAAAGCATATCTTGTTAGAAGCATTCTAATGGAGGTCTCAATCAACAGTAAGACCGGACAGTTGGTGAAACTGATAACCGTGGTACCAGAGAGGATGTACGATCAGCCGCGTTCGTAGGAGGTCGTGAAGATCTCCTAAGATTTTTCAATTGTGAATTTTTGGCGAATCCCAGCTTTTGTCTGCATTTGATTTTGCTCCGGAGGAAGTTATACCAAAAGTTAAAATATCCCCAGCGTGACTTTCAAAGGCCATTCGAACACCAATACATGTATTTTTGAGAGCTGCTTGATATTAATAATAAGCTCATTTTCTTATATTAATCAGCCACCCTGTGCCTATGAATATATTTATAATTTGCAATGCAAACTTTTTTAATCTGATGTATTCGTTGAACACAACTTTAACGTCACAAATATTTAATTTAAGTTTCAATGCCGGTTAGACTGACCCCTGCAATAAGCTTTACTATTCGCCCTACCGTTTTGATTGCAGGCTATTTTTCTGTCTGTTACAATTTCTGCCATATTGCTATCGAAATTGTAGGATCATCAAAAAATCGGTAAAGATCACCAGATAATAAATACACGTTTAAAGTATTTCCACAAGCAGTAATTGCATTTTTAGAAATTTTAAAGCCTTTTTTATCAACTCTCATTTTTATTTTTTCATAAAGTTGTGAATTATTTCGCCAAAATTTAGCAATATTGAGATCAGTTACTCCACATAAGACCCTTTTGAAGAAACAAGATTTTCATGTTTCTCACATTAATCTCACACTCCATTCTAAACCAGTTTTTTTATCTAATCCAAATGCGCAGTTAGAACGGGCGTTTCTTTTTGGAAGAAAAACACCACCCTAAAATTATATGTACATCTATCTAGCACCCCTTTTCAAAGATGAACAACTGCTTAAGAAAATGCGCAATAATTCAAAATTAAATTAAAGTTTAAAGAGGGTGCTTTTGAACACACAATGGCCAAATAGTTTTAAAACGAGCAAAGAGGATCATCACAAAACCCCACCACCCATTTACTAAAAAAAAAAAAATAAACCAGAAACTGTACGGCCCAATAAAGGAATTTATGCTTTAGTAGGTAAAACAAAAAAAAAATGCTTTATTAGATTTTTAACAAAAGAAGAAGAAATAAAAGCTTTTTTTCTATTATCTACAAGTAAAATGAAATAGCCCAGCTGCGCAAAGCACAAATTGAAAAGATCATAGACGCGAACAAGGGAAGTTTTTAGAAAGAACGCAACCATAAAATTAAAGATGCGCAGTTAAGGAATTTCGCACAATTTATGGGAACTTATGAATGGCCGTTGTCAAGGAAACATTTTTGTCTTTCAGCTATTTTCATATGACTATGATGGAGGTCTTTTCAAAACGAATCTTAAGAAACTTTGTATGGAAAAATGTATATTAATTTCATTTTAACACACATGCTAGAACTTTTGAAACGAATGTTTTTGTTAACCCGTTTTGGCTTTTCCCATTTGATTTATACATAAATTGTTTAAGATTTCAGAAGAAACTTTAGAACAATCTTCAATCTTCCAAAATAAACTTAAATATTACATCAGGCGTTATGTGCTGGACATGCGTAATTGTCTTGTAATTCTCAATGTCTTATTCGCAGTGACAAGAGGAAAAATACTCTAATAAATTTGTAACAAATCTTTCAATTTGCATAAGAACACTTAACTTATTTGTGTTGCTTCTGCTTTTCCTGCTTATTTTCCACTTGATTGCAGCACGTGCTTCTAACACTATTCAAATGTCTATCAATTGTTTTGAATGTGTTGTCTACCCAAAGACATTTTGAGTATTTTATGTTAAAATTTTCATTTTAGGCTTGGACCAGGCAAACCAGCCAACGACTATCATCATGGCTGGTGTAAAAGAGAAATTATAGTGTTACATCTGATTGGACATCTTGTCTAGGTTGTTCATGTTGTTTAATGTTTTTTTTCTTTAATTTTTTTTCCTTTGAAATTTCCATTTGTTTTTGTTTGTTTGGAACGCATTGAAATGTCAATTGGTTTCTGGTTAGAATGTCCAGGAGTGACATCAAATTACTATTCGTATTGGATATGGTGATTAACTATTGGAATGAAATTATCAAATAAGAAAAATAAAAAACCAGTTGAAGTGCTCGTAAAGTAAATGGAAATGATAAAAACAAAACAAAAGACTGCAGACACAAACCTTTTCTTTTTGTGAATTTTTTTTTTTTTTTTAATTTTGTAACAAAATTACAAGTCACTTTTAGGAATGCTTTATTTGGCTCTGCTGAATCTTTGAACTTTTTATGGGATGTGTGAAAAATTATAAGCCAGGGACCAAATCGTCGCATTGTGATCGAATTACTTTTATCGAAATCTTACTTTTGGAGATTTTGATACCCGATATCAAATAGTTTCAATCGAGATCGTGGTATTCGATAAAGAAGGCGATTGATTTTCTCAAAATTATCATTCGATATGCTAAGAGCTGTCGTTAACCATACATGGGCGTACTGCATTTTATCAATACTGCATTACGTATAGCAGTTACCGGTAAGTTCTACTGATTACTGAAAAAAAGCAGTATTCGTTTTTTAAGACAATTTTAAAACTGAAGTTTTGGTTGTGATAATAATCAGCATATTTTTAAACAACTTTTATGAAAAAAATATTTTTCTGAATTTGTTTCAGTTAAAATGATAGGATTACTGCATTATTTCAGTTTTTACTGCTAGTGAAATTTTACTAGTTACTGAAATTTTTTTTCAGTAAAAATTTACTGGCTACTGAAATTTTTATCAGTAAAATATGCGGTAAACTTAAATTTTAAATGGATTTTTATACCCTCCACCACAAAAAGTTGTGAAGAGGGTATACTAAGTTTGTCATTCCGTGTGAAACTTTTTTATTATTCACCTCAGAACTCATAATGTATATATATTCCGACTCCTTGAGTAATTCTAAGTCGATTAAGCCATCTCCGTCTGTATGTCCGTCTGTTGAAAACACACTTACTTTCGAAAAACTTAAAAGAAATAAAAAAAAACTTGGTGTCAAATTGCTTGTAGTTATCCTAGGCAGTTTGGGATAAAAATCCAGCCAAATCGGTTTAGCAGGATCAGAGCTATGAATCAAAATGTGGAACCACCACTTTAAGCAATTAATAATTTTGTTACAAAAACTAACATAAATGATTGAACAACGCACGAAATGATATGAAATTTTGCAAATGTTCGTTTTATTCGACTGAAAATCACGCTGTAAAATTTCGTGAAGATAGGTCCATAATTTACCCTAGGCCTCATACAAACCCTACTCCCGGAAAACAGCTTAATACACCTAAAACCGTAATTATTAATGCTATCATAACAAAATTTGGCACGTCACAGTTTTCCAAGACTAAAAATGACACTTTCAGAAGATCGGTTCATAATATACCCTAGGCCCCATATAAACCCTACTCCCGGAAAACAGTTTAGTACGCCTAAAACCGAAATTATTAATGCTATCAGAACAAAATTTGGCACGTCACAGTTTTTTAGGACTAAAAATGACACTAAAAAATTTCGTGATTATCGGTCCATAATTTACCCTAGGCCCCATATAAACCCTACTCCCAGAAAACAGCTTAGTACGCCTAAAACCGTATTTGTCGGTCAATAATTTAATATAGGTCTAAGCCGCAACCAATTTTAATGCTGATGTCTGTTTTTATAAAGATAAATTAATAATAAATAGACATCATATAGATATCACTCCTGAAATATTCAAATTGTCGGTGGAGGGTATCAAAGATTCGGCACAGCCGAATATAACACTCTAACTAGTTTTTACTGCAATATGCCCATATATTTCTTTTAAATATCTACACAAATGTTTTTTATAAACAAAACAAAAATTGCGTTTTGCATTATTGCAATTAAAAAGAATCCAATACATTCCCAAGAATGTATGCATACACGCAGAAAAAAAATCAAGTTAAAATCCTCAAAAACAAGGTTGATTTTACAATGTTTAGTATTGATTTTGCTTCAAAGTTACTTCATATAAATTTAACATGATTTTAAAATAACTTGCGAACAACATTTTTTCTTTTAAAATATTTTTTTTTTAATTAATTTTTTGAATTCCAAGAAAAACTTTGATAACTAACATTCATGTGGCAGTGTAAATAAAACTGAACTGGCAACAATGATATAAAATAATTTGTTTTTTTATTTTTTTTTTTCTTTCTTTCAACCAATTGCAGTCGGGATTGTAAGAAAAGATAAACTCACTGTTTATTGTTGTTGTTTTTGTTTAAGCTTTGATATAAATAGTTACAAGTAAAACTGGGGCTTATAATTCTTATTCGCTTAGCAGTATTTGTACAATATCTTTAATTTTCTAAAATCTTTGGATGAAGTTTCCTGATGATCTGGCCTAAGCAACCAGTGAAATGCGCATAGGAATAGCTTATCCCATCAACAATGAATTTCAGTTTATCAATAGTATGAATTGGGAATTTAGCACTATTAAACGAAACCTTGTTAACTAATTTTTTTAATCCCAAGAAAAACTTTGATAACTATAATTCATGTTAATTTAACATTCCCACATTAGAGCAAAATGATATTTATATTGAAATAACACTCTGAATTACGTTGAATGAAAGTGAGTTTCCTGCAGAATCGAATTGGTTTGAGTTTGAAATAACAGTGAGAAGAAGCTTCAGAGACAACATATGCATTTATTTAAAAAAAAGTATAAACACTTACTCGCGGAACCGGAGAGACAGAGAATATAATTATATATAATTATATATAATTACATATATCCAGAGTTTGAGACAATGTTGATCCGAATTGAGGCCTGCTTGAACTCTAGACCCCTGTGCGCAATGAGCGATATCCCAACTGATTTAGTTTCTTTAACTCTGGCTCATTTTTTAGTTGGTGGTTTGTTGATCGGGCGGACCTGTTGGCGGCAGAAGCTAAAGATTCTTCACCACCAGTTTGCCATAAGGTGGAAAGAGGAATATTTAAAGGAGCTCCATAAACGCACAAAATGGAAGCTTCGTGAGAGGGACTTAGTGGTAGGGGATGCAGTTGTCGTCCGCCAGGACAATTTGCCTCTGAATTTATGAAGATTAGGTCGAGTAGAAAAGGTCTACTGTGGTCAGGATTCTAAGGTTAGGGTCGCTGACGTGAGGACAGCTTCCGGCAATATTACCCGGCCAATTGCGAAACTTGTTCTCCTTCCTAATTCGAGCTCCAACTGATATTTTTTCTCTGTTGTTTTTTTTGCACCCTAGGTTGTCAAAATGTCGAAGTCTGTTGGTCGCTTTGAGGTCCACCGTCCCAGAAAAAGAGTCCACGGGTGATCGAGCCGAGGTAGCACTTACGCAGCGCAATGAGAGCTTACGGGATTGCCGTGTGTGTAAGAGGGAGCTCGCTGTTAGGAAATGCCCCAAATTTCGTAAAATGTCGTTCGGAGAGCGATGGAAAGTGGTAGCGAAGCATCGTTACTGATTTAACTGCCTTGCGCACTCGCACCTTACGGACAAGTGTACCAGCTTAGCTGAGCATCACAACCTTTTGCATCGGTCTTAATGAAGCAAAGATAGACCACGCACAGATGTCCAAGAAGCAACCCGGCAGAAAATCCGAAATCGAAGAAGCAGCGGAAAAACAACAAGAAAGCCAACAGGAAAAACAACAAAGGTTACCATCACAAAGACCATCAAAGCCCCGAGCAGCTACAACAAAAAATACATAAACTTCAACAGCAGCTAGAACTATTGCAACAACAGTCGCAGCAAGCGCAACCTCGTTCCAAACAACTACAGTCATTGCCATAACACGCTGCCACCATTGTAATAAACATTCAGAATGGACGTTTGAATTGAAATTTGCTTTTTTTATTTTACTTTGTTTTTCATTATATCTCTTTTTCGCAACATGGAGTTACATTATTTTTAATGTATATTTTACCATTTTTTTTTATTAACTATTTTGAATTCCTTAATTAATTGTACTAATTGAACCCTGTATTTTTTTGATTTTTTTTTCTCCTTAGCCTCTTGTTGCACTCGTGCAAGGGGGGCGGGATGTTTACGTATGAAATACCCCAGTTCGGTGTTCAGTTAGTACTAGTAGATGTATTTGACATTTCTTTTCCTTCTCTCTATGTTCTAGCGCCTATGCACGCAAAGAGACAACCATAATATGGTTGTGGCTTCTTGATGGAGGACTATTTTTACCATAATATGGTTGTCGTTGACAATAATATGGTTTAATTAAACATAATATGGTTAACATTTTCTTTAAACATAGTATTGTTGGAGGTGACCATATTTAAACATGTTTTTTCTCTGTGTGTGCTTTTTATGTTTATATCGAAAATATTGTTTTTCTGTTAAATTATCATTGCTTACACGAACCCCAACCCGAACGTAAGTGTTTTACGAAAAAACTTATAAACAATTTTTAAAAACTCTAACAACCAATTTTTCTTTTTTTCGGTTTTTATTTTTGAGGAAAATATTTCACCACAACAAACTCAATTGCATAATTTTGTTCTCGCGGGTGCATGATTGCTCATGGGTACCGATTTATTAAAAAATTATTATGTAATTTAAATTTAGTGTAAGATAAAAATGTTATGAAAACGTTCTTTTTGGGTAGAATCTTTTTTAAAAATACGTTTTTTAAAAACATAAAACAATCTTAAAATGTTTGTTCAAATAAAAAGATGATAAAATTGTAACTTAAATCTTGTTTATAAATTTTAATTTCTTTTAAATAAAGATTAATAGACCATAAAATAAATGTGTTTTTAATTTTTGCGAAAGCAAAAAAAAAATGCTTAAATATCACTTTAAAGCTGTTAATACAAATTACACATTTATACTTTTAATTTCCAAAAGGAATTTATTGTTTTTTTTTTATATGTGGCAACGTTTTTTTTATTGTTTACAAAAAACAAAGTTCAAATAATTTCGATATAATTTCAAATTCTGAGAGAGAAGTGGAACTACATTGTGTATTTGTATCATGTGAAAAATTATATTTGATTATGAATTGATAACACTGTGCATGAAATTGACACTTTTTTTTCGTGACAAGCCGGGCACATGGCGTTTTAAGATAATTCGGGGACGCTGAATCCAGTGGTGCCCGTGGTTTTTTCAGATTGGCTCTGGTTTTCGAGATATACCGTTATTTCGAAAATGGAGGAGGTTGTACAACATATATTCGCGTAACTCAAAAACGGTTAAGTTTATTGAAATTACTAAAAAAACCGAAATTCCGCAATAAAATTTCATTTCAGAAAAGTAAAACTTTTTTGCTAATATGAGTAGTCGTTATTGAAACATAATTTTTAAAAAAAAAAAAAAATTAATTTTTTTATCAAAATTTCGAAATTTTTGTTTTTTAAAAATTCATAAAAAATTAAAAGATGCAGCTAGGCTTCTAATTTTTTGCAGACTTATAAAAAACGAAGCTACAAACAAAATAAGCCATAAATTATTAAAATCTGTTTTCAAATTTTGATTTTATTCACAAAAGTCGACAAATTTTGATTAATTTAAGAATTTCATAAAACGCAATATTTGTATGGGAGCCCCCTAAGGGATGTTGATAAAGGGAAAGTATAATTTGAGAAAATGTTAAGAACAAAAAACTAATGGAGGCCAGTCATACATTTTATTATCCTAGCATTGAACATTTTGTATAGAAGCCCCCTTAAGGAATGGAGATAGCGGGTGGGTATGTTAGAAATAAATGATTGAGATGAAAAATTAAGTGGGGTTGGTCATACATTTGACCCATCTAGGGGCATCCTAGGCGCTGCAGGGCCAAATTTAAGGCTAGGGTTCTACGCATATAAAAAACAAAGTTCCAAATAAAATAAGCTATAAGTGATTAAAGTCTGTCTACAACTTTTAATTTTTTCATAATAGATGAAATTTTTTTATTTTTTAAATTAACCAAACTTAAAAATTTTAAAACATTTATTTTTGTTGTTAATTAGTTAAAGTTAAAGTTTTTATTTAGAAATTTATTCTTCTTCCTTCTGCAGATTCCAACAAATATCCCCTAATAGCGAATCAAGTTGCTTGCCGCTATACCAGTGTTCGAGCCTGGCTGTTACTTGGTGAAATCTCTCGCCATGTTCATCAGACTCGGCTGGTGATTGTTCATTAAATTTTTCGGCATGGTAATGCAAAA
The DNA here is from genome assembly GCA_963931875.1 of Pollenia griseotomentosa. NCBI lineage: Eukaryota > Metazoa > Arthropoda > Insecta > Diptera > Polleniidae > Pollenia > Pollenia griseotomentosa. Next base: position 122,509,925 of record OZ007562.1, on the reverse strand, counting down.
AATGTATTTTCAATGACATTCTAACGTTTAAATTTTTAAATGCGGTTAGCATATTTTTGATTAAAATTCGCCAGTTTTCAGACCGATGATTTCCTAATACATTTTCTATTACTGATTTCACACAATTCCAGGCCAATAGCTCGATATCATTCAATGCAACCTCAAATTGATGGTCCTTCATAAGACGACGAATGTCCGGTCCATTAGGAATTCCTTTAAAATAAAAATATTATGATATGAAATATAAATCTAATTTAATAAAGTAGTTACAGTTTATACATTCTTTTACTTTCATGCCGCTTAGTCGTGCAAAAATTCGGCGCAATTCGGTAAAAGCAACACCATCTGGGCTCAATGCTTTTATAAAATTTTTTACAAAATCTTTTCCATCGGCACAAGTGGTAATTCAATAACATTATTTCTATTCAATCTGCTTTCCTCACGTAAAGCCCAATCCCGTGTATTGTACTGGTCGCCATCGAAACGCGTATTCCATAAGCACATGAAGCACATATTTTTAGTATAGCCCAATTGCATGCCTCTTAAAAGAGCTACCACTTTTAAATCTGCGCATATTTTCCACTTGTGTTCTTCATGTTTAATTAACTGTATTATTTTTTTCATTGATGCGTATGTCTCTTTAGTATTTGTGCTTAGTGCTATCGGAATAGGACTTTTTAAATTAGTGGCATGTAGCAAAACTGCTTTTAAGCTGCTTTTGGAAGAATCAATGAATAAGCGCCAATCTCCAGGATTATATTCATTTTGCATTGTTAAAACCAAGCCACGGATGTCAGTACAATACGCGATAGAATTATTCTCAATTGATTTAAAAAAAGTCGTAAATCGTCTATGGCGATTGATAGCCCCGTATATTTGTACACCTGGTGCTAAAATATTAGCTCGTTTTAGCTCTTTTGTTAAAAGAATGCTCTGTCTTTGAGATAATTTAAGACGCCGTACCATTATATCCAGACGATCTTGCGTGATTTCATTGTGACTGCATGGAACCGTGATGCATGACGGTTCATACATTGAAGTAGCTGGCCCACCCGCTTCAACAGAATGAATTATTGAGGGAATATGTTCTGTTGGTATTTGGCTATCCGGAACAGGAATTTCATCAGAATGTGGCAGCGGTAATCGAGCATATGTTGTTGCAGTATAAGATATATAAGTCATTTTTCTTCTGTTCATACCCGCTGTATAATTTATGCACGCATAACACTCATCTTCAGCATGAACTATGGGATCTCTCCAAATCATTGGAACACCAAATGGCATGGCGTCTCCATTTTTTCGCCACTTGTTTAATTGGTAAATGCAGTGTGTACACACTATTGATGGTGTCCAACTCTTACCATATATAACACTTAGAGAAAAATATGATTCATACAAGGTACTTGTTTCATTACTGATTTTACGGCGACTTGGCATATTTTTATATTTTCCACACACATAACAAAAGTAATTAAACTTTTTACACGCCTCCATCTTAGATATTTCAATATAACTGATTAGATACAAGACTGTCAAAGGCTTTAAACTTCACTAATCACTTTCGCAAGCACTTTCCATATGACAGTGAAGGGGTTGAGGAACTCTTATTTATACTGTAATTGTTTTAATCAAAGTACCTGTCGAGACCTTCATGACCATGTTTTGTAAAAAAAACCAAAGCCAGACCGATTAATTTTTCTACCTGTTCCAGGTATAACAATAGAATATGTTATTTAAGTTTTTTACAAGACCGATTAGTGCGGTTTCGACTGCACAATAAAATACCGTTTTGTGTGGTTTTGTAAGCACATTAAAATACAAGGATGTAAGCATTTATGACTTTATTTCTTAATTCTAAGAATTTTTTAATCGGTAACTGTGGATTTTCCAAAATTCCTACCGCAAAGTGAAAGTGTGGTAATAAAATGCATATTTCTTTGGAATAGCATACATTTGAATATTTGTTTTTTTGTTTTGTATTGTAAATGGCACAAAAACCTCATTAAAAAAATTTTACGTCAAAATGTCATTGAAAATAAATTTTCTGCATTGGCACATTCTTCATATATACATATGTACATAATTTTGAATAAAGAATTTAAAAATTAAAAAAAATCCTGTGAAATGCTCCATATAAATTATATTCTTCATATATATTGAAGAAAAGGTTCCACAACTGCCTAGGAGTCACTCCTAGTGGGATAAAATGTATGACTGGCCTCCATTAGTTTTTTATTCTTAACATTTTTTCAAATTATACTTTCCCTTTATCACCATCCCTTAGGGGGCTCCCATACAAATATTGCGTTTTATGAAATTCTTAAATTAATTAAAATTTGTCGACTTTTGTTAATAAAATCAAAAGTTGAAAACAGATTTTAATCATTTATGGCTTGTTTTGTTTGTTGCTTCGTTTTTTATAAGTCTGCAAAAAATTAGAAGCCTAGCTGCATTTTTTAATTTTTTATGAATTTTTAAAAAACAAAAATTTCGAAATTTTGATAAAAAAATTAATTTTTTTTTCAAAAAAAAAAATTATGTTTCAATAACGACTACTCATATTACAAAAAGAGTTTTACTTTTCTGAAATGAAATTTTATTGCGGAATTTCGGTTTTTTTTAGTAATTTCAATAAACTAAACCGTTTTTGAGTTACGCGAATATATGTTGTGCAACCTCCTCCATTTTCGAAATAACGGTATATCTCGAAAACCAGAGCCAATCTGAAAAAACCGCGGCCACCACTGGATTCAGCGTCCCCGAATTATGTTAAAACGCCATGTGTCCGGCTTGTCTGTTTTTTCAACTAGCATAGTGTAATTAAATAGAATTGGTGAACTTGGCCATAAGTATATTTTTGTATCTTGATTGAGCAATTTAAAATGATAGTTTTTACAAAACGTCTAAAAATAAACTTTTATAACTTTTAACGGCCAATTTCACCCAGTTCAGTTATAATTAACTATCAGTTTTAGCTGACAAAAACATATTGTTAACTGGAAGTTAAAGTAAAATTTATGGCGATTTCTTTTCTGAGAAAAATGTTGCATTAATGTTACATGTGCTACATTTTGTGTTCGTTTGTACAAAAAATACAACTGTGGGAAAAATTTTCAAGTTCTTTTGTGAAAATGTTAATGAAAAACATGCAAAACATGTTACATGTTTTACCCTTACTTTTACTTAAGGGTTCATACTGCCCTGTTTTACAACTTTGGTACTTACTACTTTGTTTGTACAACCAATATTTTATTTTGTTTGTCATAATATTTTAAAAGTTTTGTCAAAAGAATTCTACATCTAAATATTCTTCGACGGCATACTCCATTTTGAATTAAATCGTTTTTTTTATTTTGGTGGGAAATTCTATGTATTTATTATCGTTTTAAATTTGTTCAAGCAATAAGTGATGTCAATGTCTGTTTCCAAACCGTAAAGTAAGTGTGCAGCAAATAGTCGAATAGTTTTAAAAATCGCTAATGAACTACATTAATAATAAAAGTGTAATAGTTGTAAATAAAGGCAGCTAATTCTGTTCGATTGAAGTTGTACAACATGTAACACTTCGAGTGATTATAGGTAACATGAAAAAGTGTTACATGCATATACTGTAGCATTTTTTTCTCAGAATAGAAATCGCCATTAGTTATAACTGAACTTGGTGAAATTGGCCATAAGACCTGTAACTGAAAAAATTTTTATTCGATCAATACAATTGTTATATGGACTGAAAGAATAAACCGATATCTATTTAATTTTAGACCAAAAAAGAGCTTATTTTTTGCGAATATCGCCAACCTCATATTAGCTTAGAAAATGTTTTTTTATTTAAATGTTAAGGGAGCATATTTAAAATTGAGTATCGGATATTTTATACGATTGGACTCATAATTCCGCTTGCCTCCCAAAATATCTTTTAATACCGAAAATCCTTCATTTTTTAATGAAACTGATTTAAATTTTGTATTAAATTTGTCTCCTATATCCTCTGGGACAAGGGATATTTTTCACGTAGAAAACCAATAAAAGATTTATTGTTTCCAATTTTGTTACAACTTCGTGTAAAACCCCAAAATTTGCAGAAATTAACAATATTTGATATACAGAGAAATTCTTAATAGCTAAAACTATATTACAAAAACAAAAAATAAGACGTTACTATACCAAAAACAGAGAGAAGGGGAACTAACAGACGTTGCTTTATACAAAATCTATATTTAAAAAGAAATAAGACGTTATAAAGTATGATGCTAAAACAGACTGAGGAATTTGATCGAAAGAATACAGCTATGGAATTTTCGAGAGAAAAGAACTTAAACAAGCAAATAATAAAACAAGTTGATAAAAAGGCTTAATACTAAAAACAAAAACACATACAAATTATACACAACACTATAAAAAAAACGTTACAGTACCGCTAAGACAGAGTTGCATAAAAATCAAGTAATGCTAAGTTCACACTTAGGTTTTTAAACGCGTTTAACCAAAATGTCGATTTAGCTAATCAAAGCCGTTCACATTACATTTGAGATGATTAAGATGACAGATGATTAAGAAAAAAAAAACACACAACAAACACACAAAAAAACCACAAACAAATTTATATTTCTTTAAAGTATTAAAAATGAATAAAAACACTTTTATAAAGTTATCAGAAGATTATTTAATCATTTTAATGATGAAATTGTGAAAATTTATGAATTATTTAAGGAAAAAAATAAAAACATTAAGCAGAAATCTTGGCCGGTTGTACACGATCATGTTGGCGATTCTACATTTGAGGTATGTTCAGTGGATTCTATGTGGTTTATGAAGTGATTTAGTTGTAATCATGTCAATTTGAAGTGATTAACAAATCACTTCAATGTATGGGTAATCATCTCGATTTGGAAGTGATTAGAGCTTAATCACGTTCGAACTGCTTAAACGCGTTTAAGAAGCCAAATGTGAACATACTATAAGAGTGTATAGTCGGTTAAGCCCGACCGTATGATACCCAACACAACAGTATTTTAAAGCAAGTTTCGAGAGTGTATGGCTATATTAAAAGGGATCTATCTATGTTTCAAATTTCATTAAAATCGGTTTAATAGTTTCTGATAGGCAGAAATTGCCCCCTATCTCCCCTTGTGGTCCTATTTTTTAAAAAATGCATACCTTACGTGTCCATATAAATATGGATCTATCTACATATGTCTTCAATTGCATTAAAATTGGTTTGATAGTGGGCGCAAATACCCTCTTCCGGATAGCAGCTTGTATGGGGGCTATATTAAATTATGAACCGATTCGCCCTTGTGTCAATTAGAACCCACGTACCAAATTTCATTAAATTATCTTTAAAATTGCGAGCCAACCAGCCGAACGTCGTACATCATTGGATCGACTCAGAAAGTGATTTGATTTGAGTTGATCGGTATACTTTAGGACCAATATTTTAAGGTGTTTCTCACATCAGCACAAATGCATAATACCCTCTCCACTCTTTAGTGTAGCTATAATAACATACAGAGATAATATAGGATAATAGGATGATATTGTTCAAGGGAATCACAAAATATTACCATAACGCTGAACGATTTTTTTAACCAGAGTTGTTACAGCACAGAAATGGTTGATTTTTTAGTATTTATAAAAAAAGTTGCACATAAAAATAATTAATAATAATTTCGATTTTTGCAAAATATTATTAAATAAGTTTTTTTCGTATGAAAAAAATTAAAAATTATCTTAAAATGACAAAATAAGTAAAAAACAGCCGATATTGCCAAAATAAGCAAACAAAAGCCCTAACAAATATAGCTCATTTTCTTTGCTTTTTTATGATCGGAATTTGTGTTCAATCAAAATCTTTCTATCTTGTAAACCAAAAAATAAGCATTTGCTTTTTTTTTGGTTGCCCTATTCATAACAGATGGGTGGGTATCCATTAGATTTTCTTTTAGAATTGACAAATGCAAAGAACGATTTTGGGTCACGAACGAAATTGTTTTTCACCTTATTTATGTATTGATTATATAAAGCATGATTCAGCAGATTATATTCTGAACGACTGACAGAGTATTTTCCGTAATCAATAGATGATCCAGACTTTTTGAATTTTTTATAATTTTTATTCTTTAGATTTTTTAGCCTAGTTAGCTGTTTAGAGTTCCAAGGTGGGCCAACTGGAGTATAAATAGATTGTTTGGGTACACTCATATCAAAAAAGGCGTAAATTTTGTTATAAAATATAGAAACCATCATATCAATATCCAAGCAGCAAAGACGCTGCTCTAGCATGTATTTCTTATAATTGGTTTAATAAGTTGTAATTAGTCCGTTTGAAACAAAAAACTTTATCAACCTTAAAGGGCTTTAATTTTACTTCCGATGGAATTGAAAAACTTACTTCAATAGCGGGATGGTAACGATCTTCGGGCAACGTTATAGGTTCTGAGCGAGTAATAATACAATCATCCGAATTATTTACAAACACCAAATCAAGCAGTATAAGAAATAAGAAATTCCAAAAAATCCCCAAATTAAAAATGTTTAGTAAAAAATTCTTTATTTTGTTTATAAAGATTAGTTTCGGCATGTTTTTAAAATTATTTTTATGCGATTTCAGTGAGGAATTACAAGCAGAACAACATGATGTTTTGAGGACGAATAAAGCCAATTTATAAGAATTTAGAGCTTGTTCAATCGGTTTTAGCCCTCCTTACTATCAACAATAAAAATACATATATCCGTCCTTTATTTAATACTTCGATGCATTCTTTTTCCCAAACTTTATTGTATTGTCTTACATATATACTTATTTTTGGGAAACACATATTTGCTTAAAAATTGTCTTTAAAAAATCAAAAATTGTATCTGTTGTTAACGGGTTTAGATTCTTTTTTTAAATTATTCCTTCTTCAAGAATAGTAACATAAGTTTATTAAGTACCTTTTGCAAACTCAACAAAAATTATAACCTTAATTAGGACTCTTTACTCCATATTCGTTGTTGATAACACAGAAAACATTTTTTAGGCCAGTAAAAGAATTAATCAAAAATAAAATCAGTTTTAATTAAATATTTAATAAGGTGAATTAAACTTTTTAATCAAGTGTATAAAATGTTTAATTGACAATATTTCAATTAAAAGTTTAATTCACTTGATTAAAAGTTTAATTCACCTGAGTAAATATTTTATAAAAACTGATTTTATTTTTGATTAATTCTTTTACTGGCCTAAAAATTTTTTCTGTGTAAGAGTAAAGTAAAAGTTTTGCTATTTTTTTGATATTTAATATACGAAAAAAAAAAAAAAATAAGCGTAAATAATAAAAAAGGGAAATTATGTTAAAAATGTGTAAAACTCCCAAAAATCCCCGATTTTTTTTAAATCCCCAAAAAAATCCCCAATTGACTTTCTTTGTCCTTTTTGCTCGCATAAAATCTCTTAATTTGGGGATAAATCCCCGAGTCTGGCAGCCGTGAGCAAAACTCTAGAATGTTTCGTGCAGGGTCGCAATTTGACCCTGCTTGCGACTTCTTGTGAGACTTTTTTTATCACCGACTTTTACCAATTTTTTGTAAAGTTTCTCACAAAATAGCGTGGTGAAAATTTTAAAGGAAAATACAGATTATTGTTCCTTTGGCAACAATTTTATTACTTTTTTGCAACCTTGTCATGTATTACAATCTATTTAAACATTTTTTCGAAAATTTTCAGCAAAAGTTTCAATTGGGGGTGTGCTGGAAATCGCAAACGCAAAACGCAAGAATTTGGAGGCTGTTTTTAATACACTTTTAATCTAATTTTTATAATTTTTGTTATAAAATTCTGTTTAATAGAGAAATGTTTGTATAACATTTGTCATAAAATTCTTTTATTATAGAAATCTTACTAATAAACGACTTTTAAAATTCTTGCGTTTTGCGTTTGCGATTTCCAGCACACCCCTGAATGAAAGAAGAAGTTGTCGTAAAACATGGACAGGTATGTACCAACATGTGAATATTTTGCTCTTACTTAAAAATTACAATTTATTTTTACTTTCAAAAAATGTTTCTTGTTAAAACGAAAAGAAAATCTGAAAATGGTAAAAGGAAATGAAGCTAGAAATGCTCAGAGGCAAAGGAAACCACGGAGTCTGAAACGGCTGACGTTATCATCGCTGCAGGTCCTTCCAAGAAACGTAATATTTCGTGATACTATTCGAAAGACTGGAAACTAAAGTATAATTGACTTAACCAAGACATGGACTCAAAGCGGCATTTTTGCAGTGTTTGTAAACAGCTTTTTGTGAACTAAAACAATCATCTTAAGCGACATGGAAAAACAAAAAAACGCATTAATGATATCTGTGGCATTTTGACAAAACATCTTCTTAAGTCGAGATAAGACAGCAAAATAGTTTTTTAAAAAAACCTCAGTGAAAAAATGATTTTTATCAAATAATCAAATAAACCAAAATTAAAGAAAAATTTCGTTTATAACACTGGTTTACAGCCAAAAAATACCAAGAACTCCACATCCCTAGATAAGTTAATTGGGACCTCCTGAACATGAAAAACGCTGTAATTTTTTTATTTTTCCAAGTACCGTTTTTTAGATAACGGTGCCTTCTCAGTCGATATGCTGCAAATTTCCTCAACCTCAAAGTTCAAAATTTGCCTATTTTTTAAGTTTTTTTTCAAAATTTTTCATTTTTATTTCGTTTTTTTTTCTACGTTATAGTAAAGATCTGGAATATTTAATTTTTTTACCAAAAAGTTTATTATTTTGAAAAAATCGGATGAAAAATAAAGTTTTTATTAAGGATTTTGTGGAACGACAATATTTCCATCTTCATTGCGCACACACTATATTCGGCGTAAATTCAAAAAATTTAAATTAAAATGGCGAGTGTCTTGAACTTTTGTGTTTTTTTCGGATGGATCTTCGCGAATGAGGAACCAACAATAGTCCGCCATCATTTGTTCATCCCACCGGCCTTTGTAACGTCTCTCGATTTCTTCCATTTCCTGGTGAAATCTTTCACCTTGTTCATCACTTTCGGAGCCCAAGTTCGTGGGGAAAATATCCAAATGACTGAATAAGAAGTGTAATTTAGATCCATCAAATATACCAGCTTCAATTTTGCTCGTTGTGGCTCTCGGAAATTTTTGTTTAAAGTAATTCATGGCAAGACTGTCTTTTGGCAACTTTTTCACAATATTTGTAAATAACCCAAGCTTAATATGTAATGGAGGAAGTATAATCTTCTCCTGAGGAACGAGTGGGTCATTTTTGATATTGTACTCTCCGTGCACTTCGCTCGGGCCAAACTTTTCGGGTGTAGTAATTCTGACGGTCACGGCTGTCCCCAAATTCGGGCTCTGTACGGTGTCTAAGCATTTAATGAGTGTTTAGATCCAGCTCATTTGGAGGCATGGGAAGCATTCCAGGACGTCGTTCACAACTTTTTGGGAAACTGCAGAAGTCCTGATTACGCTAAGAAGATCGATACATTACTGCAAAAATTCAATGCCATTGGTAAGCATTGAGTGAAAACATGTATATCAAAAAGGCCGTTATCATTTGAAAATTTATTCTTTTTAACTTTTAGGTTCCAATATGACACCCAAATTACACTTCTTATTCAGTCATTTGGATATTTTCCCCACGTGCTATAACTCAGCCACTTCTTATCAGATAGAAATTTGCTGCATATCGACTGAAAAATCATTCAATTACCTTTCTAACGATATGCTATTTATCTCGATCGGACTATTCGGTTGGACTCCACAAGGGCTTAGGTGGGACCATACACCGAAAAATACAAAAGTACCGTTATCTAAAAAACGGTACTTAGAAAAAAAATTACAGCGTTTTTAGTATTCAGGAGGTCCCAATTAACTTATCTAGACATGTGGCGTTCTTGGTATTTTTCCAAATTAAAAATTTGTAAAGCAGTGTAATTTAAAATTTTAAAAACTTAAATAAAGATGTTTTTTTTTAATGAAAATTAGTATGATGCACAAAATTTTTTTCAACTTTTTAAATTTGACTTAAGATCTTTTGTCAAAATGCCACAGATATAAAAAAGGCTTCTGAATATAAAAAAAGCAACTGACTATTTTGTTTAATTTGTTTTCATGTTTTGCTATGCTTTTCACTAATAAAAAACGTTAAAAGAAATGTGCGACTTTTATTTACTCAAACGATTTTTTTGTCGGACTTTATTTTTATAAAACGACCTTATAAGCGACTTTTCAAAAATCCCTAACCGGTAACCCTGGCTTCGTGCAAGATGAACAAGAATTTTATTCTTTCGAAGCCGCTCTCATTGGCACAAATTTAAAGTATGGGAAAGCGTTTCGTGCAAATTTGGATCCCGAGGGATTATAAATTAGAATAAAGAAACAAACCTTATAATAGCAACGTAATTAAAATTTAAATTTATTTTATTTTACTTAAAATTTATTTTCTTTAAAACATCTAGAAAAAACTTGAAATGGTTACATTTCCATTCAAAATTTTTATGGAAATTTGATTTTAGACCAATTTTATCTTAGAAGTTTTATGCCGTAAAATTTGTTCCTCCTTTTTAGCATTTTAACATACAGCATATGTATTACGTTTACAGTGGTCAAATGGTTTTAAATTAGTGCATAATATCTATCATTTTATTTAACTTCCTTATCTTCATTGCAAGTCTTGTCATCAATACTTGAAAGCAAAGTTTTTTTTTTATTGACTTTAAATTATTTTACTAAAAAATAGAATCGATGAAAAAAGCCATATTTAACATTATTACAACAACAGCTACAACGACAAAATACAATGACATTTCAACACTTGTTGTCAACTTGTTTGTAATACTATCAATGACAACCAAAGACAAGCGCGTATATATTTACGTCTTAAACAGATACATTTATACATAAATGCATACATACATATGTATATATAAACATACGTATGTATGTTCACATAAATGAGTTTGAATTTTGTGAAAAAAGTAACATTTCCAGAGCCGAGCTGGGCAGACATCACTTGTCAGTTATATGCAAATCGCCTAAGCTATAACATGAGCTTTAAAACTACTACTTCTACTCATTCAAACCGAAACCGAAAAGCAGCAGAAGCAGCTTAATATTGGCTACACACACACAAACACACACACGCACACTTATTAGAGCAATATTATAAATTTTAGGACACAAATGTTGCAAGTACATTAAAAAAAAAGAACGAAAGGAAGCAAAATCACTGAGTAACTTAATGCATGCTCGTACATCTATTTAGTGTAAGTTTGGTGTTGAATGCTGAATTAAAATGTTGTTGTGTGCGTAAAGAGGAGTGAGGTGTGAAGACTTTGACAAAACATAATAAAAAAACTAGCGAGATCTATGAGCGAAATGTGATATTTCACACGATTTATGGTTACAATGCTGTAAACACAACAGCAACAGACAACACACATAAGCAACAAAAAAGAAAAGAAAAAAGTCAGCAACTAACAATATTACGAATATAATGACAACAGCCTGAGATAGAAGACTTAGCGAGACGGAAGGACAGATAGTCACTGACACACACAGAGGCAAGTAAGGTGGTTTTTGTTGGCAGTTATAACAATCAGTTCTCAAACAGGAACAACAAAAAGAAAAATGCAGCTCCCACTGGTACTCAGATACCCGTAATTTTTATATTAAAAATCTACAAGACTTTTCTTGCTATGGATTTTTTTATTTGTGAGTCTAGTCCAATCGCATGGTCTCCCTTAAGACAGTGGTTTAACTAATACCAAATCATGGAAACACATACATGCATATAATTTTCTTCAGACTGATGGGTTTAGTGGACTTTATCATAATGCAACAACAATAACAACAATTACTGCAACCTAAGTTTTGTTGTAAATGTTTGTTATTGTTGCTGTTGCTGTTGCAGTTGTTTGACTGTTTAAGCAAAGTCTTTATTTTGAGCGGCTTAAAGTCTTTCTATTCCCAGGCGATAAGTAATGAGACCACACACGTTGAATTTTATGTTTGCTATATATGAATATACTGGGTTTTTTTTTTGCAATTTTGTCTGTCTGTCTGTTGTCTTTCTGTCGGTTATTGTGTGTATGTTTTTCAGTATGTTATGCTCCTGTTGTTGTTATTATTGTCTTGTTGACATTACCAGCCTCTGCTTGTACACAAATGCACTGGCAGAAATTATGCCAATATTTTCAACTTAATAAAGATTTGGAACAAAGTGAAACATTTCCAGATCTATGAAGTGATATTAGAGAAAAGTCAGTGGAAGCTAGTAAGATACCTACACTTACGTTTATTTAGAAATTTCTAAAACAAATCCATGATTTTTATTTAACCCAATAATTGTCGGTAACATTTTATAACTTAGTTCTCCTCTTGGTCTGGCCAGCAGCCGTATTCCGTAATTCGCTAAAGCTAAATCTCTATCGCTAAAAATCTATAAAGTTGATTTAGCAATTTTTAGCTACAAATGTAATTCAATAACGTGCATTGCTAAATTTGGCAATGAAATACAAATTTAATTCGCCGCAATTTTAGCTTTTAATGTCATCGCTGAAATTTTTAAATTTTGTATTCTCTAAGGAATTTTAGCGATGTAGATTTAGCTTTAGCTTAGCGAATTACAGAATACGGCAGCAGAGGCCACTATTAGAATAGCTAAAAAATTCAATTGAATAAAAAGTTAATATACATATTTTTAATGAACTTATGCTTTTTGTTTTCAATTATATGAATTTATTATATAATTTTATTGTTTCATTATTTTATTCCACTTGATAGTCACCAAAAACTATCAGCCATGTCACAGAGTACAATTCCATTAGGAAACGGAATTCATTCCGTATTTTGGTGCTTAAGAAAATGACGAAAACATTTTTCGGAAGGAAACCATTTTTGTTTTCATGAACGGAATGGGAGTTCTCTGTATCTGAAAAGCCAAAAGACTATCAAAATACAATTTCTATTAATAAACAAATATATTTTCTTCGATTCCGAACGGAATCATTCCGAACGACATGTGACATGGCTCTATGTCTTTAATTTCGCGCATTGCTTTTTCGCTTTTGCCACAGCTGAAACGAGTTTGCGTTTTATTTTTGTAGTTTAATTGAACCTAGTGCACAATGGGCCGTAATTTTTGGATACGATTCAAAATTAATTAATTCGATTCAGAACATATCATTTATAGAATTCTCGTTTCTGTGTTTTTGCGATCTTGTCCTGTTTAAAAGATATTCCAAGCAAAAAACAAATTTGGTCTGGCCAGGGGTGATTTCATAGACGTAAACTACATAAAAATGAAATTTGACCCCACACGCAGAGAAAAAACATGATTACTAAGTGTTCACTACAAACATTTTTATTCATATTTGCCTAATATGTTTACCCTAAGAAGTTTATTATAGTCCTATTATAACTTGAAAATATATTTTTTGTCCTTAACATTTTTAAATTCACTATAATAATATAATATGGTGGTTTACCCCTAAAAAGTTACTCTGATCTAGCTAAACATATTAAAGTATTTGAAATGTTTGCTACTATTATATATACATACATACATATATTTCAACTATACAATTAAAATCAAAATATAAGTTGCACACAAGAGGTATGTTTAGTACCATAACTTTTGTTTGCTTTTAAACACATTCTCTAATCGAGCAAACATTTATTGTCAAAACAAACAATGTTTATTTATAAAAAAAATAAAATCTTCTTCACGTCATTAACGTCTGCGAGCTTCAGTTAATCGGACAACTTGGATTATTACAAAATAATTTATACTTTTTTCAGGAATAAAAAGGCCATGGCTGCCTTGCAAAACTTATTAGTTTATTAAAACAGGTAAGTAATTTAAATATAATTATAAAAATTCATACACACATGTATAAGCGTTGTCTTTCTTGCAGTCAAAAACACCGACAACATTGAAAAAAGTTGGGAGTCAGCTGATTCAATTTATATGTACGGCAAATTAATTGGAAAATAAACAATTGGCAGATGAGTACTTGATAGCTTTGCGACAGAATAGAAGCAAATGAGAAATTAAGAAACCCAAATTTCCTTTATGTGCAGTTTTTCGTTGGAAAAATATGAGAAAACGGCCATTAAATGTATGTACTATTTAATTTTATTTGTAAGTATATGCTTTATGTACTCACATTTGTACTTTTAATAAAATATAAATTGTTGAGAATAAATTTGTTATTGTTTTTATTGTGAGAACCATATAACATGTTGAGAAAGACATTTTGCATGGTTTTGGGAAATATAGAAACATGGTTCGAAAGGTCGCTTTCGTTTTTTTTCTGAACATAATAATATGTTTGAGACAATAATAAGTTAAAAACATTATGTCTGAACATATATTGTTACTTAAGACGTGTTTGACACAATCATAATCACAAACATTAATGATAGTTTGCGATTGTGATTGCATCAACCATGTTTTTTCTTTGCGTGCACTAATTCGCTTCCATCGATTTTTAGTTTAGCACATATCATTTACAGAATTCACGTCCCTGTTATTTTATTTGTTGTTATATTCGAAAAATATTGCAAGCGAAACCCAAATTTGGTCTGGCCTGACGAAGAGGGTGGTAGTCCTAGGGTTAAATATTTACGACCGATTGTCAATTACACAGTGCAAGACACAAAAGAACTGTGGCCTAAAAATTGTCAAATAAAAAAAAAGTGGAAAGGGTTATTTTTGAAATTTTTAAGATGTTGAAGACAGGTGAACAAAATTCCAATCGGTTTCGATTATACAGCCGCACAGTAGCACCTTTTCCTAAAACCCGTGGCCAATAAAAGGTGATTTTGAAAAAATGCACTTTAGAATTGAAGTGTCAGAAATATCACGGTTTGATCACTACATTTTTGGTATGTTTTTAAGGGTGTGTTTATTTTTTATTAAAACAAGTAACAAAATTTTAATCAGATTCCCCACTCTTTCGGCAGTAGCTGTTTTCCAGATACCCTATATTTAGTTCATTTTTACAAGTATCAAAAAATTTCCAAAAATGGCCTGGCCCATATTTTCTGAGCATATTTGCTACACAATACTTTAAATAATTTAAAATTTGAGCAAACGGGGTCTGTAGGAGATGTAAAAACATATATACTCGTACAGCTCTTACTGCAGAAAATATTGCTGCTGTTCGCGATAGTGTGGCTGAAGAGCCGTCCACCTCAACTCGTCGTCGAGCCCAATAATTACACCTCTCACGCTCGTCGTTGATGAACATTATGCATAAAGACTTGCATTTACACGCTTACAAGGTGCAATTGAATCAAAGCCTCTTGGCCATTCCAAACGTTCAGAATGGTGGCAAGAAATGGCAACCGTGGATGATCAATTTTGGAAGAAAACCATCTTTAGTGATGAGGCACATTTTCATCTCAGTGGATTCGTCAATAAGCAGCGTCATCGAAAAATTAGACCATCGGATGGAGGTGTGCCGCCGAAGCCGCGGCGGCCATTTGGACGATATTTTGTTCCATACATAATTGAACTCTACCAATGTTATCACAATAAGAAGAAATGAAAATAATTTCCTAATTTATTTGTTTTATTCAAAATCAACATCGGCACTTAAAATTTAACCACCCTTAAGAATAAATACATAACTTAGACAATCATGTACTAAAACAGCCCATGTATGTGCACTCAGTGTTTCGAGCACGCTGACTTTCAAGTTATACTCATATCAATCTTAAACACGTCAGTATTTTGTTCCTCATACTGCATAAAGTTTCTTCTAGTGTTTGAAGTAATATTTTTTTTTCTTGACCGGCACAAATTTTCATACCTGAGCTGCGGCATTTGTTTACCACATTTTTTTTTTTTCGTTGTAGCAAAACTCGTAGCTATTTTGTTTTTTGTTCTCAAATTCTGGCAAATTTTAATTTGAAAGTTTGTTAACATACGAAAAGAACACAAAGCCCAACATTGTCACTCCTTTAGCTGCATGTGTGACATTTTATTTTTACTTTGGTTTTGTTCTCTTTAATATTTTGCATAATTATTGGCGACATAGTGCGATTTTTTGCAACACTCTAATGTTATGTTAATGCTGCTCATTCTAATGCAGCTACAGCAAACAAAATTATCATCATGTTAATTATCATTAGAAAACTAGTAATAATGAAATGAAATCTTTGGCTTTTTTTAAAAAAGCAGAGATTTAATATCTTTTACTGGTTCGCACGTGCCTTAAATCAAAATATGTCACTAAAAAATGTTAAGAGTATGTTTTATAAAATGTTTTTTTTTTCTTAATGTGTTGTTTTGTTTGGATGTTTTATTTGTTGCTTTTGTTTAGCAGAAAAAAACACTCCTCTAATAAACCAACCAACTTTCTTTATATGGTCTAAAATGCACCTGTTAATTAAAAAGAGCGGTATATTTAATACAGTTTTTATTTATTTATTCTTTTTTCATTTGCCTTCAAGATGTTGCTTGGACTCACATAAAATGCTTCGGAAAAGATAGAGGAAAAATGGAAAACAACAAGCGTTATAATTTTTTATTTGTCTTTTTTTATTAATCTCTAAAAAGTGTGTTTAATTAAGCAATTGTTTCTTGATTTTATTGCCACTTTTCATTTTCATCCCATACCAAATTTGTTGATATGCAGTGTTAATTCTTTTGAGGTATATTAATGCGTCATTGCAAAATATGTAATTTGTTTGTTTTTTGCTTTTTTCAATGAAATTTTATTTTCAAGTTTTGTCCATTGAAGCCATATTGATCAATAGGCATGTCTTGTGTACTTTTTGTCTTGTTGTTTTTAATTTTCTTTTAAAATTTTTGTTTTTCTTATTTTTATTTGCAATAAATTGACGTTAATAATGTACTCTTTGTGCTTCCAAATGACATGTTGTTAAGCTTTTAGTTTGGCATCGGATGACAGTAAACAGTTGCTAAGATTCATGTTAAATTATCACTTTGACAATAAACCGTATTTGTACAAAGAATTTTGTTTAATCTGTTTATTAATTGTGCAATTTCAGTTTTTTTTTTTGGTCTTCTTTTGCTGCTGTTTACGTTTTTTAAAACGCTTTGGTTTAGTGTCTTTGCTGTGGTGTTATTTGTGTGTGCGTGTGTGTGCTTTACGAGGTTTAAAAACAAAAGACTTAGGAAATAAACTTGATTTATTTGAAATGCTCAATTAAGGCATCTTGACGTCTTCAATAGTTATGTATACAAATGAGTAGTTTACTGTATTTGTAAAATAGTGTTAGAAGAAAAAGGTTAAAAATCTGGATAATTACACTGTGCTCGAAATTTACACTTTTTTTTAGACAAGCCGGGCACATGGCGTTTTAGCATAATTCGGGTTCGCTGAATCCAATGGTGCCCACCGTTTTTTTTAGGTAAGCTCTTGTTTTCGAGATATATAAAAGGATGAGGTTGCACAACATATATTCACGTAATTCAAAAACGGTTTAGTTTATTGAAATTACTAAAAAAAACTCCGTAATAAAATCTCCTTTAAGAAAAGTAAAATTTTTTTAAATATGAGCAGTCGTTTTAGAAACATAATTTTTTTTTTTTTTTTTTTTTTTAATAATTTGAACAAATAGAATCTGGGAAATATTGAAGGAATAAGCCTATTAAAGTATTAAAGCTTTTGAGAATTGTAATTTGACTTAGAATACACATTCGAATAATATAAAAATTTAAAAAATAATTTTTTTATCAAAATTTCGAAATTTTTGTTTTCTAAAAATTCATAAAAAATTGGAAAATGCAGCTAGGCTTTGCAGACATACATATAAAAAACGAAGCTGCAAACAAAACAAGCCATAAAGGATTAAAATCTGTTACCAACTTTTGATTTTATTCACAAAAGTCGAAAAATTTTAATTAATTTTAGAATTTCACAAAACGCAATATTTGTATGGAAGCCCCCCTAAAAAGTGTAGATAAGGGGCAAGTATGTACCGAGAAAATGTTAAGGACAAAAAACAAAACTAATTGACATTCGAATAATATGAAAATTTAAAAAATAATTTATTTTATCAAAATTTCGAAATTTTCGTTTTCTAAAAATTCATAAAAAATTGGAAAATGCAGCTAGGCTTCTAATTTGCAGACATATAAAAAACGAAGCTGCAAACAAAACAAGCCATAAAGGATTAAAATCTGTTACCAACTTTTGATTTTATTCACAAAAGTCGAAAAATTTTAATTAATTTTAGAATTTCACAAAACGCAATATTTGTATGGAAGCCCCCCTAAAAAGTGTAGATAAGGGGCAAGTATGTACCGAGAAAATGTTAAGGACAAAAAACTAATTGAGGTCGGCCATACATTTTAACTTACTTGGGGCGACTCCTGGGCATTTATGGGACCTTTTTTCAATATATTTCTAGTCTGCATTGAACATTTTGTATGGGAGCCCCCTTAAGGAAACGCCATGTGTCCGGCTTTTCTAATTTTGCAACTAGCACAGTGGTATGGGAACTGCTGGTTGCTGGTTCTTAAAAGAAGCTCAAATTTGAATAAACACTTTCTGATACATATTTCATATATTTCATATATTTCTGAAAACCAAAAAGGACTTTGCGCCGTTAAGCTTATCAATTGTAATAATTTATGTGGCTTATTATCTAAAGCGCAGTAGCCACACATAAAGCTGTTTCATGAAAAGAACGTATGTTTATGTGTTGTACTTCGTCAGCTCATTATTGGTTTCACGAACGTACGTTCGTTCGCATTTGATGTACAAATAATATAGAAAACAAAACTTTTCCTAGAATTTTTTTTTTTGCGATTTGATAGCAACCGGGTAGCTTTACACTCACAATATTATTACAGTATCGGACTGTTGTTTATTTAAGAAATATTCCGTTCAGTCATTTTTAAATAAATAAACATTTAAAATTCCAAGCAAATTTATTTTTAACTGATTCTAACAGTGTTACATTTTTTTTGTTGGAAAGAATTTTTTTTTTGTATTTCAATATATCAGAAAAAAAGATTACTCTTCATTACAGACTTGCGTCACTAATTAACATATAAAACTTGGCATTACATTACGAAAACGCTTCTGAATATCTGAATGCAAGTTCGGCTTAAATACAAGTCGGCTTTCATTCATATTTCCTGTCCATTTGTTATAAAACGTGAACAAATACACATCGAGCAAAAGGTATTTTAGATTTTAAATCTTATACATACATACATACCGTGAATTATTCCTTCAATCGTTGGGAATTAAGAAAAGAGTTTTATGCATTAAAGCCTTAAATCGAATGAAATCCTTGGATAATTCAATATTTTAATGTTCGCGAACACAAAAATTATAATAACACGCAGGTAATTAAATATGGGGAAAAAAGTGCTAAGTTCTATAGTATGGCTAATAGAATTACTAAATTTATACATACAGGAATCAAGTTTTTACTATGGTGGCAGGGGTCTTCCACCCTAATTTTGCTCCGTCATACATTTGTATGTAATATTTTAAAGATTCTGTGCTACTGTGTTTTTTTGTAGTAATTTTAATTACTATCGAACAAAAAAAAAAGAAGAAATTATTAATAAAAATTTAAAAAGAGTAAAAGAAAAGAAAAAAAAACAACAATTCTTGTGTCACGTGCTCCACTTTTCATTCATCCCGGTTTTCTTCCCCCCTTCATTTCATCATCGTAATTTTTGGAGATCACTTTAACATAAGGAAGAAAAGCAAGAAGTTTGAAAAGTCTACAAACTCAGCGGACTAGAGAAGACAACAGGGAAAATATTAGTTATTTATTTCATTCATAAATTTGATCTCAACAATAATATAAGTTTTTTTGTGTTCCATTTTGATACTGGTAAACCAACTTACATATGTATATCTTTCTGTACATATATATATATATCTATGTAAGCATATAAATTACAATTGCCTACACCTGATCCCATTTGGACGGACAAATTGAAAAGTAAAGATAGGTAATGTTGTATGTACTTATAAAAGGTAAATTTAAACCGACGTTCTATTCTAATATTTATTAATTGAGTTTTGTTTCTTCATAGTAATTCTTTTATTTAAATTTCAGCATAGCAAAGCATGACTCGCATAATGGCCATTTTACGACATCATGAGGTAATAAACAGATAATTTAGGGATTGCTATAAAGAAAACAAATCAAGCAACGAATTTAAACAAAAGAAATAAAAACAGGTATTTACATTTATTACTTATATTTTACTTTTCATACATCAATGACCAGACTATTTATCGGTGTTAATTGTTTCTCATAATTTCTTAACTACTTTAGTTGTGATAAAACTTTCATGACGGAAAGTAACCTCGCTTCATATTAGATTAACTTTTTTTTTTCATATTGTATATCAAATTTATTCTTATTTAAAAAAAAAAAACAAAAAAATTACAATTAAGAACAAAATGAATTGCTAAATACCTTAATAAAGGGAATGTATTTGAATCTAAATATCATGAACAATTAGTGTTACATAAATTACTAAAGGGGCAATTATGTCACATGTCGGGTGCTTTAATTGTCTTTGGTGTGCTATTATCGGTAGCATTTGGGTAGGGAAAAATGCACCTAGAGAGAAAACACCACTCTCAACTTGTGTTGTGTTTAGGCGAAAACCTAGCTCTTTAAACAGAAAAGTAAAGGCATGTTTACTATGATTGCACGAAATATCCGGGGTAAGGAACTATCTATTGTGAGCTAGTCGTGTCACCTTACTTTTCTCATGCCTGCATATATTTATATTAGGATATTAAAACATTGTATTTTTTTTATATTTTGTTGTTTACCAGTCGTGCATTAACAGTTATTCAAAAAACTAAGTGCATATTAATACGGATTTTCAGTTGCAGTTAATATTGTCCGTTGATTGAGTTAAATTCTTCTTTATGTTAAAGTAAATAAAAATGTAATTTAAAGCAACGAAAAGTTCATTTAATTTTTACTGTCAAAAATTGAACCGCGAATTCCGTAAAAACAAATCAATATTCAGTTATCTTATATAAATTAATTGTCAAAAAAATTAACTACATATTCCGTAAAAACAAATAAATATGCAGTTATTTTATAAAATTTTACTGTCAAAAATTCAACACCATATTCAGTAAAAACAATTAAATATTCAGTTATTTTATATAATTTTACTACCAAAAATTAATTTTTACTTATCTATAAAAAATGAATTGTAAATATAACATATTTTTTACATGTAAAATAAGTATATAAAAATGTCTTTAGAAGTAGAAAATATAAGAAAATATAAAATTTTCCAGTTTCCAGTGCACTTTCCTCAAGTAAAACAGCTGAGATATGCTATGAAATCTTTCTTTTATAACAACATAGACTTTTGCTATAATAATAAACAATAAATGACGATGATTATCAACATTTTATTTTTTCATCCTGATAGACCATTCTGGGGAAATGCCCATATGTACAACTGCTTCTGGCATATGTTTTGAAGAAAACTTGAAATTCTTTTGGATCGTCATTAACGAACATAGAAGGTAATAACATTTTATTAGAAGTGAAAATTAATGTTTTGTGCCGCATTCTAAATTTATTTTTAAAAAGAAGCTTTTTGTGCAGCATTCGTATACTTTCTGCTTGCTGTATATTGATTTGTTGACATTTTATTTTGCTTTTGCTTTAAATAATTTTGTCCTTACGGCAAAGAAGCGAAGAAAGAGTTAAATTTATTTTGTACGCTTTTTTATTAGGAACTTTCTGCATTCGCCAAACAGTGGCGTTTAGAGCAAAACAATACTTAATAAACTTTAAAATAATTGATATGGAGCAGAATGAATTCTTATGATCTCAAAAAGGGCGTAGTTAATAAATAAACCCCATACCTAACTGAATTTTTTTAAAAATGGTCGGTAGGTCAAACCAATAATGAGCTGACGACTTAATATTTCGTTTTGCATAGCACAGCCATACATTCAATTTTAACTCCTTATAACTGTTGTAGAAATATCCAAAAAGTTGACATTTTTTGTTGAAAATTATTTTGAGTGCTTCGGTAGGCTAGCTGGTAGTGAGCTAGTCTATTAAAGCCGGGGTTGCGGTTCGATTCCCGCCAGAGACTCTGGTTTATTTCCTGCAGACAAGCGTAGAGCTTCGCTAAGGGAATTTAAAAAAAAAAAATTATTTACACAAGGGAATAAAATTAAGCTTTTTTGTTCGGCCTGATTTATATATAATGTCAATTTTTCTCTTTCAGCTCGACTTTTCGACATACACTGTTATGTCCAAAATTAAGGCACTTTCACGACATATATTGGAATAACTTGAAAACGGTTCACCATATTCAGTTAAAATATTGTCTTTAAGCCGTGCTTGCATTGTTTTTAAATTTGCGGAGTAGTTTTAGAGATATCGTTAAAGTTTTGAAAAAAAAATGCGAAAAAAATTTGTCAAAAACATTAAGTTAATAATATTAATTGTAATCAGTGCTCAACTTTTGATTTTGTTCACAATTTAGTGAATTGATAAAATCAATCAAAAGAACAAACAAAGTTTAATTTTTTTCCATGTACAGAAAAAAGTAAAAAATGGTTTTAATCACCAAAATAATTGAAACAAGCAAAAAATTGTTTAAATTTGCACCTATCACCGAAATGATTATGCCAATTACTCAAAATTGCAAAATTTTCAAAACAATGATTTTTTTTTTTCAATTAAAAAGTTTTTACATTTTAATTACAAAAAAAATTGAAAAAATTATTAATATTAAACAATCTTTAAATTGAATGAATTAACAAAGTAATTAAAAAAAATCTATATTTTAATTGAATGAATTACTGACGTAACTGATTACAATACAGAAAAATAATTATTTATTTTAATAATTGTATTGATTGAAACAGTTATATAATTTTTGCATTAAATCAATTAAATTTTTAATTGAATTAATTAAACATTGTATTTGGAATACAAACAACAGCAGAGAACAAACACCTATTCACTTTAAACACACAACTTGAATTAACAAACAAAGAAAATAAACACCAAATTTCAATTGCGACCATAACCACCATCAACAATGTGGTCAGCCACAAGGCGATTTTTTATTACACGCATAATATACATATGTATGTAGGCTCATTATTGACATTCGTGGTGTTCATAATTGTAATTAGTCTTAAACAAATCTCAGTAACCTGTTCGTTTTTTACTTGTTGATAGTTCCCTGCAGTATTGGTAATCGACTCTACGCCGATGAGTTCAACGACTACCACAAACCTTTCGTCGACGACTCGCTAAACTACCAGAAATGCTTTTGAGCGGCGAATTTAACAAGGCGATGTCCGCATTGGTAATGCCTTACTGTTCGTCGATTACTTCATCGGTTACATTTCGGTTACATTTCGTCGAAAAACAATAGAAAATCTCTGGAGACACTACCTTACAGATTACCACTGAGTACCAATGTAATCGGCGATGTAGTCAATGAAAAATCAATGGCGATGTAGTCGGGGAAATGTTGCCAGCCACTACTTGTGAAACTGCAGGGTTCCTTTTGATGACAAAACATGTGTATTTATGTATTTATGTGTATGTAAGGGCAAAGACAATGTAATGTATGTATGTATATTATGGATGTTGCTAAGTAAGCGTTGCATGCTATTTTTTGCCGAAAAATACGGTTAGCATTTTTTTAACAAAGTGTTAAATTCAAACAACAGAGTTGATTGATTCAATTAAACATTTACTTAAATTTAAGGTTAAAATCAAGTAAAATTTTATTTGAAAAAAAATATATATATTTTTTTTTAATTCAATCAATTAAGAACGTAATTAAATTTATTTTAAAATTCAAAAATCACCATTAATTGAGGAAAAAAAAACTGCCAATATTTTTTTCTGTGAGTTTTGGATTTTTTTTTTAACTGCATTTCAAGTTATTCCAATATATGTAGTGAAAGTGTTTTAATTTTTGACATAACGGTAAATCTCAAATAGTCGACCTGATAGAGAAAAATGGAGATTTCATTTGAAATCAGCGACTTAAAATTAGTAAAAATTAGCAATAAAGTTCCAGGCCGCAAAATGTGTGTTCCCCAGTGTTATTTGTCAAAAAATAGAATTTCATTAAAATACTTGAAAATTAAATTTTTTTTCATAAAGCTTCGTTCACAATAGGCAGCAACATTTTCACTAGTGTTCATAATAGAGCAACAATTTTTATTCGCAACCACACACATTTTAAATAAAGAAACCGCTTGCAAATTTTGCCCAGAACAATATTATGTACATATTTATTATTATTTGTTGGAACATTTTGTAAAAATTTCCATTCTAAACGAAATAAAATTATTATAAACGTCATAAACAGTTTAATACAAATTGTTGCTAAAGTAGAAGTTGATTTAAATTTAAAAAAAAAACTTTAGTTACATTTTTGTTTGAAAAATGAAAGGAAAATATATGAAATACTTTGTGAAGATAAATAGATAAAAGAAATAACGAAACTGTTGCTTTGATTGTGAACAAAGCTTAAAATTTTAAACTAAACATACATATCTTCACCTAAAATACAAAACGACGTAGGTATCATCAAAAAATTCAAAATTGACTTTTTAATTGATCTTTGTTCGTTTTATTGAACTACATGTGCAAAATTCAGATCCCTGCGATCAAAAATGGCGACTTTATTAAAGAAATTCAAACGCTTAGTACACCAGTGTTGCCAATTTAGCCATTTAATGGCTAGATTTAGCCATTTTTCACCCTGTTTGGCCATTAAAAAATGACTTTAGCCATTACCCATTTTTTTTTAGCCATTTTTCAACTTGATTAGCCATAAAATTTTTTTTGTCGTTTTTCTTTTAAAAGAATAATTTTCATTTTACTATAAAAATTTTAAAATTAAAATAAACATTTTTAACAATTAAAACGCCTTTTATTTAAATCAAAACTTTTACAAATGTTGCAAATTGCTATAAACTATGATGATGAAACATCTTTCAAAATAAAGGAACAGTATTCCAATATTAAATTTATAAAATGGGTCAACACAAACATCGGTGTTTCTTTCTGGTTGCAAGTATTTCAATAAAGAGATGCAGACACAACAAATTTTTTTTAGAAATTTCGGAGTTGACTATAAAGTTGCTCTCACTTCCATGGTCTAATGCTGAAGTAGAGAGGGTATTTAGCCAAGTTAACATCGTTAGAAGTAATTTGAAAAATAGGTTACATTTAGCAACCGTTAATTCGATTTTATTAAATATTTTTAACATAACAATAAAATATAAACTATGCGTTTGTGCTGATGCTTGTAACACCTTAAAATATTGGTCCTAAGCCCAATTACGTGTTTTTTATTGTAGATCTGGACTCAAAAGGTTGGGTAAATGTTGTCGTGATTATGATTAACCTTCAAATTATTTAAAACGAGTGAATATTAATTTACGTTTATTCTTATTCAACAAAGTGATCTTAACTTACAATTTCATCGTTAACAACTTTAAATGAATTGTTTCTGTTTTGTTATTGAATTTTAATGTGTTTTTATTTAAAAAAGCTTTTAGCCATTTTTTATCCCATTTTTAGCAATTTTTAGCCATTTTTTAGCCATTTTTTTCCGTAAATTTGGCCATTTTTGGTCACCAAGTTTTGGCAACACTGAAGTACACCTTGTTGTTATTGATATTGTAAAGTTTTTTGCTTTTCCTATAAACTTGTTAAAAGTGTTTTGTATTTTAGGTGACGTTATGTATGTATGTAAATGAAATTTACACCCAACAAGCTGGCTTTGTATTCTAATAAATATCAAAAGAATTTAAATTTTCTTCAAATTCTGCTCAAACAATACGTGTAAGTTTTTTGTTACTAACAAAATTACAAAAATGTGAGTTTTATGAGCCAGCCCTTCTTTTGGATGTACAAGGCCTTCTTGCTCCATTCCATACTCATATCTTTTTTACACACGTTGTCATTGCGTAGAATGCCTTCCGCCCTCGCTTCTTTAGCAGGTACATAAGAATGGTAACGGGATCAAAAAAATAATTATTTCGCTTTTGCTTGTGCAAAAAAAAAAAACAATACAAAAAATGTTGTTCCTTCTCTACTCCCTTCTAATAGAAGCGAGTGTGGAAGGTGTATCTTATCTTTTATACGAAAGAGTCGAAGCCTTCTATGAGGCATTCTTTAGCAGTTGGATATGAATAGTAATTGAATCAGAACATTTTTTAAGCACGCCTTTAAAAAAGCCTGAAGTAAGAAGGTCTTCTGAATTTTCCAGCTGGGAGTTTGTCGTCTGGCCATGCCGCTTAAAACTGTTTATAATGGGGCATGGTCACACGTCAAACTGGCTCATTAAACTCACAAAAAATCATAATAAAGTGTTCGTTTTTTGAAAAAACATATCGGCATTTTATTTAACCCATTAAGGCTCTGCGTTGCGTATTTTCAACGTTCACTTAAACCTCTCCTCAGAAATTTTGTAATTACATGATATTGTAATAAAGCACAGTAAAATAAAATTTAATTTAAAATCTAATTGACGCGTTTTTGGATTTGTATCACACAGAAAGAAGTTTTTTTTATAAAAAAATTTTATTTAAATTTTTCCTGTTTTTTGGGTACTTTTGGAAATTGTTAAAAAAAATAAAGTAATAAATAATATAATGGGTTATCCATTTTGCGGCTTCAAAATTAAACGTAAATAAAACACATACAAAATATTTTTTTCATGATATTTTTTTTTAGTATAAAGTTTGAACGTTAACATTATGTGTGAAACACTATATTATTTAAATGACCACCACGCGAAGTGTTGCAAGCATACTACAAAAATGGTGATTCTGGCACAGCCACATATCGTGCTTTAAGAGGAGATTATGGTTTACATAATCGTCCAACTACGCAAGCAATTGGCAAAATTGTGAAGAAATTTGAAGAGACTGAAGCGGTTACAGATGTTGTAAGGCCAGTGCATCATCGTTTCGCTCGTTCCGCTGGAAATATCGCTGCTGTAAGTGAAAGTGTTGCCGAAGACCCGAATGTGTCGATTCCTCGTCGTTCTCAGGAATTAGGACTGTATGGTCGTATGATATCCATACTGCTATTGAAGAATACGACTTGGAGAATAAGTGGTTTCAACAAGACGATGCCACATAACACACAACTCGAGCGAAAATGTTTTTATTGCAAGAGACATTTCCTGGCCGTGTAATTTCTCGTCGTGGCGACATCAGCTGGCCACCAAGATCATGGGATTTGACACCATTAGACTATGGGGCTACGCGAAAGACCGTGTTTATGCAGATAAAGCTTCAACTCTTGAGCACTTAAGAACCAACATTCGTCAAGTTATGGCGGAGATACCGCCCAATATGTGTCAAAAAGTGGTCCAAAATTACCTCAAAAAATCAATGCTTGCAACACTTCGCGTGGTGGTCATTTAAATGATATAGTGTTTCACACATAATGTCAACGTTTAAACTTTATAATAAAAAAGAAATATCATGAACAAAAATATTTTATATGTGTTTTATTTACGTTTACTTTTGAAACCTCAAAATGGATAACCCGTTACCTTTCTCAAACTTTTGACGGAGGAAGCTAACATACGAAAATTATTATTTCTACTGAAAATTCCAATCATCTTAGACATTTTCCACTATTTTTATGATTGGATATATCCGTGATGCGAAAAAGCAACACCTGGGCCTTAACGGTATACAAATTACATAAAATTATCAAATGCAAACATATTTATCCAATCACTTGCTATTTAAAACAGCATAATACATACACATATGTATGAAGGAAATTGCTAGTTGTTGTTATTTGAGTGTTTTTGAATTTTGAGTGGCGTCATAGTGTCGCGTGTAAGTAACGGTAGTTAACGTACCTTCGACAATTTTTTTACCTCTTAGAAGCTTATGGCCAAATTGCACAATTCAGGACATTTCGCAGTAGGTAAATTATATATGTCAATGTTTTTATTTCTCTTATGCTCAAAGTGTATTATTTACTTCAAAAGATACAGAAAAATCCGAACAAGTAATGCGAAATTATCATCACCCAAGATATTAAAGAAAAAAGAACGTAGAAGTTATGACTACTGTTATGACCCGAAAAATGAGATAAGTGCTATACGTCGGAATGACAACTCTGTAGTATCTATCTTGTCCAATTTTGTTTCTTTAGAGCCATTGAAACAAGCTAAAGGCTAGATTACACTATCTCACAAGTCTTACGTATTCCATAATACTTTGTGAGATAGAAATCTAATGATTTTTGTTGCGACTGTCAAAAAATCTAATTTAACATGACAGTTTGTGTTCACACCATCACACAAAATCTAATTTAACATGACAGTTTGTGTTCACACCATCACACAAGTATAAACACTCACACATGAAATAAAATGCAACCCTGATCCAATGAAAAGTATTATTGTTTAGAAATTTTTCAAAAAACGATGAAGTCGTATGGGATGTCAAACTTTTTTCATAATACTTGTCATTTTCGTGACACATTGCATACACACTATCACACTTTGTCATATTACTTGAGTTTTTGACATGTATTACTACAAAGTATAATAGTGTAATCTAGCCTTATATGAATACAATAAAACTATGGGTGGCGTTGATTTATTTGACTACGCTATGAACAATTCCGTATTCAAATCAGAGGAAAAAAAGTGGTACTGGCCACTTTTTACTAATGCTCTGGATGCAGCTTTATAAACTCGTGGAAATTACATTGCCTATTGAGAAAACAGGGAAAACAGGCTCCAATGCCTCAACGAGAATTCAGAACATTTGTTATTGACTCTTTTTTTGCGGACTGAAAATTGTGAGAGAATAAAAGCTTCAACCAGTAGTGGCACTAACCCTGTGATTCGAACTGATCGAGTCGATAGTAAAATTATTCGCCAAGAAAGACGTTTGAGATGTCGGCAATGTAGCAGCCAAACAATTACAAATGCGAGAAATGTGACGTACCAGTGCACCCGACGTGCTTTGGAGCATATCATAATTGAAATTAATATAAAATATATGTGTATATCTTTTTTAATTTTTCTAAAGACGTGAATAAAATATTTTAATTAAAAATGTTTACAAATGCGTTTAATTTTTATATCGTTAAGGCCCAACGTTGCGTTTTCGCAACGGGGGTTATTTGGTCTTCCACTGATCCGATTTGCTTACAAACTGTTTTCTTTCATATTTATGTATAAACAATCAAATTTTAAAAGTTTCATCATTATAGCTCAATGGGATCATGGCTCGAGCCTTAATGGGTTAAAAGGGGCTTAAAGTCTCAACATTTTGGTTTGTTCGGTGCAAATCGGTTTATGAAGCTATGTGTTCTTTTTTACATCTGATGTATAAGGTTAACTTAGCATCTTTGTAGTAAATTTTACGGCAAATATTTTTGTGAAACATATTAACGCCTTAACTCCCCTTCATAAAACCGTAATTTTTTATCTCTATTTAACAACAAGTTAAACAAGTATATTTTATTTCTCCTTTTTTTGTTTTCAAATATTTAATTGGATTTACCAGCAGGAACTTGCAACGAGAGAGTAAATTTTTAAATATTGAAAAAGTGTTCTCCGCATTACACAGAAAATAAAAAATCACAAATCACATCTAAATTTAAGAAAAAATAAAATTTATTTTATGTTTTTAAAAAACTTTTAATTTTTTTGAAAAGAAATGTTCAAAATTGTTTTTTTTTTAGATTTCAAATTTGTATGCTCTTTTGTCACTGTTTCGTTGCAAGTTTTTCGAGTACTAGCAGTGTTGACAATTTAGCCATTTAGTGGCTAGATTTAGCCATTTTTCACCCTGTTTAGCCATTAAAAAATTACTTTAGCCATTAGCCATTTTTCAAATTGTTTAGCCATAAAATTTTATTTGCCGTTTTACTTTTAAAAGAATAATTTTTATTTTATTTTAAAAATTTATAAAAGTAAAATAAACATTTTAAACAGTTAAAAAGCCTTTAATTTAAATCACAATTTTTACAAATGCTGAAAATCGCTATAAACGAGGATGAAACATCTTTCAAAGTAAAGTAACAGTATTCCAATATTAAATTTATAAAATGGATCAACACAAACATAGGTGTTTCTTTCTGGTTGCAAGTATTTTAATAAAGAGATACAGTCGGCAACAAATTTTTTTTTAGAAATTTCAGAATTGAAAGTTGCTCTCACTTCAATGGTGTAATGCTGAGTAGAGAGGGTATTTAGCCAAGTAAACATCTTAAAAGTAATTTTAGAAATAGGTTACATTTAGCAACCGTTAATTCCATTTTTTTAATTAGGTACATATTTTTACCGTAACAATAAACTATTTTTACCAACACCACAATAGTGGAGAGGGTACTATGCGTTTGTGCTTAGTTTGTAACATCTTAAAATATTGATACTTAGCCAACCTTTACGTATACCGATTGACTCAGAATCACTTTCTGAGTAGAATTAACGATGATTGTCCGGCTGGCTGGCTGTGCATGTACACCTTGTGCGCAAAGTAACGGTCGTAAATTTGCAGATAATTTAAAAAAAATTGGTACATAGGTTATAATGTGGTGTAGGGTATCATCTAGTTCGGGTTGACCGACTATACTTTTTTAATTGTTTTTTATTGTAGATCTGGACTCAAAAGGTTGGGTTACTGTTGTCGTGATTATGATTTTCCCTCAAATTATTTAAAACTAATAGGCACGAGTGATTCCTATGAGATGAACAATAACGACATCGAATTTATCGATGATTTAATTTTTAAAATATATATCAAAATATTAATTTACGCTTATTCTTATTTAAGAAATTGATCTTGACTTACAATTTCATCGTAAACAAATTTAAATGAATTATTTCTGTTTTGTTATTGAATTTTAATGTGTTTTTATTTAAAAAAGCTTTTAGCCATTTTTTTCCGTAAATTTAGCCATTTTTGGTCATCAAGTTTTGGCAACACTGAGTACTAGTAACAATTATTAAAAATAAGAAATAATTTTCTGTTATTGACCATTTATTTTATATTTTTTCTTTATATATTAAAATACAGTCGCCATCGGCATATTAACACCAAATATTTGGGGGATTCACAAGGTGTCAAAAAGTCACAAGTCTTAAAATAATATCATGAAAAAGTACGACTGTTGTGAACAAGCCCTCATAAAACAAATATAAAAAATAAATATTTACCTAACATCAAAATATTTTTTAGTTCTAATCCATGAATTAATAAATTAAATGAGATCTTATCTGATTATTTGCCATTTTTTAGACGTAAATCACAAATAGATTTTATTTTGTTTGTTTACCGAACATCAGAGTCCTAAGCCGATATAATTTGACGCCGCAATTGTTTTGTTGCAAAAATTGCTAGCCGCAGGTTAGATTCGGATATTAGCCGGATAAACGACAGCACAATAAACATAGCAAGCAAAGTTCTATTAATTTAAGACACTTTTTTAACAAAGCAACAACAATATTTTTAAACCATTGTAAAATGTTAGAACATTATATTGTGAATACGCTTAAACGTTCATAAAAACAAATTAGATCGGAATTTGATAAATTTTTATCGATAATCAATTTTTTAATAGAAAATCGATTTATTTAGATGCATGGGAAATAGATTTTTTTAACCGACAGAATTTGTCAAAGGTCTATTTTTAAGCTCATTTACTTTCGAACCTAAAATTTGCTCACCCTTTATGACTTTTAATATTTTGCACAAGTACTTTTTGTTTTCACCAGCTTCAGTTTAAATATTCGTTAAGGGCACATCCATATTTATTCCATAATTTACACTAAAATATAAGTTAAATTTATTTTTTTTTTCAATACCAAATATTGAATTCTTTGAAGACTCCCACAAACTTTAATGTTACTTGTTGGAGTTGAAAATGATAAGACAACAGAAAAAAGCACGCGTTTACTGGTTGGTGATCATGTTGAGCGCCTACAAAATCATGTTGCACGTCATGGCAACATCAGAGCAAACAAGAACATTGTTGTTCTTTTTTTGTTTGATTTCTGCATTTTTTTTTTTTTCTTTTCTTCATTTGATCCATGTGATACATAAACAACTATGAGCACACAACAATACGACGGTTCCAATATGTTGAATGTGGTTGAGCTTCAAACAACATGTGTCGAATTTAATTTGGCAGTTTTATGCTTAAAGCTTATTTTACTTTATCGATATCAATAATACATACAAGTAAAAAAAAATAAAAAAGATTTTTTAAAAAAAAAGAGCACAAGTTAAACAGTCAAGTACTCAGCAGAAGGAAAATAATACAAGAAGTCTCAAGGACTTTGAAACAGACAAAAAATATATCGCGATATATGAGACGACCACCACCAACGCAATTTTTATGCAACCACTGGTTACAGGCTAAAAATTTAAAACAGAAAAAAAGTTTTACATTTGAATAGATTTCTGTGGCTCAACTTAGTTTTGGTTCAGTTCAGTGTTGTTTATTTATTTATTTCTTATTTTGCATTTTTTTTCTTTGTGCTGTAAATATGTTTTGGTGACATTTAACACAAGTCTGTAACATGTTGCTTGTGTTGCGACAATTTTTAAAGGAGTCTTATTTATTTTCGTATTTTCTTTAGTTTTTTTTTTTTTTTTTTTGACTAATTCAAATGTTGGTAACAAAGTAGTTGTTGTGGTAGACAGACTTGTAGGTTTCGGAGTTTTTTTCTTCCTTTTACCATTTGGTAACTTCTTAAAAACATGATTTTGACAAATTGTTACATGATGTTTTAGCTACACTCAGAAAAATTGTTTAGGTTACTAGATAGTAGGCATTTATGTTAAATCAGCAGTAGTTGTTGTCGTTGTGATTGCAGTAGTTTTTTATTTGAAAAGGTAATCAATTGTCTCAAGTATATAAATTATTTAAAAGGATTCTTCTAAGATACGATGATTATTTTGTGACTCAATATTTATTTAGATGAACAAAGAGTTAAATAATTTCAAGCAAATATACTTGTTCAATTTTTACGGATTAGCAAATTTGGTGTTAGGCACCCTTTTTTAATTAAGAGATTTATGAATGATTTTCTTT
This sequence comes from Pollenia griseotomentosa, assembly GCA_963931875.1. Classification (NCBI taxonomy): domain Eukaryota; kingdom Metazoa; phylum Arthropoda; class Insecta; order Diptera; family Polleniidae; genus Pollenia; species Pollenia griseotomentosa. The sequence goes on along the minus strand of OZ007562.1, from coordinate 122,476,856 downwards.
GGTACCTGTTATGGCACCACACGGTGTTTCTAAAATCGAGTGAATTCAAAGCGTCTACTAACATCCCTATGTTGGCAAATTTTTCACAAAGTCATTGTAGACCCCTTCCTCGGAGCAGGAGCTTTTGAACCTCCAGTAAATTTGCAGCTCTTCTAAATAGCTAAAACGCACAGACAGACATGTCATTAGCTCGAACTTAGCCCTAGTTTAAACAATATTAGTAACCATTTATTACATGATCTCTACAATGCACCGGTAACCAAATAAAGAAAGTCCTCGGGTTACTGCTTGCCATGCATGGTACCAGATCAAATAATAGTCTGCTGTAATCTACTAGAGGTCTTTTACTTTTAACTTAAAAAAGTCTTTTGGTATTGTCTTGATAAATTTCGTTACCTAAAAAGCAAAAAGGAGTAATTCTTAGGGCCGTGGAATTGCTAGGGAGCAACATTGCCATGGGCTCGAATGTCACTATGTATGTGGACAGCCAGGCGGCTTTTAGGGCCTTGATGGGCTGTTGTGTGAACTTCAGGCTAGTGGATGATTGCAGGAGGGCTCTAGTGGTGATCTTAGGAAATTATGTGGTGAGGCTGTGCTGGGTACCGGGTCATTGCAATATCAACGGCAACGAGATAGCTGATGAGGTGGCGAGACTAGGCTTAGAAATGGAGGACCCTGACAGTTTGCAGGCGGTCAGGCCTCCAAAGGGCTTCTACTTTTGAAGAATTATGGAATGGGCGGGGTGGAACGGGTTGCGGGTATCGCGCGCGCTGTGGCCGGTACTTAGTAGGTCAAATTTGGCTGTTCTGCTGGGCAAGGGTAGGGCCTGCGTCAGGACCATGATATATTTTCTCACGGGTCACTGTATGATAGGCAGGATGGCGGTAAGAATAGGATCGGACTTGTAGGATATATGTAGGTTGTGTGAGGACCCAGTGGATTTGGAAACAGTTGAGCCCATTCTGTGGCAGGAGACTGGAGACTGCGCACATGTTGGCAGGTTTCTGGTTGGTAGGGTTGTTTTTGCCTGTACTGTCCAATTTTTTTGTCTTCCACTACTTTCTCTTTTGCCTGTGCTTTTTTCCTTTGCTTCTCCTTTTCTTTCATAACGGAGTTATTTCACTATCTAAGGCGTCACAATGGACCATATCGGTCTCTGGGTGAGGGTGTGAAGTTCTCTTCGTTTACCTTCCTGTGATATGGCTTTACACAACAGTCCATTCCTTATTTGCATGGGGGCTTTTAGTTTAAGTTCTATTATGTCATGTGGTTCCTAAGAGGAACAAAGGGCCATCAAATCAATCTCATTATTTTTTGGGGGTTTTTGGTCTTTCAAAGAGGTGCGGTTTTGCGAAGAGCTGTTTGTCTGTTATCCACTTGTGGGTGACAACAAGCGATTCCTTTGCTCTCAATGTCCCAAGTAACTCCCAACATCCGGTTTACACCAAGTACTTATCCCCTGCAAATGTGGTTTAGACATCCATCTGGCTGCAGCTAAAGAGAAAAGCTGGGCAGCTTAGAAGCCTGAATTGCAGACTGATACCATTGGATATCAGGCTGACAGGCAATGTGGAACACTCACTGAAACTCAAATGTGCTGTTGCCGTTTTACGATCACCCTGTCTATGCTGTTGGCATCCCCAGCACTACCTTCGCACAAAAAGACCTAATAAGCTCCTTCGCCCATTTTATTACTGAAACCGCAACTAATATCCATTCCTTCGAAAGTTGAACAGTCAAAGAAGAAATAGATTTGCGGAAAGTCAACGAAGAATTAGAGAATGAAATGAATACATAAGATGTGTGACAAAGTTAAAGAATATAATGGCTGATTATGTGATCCAAAAGGACAACATGAATACTTGTGGTAACATGCGGCTAAATAAATCAATAGTTAATAGGATATTTAATTAAACTCACGATTTTTCGTCAAAAAGACAAATAGTTCGCGACGACTACTCATGTATTTTGACGTTTCATCAAACTCTGGACTTCATCTAAATAATGCTGCAGCAAATATCCCAAACTTGATTTTGGCCTGAAATTAGTGCATTGTAAATAATCGCGGCGGATAAGAATCCGGTCGGGTACCGTTGGAACAGGCTTTCCAGATTTTAAGGGATTTTCAGTGATCTTTGCTTGTAATTGTAGATCTAAAAGATCTTTAATCAAGTGCTATTGCTTACTGGCCCTAGTGACAAAGTTCGCCCAATGAAAGGATTTCTGGTGGACGTTTGTAAACTTCTGAGCGCGGAAAATTTAATCGGAAGAAAGACGTATGTATGTGTATGTTTTTGCACCTTGCACATGCAACTAAGGTTAATTTATGTTCAATTAATAGCCGACACCACTTACTTAACGCAAAAAATGTTAAAACCTCTGAATGAATGATCTGAAAAATGTTAACACACTAAAACTACACACACTTTTTAATTCCTAAAACTTAAATCCTTTCAAGCTTCTTTAATTTTCATATTTCTCAAAGCATTTCGCTTATTAGTAGCAACGGAAATGGAAAATTATTTTGTTTAGCAAAAAAAAAAAAAAAAAAAATTTAAAAACTGTTCAGTACACACACCCGTTTTATGCCTTCATAATAGTATTCAGTGAAATTGCATTGAAGGTAGGGGTGCACACGTTCAACTTTTTCATTGAGATTTTTATTTAATTTTTTTTTTTGTTATTTTTGATTTTGGAATTTGTTCTTTATTAAATGCGTTTCAAACTGATGATTACAGTATGGCGAGAGCTATTATCGTAAAAATCTATACTAAAATATATCTTCGACGCTTGCCAGAAAAGTCCTTTTACTGCAGTTCACTGCTTGACTACCATCCGTGCGTTTTAAGGCCTAAAGGCCTCCTTTATTGTACTTTTGGTTTTGTATTCATATGTAGCGTATTGAATGCCTGGCCAGCTTTGAATTTCTGTAAACATCTAAGAAATTGTCTGGAAGACAGACTTTTAGCCTGAGTAAAAATGCAATTAGCTGCTGTATCTGCAGAAGCTGTTTAAGTATAAAAATAAAGACAAAAACTAAAAAACCAAAAAAAAAAAAAAAAATAATAATAATAAATAAGAAAGAAAGAACTATATTGGCGTAGTCTTAACTTGTATGAGCTGTAAGACTTAAAAAGGATTTTTCTTTAGTTTGTGTTCTTATTTTTTTTTGCAAATGTATTCAATGAAAATTGATTAACCTTTAATTGTGTTGATGGAACAATTGTTGAAGCAGTAAAAAATAGATAATTTAAGGAGATAACATTTTTTAACCATTTTATACGAAATCCAATCCATTAAACAGCAGTGCTGATAATAAATTTTCTTATTAACATTTACTAGTATTGTGTTTTACTTTTTTTGGAAATTTTTTCATAAAGTTTCTTTCTGTTTCGTTTGTGTTTCTTTAGGGTTAAATATGAAGGAGTTATGATAAATAACTGATGGTTTCTTCATCTTCTATTTACGCATGTCTTTTTTTATGGTTCTTTAGCATTAAAAATTCATTGAAGAATTTGTCTTGATCTGTTTTTTGTGCTTCTCTTCAATATTAGAGTACTTCAATTAAAGTATGCAGCTACAGTATAAGTCATAAATAGTCGGACAGCAGTATTTAAAGATCTATTATATAAAGCTATAGTAGACTTACGGCCAATTTCACCAGGTTCAGTTAAAATTAACTATTAACTTAATCTTCAGTAAACAATATGTTTTTGACAGTTATAACTTATAGTAAATTATAGCTGAACTTGTTGAAATTGGACATAAGCATAACAAAATTAAGGATAGTTTTATGTATTCAAATGCTACCGTTATACCAACACTTGCAAGATGTTTGTGGTAGTGAGAGTGGTCTTCGTGAAAGAGATTTCAATGATATTTAAGTTGAACTATAGGGATTTTTTTGTCCAATTCACTGGACACTCTCATTAACGAATAAATTGATGATTTGCTTCAATACCTTTCATTATGGTTAAGTTACATAGTGCTCGTAACACCCGGTTGATACGATAAACCCACCAAGACCTCTCATATACCTTAAATCATGTAAAATTCACTTTCTTGAGAATTCCTGAATAGAAACAATAAAAAGAAGGTCTCCAATTGATAAGAAACAAAAGTTGCCCTTTAAAATTAGAGTTTTTTTTTTCCCGGACTTTTTCGATTCCCGGGAAAGCGGGAAATTTTTTTAAATTTCCCGGGATCCCAGGATCCCGCTCCATATAAATAATACAAAGTAAATTTTGTTATTAATTAATGAAAAAAACTTTTATAAAATAACGTAAGGGAACTTGTTAACAAAGAAAGTAAAAGAAATGGTTTAATACTAAAAAATTAATTGAAGATTGAAATAGGAACTTGAATTATTATCACCTCACGCCTTTATTCCCTATTATTATGCTTTTATTCAGTATTATTATGCTCTGGATACAAGATAAAAAGATAACATAAACAACAATTTAATTCATAAAACAATAATAAAAACAAAATAAAATTAAGGTACTCAAGATATGGGATCAAAAAGTTAATGAATAAAATAGATAAAATATTTTAAAGAAATATATCGTCGGTCACAGGTTGACAACTCTTAATTTTTTTAAATTGTCAACACGTATTATTTATTTTAATTTTTTTAATGTGAAATTTTTTAAATACCTTTGTTTTCTTTACACCATCTTACAATAAATATCTCCTACTAATTTTGGTTTTTTTATTTACTTCCAACACGGTTTAGTAACGGAGTAATAACGTTTTTTTTGTCTCCTGAAAAGTACAAAAAACATGTTAAGAGTTGTCAACCTGTGACCGACGATATAACATTTTTTAACGCCTTAGCAAATAACTTTCTGACACACTAAAAGCGCTTAGTATGTCGTCAAAAAGTATATTCCTGATTTTATTTAATAATTATCATGTTTCCAAAAAATTTTGTTTATTTCTTACCGAGGTTGGACAAATAGTTAAAAGTGCACCAATTTTTGCAGCAATTTTTTTCTTTTTTATAAACAACGTCTATATCAGTCAAATGTATGTTAAGGTTGATGCAAAAATAGCATCAACCGGACTGCTTCTTACAAACCTTTTCATTTCAATAGATCCAGTTGTAATCTTTAGGACAATGTGTTTTTCAAGTTGTATGTTGTAGTATTTTACACGAGTTTCCAAAATGTTATTTTATTTCGGTTTCCCCTCACTTCACGGGTATATAAACCAACACAAATTGAAATTTAAATTCAAAATTTGGTTTATCACCTAATATCACCTCCTTCATTGCATCATAGTCTTATCTCAAAATTTTTAGTAACTTTAGCAAAGTTTTCCTTCATGCCTTCTCGTATTATATCTCCAACTGAACCGAAGTTATAGCAAAATATATCTTTAAATCGGTACATTTTGAAAACTTTAATCGCATTTTGCCAAGATCGTTTGTTTTTGTAGATATGACTATATTGCAATAAAGGAGCGGTATGTTACGGTATCTCCTATTTTTGAGACTTGTTCATGGACAATGAAACTTTACTGCCTGCATCTTATTTTGAATTAATGTACTTTATTAACTCTTCACTTCACTAAATGTGATAATTATCAACTGTTGCACTGCCCATTCTGCTTTTAGTAGATTTATTGCATCAGGAGACATTGATTTAAATACATGTACTCACTTCTTGTAATTGATCTAATCCACAACCAATCCACAGATGCTAATTTTTAGAGAATAGAAAACTTAATTTCAAAGTATAAATAGCTATTTTCTGAAATTATGAGGAATTTTTTATTTCCCGGGATCCCGCAAGAAAAATCCCGGGAAAACGGGAAATAAAATAATTGAAATTCCCGGGAATTCCCGGGACGGGAAATCCCGGGAAAAAACCCTATTTAAAATCTATCTCTCTGCAATTTAAGTTAAAGCCATTATCAAAATAAATTAAGGGCCTTAATGCCATAAAAACTTCTGGTATTTAAATTGACTCTCTCTGATCTTCACATTGTTTACATTAAGGATATTCCAAGTGATTTCAACTTCCTTGTGGGCCAAAGTGTTGTTCAAAGGCGTCACTTACTGCTTATGACTGCTCGGTTCATGTAAAAACCCCTTGCAACAATCCTAACTTCATTAGCCGTTCTCTAAACTGGCAACGCTACATAGTGATACGGCCACATTTTCATGTTAAACCTCCTTTCGATTATGGTATTAATTTCAGGCACAATATGATGCCCAAACGGCCACAATCAAACCCATTCTAAAACAATTTCGTCATTCTTAAATCAAGTAGTATCACTTTTTACTAAGCGAACTGTCTACTACTACTAAGTCCTAGACAAGATTGAGGAATCGTCTGCACCTGCTTATACTGCCATGGTAAAGACCAGCAGGGGGTAAATTACGCCATTCGATATCGTTCGAAATTTCCATTTTAATCTATTGCAATTTCAATCGATAACGAATGCCGTAATTAGGCACCAGGAAGGGGTACTACTGCAGGGGAAGGTTTTAATGTACAAAAAGGCAACTAGCCACAAGGGCCGACAAAAACTTCCCAGGAAGATAAAAGCAAAGTTGAAATACTATTTGGTTAAAAAATTGATGTTTGACTATTGACTGGCAGCCGTCGTCAATGGCGATGAGTGTTTCACGGCAAAAGCCCCTGAAGATATTGTGCGGTTACAATTGAAACATGTAAGAGCAACCTGTCCCTAAGAACTGGGTTGGATTCCCAGCTTAGTCAAGAATAAAAATTATCAATAAATTTTAATTAATTTCATGTTATAAAATTACTTTCTTCATAAAAATAATTAAATAAAAATTAAATTCAATCAACTTTAAGCATGATTAAAATATTAAAGTTTAGATTAAAAACGATAAAACAGCCACAATGCTAATTATTATTAAAAGCAAAACATTTGGAATATAAATGTGTATTTATAAGCTAAGAATTTGTATATGGGCACTTCGATTAAGTCGAACGTGACCGTCGTAGTGAAAATAAAACGGATTTTTTTGACAATAGATTAAACTTATAGCTTTTAATTAGCCATATAATAGGTGCTATTGTTCATTTTTAACATTTCTTTCGTTTTTCAGACAATTGCAAAAAAAAACAAGGCGTTCGCAGTTGAAAAAATCAAAAGTGGTTTTCGCGGCCAACAGCTCAAACGCGGCTTATTTTAGAATGTTATGCACTAATGTAACTAAAAAATGGTTTCGATTTTACCCATAAATTATTTATACTTTTTTTAAGTAAGTTTTTATCACTGTCGCGTGTGAACTGTCGCACGTGACATTTTTTCCATCATTATATTTATGTTGTTTTTTTTACTCTTTTTACGAAATTTTTAATGAACAAAGATTCTTAATGTAAGAGATTAGTGCAAAAATAAATCATTATACCTACATACTAGGTATATACAATGTACATCATATCCTAAAAAATTTTAATTCATCGAATATTGTTAAAAATTTTAAATTGGTAATTTTCCCTGAAGAAGTCACACAGAAGCGTGACGAAATATTGGATAAAAATAAAATAAAAAATAATAGACCTCAAGCTTATTAAATAAATATTAATTAAGAAATAAAATAAATGGCTACAACCAAGGACTACAATGCAGCACCACAATATACTTGGCGAGAACCAGTATGGTTATACAGGTGTGTACATGTTTGTATGTATTAGGGATGCCAATCGGGACTGGTTTTCGCAAATCCCGGGATTCGGGATTACAAAAAATCAAATCCCGGGATTTTACGGGATACCGGGATTTTACGGGATATTGGGATTCGGGATTTTTGAAAATTAAGAGATAAATGCTTTTATAGATATCTATTTAAAAAAAAAACGTCTTTAAAAGAAGTTTACAAACGAAGGTTTTATAATTAATTTAAAGTTCAATATTACTTAAATTTGTAAAAATTCAAAATTGTGACTTTTCTTATTTAATGACTAATTTAATTAAAAATATGTTAAAAAAAACAACGTTGATTTTAAACAATATGGTACTTGATTCAATAAAAAATAATTACCATAAAATCTATATTTGATTCAATTACCTCCCCTCCGTTCATTCAAGCTAAATAAAAAGAAAACAATTAATATTCTAATTGAACAACGCAACATAGTACTTGATTTATTTGTAATATTCTATTAAAATTTTATTAAATGAATTAAAATAAATAATTGAAGTTTGAATTCGAAATAAACTAACAAAATCAATTTATTTAGTTAACCATTAAAATCTTTTTTAACAAAAACGCATTTTTATAACCACCACCACTTGCGGTAGGAATTATGTAGTGTATAAAATACATTACTTAATATTGTGAAATCGCTCCATTAATTACCGTAGGTTCGGTATCAACTCTCGAAAAATACTTTATTAATCTTAACCCTGTAAAGGGTAAAGTTTAAATTTTTGTATTTGGTGCACCAGTGAAATGTTTTGTGCATTTCAAAAACATTTTTTTTCTTTAATAAATTTTCTTGTTTAATTATTTTCAGCACTTCTCACCTTAAAATTTCTTTATAATTATTGGACACGCTTGAAAAGAATAACAAAGTTTAACTATTTTCTAACGTTTTCAATGACAGTATTAACAGAATTAATCAAATAAATATTAAAGATCAATATTGTGTTTCCTATCCTCTCATGGGGAATGTCATAATGAATTTATTTTTATAAAAAAAGGTAAAACAAAAAAATTAAGTTAACAATTTCGGGATTGACAAAATCCCGAAAATCCCGGGACTAAAAAATTTAAATTTTCGGGATCGGGATTTCGGGATTGGCATCCCTAGTATGTATGTATTTACCCAGATAAATTGTTTATATTAAAAAATAATTTTGCCATTTTTAATTTTCACTCTTACGATGTCGCATGTGACTTACTTTATATAAGTATTAAGATCACAAATATTCTTATTTTTGAGTAAGGTTTTTTTTTATTTAATTTTATAAAAAAAATCTTTGTTTGTTCTCGAAGTTTGATGAGCTTTCTGCATTTATTTTCATCGCACGTGACATCGAAATATGAGATACAGCAGTTCCCGCTTAAATGCTCCCCGCTTAAATGATTTCCCCTCTTAAATACGCAAAATGTGCTGACAAGAAAATTTTCACATAATTAACCCCGCTTAAATGCGTTCCCCGTTTTAATGATTCATTATTTTTGTCCGAAATTACATAAAATTTAACAAAATAAAGCACTTAAATGCGTAACCAAAAAACTTGTTTTTTTTTAAATATCCGGCAAGGCATTTATAAAGTTAGTAAAAGTATTTTTGTACTTACATATATGTATGGTAACACAAATATTTAAACGGCAGTTAAAGTAAAACAGTAAATTTCTCTTGGATTTCGAAAATCATAGCGAATAATTTTAAAGAGTTATCGGAATCTTCCGAAGTTGAAGAAAAGGAAATAATTGAATCTACAACTAAGTGCCATTAGTTTTATCCGTAGATACTCTGTGCGACAAAATAAATGCACCAATGAAATTGAAACCATGGAAGGAACACATACAAATTGTTTTAATAATATTAACACGACGTTAACATTTGCCGGAATATTGGTTCGAATAAACATTTAAAGTTAAAAAAAAAAAAAAAATACCTAAAGCTCGACAATTTATTAATTCTTGAAAATAATAAAGGTCGAGTTAAATACATATTACCAGGGTTTAAAAAACTACAGTCAAAATGAAAAAATTGCTTTTTCTTCCACTTTTTGATTTTTCATTGAACAAAAATAAACCGTTGCTTTTACTTCTGATTCATTAAATGAAAACAGTCGCAGTGAAGGCAAAAGCAAAAAACGAAATGTTGTACACAACAAAGAACATCGGCAATCGTCATGTTAGAAAGTGTTTGGTTTGACAGATTGAAACTTTTAATAAATCCCGAAGTTAACGAAGATGGGACGTTGTGTTCATTGTATATATATGAAAGCGATGATGTTATTTACAGTTTTATTTAATTTCAAAAAATTAAAAAGATTCGTTAAGCTTAAAAATAATAAATATGTACTTATGTACATATTTATGTTTTTATGAACGCATGTATTATTAAAAAAAAAATATGGAAAATTAAAACACAAACACAACGTCCCATCTTCGATAACTACGGGATTTTTTAAAAGTTTTGGTCTGTCAAACCAAACACTTCCGAACATGTCGACTGCCGATGTTCTTTGTCGTGTACAACATTTCGTGTTTTGCTTTTGCCTTCACTGCGACTGTGTTCATTTAATGAATCAGAAGTAAAGCCAACAGTTTATTTTTGTCCAATGACAAATGAAGATGTCGAAGTTACAGCATAATCTTATGACTTTTACTATCTCAACTGCAGCTTTTTAAACGCTGCATATTACATACAAAACATAATTATATTTTTAATAAATATGTATGTGCCTGTGAATTTATGTGAAAATGTTTACTGAATTAGCTTAAGTTTAAATATTATATTTAATTTCGTATGAGAACTAGGTATAATACCTTTTATTTTCCCTTAAAACTAAAAAAGTACTTTTAAATGAATATTTAGTTTTTTAAGCGAGGTTTTTTTAAATGCGTTGATTGCGCAATTTTTCGGGTTATCGGTTAAATGATTCCACGTTAAATATAAAAAACATCACAATTATTTGCAATCGCATAGTTTCTTATGCAGTCTTTTCTGGCTCTTTGAACCCCCTCAGGGCTCAGAAATGGCGATTTCTCGCCAAACGTGGCGATTTTGATACGTGTTTGGTGGTGGGATTTTCCATTTGACGACTTTCTGGATTTGGCGATTTGTGATATAACTGGCGATTTACTTTGCTATTTTTTCCATTTATATTATTTCAGCGATTTTTTAAACATTTTGTCATTTTTTGTTATCATTACTAATTAAAAAAAAAAAATCTGGGAACTTTTTTTCACATAATTTTTTTTTATTATTTTAGGTGAATTTTATATTCAGTCACTATTTAATTCTAATGGTATGTATGCAGTAGGGAGATCGAACGAATAGTATTCGACCGGTTTTAACCGGCTATTTTAGTCTTGCCCATATCCATTTTTCGACTATCGAATAAACCGGTTATTTTGGTAAAATATACCGGTTATTCTAGTAATGTGTAATTTATATACATTTTCTTTAGGTATTTTTCATATTGAATGTTGGGCAAACTTAAACTTTTTATGAAGAATGTCAAAACAAAATGTAACAAAAGTCAAAAAACATTATGAGCAATGTAAATAGTTACAAATCGCTTTTATAAGCGTGTGTTGTTGTAACAAAAACAAAAAACAATTCAAAATACTACAAAAGAATTTTCAGCTTAGAAAGTAATTAGCAATTTGAAGAATACTGTCAAATTGCTAATTACTTTTTAAGCTGAACATTTTTTTGTAGTATTTTAAATTGTTTTTTGTTTTCGTAATATTGTATATTTTTGTTTATAAAGATGTCATCTCTGGTGATATTTCGAACTGATGGAAAAGACAAAGGCCCTAAATTGATAAGTTGCAAAGGTTCTTCAACGGTACGACTTATTAATCACCTTTAATTAATCCACAAGTTTGACATAAATATACGCCAAGTAAAACTTGAGGCTGCAAATTATATTTAGCTAAAATATGCTGCCAAAATTAAATCATTGCGTAAAATATTAGACTGTTGTGTTTCCGAGAACGGAATATCCCTTAAGGCACTTAAAACTCTAAAGTAAATCTAGCATATCTTCATGCTTGAAACTACAACATACCGGCAGAGTCAACCATATGGGAAATTTCTTTAGTTTTATTTATTAAGAACAAAATTGAAGGAATCCAACAATGTCATGGGAGGTTTTAAATTCTGATCGATGAATTAACAGATATGCATTTCATACAAAAAGCATGTTCGTATTACTATTCGTTTCTATATTGCTAAAACTTGAAATATATAATCCTGTCTAAGAGGTTTTGTTTGCAACTTTTCAAAAGTATGGCTGAAGTCTACTGATTCATATGGACATGCTTAGCCACCAACAAATTAAAACTCATTTAAAATAAATTGAGAGAATATCTCAAATAATAAATTATAATAAATTTTTTAAAACTAAAATTTTTTAAAAATGTTAAAGATATTTTCAAACCTATTAAATATTAGACGTCCTTCACGTAACCACTAGTTTTCTTAAAGAATGGTTTGCTTTTGCAAAACGTTTGGCTAGAGTAAACATTATTTAGCAGTTTTTAAATTAAATTATACAATTATCATTTTAAAGACAAAATTTAGTTAATAAATAGAAATTGATAAAAATAAAGCTTAATTTTGATCAATTTACTGGTCACGCTTTTTTTTGGATTTTATCGTCAAATATTTGATAAGTCTGAACATACCTTAAGTCATATCTATGTATGTATTTTGTTGGTCCCATACCTTCTTGAATTGTGTTGTTTTTTTTTTTTATTCAAATTAACTTTTTATACAAAAACTAATTTGATTTTTGTATTTTTATGTATTCGTACTAAAACCGGTTAACCGGTTATTTTTAAAATGCCTCACCGAAAACCGGTTTTTGAAAAAAAGTCGAAAAATCGATCTCCCTAGTATGCAGGCCAAAACACTAGTAATGAAATCGATGAGGCTAAAGTGTACGATCTTATAGCCTTGTGTACTTAATTTTAGTTTTTTTTTTTAACTGAATATATCGTCGGTTGACAAGTAAAACTCACTAAGTGTAGTCAGACCAGTTTAGAGATATTGAGGTTTTAATGTTAAATTTTGTATAAAAAATCTATTATACATAAAAGATCGATAAGATTTTGCAGAGTAAATTAAAAAATAGTTTCTTTATTATTATTGCTTCTAAATTTTCGGTCTAACTACAAAAGTTTTCAAGACAATACAAAATAAAACCCTTAATGATCCAATCTGCACTTAGTGAGTTTTACTTGTCAACCGACGATATGATCTCCATTAAATGTTATGAAACAAAACAAAATTTACTTTCGGCGACTTTTTTGTATTTTTCTCAGTTTTTGGCGATTTTTGACTGAAATATTATACTAGCTTTTTTTGAATGCAAAATTAATTAAAAAAAAAAATTTTACGATAACTGAACAAAATTGACGTTTGGCGATTTTTGGCGATTTCTGACATCCTGCTTGGCGATGGAGCTCAAAAAATCTTACAATCCTGAACCCCCTAAAAGATTTAAGATAGAAAAAGTCAATGCATAATGTCTCTCTTTAAGAACTTTAATAAAAACAAAACGTGAAATTGAAATATGCAAATGAGAAAAGTTGTACCTGTTCGACTTTGCATTCATAAATCTCGAAAAAATAAATAAAACAAATAAATATTAAATTATTTCACATTAATTAAATTTTATGGTTTCCTTGTGAAAATATGCTAAAACAAAGTCTTTTCAAGAACATATAATTTTTTGTTTCGGTGGACCTATCGGTGGAATTGTCCATATGTTTCTTTGAGAATTCGTTTTTATCTTATTTGTTAAAAAGGTTTTTATAAATTTGTTGAATAATTCGCAGAGTTAAAAATCGTTTACTAAAATCGGCAAAAATAATCTTATTTTAAAAAAGCTGTGAAGTTTAGAAACTTAACAACTTCTTTTTGTATTTGAAATAAGAGAACTCTCTCTTTCTCTGCTTGAAAGGCCGTCTCCCGCTCATATGAATAATCATATGAAATAATTTTGGTATAAACATTAACCTCTTCGATACACTGACTAGCTTCTGTTCCACAACTATCACCAACCACTGTATGCAATCACCTTTAAACAACAATAAAAGAATCGTATATATTAATATCAGTGCTGTTGTTGTTTTACTCGCCCCCTAAGGCAAAAGTGATTTTTAACTTGATTTGCTGCTGATGTTGAAGCTGCCGACTAATTCTACTGTCTTCTTGATTTCATTCTTAAAACTGCCTTATGGCCAAACAAGTCTGCCACATAAAATAACTACAACATAAAGGAATACAACAAATTTAAAGAAACAACCGAAATAATAAGAAAAAAAGTTCACTGCATCCTCCCACTTTTTTGTTTAAGTAGTTGTGTACGAAGAAACATTTGCTCGCCACAAATACTTGAATATTTTATTGTCGTCTTGCAGCTTTTGCTGCTCATGTTTAAAGTAAGAGAAGTTTAAAATTACTGCCAACATTCGACCATTCCTTGAAAATCCTTCTTTCTACATTATTTTCATGTTGCAATTTATTTTTCCTTTTTTTTTTTTTTTGGTTTTTAATTCAACCTTGCAATTCCCTTTTTGGTGTTTTTTTTTTTTTAAATTTTATTGTATGCGGGAGATGTTTTTTGTGTTTTCTTTGTAAAAAAATGCACTTAATTTTTTTTTTTTTCGTTGATAAAACTTGAATTATTTTTTCTTAGCAAAAATAAAAAAAAAGAAAAAAACTAAAAATATGAGTGCTTCCACCTCCTCTTCCGGCTGGTTTTTTTAAAGTATGCTCTCATAGTAGTGCATATGTCTTAAGTCTTTTGTTTTTTGGGGAGTTGTGATTCTTCAGTTTCTTGTTCTTTTTGACCAAATTGGGTTTATCGCAAAAATTATGGTTTATTATTCAAGCAATTTCATTGATAATGGCTTCTGATTGTTAATCTGTTGCATTGCACTATATTTTATAATTTATATGCCATTTTTCTTACATGTGGTACCTTCAATTAGTTAACATTTTTGTGGATGTGTGTGTGTGTATGTGTGTGTTGACCACTGAAATTATAATTGAAAAATGATTTATTTTAATTTTCGTTTTGTTTTGTTTTGTTTTCTTTAGGAGAAAATTGTGTGTAAGGAGTTGAGGGTGGGTTTTTGGAAATTAAATTGTCATATCTTCATGTGATGGTTTCAATAATTTTAGGGCTGGTGTAGGACTAACGTTTTTGATTTATAATCTTGTGCAAAACTATTTATTATATCCCATCCTTTTTGAAAAATAGACTAAATTAACAATAAGAGAATAAAATATAATAAACTTAAGAGACCTGAAAAAGCTCTAATTTATCAGTAAATGGTTAATAGAAAAATAAAAAAAAACAGTTTTCAATTTGGTAGTGAGGTAGTCCATTAGTTAGAGGATTGCGATTTCGATTCTTGTCATACATTCTTCTCTGTTTTACAACAATAAGCTGAATAAAGTTCTTCTTTGCTATTTCTTGGTACATTAAGTGAGCATATAACTTATAATTGTATTTGTGATTAAATAGACAAATAAAATAACAAATTATAAAATTATGATGTCCCTGATAAGCAAAATACTAATGCTAAATTTTATTGTTGTCATTTTAATTACATATTTTTTAATTTTTACTCAAAGTCTAAAAATATCACATTGATTTTTTTCTGTAAACAATTTTCATAACATAAGTTTATTTTAAAGCTTGATTCACCCATTTTGTCAAAATAAATTTTCTTATTGAAAGTTTTCTGCAGCACGATTCACTTATTTCGGAAAATTTGTTCGGAAAATTAAACCTGCCACATGTACATATATTTTGATTATTTATGCTTTGTTTTTTTTTTTTTTGGTGTTAAACTAAATATTTTTAATTATTATCATAGATTGTGTGTTAATAATAAATAGAAAAAATATACTTCATTCTTTAATTCCCAGTGGAACATAGGGCGGCCGCCTCAAATGTTCTCCATTGTATTCATGCAACTCGTTTTAATTTGGCGTCTCCAAGTATTCGCAGGTCTCCTGGGTCCTTGGGGGTTATATTTAACGGACTGTCGGGTTGAATCATTCGCTGGCTTTCTTTTTTATAATTCCCTAAGCTAATCCCGCGAAGCTTTACGCTTGTCTGCAGTAAAGAAACCAGAGGCTTTGGCGGGAATCGATCCCTCAACCCCGGCGCTTAAAACTAGCTCACTACCAGCTAGCCTACCGGATATTAATACTTAAAGGAGTTTGATTGGATAAATTCCACAAGTCTAGAATTGATATTGTGGCAGGCCAGAATAGCCTATGTATATGCGTGAGACAGCGGGTTAAAAAAGCTTGCATACAACTCATTTCATGACTCGAAATATTCCAGATTTCACAGCCATATAGAAGCACATTTTCACGCTGCTATTAAACACCTTGATTTTACTGTGATTTGAGATATTTTGCGATATCCAGAATCTACTAAGCGTACCGTACGCTTGCTTTGCCTTGCAATGTCATTTCTGTATATCTTCTTTGCTGCTCTCTCTTTTTGAAACTAAACTCTCCAGATAGCAAAAGATTTCAACATCGTCAATTGGTTGGCCAAAAGGATGCAAGTTCATGTTGCATGAATACTAAATGTGCATTGACTTAGTTTGGTTGATATTAATTTTTTAAGCCCGCTTTGGCCGCAAGTGTAGCAAAGGCTTGAATCTTGGATTGCATGCAAAGCGGTGGGATTGAAAAGAGGGGCCAAATTACGGCATTCAATATCGATCGAAATTACAATCTACATAATAAAAATGAAATATTGTCTGTTGCTGATCGCATAACTTGAGAACGGCTTGACCGATTTGGACGATTTTTCTTAAAAATGATCGCCATGGTCCAACTAAGGTTTATACGTTTTAAATAAATTTTGCTCCGCCCACTTTTACGCCCACTTTTTTCGAATTACCTAAAATCAGAAAACGGCTCCATCGATTTGACAAATTTTTCTTTCAAATGGTCGTATTAATCCATTTAAAGTTTTCATTGAAAGAAAAATTTACCACGCCTACTTTTACGCCCACTTTTTCTATTAAGCGCATAACTTGAGAACGGCATGACAGTTTTGAACGATTTTTCCTTTAAAATTATCGCCATGGTCCAACTTAGGTTTGTACGAAAAAAAAAAATTCTGCCCCGCGCACTTTTACGCCGACTTTTTTCGATTTACCTAAAATCAGAAGACGGCTCCATCGATTTGACTAATTATTTTTCAAATGTTCGTCTTAATCCATTTTAAGTTTTCATCGAAAGAAAAATTTACCACGCCTACTTTTACGCCCACTTGTTCTATTTATTTGACCGATATGGACGATTTTTTCTTTCAAATGGTCGCCATGGTCCAACTTAGGTTTTTAAGGAAAGAAAATATTTCCCCGCCCACTTGTAAGCCCACTTTTTTCGATTTACCTAAAATCAGAAAACGGCTCCATCGATCATTAGTAATCAGGTACCGAGCGAAGCCGGGACGGCCTGCTAGTAGAATAAAAATGAAAATTTCGATCGATATCAAATGCCGTAATTTGCCCCCAGACTTCATCTGCACAATCAATATTATTTAACCTATCATGAAGATCCCAAGAAATACTATAATGCATATCAATGCAGTGGTTAATAACTACGTCAAGTACTATGTTTAACCGTTGTCGAGACAAAAACAGCCTTAACGAACACCTACGTTTACTATGTTGGGCTTGCTTGCTGAGCTCTCGGGAACACCTTTGCATTCTAGAGCCTCCCCTATCGCATTGTGTTGTAATGTGTCATGCACGCTTAAAGTCAACGAACACTATGTAAAGGGGTGAGCGCCACTCAACCATCTGTTCCACGACTACCCTCAAGCAGACGATATGGTCAATACATGACTTGTTTGGTTTAGAAAAAACAAGATTGCTGACAATTTTATTTAACAAGACAAATTTAGTACAGATTGCTGTTCGGCTTTAACCGAAACCGAAAACCGACCATAAAACCTCGGTTTTGGCTTTTACTTTAAATATGTATATATATGTAAATATACATAATATGTATTCGTACTTCATTTAAAAAATTTTGTACATAGCAGCCTGGAACAAATGGCAAGGTATTTCAAAATTCTTTATATTTAAAATAAGTACTAAGAAGAACAAATGTTTCTTTTTTCATAAAACTACCTGAATTGAAACTAATAAAAAATTGTATTACATACAAAAAAATATATATGTATGTAGTTTTACTTGGATATTTTCAAAACCGAACCGAAACCGACCGGTTTAAATCATTTAAAAACCGAAACCGTGGTTTCGTATTTTCACGGGGTTTAGCAAACTCTAAAATTAAGTATTTAAAATTTTAACCTAATGGCAACTCAGCTCAAGTGTGTCCGGACAAAATATAAAACTTAACCCATTCAAGCTGAGAGTTATTTATAAAAAATATTTTCTCTCTGTTAAACCATATGGGCATTTCCGTCAAAAGGTCCACCGTGACCGAAAATTTAAAAGCTATTAAAATCTGATTATTTTACGATATTTAGATTCTACTAATCTTATAAATTCCTCCATAAATTTGTTCACTTAGATAAACAATCAGACTGCACAGCCGTGCAAACGTAATTTCTTATTTGTGAGAATGTTTTATTGTATGTTTTCTTTAATATTATCTTCCTTTAAAGAGGTGATATTTGATGAAAATTATTCCAAAAAAATTTTCTTACAAGGTCCGTAATCTAAGGAAGAGTTCGAAGAGAAATATGTAATTCGGATTAACGGTAAATTTTTATTTTTTTAATCATTATTCATAGTTTGACTAAAAAATTGTGCCAGGTTTCGCTCAATTACGATTTTTTATACATGGCCACAAAAACTACTTCTATTTTTTTCACGTTCGAACCACTACTTCTTTTGCCATTATCTTTGACCTAGAATCGCGCCCTGCATAAACTTTAGCATAGATAAAATAGGGTTAAAAGAACGTAAAAATATTTATTGTTTAAAATGTCATTGCATTTTTAATGCGTACGACTGTCACGTTCAACACTTTGGAATTACCCATATGGTACTTAAAGAAACTTTTTGTTAAGTTTTATGAATCTCTCATTTGCTTAAGCAAAGTGCGAAACTTATCGCCATCGCACTTTCCGTACGGATATTAAGAGGCTTTTTGTTAATTATTGACAAAAGCTTAAGCAAGCTTATGCATATTATAGTTGGGCCTTAAGATGTAATAATCCATATTAAAAAAAATATTGTCCGGCCAAAATTTTTGTGAGAACAACATGGATTTAAGCTTTTTTTCTAGCATATTTTTTAATTGGTTTGTGTTTATAATCCTAAACTCGTATGAAAACCATTTACAGGCTCCCTTTCAATTTAGATTTCCTAACCTGCCTAGCACTTTTCCCCACAAACTTGTGGAACTTTAAGCTTAGGACTCTAATGTCATCATCAAACTCTTTATAAGAACCCAGAAACATGTCACCCATTTTCTAAGGAGCACGTTTATCTTTTAGGATATCGTTCGGTTAACCTAATAGATCATTTTTCGTCGTCAGTTCGTTTAACCCTGCAACATTAACGTTAGTCGATTCGACTAAAAGTGCTTTAAAGTTTTCTGCAATTTCGCAAAAATTATATTAAAATGATTTTTGTATTTTTGTTTTCTTGATAAATAATATAATAATCTAGGATAATCTAGTTTCAATGCGCATCTCACTGGTAACTTACTCTAGATCATCAGGAAACATTCTCCCAAAAAATTTTAGAAAAGCCAAAGATATTAGCAAATAAAACTGCAGAGTGAATGAGAATTGCAAACACTCAAAAAGTTTCACTTGCAACGATATCAAAGCTTAACCAAAATACCAACAATAAACAGTGAGTTTATCTTTTTCTTACATTCCCCACTACAATTGGTTGACATTCTCCCAACATTAATTGAAGTTGTAAATGGGTTAAGCAAAATTAAAATTAAAAACAAAAACAAATTGCTTTTTTTCGCAAGAAAATAAAAAAAAAATAAATTTGCCAGTTCAGGTTTTTATGCAAGGCTCGCTAGTCTATCAGTATGGGGGTGGCGGGTTTGATTCCCGCTAGAGACTCTGGTCTCCTGCAGACAAGCGTAGGGCTGCGCGGGAGTGTGTAAAAACTGACGCCATCTTGCAAAAATTATTTTTATTTATATAAATTCTTTCTTATTCGACTTAATTATTTAAATGTTTATTAATTTGTTTAACCTTGTGGTCTACTTTTATATAAAAAAATTTCCTAATTTCTTTCCCACACAATCTGCTTCTCTTTTTTCTTTTTGCTCCTTTTTTTAATTGAGAACCAAATTTGACGTTTTATGTTAGCAATAATTGCCAACGAAAATGGACTAACAATTATTGCAACATAAGTTACCGGCAATAAATATGTACAAAAAAGTGCTGTCTACATTAAAGATAACATCATTTTGACATTTACTGCAATATATGTATATCGCAAACTTTATCTCTGGTTTAGACTGGCAGTTAAGTGACTTTTTGGGTTAGGGATTATGGATTATTATATGGTTTTGTTTTGGATGTCTTCATATTAACTAATTTTTCATATAAATCGAAATTATAGTTTTAAAGTCTTTAAAAAAAAACAAAATCTTGCATTTATAATTAGAATTTATTATGCATGCACCTCAAAAAATTATACAAATAATTTACATTGAAACATTTTCGTCTTTAATAATTATTTACATATTCAAAAAAAAAAAAAAAAAAACAAGAAACTTTTTAATTCAATTCACCACCTTCACCTTTTCGCATTTTCATATGAATTTAATTTGTGACGAAAAACGAAAAAAGACGTTCAATAGCTGTACGGGCAGCATTTAAACGAAAAAGAAAATATATGTAGATTGCGTGTCATTACTATGCGGGAGGTCAATATGGTAATTTTTGCTATTAACACAACAAGCAGCAACAACAAATATCGTGACAACAAAACAATGAACAATACGACTTTAAGTACTAATACTCGTACATATACTATAGATAAATTACAAATAAATACATTTAACCGCAATAGAAATACAGGCACAATTTCCGATCGACAAAGACTCCAAGGCAATGCGTATGATGTCGCAAATGCATTAGACTTTTTAAAGCACCTCATATGAAAACACTCACACTCTATTATTAGGCATTGTAAAAATCTATGTAGTTGTATATATTTACAATTACAAAAAAAAAAACCGCCAGCAACAAACAAATTAACATAGAAATGACAGTTTGCAAACACTCATGACAGAACATTTGCATTTTGTTCGAAAGGCTTCCGGTAAAAGCTGTAGTGTTTTATTCTGTTACATTTTGCATAAAGAGAAGTTGTACTCTTTTGGACTTATAGTTACGTATTTATATGAGTATACAATATAGTTTGTTCTTTTTAACGTAGAAAATAACAAAAAAAAAATAATCAATAGTTGTTATTTGTATTTGTAGAAGGAGAAGAAGTTATTGAAGTTTGTAAAAAATACATTGAAGTATTTTTAAGAAAACAAAATGCGTGCAAGTGCAGCAATCTTAAATACCCTGTCGTGTCCGCAGAGGCAGGTGTTTTAAAATAATGCAATGATATTAAATAAAAAATTTTAATAAAAAGTTATGAAACAATTAAAACAAAGGCGGCTGCAGCCTATTGTTCAGGGGCGTGCGGACACATAGTGAAATTCAGTAGGTACAGCCTTCAAATATACGAGAATACCAGTGCTCAATTAGCCAAGAGGCCATTTGTATCGTGATTGCACAGAAAGAAAAACATTCGGGATAAATTAAGTTTTTATACGTACTTAATAATTTAAGTACGAATAATAGTAATGCGTACTTAAAACAATCCTAAATGGGATAACATTCGAAAATCAATGCCGGAATTTCTCATAATAAGTACAAAATTCTTAAACCAAGTAAAAAACGATTGAACTTTTCATTTCACTCTAAGAGTGAAATTAAAAAGTATGCATTTCAATATCACATAACTTATAATTTCCATCCCTCAGTATTGCATTCCATGTCCGTGAATGCGCTTGTGTGTCAAAATTTGTTGTAGAAACTATAACAACACAACACAAATAGGTAAAAAGCGATTTGCTTGTTATGTGTAGAAACAACAAAAACAACAGGACAAGAAGAAAAACATACATTATTCTTATGTTTAAAACGTTAAAAAAGTAAAAATTCCCATTTAGTTTATCTTTAGCTAAATATGTACATCAAACTTTTAAAGCAGAAACCATGTCGGGCATTTCTGTGAGGCGTAAAACCGGTAAGTAATTCAATCATAATAATACATAATATTATTCTTCTGTCTCTGGTTTTCTGAGAAAAGTGTTTTAGGTTAAAATCAATCTAATTTCACTTTCGGATTACTTGAAGTACGAATTTGGGATTAAATCAACTTTATAATACTTGAATCTAGCGCACTTTGAGATTGATTCAATCATTGTTTTACTTAAATCAATTTCATTTTCGGATGTTTTCAATTTTTTAGGGTTTCAGTCCCTGCAATTTATAGTGATATAAAATTAATATGTGTAAAATTTAAGACTTACTCTTTTCATATACGTATATTATATCAGCTCTCAACCTTGGGTTGGGAACTCGGCCTTAAACTAAGATTTCTCGTAATGTTACAAATATTTTTCGGTCTTATAGTCACACATCTCTTACTTCCACTTCTGCCGTATGATCTATACTGTGACTGTAATGTCTTACAGTGTGTTATATTAAGATTACTCTTATACTTACATAGTTCGGTCTTCAGGCGAAAGTCCTTAAGCCCATAATTAAAACGTCGGCAGTTACTTAAGATTCTCTCTCTTTTTATTGTTTTAACTTTTTATTTTCTTTTTTTCACTTTCTGTTTACAAAATTTATGAAATGCAATGAATGTATGGTAGCATGTTGGGAGAATAAGTGTCTATATGTGAGAGCAAGGCGAATTTGCGGTGGTGGCGATACTACAACAAGTGCAACACCAAAAACTCAACATTGCTTTTTTTGTATCACACTGACGATGCTGGATGGAAAATAAAAAAAATCAAGATATGACGGCGAATATAACGTTCAGCACACGTACACGAGTGAATTCGCCTGCTGGAAAACATTTTCAAGCACAACTGTGCTTTAAACGCTTTTCCCCTTGTGTGAGAGCATAAGAAAAAACGTTCTCAATATAATTTTTCAAACATAATTGAGTCTTCAATTCAAGCAAAAAGCCTAAAACCCATATTTAACATATTTAAAATTCACTCTCTTATTTATTTCTTCTTATTTTTTTTTACAAAATGTTTGAAATTGAACAAAAGTATGGTAGCATTGTTGGGAGAATAAGCGACTATTTGGGAGCATTTTTTCTTATGCTCCAAAATATAGACGTTCTCCAAGCAAAATAGATTTTATTTCACGACGGCTATCCACGACTAATTATTATTTTTAATTGGATGAAAAACGTTGTCTGGACCCAGTTCTGTTTGAACACTTACTCTAAGAGCTCCCAAGCTTAGACTGAAATATTTTGGTGTTTAACTAAAACATCTACTTACTGCCTTATGCAGAAATATAAAAGTTACAGTTTAGTTAGTTTACCAATACACTAAGCCTGTGTAGGGTTGCCATCCGTCCTCTTTTCCCCGGACACCGTCCTCTTTTTTTGGGTATCCGGGGCAGTCCTACTTCTTTTTCATCAAGTGTCCGGGGTTTTCCGGCTTTTTACACCTTCATTGTAAATTTGTTTCTGGATTTAAATCACAGTTCACAAAATTCATAAAAAAAAAAAGATTTATGATTTAATTTTTGGGGACGTAACGTGACAAAAATAGTACTTTTCTTTGAATGTGCCCAAAAAGGAGCTTCCAAAAAAATGGAACAAGTAAGCAAAAGCAACCTTATCAATGTCGTTACTTTTGTTCAAATAAATACTTATTGCTAAATGATTATATTAAAATTGTATTTTAAGATTCTTTTTGGAAAGAAAAAAAAAATCATATCTTAAAAAAAGCACATCCATCAAAGTTTTAGGATTTTTAAAAAAAAGTTTTATATAAAAAAAGCAAAAAAAGGGTTTTGACTTAGTCCATTTTTAAAATTTGATATATTGCATATACATTTTTTCAATATATTTATTGTAGCCTCAAGTATTCTCTTTAAACTGACAAAAATCATCTTCGTATGTAAAGTAGTTTTCGAGATATTAAAAGAATAAACTCAACACATTCGGCTTATTCGGCGATATTATGACAATTTGAATGACATAACTTTTGAAAAAAAATTGTTTTTCGTTGATATGTGTTCTTTATGGGATCAAATAAACCCTCTCGCCAAATTGCATTCAAATCGAAACGGGTCGAGTCCCACTCTTGGCTGACTTGACATGGAATTACCCAAATTAAGTTTTTGTGTGCCGTCGTTAATTTTATTAATATTAAGTTGTTTAGAAAGTGTCCTCTTTTTTCGAACAAATGTCCTACATTTTTTATGCTGGCGTCCTCTTTTTCTCAAAATAGAAATGGCAAGCCTAAGCCTGTGTAAAGTGTACAAGCTTAGAGTATGGGTTAACTAACGTAAACTTTAACTTGTTTTGCATAAGACAGCCAGTCTTAACCCGAATTCTCCTAGCGTCGTCATATGAAGACAAAAACATTGGCAGCTTCAACTTGCTGGTGAACCGTTATTATTGCATAGAAACAAATAAAGCAATAACAATTGTGTTGTGTGTTAATTACTTTTCCATAAAAAAAATTGTTCAGCTTTGTGATTCAAAGATTTCGTGTGTAGTAAATTGTTTTTTGTGAGAGTTTTTTGAAAAAGTTCAGAATTATGAGTTTGGCTAGAAAGTAAGTGTCAAAAACTTAATAAATTTTATAAATGTGCCCTTAAGTAATATAAAAACTAATACTAGTTTACAAGATTCTTGCTAAAAATCTTTATTCAAGTGGTAGAAGAAATATAATTTTTATGAGAATATATCTGGTTGTCGTCAAATGACGACACTATGATACAACGAGTAATATCTGATTTAAACTTTTTTTTTGTTTTCGGTTTTTTATCAGTAAATTTCTTAGTGTCGCGGGTATTTTGGATATTTAAGATAAAAAAAAATGTATCAAACGAGTTTTACTTCGTACCTCCATATGTTGACGCCTTGACTGATGAAGGCTCAGATGAGGAAATCGAAAGAAATATTAATACTTAGTCTCGTAATCAACTTCTGGCACCACCTGAAATACGAAGAAACAATGGAGAGCTTCCCACAAACACCAAACCACAAGACAAATTAACAAAAATAAATACATGAGAAAAAGCAAAACGAAATCTTTTGGATGCTAGAAGGAAAAACATGGCAAATCACTGAAATTTTTGTACCTTTATTTTAATAGCGTCGTCATATGACGACATCTATTTTCTCGAAAACTAGACCCGATATGCCAGTTCTCTTTGCAGATATATACGAAAGGTATCATAGAGATGCAGTGAATCAAATAATATAACAATCGGACGATTATTTCATAAACCGGGAGAATTCGGGTTAAGTTAAGTTTAACGAGTTTAACCAATTTTAAGATGTTTCCTCTTCTATCCTTATTTTATTGCTAAAAGAAATCAAACTTTTGCTCATCTGCACCCCGACTGCGAAAAAAGGGTGCCAAAGGCATTTTATTTTCATAAACGTTGTTCCATACTGAAAAAAAAACGAAAAGAGATTTCGCAATGAATAGGAAAACAATGGACAATTGGGTCAAAACTTCAATGATATTTACTGCACCACAAGTAAAACGCCACATATAATTGTCAGAGTGTTTGTGTGGCTAAGCCTTTATGTATTAGAATGGGTATTTAATAAATGCTAACATATGCGCATAGTTTTAAAAACAAACTACACAACTACAAATCAAACAAAATGTCATTATTTTTTCTAAAATTTTCTATCAAAAACTTTTTCTTCTTGCTTTTGAAATGGACAGTGCAAGAAAAAGAATCGAACAGAAAAAAATTATACACAAACAATTTATGAAACACGCAACATTACGCACTTGTTTGTTTTGATTTTGCAACAAAAAATCTTAAAGAAAAATTAAATAAATAAAAAAAGCAGCAGCAACGATTACAAAGAAATATTGGTGGACAATAGAGAAAAAAAATAGCCATAGAAACACTTGTCAGCATTTATTATGGATGCAATATGTACGTGTGGTATGTGCGGCACATGTCAATAGCTTTAAGAATTAAATGAAAGCTTTTAGGGCAGAGACGTTCAATCTTAAGATAAATCTTAACTTTAAATTCAAGATTTGTTTGAAGCTATAAAAAAAACAAGTAAGAGTGCTATATTCGGCTGTTCCGAATCTTATAAACCCTTCGCCATTGTGCGAGCAGAATACAGAGCAACTAGACAAAAACTAAATAATTTTTACATATACATCCATATATACAATACATTAAACTTCATTATAAATTAAATTTAAAAAGCGAAAACTTTTTAAAATCGTAAAAAAATTTTATTTTTAAAAAACCAAGATTTGAACCAGGGGACTCACAGTTTATAACTTTAACAAACCCCCTAGACAACTGAACCATGAAGGAACGCTGTTTATATATATCATTAAAATGAAATATGGCCCGTTTACGGTTCACAACTCAACTCAACACAGTTGAGTTGTAATTATTTTTGATGTTTTTGTTTACCTCAAAATAGCAAAGTTGAAAACCATTGTACAAAAATTACAAATCCTATTATTTGAATTGTGAACCTTAATAAAAGTTTGTTCTTAATTTTTATTTTGGTCATAACTTTTCCGTATCTGAACCGATTTTTCCGAGTTTTTCAGAAAATATGTTATACTAAATATTTCCGAACTTGTGATATATAAGGGATAACAATAGGACATATTACAGTCCAAAAAATCAGGTTTTTACACAATTTTTAATATTTTTTGTACGGGAGGTACCACGCCCACTTCTCCAATCCTGCCCACATTTTGTAGAATACTGTGTATTGATAACCTTAATGAGTGTACCAAATTTGGAAACTTTAGCTCCTGCCGTTCTCCAGATATACAGAAAAAAATAATAAAAATACAACAACAACAACAACAACAAGGGATTTTTGGAAAAATTTGAGGTAGTCGGGTTTTTTTGCTCATATCTCAGCCATTATAGGATTGATCTTGCTGAATTTCAATAGCAAGAAATGGTGGACTATATGTGTCATAAATGTAAAACAACCTAGCCGCTATCATGTCTGGAGTCTCCGGAAAACACATATCAAACGTAAGACGGACAGACGGGCAGACGGGCAGACGGACATCGCTAAATCAACTTCTCTCCTCATAAGGACCCAAAATATATATACTATATAGGGTCTAAGATCAATATTTCAGAAATTACAAGCGGAATGACAAACCCTTTTCCACCTGTGGTGAAGGGTATAAAAACGTTTTAATTGTCGAAAACTAGGAACATTGTAACCTGTTACGAACATAACATAAGTGCAATCTAAACTGGGGATGCCACATCTACCTCTCTCAAAATCAAAATTATCGCACGTTCGCCCAATTGCAACTTGTCTGCTCAATGAAATAAATGTTTTTTTTTCCGTAACAAAAAACTATTTCAAACTACAATCATGTGTGTGCACAAAGTGTAACTGTTTTTCTCAGAAAAAAATAATAAAAATACAACAACAGGGGATTTTTGGAAAAAATTAGAGATAGTCGGGTTTTTTTGCTCATATCTCAGCCATTAATGGACCGATCTGGATGAATTTCAATAGCAAGAAATGGTGGACTATATGTGTCATAAATGTTAAACAGCCTAGCCGCTATCATGTCCGGAGTCTCCGGAAAACACATATCAAGCGTAAGACGGATAGACGGACATCGCTAAATCAACTTCTCTCCTCATAAGGACCTAAAATATATATACTTTATAGGGTCTAAGATCAATATTGCAGAAATTACAAGCGGAATGACAAACCCTTTTCCACCTGTGGTGAGGGTATAAAAACGTTTTAATTATCGAAAACTAGGAACATTGCAACCTGTTACGAACATAACTCAAGTACAATCCAAACTGGGGGTGCCACATCTACCTCTCTCCTGTTTCAAATATAAAATTCACAAATTTTTGAGGCCTCTATTATGCCTGTAATCACTGATTAGTTGTGTGTAGAATTTTATAACATTTTTCGGTTTTTTTTATTGTCAAGTAAAAAAATCAAAATCATCGCACGTTCGCCCAATTGCAACTTGTCTGCTCAATGCAATAAATGTTTTTTTTTTTCTTTCCGTAACAAAAAACTATTTCAAACTACAATCATGTGTGTGCACAAAGTGTAACTGTTTTTCTTTATTTTTTTTCAAGCAATTTGCAACAAAGTTAACTGTCATACAATAAACGCGCACACGGACTGATAAATGAATAGCAATTGTGAAGTAACTATTGGGTGTTGGTTTGTGTGTCCGTTTGCGAAATGGATATTACTGCGGTATTTTCTGCGAATTTTTCCATCGGCATTTAACAAAATCAATAGTCATCCATGTACAATTTACTGTAGTTAATTCGATAATTATACGGCACAGCGATTTTATTAAAAACTTATGAAACTTGAAGAAAAATTTTAAAATTTTTGACACAGCGAGAATTATTTTGTTATCTTATATTAGAACCGTCAGGGTATTTTCACAACAAACTTCTAAAGCTAAGAACACATTATCGGCGCAAAGTACCAATGTTCGTTTTATTTCATGTGCCGATAATGTAAACGCACGAAACTTTTTATATACGACAATTTGCGCCGAAATCATGCTAGCTTAAGAAAATTAAAAGCAACCCTGATGTAAATAGTGTTTGCTAGGGTGTTCAGTAGATTAAATCTTGATTAAATTTTAGACGATTAATTCTTCGAATTATTTAAAATTGCTAATATCGATTAAAGAATTAATCGTGCATTGAATATATAGTATTTCTGTCAAATGAATAATTTTTTTAAAGTTTTAAGTCAAATAAACCAACCAAATGTATGTGTCCGTTGGAATTAAAAAAAACAGCTTTAATTCTTGTTACATTTTTTCAACCCAATTAAATAATTAATTTCTCAAAAGAAAAAACTACAAAGTTATATTAACTCAAAGATTTATATTAGTTTAGCGGGACTGTTCTAGAAAAACAGCTTTAATTCTTGTTACATTTTTTCAACCCAATTAAATAATTAATTTCTCAAAAGAAAAAACTACAAAGTTATATTAACTCAAAGATTTATATTAGTTTAGCGGGACTGTTCTAGAAATGAAGTGTTCTAGAATGAAGTGAAATTTAAATAGAACGATAATTTAAATTCAATCACTATTTACAAAATGACCGTAGTTTTTCAAGGTTTTAAGTGTAGTTCTTGCAAAAATAATAGATACTAAAAGAATGAAGTAGATAAAATATAATATTTTTATGAACTTTTAATACAGGGTCGTTTTTAAAATTTGCTCCATTTTAAATCCACTCCATTTCGATTTCAAGAAGACGCCCGTATTTTTTAACAAAAAAGTTCATGCGTTTCTCTCTTTAGAATGAGTTTGATTTAAAAATATTGTACGAAGGATAAATCTAATCTAAAATAAAAAGCTTAATGTGACAGGAGTCCAAAAATGTATTTACGCAAATGTTCTTCGACAACTTGACTAATTTACCACTTACACAGTGACTATAACATAGAAATTGAAGAAGATGCTCAACCATCCAATGAATAAATATTTTAAACAAGATACTTCGAACGATTCTCTAGAGCATATTGTTTGCAGTAGCATAGCAGAGGATGGAATGTACGTGAAAAGTTTCAAAAAATCCAAAGTTATATTAACTCTTTTAAAATCAAAGAGCCCGAAGGTGAATCAACAGTTTGAATGACAAGTTCTATTTAAAAAAGAATCTTTATTTACTTTAGTACTAATTTTTTCTAAAATATTCGAAAAAAAATCTGGGAATTTATAAAATTTCTGGATTTAGAATTATTCGATTAATTAATTAATTTTAAAATTTTATTCGTTTAATCAAATAAGTTGAAAATGCCAAATATCGACTAAACGTTTAATCGAACAAAAATAAGACCCGCTTAATTGAACACCCTAGTGTTTACTGAACACTCCTTAGCACCAGGTTAAGCAATCAAAATCTTACAAATGCACCGATTTTTATCGGACACTTGTTAACGTATCTAAGTGAACAATCAGCACAAAGTAAAAACTATTTTTAGGAATTTTCGATAAAATTTACTATTCATTTAAATTTACAATTTATAGGCAATTTTGCTAAAATTAACTTTTAATAGGAAATTTTGCTAAAATTTACTTTTTATAGGATATTTTGCTAAAATTTACTTTTTATAGGAAACTTTGCTAAAATTTACTTTTTATAGGAAACTTTGCTAAAATTTACTTTTTATAGAAAATTTTGCTAAGATTTACATTTTGTAGGGAATTTTGCTAAAAGTTACTTTTCATAGGAAATTTTGCTTAAATTTACTTTTTATAGGAAATGTTGCTAAAGTTTACTTTTTATAGGAAACTTTGCTAAAATTTACTTTTTATAGGAAATTTTGCTAAAATTTACTTTTTATAGAAAAAACATTTACTTTTTGTAGAAAGTTTTGCTAAAATTTACTTTTTATAGAAAAAACATTTACTTTTTATAGAAAGTTTTGCTAAAATTTACTTTTTATAGAAAAAACATTTACTTTTTGTAGGAAATTTTGCTACATTTACTTTTTATAGGAAATTTTGGTAAATTTCTTTTTAAAATTTACTTTTTATAGAAAATATTGCTAAAATTTACTTCTTTAGGAAATTTTGCTAAAATTTACTTTTTATGGGAACTTTTGCTAAAATTCACTTTTTATAAAAATTTTGCTAAAATTTAATTTTTATAGGAAGTTTTGCTAAAATTTACTTTTTATAGGATATTTTGTTAAAATTTAGTTTTTATAGGATATTTTGCTAAAATTTACTTTCTATAGGAAATTTTGAATCAATTTACTTTTTACAGGAAATTTTGCTACAATTTACTTTTTATAGTAAATTTTGAAAATATTTACTTTTTATAGGAAATTTTGCTAAAATTTACTTTTTATGGGAACTTTTGCTAAAATTCACTTTTTATAAAAATTTTGCTAAAATTTACTTTTTATAGGAATTTTTGAACGTAATCCATTTTATTTTATAAATTTTCATATTATTCTGATAGTGCATGGAAAATATTCGTTGAAAATATTGAAGGAATAAGACATTTAAAGTATAAAAGCTTTTAAAAATTGTAATTTGACTTAGAATACACATACTCACCATGAGAAATATATTCCCAGATTCTATTTATAATCAATTTTAAAAATTTTAAAAATTATGTCTGCTTATAACAAATAAAATAAAGTAGAGTGACCATGTTGTACCGATTATTGTCTGGTTTTTTGTTAAGCCAATATGCATTAAAAAAAATCGTTACAAGAACAATAGTTCTGAAAACGATCGACCCATGCCCAGTGTCTTATTTACGTAAATACATAAAAAATAAAAAGGAGCGGTAAATCCGGCGAATTAAAATCGCTGCCTCCTAAAATTTTGCGTTCGCGAAAATGTCCCGTTACAGCTTCACATCTTGTCATGCTGTTTCCGTTGTTCTTCCATTTTTGACTAACAAGTTCGTGGTTAGTTTTCTAAAGCTTGTCCATAGAAAATAGCAGGCTGGTTTTTGTCCTAACAAATTGTGTGTGGACCACCCTAATTTTCTGAGAGCTATTGTAGAGCAGTCAGTTGAATCAAGGTCTCCCCGGTACCTTTTTTTATTTTGACTCATAATGTTATTTCTCATGCTCTCGAATGTAAGTTAGTTCAATTTAAACTTACCTAAGCGATAATATTTCTACCGAATTCTTTATATGTGTATGCTCAGCCGTAAGGTTGAAATTGACACTGCAGTAAGACCCAAAATATAGATAAATTTTTTAAATCGGAAATTAAGCAAGAACTACGAGCGCGTGTCAATAAGTCTATAACATTTTTGATTTCCCTTCGCTTTACTGAAAGGGCCACAATGCTGCACATTCAGTTTGTGTTTGAATGCTATTGAATGAAAGCAAACTACCGCCAGATTTTAGGAGAATGTGGAAAAATGTGAATTTCGTGTGCTCATTTAGCATTATGTTTTGCAGAAAAAAAAGCATTAATTAATCATCCCTTGGATTAATTAATTAATCAATTTCAATAGTAAAAAAGTGGTTTACTGAAATTCATTGTGGACGTACAAGCACGGAAGTCGTGGGACGTTCTGGGCGCCCTGTTGACGTCTTCACACCCGAAACAGTTGAAAAAATTTACGATATGGTGTTGGCCGATCGGAGGTTTAAGGTGCGAGAGACTTGCGGACTTAGCCCCCAGTGACTAATTATTGTGCCAAATCTGAAGAAATTCTTAAGCGAAATAAGATTTCACTTCAACGTTAAAATCACATCACAAATAAAAAATTGTTTCGATGACCTCAACAAACCTTATTTTTTGGAAGCAATAAAAATATTGGAGAAATGTTGAACAAAGTGTATAGAACTTAAAGGAGGCAACGTTGAAAAATAAAATGGTATTTTATTTAAAAGCCTGTGTTTCATTTAAAAAGTTACGGACTTTTTGAACTGCCCTCGTAGTATCCAATTAAAACGATTTTTTTCATAACTTATATTTGGACCCGAAAATGCCGCTTTTAAAAATCGTCTCAAGTTAAGCTCGATTAAACTTCCACGTATCATACTGTAAATAAAAATCGAGCCAACTTTTTATGAGAAGAAGATGGTTTTCTGAATCCACTTTTTAAGTAAATTGAGATTTTGATGCCGTGTGGTACAGAAAGATCACCTCGTCGACCAGCATGTGGTTTTTCTTCAATTTGAGTCTTGAAGTGTGTAAAACCAACTTTATTTTTGGTTTTATTTTCAAGTTGCAAATATGAAATATAAAAAGTTTTTTGTCCCTCCTGTAAAATGTGCTGAAAGGGAATTAGCGGGTTTGCATATTAAGCCGTCGATATGCTAAAATTTCTATTAAAATACTTATTGCATTTGTAATTTAAAAAAAAATGCAAAAGCATTTAAATTGCGATTAATCCATAATCGTGATTGCGCAAAAATCATCTAATCCTAGCCGCGGATATAACAAAGAAAAAGCGGTTAACTGAAAGAACTTTTCACAGCCATAATTTTTGGAACGCCGTTCAGTAAAAATTCCATACTCTTCACTTCGTATAAAAATTAATTTAAAGATTTATTTTGTATTTAAATTCCTTTTTGTTCTTAATTATATAAATTATTAAATTCAAAAATGTTATGCAAATCTTAAAATAAAATAAACCTTTTTAATATCGCCACTAGCATTCTAAGAAATGTCCGTCTTTGTTGATCGTATTTCGAAAACATAAGAAACAAAGCATCTACTTGTTTTAACAATCAACTCAAAATTTGTGTAGGCGTTTATAATATAAAAAAATATTTAGTTTGCCAAAAGAAATTTAAGCTTAAAACAAGAATGCAAAATGGTTTGAAAGTATACGAACTGAAAGTTAAGGATCACATTAGTAGAGAGAGAGAAAGATAGAGATGATCTGCAAGAGCATTAAGGGGTTTGCAATTTAAGGCAACAATTTGCTTGTGCATGCTATATTCAAATAATATATCAAAGTACTTCCCTAATGTTTTTTGCTAAGAATAGGTACTTTTGTCTGTAAACAAATTTTGGCCTGTGGCGTTTGTCTGACATAAGTTTTTAATACCTTCTACAAATTAGTAAATTCATTTCAAAAGCTAAAATAATAATTTTATTGTGAATATTTAACACCGACAAAAACGTAAATAAAAAAGAGTTTGCTTTAGAAAATATTTCGTTGTTTTCGAATCAAAGTGATTGTCTTGCTCTAGTTTTGCTTTAAGGTTTTTTTTAATTCAAGTGATGGCGCGTTAGTTTTAATTTAAGACAATTAACAAGATTTTCAGAGCTTGAAGCTATTTTCAAATTTATGAAACGTTATTAGTGTATTTTTTAATGTAACAGAAATTTATGAAAACTTAGAAAACAGGAAAAATTGCTGGTTTTATTTTCTGAAGATTATTTTCTGATGGAATAGTTTTATTTTAAGAAAAAAGTATTTTTATGGTTTCAACAACATCTCAAATGTTTTCAGATATGGATCTGATTAACCTTGTACGTAAAACTAAGGTTCTGCTTGTGAATTTTGTTTATTAAATCCGTTAGAATATATTCCATTAAATTGATAAAATGATATCGTCCACGTGGCCGCTCTGTAGCGCATGCCCTCCACAATCGTTATTTGGCCCGCGGCGTTCTAAAATTGTCCCCATGACTGCTCCAGCGTAAACAGCACACCACTCAGTAACTTTGAGCGGATGCAATGGATCTTCGTGGGTAATAAACGGATTTTCGGTGGTCCAGAAATGATTATTTTGTTTATTCACTTAACCGCTAAGATGAAAATGAGCCTCGTCGCTCATGATAATTTTTGATAAAAAGTCGTCTACCTCTTTGTTGAGATTCAGGATGACTGCATTTGCGTGATTCATAAAGGCGCCCGTTACCAACAACAAGTCTAGATCGATTTAAATTCTACTCTCTAACGGATACCGGTTACCGTGGATTTTAAGCAACAATTTTTTAAATTGACATGAAATTTACTTTATTCGTAAGATAATCTTCTGGCATTAAAATTTAAATCGGACTTTAGGCATATGAATGCCACGGCTGGCTCGGACGTAGTCTAATCTGAAGGTCCAATTTTCGATAACTTTTTTCTCCAACATTTGTGGCCGGCAATATCGGCAATAACGCGGCGAATGTTGTCCTCCAAGTGGTCGATCCTTTCGGGCTTATCGGCGTGGACAAGCGACTTCACATATTCCCACGGAAAATAGTCTAGCGGCATTAAGTCGCACGATCTTGAAGCCCAATTAACGGGTCCGAAACGTAAAACTATGCGGTAACCATACGTTTCTTTCAATTAATCAATTGTGACATAAGCCGTGTGATATGTTGCGCCGTCTTGTTAAAATCACAGCTCCTGCACATCATGGTTGTTCATACAAATATTGCGTTTTATGAAATTCTTAGATTTAATTAACATTTTTCGTGTTTTGTGAATAAAATCAAAAGTTGAAAACACATTTTAATCATTTATGGCTTGCTTTGTTTGCAATTTCGCAATTTTTATACGTCTGGAAGAAGAAGCCTATCTTCATTTTCCAATTTTTTATGAATTTTTAAAAAAACAAAAATTTCGAAATTTTGATAAAAAATTAAAAAAAAAAAAAATTGATTCAAAAACGACTGCGCACATTAGAAAAAAGTTTTACCTTTCTTAAAGGAATTTTTATGGCAGATTCGGTTTTTTTTTTTCAATAAGCTAAAGCGCTTGAGTTACGTGCACATATACTGTGCAACCTTCTTCATTTTCGAAATAACGGTATATCTCGAAAACCAGAGCTAACCTAAAAACGGTCTGTTTTTTCAACTAGCACATTGCAATTAATGTATGATTAAATTATATAGTTATATTATAACAAATATAAACGAATCAATCACACATTACTTATTAAGTCGTTGCATTTTTTGTACTCTATATAGTATAGTTCTTCCCTGGAAGATACTGGATCCTATAAAACGAAAAATGGAGGCATTTGCACACAACTTTCGAGTTAATTATACGGAATAAATTCTTATTTTTTATTTTTTATTTCATAGTTGTACTTATAATTTTTCTTTCCACACTGTAACTAATTTATTTTCAATGTGAAAGTTTTATTTCAAAAACACTGTATATAATTTTATATATGTAAATGCATACTTAATAAATGCGTACATGACCCTTTGACACTTAAAGCATGTAAATAAATGCGCAAAGAACAAAACAAAAACAAAAAAATGTTCTAAAGGAAATACACTTTTCAACACCATTTCCGCCACCGCATACGACAAACACATTAATGCAGTAAAATAATGCAATTGGAGTACAGCACGTATGAGATTATTATGTAAAATATAACAAAAACAACTGACATCTAAAATCTACATATGTATTTAAAAGTTTCAACCATAAAAAGCCATAAATCTATTTATGAATTAGCTTAAGGAAAATGTTTTTTTTTCTGATACGATTTAAAGGTCAATTTTACAAATTTGTATATGTATGTAAGAGGATTTAAAGTCACCCTTTTATAAAAATCGATAAAGTCGACTGAAGCGGCACATTAATTGCATTTTCTAAGTCGTTTTTGACAACAATGGATTACTACTTGGTATTTTCTAAAGCGCTTTTAAGTCGCCGCCGTGTGGAATTGACTTTAAATGGAGTAACAGCAAAATTTTCCGAAATTTAAGTCAGAAAGTTAAACAGGTTTTGATAAAAATTGATAAATTTCAAGCCGATCGTTTTGAAAAGGTTTGATGAATTTAGAGCGATTTTAAAGTTAGATTCTAAGTTAAAGTCTAAAGCCTGGTACTACTGTTGCTGTCAAAACTCATATGAAAAAAACTTTTGCGGAACATCCACTTATGAACTAATGTTGATAGAGTTGTACTCTGTTCATTTTGTGAAATAGTTTCTGGCAACATTTTTTTACAACTGCGAAATAATGTAAACTGCACTTATTTCACGTGGCATTTTAAGCAAAAGCAAACAAGTATGAACTGCTTTTTAAATAAGAAATTGAAAATTAAAACAACACAACCGGTAACAGTTTTTGTCCATATTGACTTTTTATTTTATTAAATTTTTTATTAAAAAAAATAATTTGTAGTAAAAAACATGTGGGGTTTGTGTGCATACGCAAAAAATGTCGCATACTTTGCAAGAATAAAAACGTCAAATTGTACAAACTCGCAAATTAGGTAACATTGATACATAATTTTCGTGTGAAATAATCAATGTTGCTCAACTTTTTTCACAAATTTGAACAGAGTACTGGGGGCTTTACCCCCGAATTCATATTAAACTTAACAAACGTTTATTAAGGAAAATTTTCATAGAAAATTTGTTTTGTAGACTTTTGTTAAATTTGAAATATTTTTTTATGATTATGTACATGCATTAAAAAATTTCATGGTGTAAACCCAAAACTGTCCCATTTAGTTATTTAGAGCTTTAAGTACAAATATTAAAAAAAAGTCTTGCTTATTATCATAAAACGTGTTGTTTAGTCATAGGAAAAGTGCTGTTTCCTTCCGTGTTTTTTTATACAAAGTTTAAAAGCATTATTTAAAAGCGCAAAAAAGCAGTAAAATATATTATTGATGTTCTAAGGTCTCTCCTTTTAGTAATATTACTAGTTTGCGCAAAGGTATGAATAAGATTTCATTTAAATAGTTTATATAGTTTCCTATATGCAGGCTTTCAAGATCATTACTTTAATATTTAATTTTTTTATTTTTTATATGTTTTCTTTTCACGGGACATATATGTCCCATTCGGCTTTTGCAGTGGAACATATGTATCCCAATAGGTCGTTAGTGTTATGGAATTCAAAATTTTATTTAAGGCAAAAAATACAAAAAGACTATCCGATTTGGATGTTGCAAGTATTTTAGAAGAGTGAACTGAAGATGGTTTTTCGTCTGGGAGCGCAGACGAATACGTACCATCAGAATCCGAAAGTATTATTGATGAAGAAAATTAAATAAACCATTCTGATTCCTCAGATGAAGATAAAAAGAACGAAATAGGTGAAGTGGCTATGTTGTCATCTCCAGTTCAAACCCCTACCGGAATATAATGGAAGGAGTAGATCGAGCTGATCAGTTATCCGGAAGGTGTGAACTAGAACGTAAATCATAGAAATGTTGGAAGAAAGTTTTTATAGATTGCTGATGATGTCAGCTGTAAACTCGTGGATCATATAGATAAATTTACATCGTAAAACGGAACCAATTTATTGATTTTGTATACCCTTTTTTATATGTTAGCGACTGATGGGATTTATATGTCCCATGCCAAACTCCTGATGGGACATATATGTCCCACCCCCTAAGTATCTTCCTTGGGTAGGGCACACAAAAAAAAAAATATTAATATTAGTTTAATATGCAGATCTTTGTAAAAATAGCCCATTATAAAAGCTTTAAACAAACTAATCGTCTCCCGTACCGAAAGGGTTAAAATCGAGCAAATTTTAAAAAGGATCCTGTAAAGAAAGTTTATAAAATTGTTCCTTTTTATCTACCTTATTCTTTGAGTACAAGTTATTTTTACAATAGCAACTCTTAAAACCTGAACAATCTGCGGTTACTTTGTAAATAATTGAATTTAAGAACTAGTTCGATTTCAACTTCACTTCATTTTGATTTCTAGAACATGCCCGTATATAAAAAAAATACAAATTAAAAATAACTTTTACACATAAATTTAATTCAAAATTGTTAAAATTTAATTGCAAAAGTTACCCAAACACCTGAGTTTTAAATATGTTGATATCAGAAGTTAAAATTTTAAACACTTTCACTGTTAAAATTTTAAACACTTTCACTGTTTGCAACATCTCGTAAACATAAAAATCATTTTTCTAATTTAAAGAATTTTCAGATTTCAGTCTTGTCACAAAACTATTAATTCTCGATATAAAAATAAAGCTATTCCTTATAGTTCTGGCCACTATTCCCGAATTCTACTAGAAATGCACTTTAAAAATATCGTACCAAAGTTTTGCCTTAACGCTTTTAACTACATAATTATTGAAAAATAAATGTTGAACTAAGGTTCCCAAAGTTTATCGCCTTGTCGTCATCCAGACTTACAATTTTTGTTGCTGCAATTTTTAAAATTCTTATTTAAAATAGCTTAGTGTCCAGAAACAACTATATTTTTATTAGCGGTAAGCAAATTATTGTTAATATTAAGCAGAGCATGCTCGAAGGCAACAATAATGGTGGAGGACTAAATAAACCATAATATGTTGGCAGGTGAAATAAATTTGGTTAAAGTAGCCATAATATATTAAAAAAAAAAAGTTTTGTTGCAAGTGACCATATCGAAAAATGTGTTTTCTTTACTCGTAGAGAGCTTTTATTAATCGCTAGAGATCCCTGTTCAACACAAGAAGAACTTGGTAGTAGGAAAACTCTCGGCATTAATTAACATATTAATTTAGAAGCAGTAAAACTCATTGTCACATTAACTAAATGGCATCAAACGCCAATATAACATATCGGAAAAGCTGGTTCAACGCTGCATAAACAAGCTTTGAGGGCAATTTCTGTTAATTGTTCTTAAAGCACGAAGGAATTGTGATAGAGATGAAAACAAGACATATTAGTTAACTTGTGATAACGTGCTTAAAGTGCAGTAACTTCTGACGAAAGTTAATTAAAACAAAACAAGTCATGTGACTAGATGCGGCTAGTGGCTGATTCTATCTAGTTATATTACTTTAAATGATGGGGATCTATCATATCATTATGGTTCACTCGGGACAATATCTGCGAATGGCAATGTATTAAAAGTTTTGAATGTGTCTTTTAAGGTTATTTCAGTGACATTTTACAAAGTAGCAAAAAGGTGCCAAATAACCCTCTCCTAAGACATCGTAATGTTATATTGACAAGTTCTCTTCATATAAAGTATTAGAACTGTCACGTGACAAGTTTGGTCTTAGTTCCCTTTCTCCTGAGGAAAATATCAAATAAAACAGGAATTTTTTTATTTCTGTCGGAGGAAATAAAAAAATTTATTAAAAAATGTTTGCAAACATACTTTTTGAACCCTCTTTCGCAAAACCTCTGGACCCGCCTACAAACCTCTAATTAAGATCATACTTTTCAATAATTTTTTAACAAGTTAGTTTGTGGTTATGAGTTTTACGCGGTAGTAGAACTATTGAAAACAAACTATCGATAGTCCCTTAAATATTTATAAATCGATCGTTTTACAAGACTGGCAACCGAAACCGTTAAAATACTATTTAAAATTGAATATTGATACCGATACCGAAATAACAAATAATTTAACACCGGTATTGATACAGATACCGAAATAAGTTTCGGCTGCCAACAAACATAATTTTCATTAGCAAAAGTGTTGAAAACTTTAATGCCAAATTTATATTTCTTAAAAAAATATTCATTTTGAAAATAAAATTTTTATAATCCGAATTGATTATTGCTACATACAATGTAATACATTTGTCATGTAAGCCTTTTATGTTTGTTTAAATTGTAAGACCGATATACATTTCTATACCATTATAAACGTTTTTGTATCGGTACACCCTTATAATGTAAATTCGACAATGAAATTCGTTTCGGTTGCTAGCCTTGGTTCTCGGTAAAAAAAAAACTATCTCATAAATCATCTTTTCCCTGGTAATCTAAAATAAAATACAATTTAGTCTCTTTGGCATTAAAAAGAGGGCAAAATTTCAATAAAGAAAAATTTTGATAATTTTATTGCATTTATCTTTAATTTCCTGCAAGACCTTCAAAAATAACAAACAATTACAAAAGATAACATAATTAGACAATATTTATTTAAAAAGTAAATTTTTAAAAGTATTAAAAGTGTTAAATAAGGCCACCGATTTTTTAAGTAATCGAAAATATTTATGTATATCGTTAAAAAAAATATTTATTATTATATAAATAAATACTAACATTATTGACGCATATTCTCATACAAAGACAACAAAATAATCTCTTTAGAAAAGCAAACAAAAGAATAAATAACGAAGGAATTTTTATTCTAACAAATACGAATTTAACAAGCGCACTCGACTACTCTGGTCAAATACATGTCCGTCCATACAGACGAAACAAGTATCATCTACTTGCTAACGAAAATTTAATAAAAGCAAATAAACACCTTCAAATATTTACCTTGTGGTAAAGGAGTTAATAATACACGTCGTACAAAGTTGGAGTTGTGTTGCATCGATAGGTCTGTGCATTGTTGTATGTGTGTGTGTGTGTATGTGTGGTTTTTATTTGGCAAACACCAAATATGCGAGTATATCTACAAAAAGTCAAATAAGAAACGTTTCGATCAAGATAACGTACGGTTTAATCTATTTACAAGTTAACTAACCCAACACTTACGTAAATTGATTGCGATTATTTGAAAATAAAAAGAAAAAAATAATAAAAACAAGTAAAAGTGGTATACTTGACAGTGCCGAATCAATGGATACCCTCCACTGAGAGTAGAAATATTTTAAATAGTGAAATTTTTAAAAGTTATCGGGCATATTCTACA
Source organism: Pollenia griseotomentosa (assembly GCA_963931875.1). NCBI lineage: Eukaryota > Metazoa > Arthropoda > Insecta > Diptera > Polleniidae > Pollenia > Pollenia griseotomentosa. The sequence goes on along the minus strand of OZ007562.1, from coordinate 122,435,879 downwards.
AATCGAAATGAAGTGGAATTGAAATAAAAAGAGCATAATTTGTTACGGTTTAAGGTGCACTAAAGTGTTTTTGGAGACTAGGCTTTATATGGGGCCTATGGTAAATAATGGACCGATCTTCACCAAATTTCGTGGTATGATTTCTAGTCATATAAAACGACATTGTGCAAAATTAAATGACAATGTTAGATTTTTTTAAGAAATATAAATTTTTTAGAATGTTTGTTTCACATTTTGGACTATAACTATTTTTCTACTAAACCGATTGTGCTGGACTTCAATCCGAAATTGCTTAGGATAACAAGAAATAGTTTGACATCAAAAATGTTATTTTCTGTTAAAACTTTCGGAAGTGAGCGTATTTTCAACAATCAATTTGGACATGGCCAAATCGATTAAGAATTACTCAAGGACCCAGAATATACATATTCAATATTATATAGGGTCTTAGATAAATATTAAAGACGTTTCGCACGGGATGACAAACTGTATACTAAGCCTGTCATCCACGATTCCCAATTAGTGGTGGAGAGTATCAAAAGATATGAAAATATAGTCAGTCGCAACGAATATGGCTTTTGAAGCATTAAATTTGAGTGATATATAAAAAGACAGAGGACCATGGTGAAATGTGCTGTTGTATGAGTTTTTATACTGGATCAAAATAGGGTAGGTCAGGGTTGGAAAAATTGCTACAATTGTAATTTCTTTGGTACTTTTTAAACTTGAAAAGTACAGTGGTACACCAATGGCTAATAAAATTACTAGTTTTAGTAATCTTATAAGGCAAGTCATAACTTCAGTCATATATGCGAAGTTCAAGGAATAAAATTCCACTTTAAACTCAAATTTGCATCATATATTCAAAATTTTTATTGGAATCGACAAATGGCAAAGACTAGTGCCATTTACTTTTTAAAAATAATTCCGGTTCAAATGGTCCATTCGTAAGGTCCAATTTTGCGCCACTTTTTCGAGCATTTCGGCCTGTATTCCATGAATAACACGTGTTATGTTATACTCTAAGGCTTCATTCGTGTTTGGCTTGTCCACATAGACCAACGACTTCACATAACCCCACAAATTACATGATCTTGGCGACCAACTCACGGGCCATTTCGAGAGATAAACTGCTCACCAAATTCATCCTTCAATATGTCCATTGTTTCACGAGCTGTGTGGCATGTGGCACCGTCTTGTTGCAACTACATATCAACCAAGTCCAACTCAGCCAATTGGGGCAAAAAAAGTCGCGTATCATGGCTCGATATCGTTCGCCGTTGACGGTAACGTTTCTTTCATGGTCGTGTTTGAAGAAAAATTGACCGATGATGCTACCAGCCCATAAACCACACCAAACTATCGTTTTTTCGGGATACATCGGTAACTCTTGTACAAAATGTGGCTGTTCTTCACCCCAGATGCGGCAATTTTGCATTTACGTATCCATTTAGCCAGAAATGAGCCTAATCGCTGAACACAATGGACATTTCTCACAGAGCACGAATTTTAGTAATATATTTAAACGATTTGCAGTCGTTGCTCTTTTGTGAGTTTCTCCATGATGAAATGGCAGAGTATACTGAAGTAGTAGTAGTTTGTAGTTTGGGCATAATTACCAACTAGTGCTGCCAACCCGAAAAACTTAATTCATAAAAAATCACCATTTACATACATACAGACTATAGCCTACATAATAAAGTTAACAATCTCGTGGCCTAAAATGGGGAAAAGCTGATACAATTGGTACTCTTTTACCTTTGGTCCTTTTTTGTAGGATAAGCCCTATTCTTTATTTGTTGTTGTAATTTTAAACAAATAAGATTCAAAATACCTTTTTATGGTGTGTTTTATTAATTTAAAATTAATTTGAACCAAAATAAATCTTTAAGCCAGGAATGAGATCCAAATACCCGTATATGAGCAGATTTTTCAATCATAAATGATACTCTCGTTGTGAGAAAATGGTACCCTACCGATGAAACACCTGAAAGATGCATTTGTGATACAATTTTTTTATTCCATTTTGATCATTTTAATGTAAGTTTTTATAATCATTATTGAATCGTTTTCGTCTCATTTTTCAATCGTAAATTATATAGTTTTTGATTATATATTTTCTATCATTTTTTAATTGTCATGTTTTAAAATTTTTCTCCTATAAAATCAGCACCATTGGCTTCATTTTACACCAAACAAAAGTTGTCGGTTTTTCGCAAAGAAGAGAAGAAACCATTTCCACTAACATTTGTGTTCGTAAATTGGCAATAATTTTTGGGCTTCTTTTTTAGCCAAGCTTCTTTATTTGGCTGACACGAAAGTTTTTATTTATATTTTTTCATTTTTTAACCATCAAAACTGATCTGAAAAGTCTCATTTAGGTGATTTTTACAAAAAATAATCACCTTAATGCTAGCTGGGTTTGTACGTGTAAAGTATAGATAGCAAAAAATACATGATCACTAATTATACAAAATACTAGGGTGGGAAAAATTTTTCGCGTCAAAAGCACATCGCAATTCTGGTTATATAAGTCATTGCAAGGTAACTTTGCCAAAAAAACCATAGTTCAAAAATTAATTTCGAGCCCCGGAATTTTCAAAATGGTTATTTTTCCAAAATATTCAAGAATAGAGGCTAACAAATTGTTTTTGGTCTAGCCAGACCTGTATCATTCGGTTTTTAGGGGCGAGAAATCCATTTATTTTTGATGGCCGCCAGAGAGCGTTTTCATACGCTTTTTAGAATTTATCGTCTTTTTTGTGGAAAATTGACGAATATTTCTCAAAATGCAATCTCGAATTTTAAACGAAAAAAAAATTTTTAGGCGTTCTAAAAATATGTACATACCAGCATCTTCGGATTGCATTATCAAATTTATTGTGTTTACCATTTCCAATATTTACTGCAGAAACAGGAAAGGAGTAGAAAGTCCGAATACAATAAAATTTAATTTAGCGCTTGTACAATCTCCTTCAAAAATAATTCGGAGTAAAATAATAATTATAAAATAAAAACCATAAAAAGTTCGATAAAATAACCACAATAATAATTATTATTAAAAAAAATATGTATAGGAAAAAAGAGGAAAATGTATTAAAAATTAATTCTTAAAAATACTAAAAATGATATTATCGTTTTGTTTTCAAAATCGTGTTTCATCACATACCGGAATACCTTTCAAACCAACTGCTTTAAAATTACAGCTTTTTCTTAGTTGCACTTGAATTTTCATTTTCAAATTGTGAATATAATTATGTACCCTACAATAGGCTTTTTTACAAATGAATATGTCACATTTTCTTTAATTAATTTAAAAACTAAGCGTTCATTTTATGATATTTGAAACAGTATTTTGTTACTTCTGTACAATATTGTTTATAAAAAAAAGAAACAAGATATTTAAGGAATCCACCCTTTCTTTAAGTCGACTTAGTTCGAAATCTTCCTCATCATTTGAATTTATAACAACTTGCAACGTCAAAGTTGTAACATAAACAACACCAACAACTGTATACAATGAGTGCTAGTTCTAGTATCAAAATCATTACACTGAATTTAGCACTTTAACTTAACAAAAGTTAAGCAAACTTAACCAAAGTCAACAAACACTTCTTTACAGCGGTTCCCAAATAGATAGGTAGTTTGGGGATACCTCTGGCAATGCCCGGTAAAGATTTGAATATATATTTTTGAAAACAAAATAAATGATATGGGCATTTCCTGGGGTCGCGAACGTACGTTCGTACGCTTTTGATGTACAAATAATATAGAAAACAAAACTTTTCCTAGCATTTTTTCTTGCGATTCGATAGCATTTGGGTAGATGTATGTTTAGTGCAAAGGATGGATTTCATCGAGTTTAAGTTTTCATAATAAGAGTTATAAACATGTGGTCGCGAACGTACGCAAAAAAAAATCTGCGTAATGGAACGGAATATTCAAAAGTGATTAATTTATTTTAAAAGTGTATTAATGTAGGTCTCCATGCAGTATTTACCAAAAAAAATATCTCTTTTGGTTTTTGTTTAATTGGCTTATGTACCGGTCGCGAACGTACGGGTCGCGAACGTACGATTTTTCCATATGTTTTTTTATTATTATCACCATGCAGTTTCCCATTAATGTCTTCAAATTTCCTTAACAAACAACTAAATACTCAATTTACAATTGATTGTAATGAAAAGATTATGAAGAAAGAGTGTAAACATAACATATTTTTGCATGTAAAATAAGCATATAAAAATGTGTTTAGAAGTAGAAAATATAAGAAAATATAAAATTTTCCAGTTTCCAGTGCAATTTCTTCGAGTAAAACAGCTGAGACATGCTATGAAGCCATTCTTTTATTACAACATAGACTTTTTTTATAATAATAAACAATAAAAGACGATGATTATCAACATTTTATTTTTTCATCCTGGTAGACCATTCTGGGGAAATGCCCATATATAATATTGTCCGCCTTATATTTTTCAGATGCTAAATAAATATTAAGAAAGGGGTCCCTCGAAAGAATTGGAATCTCTGCTTTTGAAGTGCTCAAACAGAATTTATAAACCAAAAAAAAAAAAAAAACAGTGGTAGTAAAACAATCATGGCACATAAATTTAAGTTGATTTTATTACACAACTACTATTCTGCAACAATTTACTTGTATTTATTCGTATATCTACTACGACTATTTCAGTGTAGAGCAACAACTACGTGTACAACAAACGTCTTGTTAGCTAAATTGAGCCATCTTCTAATTAGTTTAAAGGTAAAATTAGATATAGGAGTATCTTAACTAAAACCTGGTGTTACGATATTTTAACAACAATTTAATCTCGAGGAAGTTTCAGGTGAAGAAATAGTTTTTTTTATTGTGTAACATAATTAGGATAATCACAGTTATAAGTTAAGGGTTATGCAGAAAGTAACCATTTCTAACAACATTATTAATAATAATTAAAAAAAAAAATTTATTAATCTTATTATAACAAATTAGTAAAATACAAAAGACTTTCATTGGGTTCATCCATTTTGCCATATTTCATTTTTATGTTTTGTGATGCCACCCAGGTTCCAATAAAACTGCCAAATATTCCGAAACTTATAAGTAAAATATCGCGTACCAAGATATGTCTGTAGCAACCATAACCATCATTATAGTTTACACACAAGTCCATGAGGGCAGGTAGCACAAATCCCAAAATAGTTAAACAAAATGATCCGACAAGTGGTAGAAATATAGAGATATCGGGCGAAATAACAGCGACAAAGACTAAAAATTAAACATTATCAATTTCTATTATTAGCAAAAGTATTTTACTACCTGTCACCAAAGCTATAAAACATCTGACATTATATTCCATGAGTATTTGATCGTTTTGCTGGAACCAGGTCGAGAAATAATGATGCCACAAGACATCTACAGTAACATAACCTTGAAGAGCATATGAGAAATATATGGCAACTGCAAACATGATTTTAATTAGCTGTGAGATTCTAGAACATTTTAAAGAAAAGCCTTTTAATTTAAATAAATTCCGTTAATCTCTTGGCTTTGAATAAAACTATAATAATAAATAAAAATATTAAAGCAATTACAAGCGGCATGGTAAACTTTAATATTCATATCGCTTATTTTCTGCAACAACTTCATAAATTAAAAGTCGCAAATTTTTAATTAATATCAGAAATTCATAGTAAATCAGGGGTTTTATGATGTGATAAAGTCTTGTGTGCAAGCTTTTAGGATTTCACACAGAATCGCTAAAGAAGTATTCTGTCAAAACCACATAACCCGTGTGTTTTGCTAGGAACACAACCGCGACGAACGACGAATTTCGACGAATTTTCCATTAAAAACTCGTTGAGAAAATTCGTCGTAAGAAGCACAATGACGTGCCTTATAACGACAAATATCTAACAGCTTTTAACAGAGAAAGTTGTGTGCTGTTTGTGTAAAGATAGAGAAATGGTGTGACCGTATTAAAAAATAATACTTAAAAAAAGAAAACAGATGGTGCGATAAGAACAGAAAGTTATATAAATACCGTTCCTTGGATACAAATAAATTTTTTTTTTTTGTGTCACGCCCACCTGTCCAGTCTACCCACATTTTTTGGGAATGTAGATAATGTATAACCACGCCTACTTCTCTTAGCCCGCCTATTTTTTTAAGAGAGGTTGTGTATTGATAACCCAGCTACACAGAAAAAATTATTTTTCCAATTCAAACAAAAAATTTGTAGAATCAAAACATTTTTTGTCTGAAATCGGTCTTACGAACCAATTTGCATATTCAAACAATTTATTTGCATTTCGTTTATTGAAAAAAAACACTGATTTTTTCAAACAAATAATTTAACTGAATCAAACAAATAGTTTACTGAAATCATATAAATTTCAAACAAATAATTTTGCTAAATCAAACAAAAAAGTTTTTGCACAAGCAATGACGCGCACACAAGCAAGCACTGTAGAAGTAGATGAAGGCAGAGCAGAGCGGCGCCGGCTGGCTTTGAGACACATTTTTTTGTTGGAATAATTTTTGCACCAAGTCTTCTTTGTTCACACAATGTTTTTCTTCTTCACTTACTGTTCTGTATCCTTTCCTTGGCAGCAGACCGACTCGACATGTTTTTCGTCATCATTTTATTTCTTTTATTTGATGTAGGTATTTAACTAAACATTTTTAAAAAATTGAATACGGGATTTTGTTTTTCATTCTTTTGTACCAACTTTGAAACCAACAAAAAATTTATTTTGTTTCTTCTAATGTTGTTGTTGTTTAAAAAGAGTGAAACGTTTTTTTACCTATTATTGTTTTTGTTGTTTTTTACTACAAACCTCGCCACGCTATTTTATCATCTTTCTTATAGTTGTACCTTTTCAAAGCGTCCAAAAATAGACTGTATGTGTTTTTTTTTTGTTGTTCTTATATTTCACATAAAGAAGTGTTGCTTACGGTCAAATAAAAAAATGCAAAAACACGACAACAATAAAGAGCGTTAAATATTTCATACAAAATTATGAAAACTAGAAGCCAATAACGCGTTTATTATATTTTTGAATAGTTGTCAACATTTCTGTTGGCTAAAATAAAAATCAAACAAAAATATTAATTGATTCAGTAAAAAAATTTGTAGAAATTAAAAAAAAATTCAAACAAGCGTTTGTTTGAAAATAATTCAGCAATAATTTTTTCTGTGTATGTGTATAAAATTTGGATAATTTTTCTTAACGTTTTTTTTTTGTATAAATAAATCTATTTAGATCCACGCCCACTTCACCAATCCCGTCCACATTTTGTCGGGTTTCGTGTTTTTTGATGAACAAGATTCTTGTTCCTAGTTTGGCAGCTTTGCTTCTTGCCGTTTTCAAGACAAACATAAATATTAAATATAAAAAACAACAACAACAGCAAAGGATTTTGGGTTAAATTAGAGGCAGTCGTGGCCTCTTACTCATATCCCAGTCATTTGTGGGCCAATCAGCCTTAATTGCAATAGCAAACAATTCCGGACTATATATGACATAAACATATAAAAAGCTGGCCCCAACGTATCTGTGGTCTTTAAAAGTCCCATTTCAACGAAAATATGGACAGCCGGACGGACAGATGTTTACTGTGATTAAAACTACTCTTCTGATAAGGATCCAGAATATATATATACATATATGTACTTAATAGGGTCTATGATCAATATTGTAGGAATTACAAACGGAATGAAAAAGTTATTTACATATACCCTTTTACCTTTGGTGAAGGGTACAATAAAACATCTACAAAAACACAACTACACGGAAAGAAAAAACTCGTACTAAATTTTAGTTTTTTCTTCTTACTTTAGTACGAGTCATACTCGAAAATTTAAGTATGGATAACGCTTTAAAGTATTTAAAGCAACGCGTGCATATGCTTGTGTTTATAAAAGTTTGCTGCAGACACAACAACATCACTAAAAGAAGAAAAATATAGACTATTTTCATGTATAAAAAGTAAAATAAGAAGCAATAGTCCCCGTATTCTTTTTCTTAATTAATTAGTTAAATATACACAATTTTTAAAGTAGTATGATTACGGAATTCATATTGGGCATGCTGCTGGTGTCTTATAATTTAGAATTCTTCTGTAAACAAAGGGCGGAATACAACAAAAAGAAAATAAATATGTGACGAGTAAGTAAAAAATTATAATTTTCTCTCTGGTTCTCATTTTCGGATTATTTCAAGTACGAATCGAGATTAAACCGTCTAAGAAATTCTTGATCCTGTTTTCGGATTATTTTAAGTACGAAGTACGAATACCTTTAATTTCTTTATTTTAAATAATAAAATAAATAAATAAAATAAACTATATTTACTTTAATACTTGTAAACAAAAACCAAACATGGCCACCTGGTACTATTGCAAGGTCGCCTGGTATGCCAAATTGCGGCCGACGCCATGTTTGTAGGTATTTTCATATACACACAGAAAAAATTTTGCACCAGTAAACGCATTAATCAAAAATAAAATCAGTTTTAGTTAAAAATTTAATCAAGTAAATTAAACGTTAATTCAAGTGAATTAAACGTTTAATCAAGTGAATTAAGCGTATAATCAAGTGAATTAAACGTTTAATTGATATTATTAATTTGTTTACTGGTGCAAATTAATATTTTCAATTAAACGTTTAATACTATTGATTAAACGATTAATTCATTTGAGTAAACGTTTAATTCACGTGATTAAATTTTTAATTAAAACTGATTTTATTTTTAATTAATGCGTTTACTGGTGCAACATTTTTTTCTGTGCACAAATATGTTTTATTTTTGGCAAAAAAAAATTCGTGGCCTCAAATTCGTTGTTAGTGACAATTGTGTTGCTAGCAATACACTTGCAAGAGCATATCATTTAAGTTGAGCTTCGGCACGTGTGTGGTCAACATCGTAAAATTTTTAGAAAAAGTGTCATATTTTGTTTTGTGCTGTTAACTGTTTATAAAAATTTAAAAGAGATATATCAATTTAAAAGCTTAAAATACGTCTCCTGAAATATAATATTTTCGACGTTGCAGCAAATGAGCGATATATCCCTTCCATTTATAGATGGACATAAATGTACATTTAAAAATAAAATCATAATTACTTACAACATATCGGGTGGTAAATTTAGTGTTATACTACCATAAACCTGACAATCATACCGCCAATAGCCAATAAAGCCAAATGCAGCATAGAGACATAAAGTTGCAAAAGACGCCATGCAAAAAATGCCAGTTAGCCCCAAATAATCTTTAGGATTGGCCATCTCATTTTCGATTGCAAGAATCTGTAAAAATTTTATTGAATTTTACATTTTGAACTAAATAACGGAAATATTTCTGCAATTTTTTTCGATTTTAGCGATCTGTCTCTCCGCAAGAAACGAACGAAATTGTTCTTTAATTTTGCTTTATAGAACAGATTTTTCATCGAGTTTTTTTTAACTTTTTTGCTATCTTATCTCGACTTCAGATCTTTTGTCAAAATGCCACAGATATGTATGTACATATATTTTTTTAAACTTAAATTCGTTGGGTATCGGCTGTGGTTCAAATTGAATTATGATTTCAATTGTCAAAAAACAAATCAATCGGCCATATTCTGTATACGAAATCACGTAAAATTTAAGTCGATGAAGATTCTTAGTTAAAATTTTTTAAAAATTAACGCTGATTTTCCTGATATCAAAAGTAGTTTCGGTAAAGGTATGTGGACCTCAAAGAATGAGGTATATAAAATAGGGATATCAAACGAATAGCACTCGACCGGTTTAAACCGGTTAATTTAGTCTTGCCCAAGTCGAATATTTTAAAATGTCTATTTTTCACATATTGAATAAACCGGTTATTTTGGTAAAATAAACCGGTTATTTTAGTTATGTGTAATTTATATACATTTTTCTAACTTTTGTTATAAATGTACCCGTAATTTAAGTACTTTTCTAATTCAATATTGGGCAAACTTAAACTTTTTATGAAGAATGTCAAGACAAAATGTAACACAAGTCAAAAAACATTATGAGCATTGTAAATAGTTACAAATCGCTTATAAAAGCGTGTGTTCTTGTAACAAGGACCAAAAAAATTCAAAATAATATAATCAAAAAAAAAAAAAAAAAAAAAATGTTGAGCTTAAAAAGTAACTAACAATTTGACAGTATTCTAAATATTATATATTTATTTGGTGATATTTCGAACTGATTTAAAAGACAATGGTGCTTAAAGAGCCCTAAAATGATAAGTTGCAAGGGTTCTTCAACGTCACGACTTATTATTCACCTTTAATTAGTCCACAAGCTTGACATAAATATACGCCAAGTAAAACTTGACTCTGTTTCCAGTAGTTCTTAAGAGACTGCAAATAATACTTTTCTAAAATATGCTGCCGAAAATGAATCATTGGGTGAAATATTAGCCTGTTGTATTGCCGAGGACGGAATGTCCGTTAAGGCACTAAAAACTCTTAAGTAATTGTAGTATATCTTCATGCTTAGAACTACAACATACCGATGGAATCAACGATTTGGAAAAATGCATCGGTGTTATTTATTAAAACACCAAGAACTTAAAACAAAATTGAAAGAATTAAACAATGTCACGGAAGGCTTAAAATTGTGATCAATTCATCGACAGATATTTCATACAAAAAGCATGTTCATATTACTATTAGTTTCTATCAGTGTTGCCAGAAGTAGGGGAAAATCCCTATATGTAGGTATTTTTGATACTAAAATAGAAGGGTCAGGAAAATCGGACATGTTTTTTATAATCTTCAATATTTAGGGATTTTGCGTCATATCGCATTAATTATGAAATAAATGCAGAAACCCCGTATTTTAAGTAATTTTTTTTTTGTCAAAATGGTTGAAAAATTTATTTTCCCTAAAATCGCTTAAAAATATATTTCCAGAGTTGTTTGAGGTTTAAAAAAACGGCGACACTAATTTGAATTAACATATCGTTACCTAAAACGCAAAAAACAATGTTGCATATTATGCAAACTGTTAGTAAGGTTTTTTAGCGTGTATCCATATAATCTTTTGTAGATAGGGCCGTTTGTTTTTTGTTAATAAAAGCGCTAATTTTGGTTGAAAGACTCCAAAATTAATTGTGGACATAAGTGTTGATGCAATTCAACAGATTTCATGAAAAAGTCGATTTTTTATTTTTTGTTAGTTAGGGCCTTTTGCGTTTTAGGTAACGATATATGTTTTTTCTAATATATCTTAAAAAACGAAGTGGTGGGGCTTCTAAACAATAGTTTGCTGCAATAGACATCAATCCCTTAGTGACAAATAAAGAATTTCTCGTAAAAAAATATGTTTCCTGCATTACTTAGGGTTAGCGAAGAAGCTAACAAATAGTGGGTGTCAATTGTTACAGCTTAAGTTGTTTGGAGAAAGCGATATGTATGTACAATGTGACAAACACTATCACTAGCGCCATTTGTGTATAAAGTGAAAATGCCAACCATGAGTGACTAGAAGGGCAATGATTCTTTCTTATAACACTGGGATTTTATTCCATGTTAAAAGATTTAATTGAATTTATTAAAAGTACATATGTACATATGTATTAGTTTTTTGTCAAAGCTTTAATATACATATTCGAATAAAATTTATTTTTTATAACTAATGTTTTTTCTGCTATTTTAATGACAATTATGCGTAGGGATTTTTGTTGGGGAAATTTATTCAACGTGTAGGGAAAAATCGGATTTTTTTTAACATGTGTCGGTATTTTTTGGAAAAATCCACCGGCAACACTGGTTTCTATAATGCTGAAACTTGATATATATAATTCTGGCGAAGAGGTTTTGTTTGTAACTTTTCAAAAATATGGTTGAAGTCTACTGATTTATATAGACTTGCTTAACCACCAACAAATTAAAACTCATTTGAAATAAATTTATTAAATCCCTATGATTTTTAAAACCAAAAATTTCAAAAATTCTAAAGATATGTTAACATCTATTAAATATTTGACTTCCTACACGTAACCACTAGTTTTCCTAAAGAGTTGTTTGCTTTTGCAAAACGTTTGGCTAGAGCAAACATCATTTAACAGTATCTAAATTACATAATACGATTATGATCTTAGAAATAAAGCTTAGTAAATAAATAGAAATTGTTAAAAATAAAGCTTAAGTTTAATCAATTTACTGGTCACTTTTTTTTTTATTTTATCGTCAAATATTTGTTAGGTCTGAACAAACCTTAAGTAATATCTATGTGTTTTTTTTTTTTTTTGTTGTTCCTTACCTTCTTGAAATGTTTTGTTTTTATTCAAATTAACTTTTTATTACACAAACTAATTTGATTTTTGTATTCTTATGTATTCGAATCAAAACCGGTTAACCGGCTATTTTAAAAACGCTTAACTGAAAACCGGTTTTTTTAAAATAGCAACTATTCGGAATATTCGAAAACCGGTTTTTAAAAAAAGTCGAATAATCGATCTCCCGAATATAAAAGAAAATATTTTAATCAACTTGAAACACAGGATAGATTTCAAAATTTGTTTGATAATAATTTCACAATTTCGATTTCCAGAACATGGTCGTAAATGTTTTCGAAATAAGAAGGATAGCGTGAAACAAGTAGTATAATCATTTCGGTTGTTTCCAATCTGTCGAAGTTTTCGAAATTTCCTTTATTTGGAAACAAAAATATATTGTTCATTATAGTCGCTAACGAAGTATAACGTCCTGTCAGTATATTTGTGGATAACCAAACTTATTGCTACCGTAACCATGTCTAAAAATCATTTTAGATGTATGTTTAACTTTAAAGTAAATTCGGATTTACCTAATTTCATTTTGCACCTCTCCGGAAGGAAAGTTCCTTACCATCAGGGAGTCAGATTAAGGCATGTTAATAGTGGGTGTTACACGCAGAGAAAAAAATATGGTTGAATTACAGTTAAAAATAATATATTATGGTCCCCGCAATGGCAACAAACGAAGTATTGTTGTCCCTTTTAACAGAAATTGTCACATATTTTGTTTCTATTTAACAATAAAGTGCTTTCATTGCTTGTAACTTCAAATATGTTTAAATTTAATAATATAGGCTTATTATTAATATAAAGCTACAACCATAAACTTAAACATAATATGCTTAATTTAACCATATTATTGTCGCCGGTAACCATATTTTGATTAAATTCATCCAGTTAAAAGCCATAACCATATTATGGCTGTCAACAATCATGTTATGGTTAATAATAACAATAATATGTTTGAAATTATGATATTTTAAGACATTGTATGTTTAATTTTAAATTAAAAATATTATGTTTAAACACAACAAAAAAAGTTGTTTTGAAAATTTAAAAAATGGATGAAATAAAAAACCATAATATGGTTAACATTGACCATATTATGGTTAATTCTGACCATAATATGGTTACTTTTGTCCAAATTCTGGAAGTTTTTGAACATGTTATGATTCATTTTGTACATATTATGGTTAATATTTACCATTATTATGTTAAATATTGACCAAAATATGGTTAATTTTGAACAACTTATAGGTATTTTTGAACATATTATAGTTTATCTCGGGCAAATTATTGTTATTTTAAACAGATTATGATCATATATAACCTTAATATGGTAACCTCTAACCATATTTTTTTTTCTGCATGTATACCTTTGTACAAAATATTGTTTAATATTTGTTGCTGCGTAAAGGAATAAATTCCACCAGACGAATTATGTGTTTTTCATTAGGGATTTTCTGGGACAAGTATTCCGGGATCCCGGGGAAGAATCCCGAAAAATTTTTACGGAAATTCCCTGGATTCTTTTATTTAATTATGCCAACTTTACTGGTGATATAATTGAAAATAAGTTATGTCAAGAAATAGATGTAAATTCAAATCCGAAAAGTAAAGTTTGAAGTCCACAACCCGCGTTTTTGCATGTATTTCATACCGTTCTTGCCTTCTACATTTCAAGTTACATATGCAAAGCTTTTTATGCGATCTATTTTAAATATGTATTTTTAATGACCCATATTTATTTAATAAAAACGAAAAAAAGTTGTTTCCACTTGCTTCAAAAATGTTATAATTTTTAATGTCGAGCAGCATAAAATATTTTTTGGATTAGATTCTGAAAGTGCAGTGATTACTATTTCTGTAAGAGACGATGACAAAAGTAAAAAATTAACATTTCTGAAAATTTCGAATGCAGCAATTAGTGAAGAAAAGGCTTAAGCCTTAAGTTGGCTTAAGCAACTGTGCGAATACATTTAAATTGTATGTAACACACCATATTGAACTTAAGGAGACTTTTTGTTAAGTTTAACCAATCTGTCACTTGCTTAAGCAAAGTGCGAAACAGATCGCACTTTCCGTACGGAATCGAATGTTTTTTTTTATTTTGTTTAGGTTTTTTTAAATGCATTTTTGTTAATTTTTGACAGAAGCTTAAGCCAGCTTATGGAAATTATAGTTGGGCCTTTATTTGAAAATAATTTTATTTAAAAAGAAGTGGGGAGAAAACTAAGAGTGTCCTGAGATTATATGTTCCTTTGACTGTAAAGGCAAACAACCGCAGAAAGCAAACGATTTTTTCATTGACAGGACTCTTATTGATGAAAATTGGAAATAGACTTTCAAACGAGAATGTAACTGCTTATTTTGTACTAAAATCGTATTTTCAAACAAATATTCGGTAGTATATAATACACTTTTTTAATAGATCTCATGAATTTTTAGTTCCCGGGAAATTAAAAAAAACCCACTTTTTCAGGAAAAGAAAAACTCTAAACGAATTAAAAAAAAAAACGTTTGCATCTCAATATAAGACATGACAGAAATTATAAAAATCCTGTAAAAACTCACCACTCCAACCGATTCCATGGCGAACAGCACCGTTCCAAAATACAACGGAAAACGCTCTAGCTTGTTAAACATTTTCCGTTCACTTAAGGCCGGTAAATCGTTTAAAATGTAAAAAATTATTAAAGAAAATCCCAAGAACAAAACGACATTAGCCACGGTATTAAATGGCACTAAAGTCTTTAAATCTCGTATTAAAAAGATAGACATCAAAGGCACAGTTAAAGCCAAAACATGCATATGAAAATCATACTCTGCGTAATAGAAATCCGTTAATTGTTTTATATTGTCAGCAATGAAAAGGACATAGACACAACAGACGCCAAAGTGATAAAGACACATAAAAATATCGACTAGGTAACTGAAAATCGGAACTTCAATAAAAAAAAAAAAAAAAATAAATAAAAAATTTTATTACTAAACTTACATGGCAATTAGGGAAAACTTACGCAAACAAGGAGGACCTTCTTTCAAAGCAAAACCCATACATTCAGGATACGTTAAGGACGCTGCTTGGTGTCTTTTGCAGATTTCATACATGCCATGAATCTTTCAAAATTTAAATTTTAAATTTTAATTTAATGTAATTTCAGTTTATTTAACAAACTTACTAGCAAATGTATGGCATAGATCATTATGCCTCCAATTACAAAGGTCCCAATTATTCCGTTTAGCCAGCCAGCATTGCAAAATGCTCTTGGCATCTCCAAACATCCAGTGCCAATAGAACATTTGATAATGCTGACAAATGCCTCAACATTTCTTTAAAATATGTATTTAAGAAATTACTTTTTGAACACAAATTTCTTTTAACATTTTTTTATATTAACTTATGTATTCTTACGTTATGGGGTGTTGAATTTCACGATGTTGATGAGGATCATAAATTTTGTGGCGTTTTCGTAAATGCCTTTTGAACATTATATTTTTGATAATGAAAAAAACGATAATATTTTGTTTATAATAAGTTTGTCTTAAAAATTTAAAAAATTAGTGATGATAAATTTATAAAGTTTCTTTAACCCTTAAGCGGCATGGCCAGACATCAAACTGGCTCATCAAACTCAAATTTTTGTGAAGGTTTTGGTAATAAAAAACTTACAAGTATGAAGCCGGTTTGATGTGTGTGAACGGAATTTCTTCAACTTTCATTTGACAAAAACTAATTTTTAACAAACAAATAAAAAATATAATTTGTCAAATAATACAATGTTTTGCTTGAAGTTTGATGACAAAGATTTAATGTGTGGCTTTGCTAAGAAAATCAAAATATAACCAACACATTCGTAAATTTGATAAAGCAGTTGGATGCGTGGCCACGGCGCTTAAAACTTAGACAAAAATAAGAAATTTACATGTTTAGTCAAGTGGATTAATGGTTTGTTGTTATGTAGTTAATATCAAAAATTATTTGATTAATACTATTAATATGTTTCCTCTTGCAAATTTAATTAATTTGTGTAATAAATATCACGAATTTTTGAATTGAAATCAATTTTTTTTCTGTTTACACCAATACGTGGATCCTTGCGCAAAGGGTCCATTATGGTAATGAACAGGCAGATGGGCGGGCCAATACTGGAGCTGCTTTTGAAATTTTGAAGCGAAATCTTCAGACACGATCTGGATATTGCGAATGATAAATGGAGAAAACTCGATCTGCTGCCATCCAGTCGCTACCAAAGTAACGTGGCCCACATACGACATAGGCCGCTCTGAGGGACTTCTGTATTTGTACCAACTGGTCACTGGACGATCGGTAAGCACGCTATGAGACTCGGTCTCCCTTTTAATGAATGCTTCCACAGGTGCAGAGAACCTGGAACTGAGAAGACCGTATTTAATCGCCTTTCTTATTGCACAGTGCTTAATTCAACACGGCATAGATCATTTGGGAATTACGTTTTTCATGGACTCTCTGAGAAATCGCGGGTGAAAGTCGGCCATTTGGTGAAACATCTCAACGTAACTGGCTAGTTCGAGTCACCTCAGTATTGCCCTGGTGTCACGCTTAATCCGGGGTTTTTACTCTTGACGAGTTGTGTGGTGTCAAAACGGAGTTCCTGTCAACTCCTTGCAGCACGCCTAGTTTTAAGCGAGCTACCACGTTAACCAACCAACTAACACCAATACGTGAAAATTTATTAAGTCAAAGGATACAATAGTCTTGTTTTTAAGGATTGGGCGCTAAAAAAAACTTTAATTATACAGAAATGATTATGCTTACTTAATTATATGAGCTTAAGGAGTATTACTTCTGAAATAATAAGCAAGCAGTGTGGTCCGTATCGACAAAGAGAATGAGAATTCAGTTTAACACCCTCTTTTGAAAAATCCAGTTTTGCGCAGACATTGATCTGCAGTTGTCGGAAAGATCAACAGATTAAAAGATTAAAAATCATCTCGGAAGTGTTTCGTATTAAAGTTTTTACAATGGATCCTTAAAATATACCAACGAACGTACAGGAATTACGAGGTTTTTAAAATGGAGTACCTCACACATATTTGCTTATATTTGCCAGCTCCAGATTCAAACATGTTTCAGACTATTTAATAATACGATTACTTGGTTTAATTTAATGCAAAAACATTGGATTTTAAACAGCCACCTTTATTTACACATGTAAAAAAACGCTGATGCGAGCCAAAATCATAAATTCTCATGTAAATAAAAAAAAAGTGGGAAACTAAGGAGAAATCAAGATCATCAACGCTCTTATTAACTAGACTCCTAGAACACTCATCATTCAAATCAACAGCAGACAAATAAACCAAACAACCATTCAACCAGCCAACATTCAACCGAGCACCACAACTCATCGCCACTATATCATGATCTTTATCTAAAGTGAGAATTTATACCGAAATGTGTGCAACGGCCGAAGAAGAAAGAACCGAGAACAAAACAACAAGATGAACAACAAGCAAAATGATGATAATGAAAAATAACAAAGAATAAAAAGAAATACATACTTGCAAATGTTGCATGCAACTCTAACTAAAGCAAGTTGATTTTTTTATTTCGTTTTTTACGCAACACATTAAACTACAAAAATTACCACAGTCACCAACGCCTCAAAAGTACCACCTCTCTTAGCTTCTGATGCAATAAGAAGGTTGATGAGGTGGCTGAATGGATGCCTCCTGCTAGCTGATGTTGAGGCCAAAGCAACCAACATAATTGGCATGTTACTACGCGCCTACAACGCCTTAATACTTCAACATTCCTAAGGAGTTGCTGCACTAGCAGCAGCTGTACCATGTACATCAAATGCCAGGAAATCTCGCTTAGAAAGAAAATTTAGTACCTGAAAGTATTGGCAAGACAACCAAATGGAAGAGAAAAAAGTAATAATAAAACAACTTGAAAATGACAGCTTAGAGATTTGATTGCTTATTCTTTTTTTTTATTTTAAACAAAAACAATCAGACATTTTTTTTTTACCTTTCTCAACCACAATTTGGTTTGTTGGTTTACGAGTTAAAGAAAACTTTAGCACACGCTCTTAACTTTATCTACCGTCTAATTAAGACCTGCAACCACAATGTCGTAAATTAAATGTGGGGTTAAAGGTCGAAACACTCACACTTTATGTAGAGAGAACCCAGATATTTGCCTCTTAAAAGTGTAGTATTGTTTTGGTGCAGGTTAATGCTTGCACATGGTTATAAACTAAAACCATACAGACACTTGCTGCTGCTAATCCGGCTGCTGGTGTCTAGTGGCAGGAGTTTTTTTTTTTTTTTTTTTGGCAACATCAAGTAAACTTAAGTATATGCTCACACAAGATCTGGGATGTTATAGTGTACATTGCAGTGCAGTGCAATGAGTGCTACCAACATGTGCGCTCAATTTGTGCGTTCATACCGCAAATATATTTTACCATGTTTGGCGCATGCAGTATCATTACACCACACAGATTCCTACTTATACTTTATAAATAAGTCTTGGAAATATGTTTCATTTACTGAGCTGTTTGGGTGGGTTCGCATCATCGTCATCATCATCGACATCAACATCAACAGTTTAGAGGAATTTAGCAAAATAGGTGCGAAAACCATGATGTCCATTAGCTGAGGTAATTTTACCTCATTAGATATTGAAGCTACATTTCAAATTAAACCAAAAGAATGTAGACCAAAATTTGCGCTACACTAAGTATGATCGTTTAAACACAGCACAGTGTCAACATCCAAATGGGATTTGTTCGCCTAAAAAAGATTTGGGAGAGGGGGTTTTTTTGGTCAATTCTGGACCTACCGGTACAAAATTTGCCATGACATTGTAAATATAATAAAAGTTATCTTCGCTACATTTTATATCATAAGAAAGTTATGGCATTAAAAGCTCTTTTCTGGATTGATATTTTATGGGAGCTGTGGTCGGTCGACGAATTAAAAAAAAAAGTAATTTGGTAAGATGATTTATATTGCATTAAGATACTTTTGCCACTTATTCTTAATGCCAACATAATAAGATAATTTATGGGCACAAAGACCATCCTAGAAAGAAGTTTGTATGAGGGATATGTGAAATTATGGACCAATTCTCACGATTTTCAAAATCGAAACGTATGTACCGAAATTCATCAAATAATCTTTAAAAAAGGCATGTTAGCAGCATGCCAGCAAACCGACAATGTTAGATCAATTCAGAAAGTGATTCTAAGTCGATCAGTATACTTAAACGTGGGCATTTAACCAAATTGATTAACACACATCAGCAGAAACACATAATACCCTCTCCAATAATGTGGTGCGGTATAACAAGGGAAGTCTTCATCACGGAATTGCAGTTTATGGTACCTTCTAGGGTGTATAGTCGATTAATTTTTGTTCGATTAATCGAACAATTAGACGATTAAATGTTCGAATAATTAAAATTGCTAATTTCGATTAAAGAATTAATCGAAGAATTTATACCGATTAATCGAATTATAATAATATAAAGTATGTCGGTTAAATGTTTAATTTTTTAAAGTTTTAAGTCGAATAAGCCAACCAAAAGTATGGGTCCGTTGAAATTAAAACAACAGTCATGTTAAGTGAGTAATTTAGCTTATATTTTTCTTAAATTTTTTCTACATAATTTAACAATTCATTTCACAAAAGAAAAAACGACAAAGGTATGCTTACTCAAAGATTTATATTAATTTATGGGGTATGTTCTAGAAATCGAAATGAAGTGAAATCGAAATCGAACGATTATTTAAATTCAATTACTAAATAATAGATACTTTAAGAATGAAGTAGTTAAAATGAAATATTTTTATGAACTTTCATAACAGGGTTGTTTTTAAAATTTGCTGGATTTTAAATCCACTTCATTTCGATTTCTAGAACACGCCCGTATTTTTTAACAATATTTTTTAAAAATACTGTACGAGGGATAAATCTAATAATGCTAAATATAACAGGTGTCTAAAAATGTATTAACATAAATGTTTTTTAAAAAATTCACTAATTTACCACTTACACAGTGACTATAAGATAGTACTTGAAGAAGCTGCTCCACCATTAAAATCAAAGGGGACTACAATTGGTGCAATGAATAATTATTTTAAACAAGATATTTCGATCTATTCTTAAGAGAAAATTATTTGCAGAAGCATAGCAGAGGATGGAATGTCCGTGAAGTGTTTCAAAAAATTCAAAGTTATACTGACTCCTCTAAAGGCCCAACCATAATATGCATAGCCTTGCTTAAGCTACTGTCAAAAATTAACAAAAAGTCTCTCAAATGTATATAAAAAAACAAAAATAAAATCAAAAAACATTTGATTCCGTACGGAATGTGCGATCTGTTTCGCACTTTGCTTAAGCAAATGACAGTTTCATAAAATTTAACAAAAAGTTTCCTTAAGTTCAATATGGTTTGCATCATATGATTTACATGTATTCGTACATTTGCTAAAGCCAACTTAAGCACATTATGGTTGGGCCTTAAAATTTAAGTGCCCGAAAGTGAAGCAACAATTTGGAGCTACATTGACAATTTTAATTAAAAAAAGAATATTTTTTTACTCAAGTACTATTTTTTTCTAAAATTATCAAAAAAATCTCGTAAAATATAAAATTTCTGCATTTAGAACTACTCGGTTAATCGATTAATTTTAAAATTTTATTCGCCTAATCGAATAAGTTTAAAATGCCAAAAACCGATTAATCGCTTAATCGAACAAAAAATAAACCCGATTAATTAAACACCCTAGTACCTTCAACATGTTTCCCTAATTTTCGATAACAAAACTAATATAGAGTGTTAAGTGGCAACCACCTCTGAAGAGATTTATGGTTAGAATCAAAACATGTTAGGACAATCTGTCCGTGGAAACCTGGGTTCGATTCCCAGTTCAGTCAAGAATGAAAAATTACACTGCGCAAGATATTTACACTTTTGTTTTGAGACAAGCTGGGCACCTGGCGTTTTAACTAAATTCGGGTACGCTGAATCCAGTGGTGCTAGCCCTTTTTTAGCTCTGGTTTTCGAGATATGCCGTTATTTTGAAAATGGAGGAGGTCGCACAACATATGTTCGCGTTACTCAAAAACAAAAAGCTAATGGAGGTCGCTCATACATTTATCCCCCTAGGGGCGATTCCTTGGCAGTTATGGGGCTTTTTCTACAATATATTTCTAATCTGTATTGACAATTTTGTTTGGGAGCCTCCTTAAGGAATGGAGATAGCGGGTAGGTATGTTAGAAATAAATGATTGAGATGATAAAAAAAGTAGGGTTGGTCATACATTTGACCCATCTAGGGGCATGTAAATCAATTAAAATAGATAATCATTAAAAAAAATAAATTTCGATCTACCAAGGTTAAATACCATTTGGCTTAAAGATTGATGTTTGAATGGCGGTGAGTGTTAAACGGCAAACCCCTCTGAGGAGATTGTGTGGAAACAATCGAAACATGTCAGGGCTACCTGTCCGTGAAAACCTGGGTTCGATTCCCAGTTCAGTCAAGTATGAAAAATTATCAAAAAATTTTAATTAATTTCATGTTGTAAAATTCCATTTTTTATAAAAATAATTTAATGAAAATTAAATTTGATGAACCTTTGGATTTGGATTAAAAACAAAAAAAAAACCATAAACAGTTCAATAAAATAACCACAATACTAATTACAGAAAATATTTTTTATAAACCTTAAATCTTTTTTTTAATGCTGAAAAGAGTTATGGATTCCTTGTAAATGTTAAATGTATATTTCCAGATACAAAAAATAAAATTCTGTCGACATTAGTAACTGCTTATTTCTATTTTCTATATATATTTATAGCTCAATTTATGTGACCAATACTTCCAGGTTATCGTCCAAGAAAGCAGTCCCCTTTCAAAGTTGTCGAGCGACGTTATCTTTTCTACAGAAATCTAAAAACTTCCAGAATATGCTACTCAGTATTATCGTTTCCACTAAATAGCCCGTTTACATTACAACGAAATCTAGTACTTACGAGATTTCGAGCCAAATTAAAAATTTTTAAATCCTAAGAAAAACTTTGATAACTAATATGCATGTGGCAGTGTAAATAAAACTGAACTGGCAAAATAAAATCAAGTAATTTGTTTTTATTTTTGTTTTTTCTTTTCCCACTTACAACTACATTTAGAGTTGACAAAAAATCAACCAATTGTAGTCGGGACTGTAAGAAAAGATAAACTCACTTTTTATTGTTGTTGTTTAAGCTTTGATATTGTTACAAGTAAAATTGGAGCTTATAATTCTTATTCGCTTAACAGTTTTATTGGAATAATATCATTAGTTTTTCTAAAATCTTTGGATGAAGTTTCTTGACGATCTGGCCTAAGCAACCAGGGAAATGCGCATAGGAATAGCTTATCCCTATAACAATAAATTTCAGTTTATCAATGGTATGAAATGGGAATGTAGCACATTTAAACGAAACCTTGGTAAAAAAATATTATTTAAATAACAAAAAATCTTAATTGATTTTTTCGTTTAAAATAAAATAATTTTAACTTGTAGAATTGTTGTTAGGAATTGTCAAAACCTGAGCTTTATTTAATTTAATCAATTAACACATTGTTTGAGACGGCAAAGATTTTTAATAATTTTTTTAATTAAAATTAAAACTATAATTAATTGAAAAACTAATATTCAGTTTTATATGTTTTCGATTTTTAGTAATCTTTATAATCATTTTGGTAATAGGTGCAAAATCAACAAATTGTTTGCTTGATTCTATGAATTTGGTGATAAGAGACAATTTTAAAGTTTTTCTGTGTGCTTCGTGACTAGATTTTGACGAAATCAACTAAAAATCTAGTTGTACTAAGTAATGCAACTATGGTTTTCTCCATGTACATTAGGGTGGCCCAAAATACAAAAGTATCGAATATTCGCGCTCCACAACGCTGATCCTATTCGAATAGTGCTTAAAAATGTTTAGTCCAAATTTGAGCACAATCGGTCAATATTTAGAGGTTGCGATAGT
Organism: Pollenia griseotomentosa; assembly: GCA_963931875.1. Classification (NCBI taxonomy): domain Eukaryota; kingdom Metazoa; phylum Arthropoda; class Insecta; order Diptera; family Polleniidae; genus Pollenia; species Pollenia griseotomentosa. Next base: position 122,412,548 of record OZ007562.1, on the reverse strand, counting down.
TTAATGATTTTTCGGGGTTAGATAGAAATATAACATACTCTGATTTTTTATGGGGATATTGTTTATTTAAAAATTAAAATATTTAAAACAAAAACAAATTAATAAAACTGTAAATTGAGTACAAATTAACACATATTTAATTATTTTTTTAAATTATCGATAGCCATTTTTGCAATATTAGCTTTATGGTGATCAACTATTCTAAGCAAATATTGTTTTTGCTCTTCATTTTTCGTATTTGAACTGTTAAATTGGGTCACCAAAGCAACACCTCATTCTGCACAGTCATTTACAACTTTTAAAGGGCTAGCATTTTTTTCATCGAAATAAAAACTCTGTAGGACACTTTGAAAGAAATGACTGTGCCTTCTCTTGTCCATCATCGCATAGTTAGTTAAAAATACTTTTCCGTCCAGTCTCTTTAAGCCTTAGCTGGAGATTTTTCACCGTTGTTTTCTTAGTTTTATATCATATCTTACTCTGGAATCGATAAAGGTAAGCCCGATTAAATATTGAGAAAAATACCATAGATGTCGACGAAATGCTTTAACAGCAGCTTCAACAATTTTTTCATTGGGATAGTTTTCGAGTTGTTTATCATTAAGAGAAGCATTTATTGCTAAAGGAGCTTCATTCCAGTATCGGCCATATAGGTATAAGACTTATAAACAAACTTATTTCGGTAACTGCTTTCTTTTCCTCGTCTGTAAGATCAAATTGATTTTGAGACATACATATTTTTATGCAATAGATCGCCTTCGTAATACACAATACATAAACAAGTACACAGAAAAAAATAAGAATTGATTTCAATTAAAAAATTTGTGATATTAATTAAAAAATTAATTAAATTTGCACCAGTAAACAAATTAATAGTATCAATTAAACCAGTTAATAGTATTAATTAAACTTTTAATTCACTTGATTAAAAGTTTAATTCACTTGATTAAATTTTTAATTAAAACTGATTATGTTTTTGATTAATGCTTTAGTTGGTGAAAAATTTTGGAGAATTTTTTCTGTGTACAATAATGATAAGCCAGTAGTAAATGCATGTAATATAAAATGTGAAACATATAAATAAGTCGCCATTCATCGCGACCTCTAAATATTGTCCCATTGAGCCAATTTTTGGTATATACATATATTTTTGTAAAAGAAACAAAATCAAGCTTGTGGAGAAAGTATTGGACTATACTTTTACTTTCCCATGCAAGCGTGGGCCAGTCTAATGTACACACATAACTAGTATGTACCATGTTCAAGAAAAAAAATTATATTTTTACAAAAAAACAGTAAAGCGGTGCTTTTTTAAAATTTTCCTAGTGTATTTTATATCGAACTTTCGATAAATGCAACAAGAGGCAAAAAACATGATATTGATTAATTCATGTTTTTTGCCTTTTGCTTAATTCTTCATGCAGTTCTCGAATTTTCCCAATTGCATGTCCTTTGGAAAAATTAAGTTTTAGCCAAAATATACATGAGGCCATAAAACAAGCAGCTGCACTAGCAAACCCTAAATGGGGTTTTGTTAGTTTTGATTAGTACTCCTAGAAATTCCACATGCGAAGGAGTTTGCATTTTATGTTTTTCACTATTCAATCATTGTTTATGGCTTAGAAAAAAATTCAGAAAATAAAAGTTTTTTATTTTAAATACCTATCTGGCAACACTGTTCTAAAGACTGACTTAATGTATAGCGAGTTTCAAATGACTTCTTAACACTAATATTCGCACTTCTCCATAAATGTAAGAAAAGAGGTATAGACATTTATATTGACCTGGTCCTCTGGCCAAAGTCCACAGGGATCAATAGCCCAAAGGATATAAGCGTTCCAACTGGCGATGGTCTTAACAAAGGCTTTGCTTTAAATTGCGAGAGTGACGTAGGATTAGAGGTTGAGTTCTTGCAAAGCCTTATAAATGCAAATTGGGCTGGGTCTCTTTGTGTGCTGATGCCATTTCACAAAGCTGCATCAGCAATTGAGTTAAGAAAAAAGCGGTTTTATCTGGGTAGGTGTTGAAATGTATGTACGTTTTCTAACAGTTTTTACAGAAATGATATTTTGCCCTTTTCCAAGTTTTACCATTTTGTTAGAACCAAATTTCAAGGAGATCATAAGCTTGAATTCCGGTAGTAATTGGATGGAGCCGTTTTTTTAAAAAATGTTTTTTGCTTTAAAAAAAATAATCGCAATATTATTAATGGCTTCAAAAGGACGTAATGCCACATGTAGCATACACTTAAACTTGTGAATGTGTAAATGGTGTATAAATATGCTACAAAAAAGCGAATAAGGTGCGGTTGTAAGTGAATGGTTTTAACACTTAAAGTAGCATTTAACGACATCATTGTCACCATCAGTGATGGCACTGTAATGTGTATATATAGAGAGGGTAATGATGATATAAGAAGCATCATCATTATGATGATTGTTTTGCAGCACAGCCCACTTAAATGTATAAATACGCACAATATTGATCTGGAATTTATGCCAATATATGGTAATGCAGATGAACGTGTCTACTCCCCAAGTGCATCATCATTGTCATCATCATTATTTGTAATACCCATCTTCTCAATGTCACTTTGTAATCTTCTTCACCTTACAATCTGTTTTTTTTTTTTGGTTTGCTGTTGTTGTTTTTTTTTTCTTGTTCCTGTAAAAGTATGTTCTTTTGTGCATTTGTGTCGTTTGCATGTCATTGTTGGTCAGTTTATTCAGACCGTTTGTTTGGGTTGGTTTGGTTAGGTTTGTTGGTTGGTTGATTTTAAGCCACTTTTGTCGTAAGTTAAAAATTTCCTCAAAAATTCCTCATTATGTACAAAACATTGATGACCAAAACTAACGTTTAATACATACAAGGTACACAGCCATGAGAGTGACAACACAAGACCACATTACGTTTGTGAGGTTGCTTGCTGTCCATGGTCCTTGATGTTTCCTAGTGGCTGTACGTTTGGTTATGCGTAATTTATAGTTTACATTCACTTGATGAAGTGGTGTCACAATGCATTATTGACATCTTTGCAGTCTTCCTATGTACGTGCATCTGTTCGTTTGCTTGTTTTCTTTCCTAGTAGGTCGTTTTCTTTTGGGTAGGTGACGGTCTGTATGCTTCATTACACTCTATCCAATTCAATATTGTCATCATCATCATTATCGTCATAGACTTTTCCCCAAATGACAGTCATTATAATACCACCTTCTTCTTGGAAACTCATTTTGACTTTATTTGTTGTGTCATCCATGTATACGGTATTGATTTGACTTGTTTCTGGGTTGGCCTGTTGTTGTTTGTTGGTTGCATCATTAAGTTGTAAAATAAATCAAGACTATTGTCACAACAGGCTCAAATTAAGTGTTGCATTTGCCTAATCGCATGTGGTCATATTAAACTTATGTAAATAAATAAAGCAAATATTTATGTAAAATGTTATTAAACTAATTTGGTTTTACTCCATTTAATTTGATTTTGCTGCATTTAATGTAAAACGTTTACAAATCGATACTGATCCAAGGAGTATGAGAATTTTGGTATTAGTTAGAGAAAGAATGTAAGAAATTAAAATATAAAATAAATAGAAAGATTAATTAATTAAGAACAGGAAATTGCTTGATTTTAAATTAACTTAAATTTGCAAATATTTTTTTAATCATTTTTATTTACAATCTATTCAAAGGTAATAGCGGAGTTCAGTTTTAGGCTTGCAAAAGTGCAAATGCACAATATCGTAGCTCTTTTGTTAAATCCAATAACAAAATGAACAGAGTTTCCGTTAGATTTCATAAGAGTGCTACGATCTTTTGCATCACAGAAAAAATTCTCCAAAATTGTTCACCGATTAAAGCATTAATCAAAAATATAATCAGTTTTAATTAAAAATTTAATCAAGTGAATTAAACGTTTAATCAAGTGAATTAAACGTTTAATTAATACTATTAATTGGTTTAATTGATACTATTAATTTGTTTACTGGTGCAAATTTAATTAATTTTTTAATTAATATCACAAATTTTTTAATTGAAATCAATTTTTATTTTTTTCTGTGATTTGTTCTCTTGCAAGCCTCATACTGAACTTTTCTAATATCTTAGTTTTGTGAAGTTTATATCTAATCTTAAATGAGTCAACAATTTACAAATAAAATATTTTTTGTGTATGTAGGTGTCAGGATATTCCGTTAATCGGGAAACCGATTAATTACTAGCCGATTAACTGATCGGTTAATTTAAAATTGGTTTTTTCCATTAACAATTAACCGGTTAATTTCAGTCGACTAACCGATGTAACAAAATTTTTAATTTTTTGTAGTATTTAACATATTTTTTTGTGTTTTCAATTATTTGCTTCATCTCATATAGAAAAGGTTTGTGTTTAGAAAATATTTTTTCACATAATATATATTTTCTTCTTAAAATACAGTACAAAGACAGAACTAAGGAATTCGAAAAATAAACTTTTTTGCAGAATGATTGGTGCTGAGCTTTGGCAGGATGAGTCAGATGACGACCTGACAACAGAAGAAACTCTCGATAATAACACTAACAATCTTTTAACAGAATTAACCAAAACAATTAAAAGTGCTAAAATTTTAAAAAATTAAAACAGGGGCCTGATTCTGGCAGTCGTGATCGAGTACTTTCTCGATTCGAAAGCAATTTAATATCTAATTATTTCAGTCAATACTGAACGAATCGGAATTATTTTTTCGGTGTTGTAAAACATTAATTTGAGTTTTACAATACTTAAAAAATAATTTCGATTCGTTCAGTATCAACTGAAATAAAATTGCTTTCGAATCGCGAAAGTACTCGACCACGACTGCCAGAATTAGGCCCCAGGACTCTAATGCAGTGTTCGAAAATAAACCAAACATTATTTAGCGTTCGGCTCATATACCCAGGAACGATATCTATTTTTTTAGTGATTGTGTATACGAACACAACCCTTAATACAGTTCGTAACTTTTTTCAGGAAATAGCCGAACATTATATAGTGCTCTAATATTCGTTAAAAAACAGAAACACGTTAGTGATAGTGTAGATAAACATTTTACTTATTTTAATGTTCTATAATGTTTCTTTTTTACATAATTAAAGAACTGAACAAACAAAAAAAATTTTAGCAACGATCACAGCACGAACCGCATGTGTGTATATTTTGTTTTTGTAAAATATATTTGGTTTTTTTACCAGCCAAAAAGATGATAAGCACAACAGAAACGAAAGAACATTAATGAGCCAAACCGAACACAATGAAGTTTGTGGTTTAAAAAAAAGCCGAGCGGAATTAAATGTTCTCATCTTTTTGAACAGTATTATTTTTTTGTTCGAAAGATGACAAACAGGGAAACTTTTTTTTTTTTAATGATTTTCTACAGAATCACTATTAGCGTTTGTGTTTTCTACAAATCTACCAAACCTAACACTGAGGAGCGATATTTAGTGTTAATTTTCGAACACCGCTACAATGGTATTATGAAAGTTTTTATATGTTTAAAGGATTGAGAAATCAGATAAAGAATTTTTTCCAAGTCAAGTTTAATAAAACTTAAGAAAAACTTATAAAAAAAAAACATTTTTAATCGGTTAACCGAACAATAAGAAAATTAACCGATTATTGACCGATTAAAAAAAAACCTCGATTAACTAATAGAGCGGGTAACCGTTGAAAGCAAAAGCACGATTAAATGAATACCCTAGACGATACGTATATTATTTATTTGCGAAATTGTACCGGAACTCCTCCTTCTCATCAAAAGGCTATGTTTCCAAAAAAATTTGGCGGATCGCATATCGGGCAGGCGTGGCTCATCCGCCCTTAAGTTTGAAGGTAGGAAAAAATTATTTTTTTTCAGTTTTTGTAAAAATTTTACGGTTAAAAAATTACTTTTGCAATTAGATGTAAAAGTATTGTTCTAATGATATATAAAAGACAGAATTCGGTAAAAAAATATGGTAAAGTTATTAAAATTTCTCTAGGCCACTTAAACAAGATATGTAGGAATAAAATCTAGATATTTTGAGAAATATTTAAAAAAGAGCTTATTTTTTTATTTAAATTATACCCGTATTTTATTGTATATGAGTTTTTGTCTTCGCAGGAAACCGTTAACCTAATATTAGGTTGGACCAAAAAAAGTCTAATTTTTTGCGAAACATAGTTTTTTGATGAAAAGAACATTTTTAGGGGGAGTAACGGTACAATTTCAAAAATATGAAAAATAAGGCGCACCCAGCATAGTGCTTCCGGCATAACTCGTCCTGCGGGCACCTGTGAGAATTCGTCTTGCCGATAACTTAACCGACGACTGTAACTTCAAATGCTATTTCATTTTATTGTTGGTGGCAGTTTTCAATACAAAATATAAAACAACGTTAAACAGAAATGGTGGCATAACGCACCCTTCACACAAACAGCCACATTTTTTTGGCCGCTCAGCTAATTTTTATGGAGAACTTTGCATGTGTCTCCCCTGTCTAGAGCTTGATTGTATGGGATGATTTTTGGTGATATGCCCTTGAATAGTAGCGTATCAAAGATTTTTCAAAATCATAAAATTTGAGGTAGGGGGGATAGACATCCATTCGCCAAACAACATCCAACTTTTATTTCCTTAATATTTATTTTCCTAAACTACCATTCTGAAAACAATAACCTGATATTTAAAATTAAACCTGCGTATTAACAATTAGTTTGAAATTAAGATGTAAAAATGTTAAAGACTTGAAACACAATTTTATGAATTTAACTTAATTTCTGCAATAGCATAAATACACGTTTCAGGTAGTCGCAACACTATTATGACTAGCCAACATTTAAGCCACAAAAGCCTTGCAACAACAACTAACAAAAACCAAAAAAAAAAGAGATCATTAAAGCATCACCGGTTATGGCATGTGCCATGGGGAATAAAAAAGATACATTGTTTACAAAACTTCAAACTCCAACTCCAAGCAAATAAAAAAAATTTAGATTGTAAGTTTTTGTACTGCTTTTGTTTTAACTGGAATTGTTGAATCAACGGCTGGTTAGATGAAACAAATCTAGAAATGGTAAATAATCGTTTAATTAGCTACGCGATCTACATGCAAAATCGCTAAGGGAAATAAATAGAAGAAAAAAAATTTACAATAAAAAGAAAAGCACCAATAGATTTCAATAACAAGAACAACAACTTTAAAACACATTAAACAATTGTAATGTGATATCGCCATTCGACAACATGAACAAATATCTGAAATACTCTTTGGAACAAATTTGGTTGTGCCACAACCAAAACACCAACAATAAAAATGATCTATTGCTCATGATGAAATGTGACAAAAACCAATAAAGGAAGAATATATGGAAAATAAAAAACGAAAGATGAAAACATGAGTGAGTAATTTATGATCTAAACTAAAACGGCAATCGATGAGTATTTTTTTCAAATACAAATTTATATTTCAATTTCTTGTGAATTATTAGCAACTTATCATTTTTATAAAGTTTGTTAGTTATAAAGTATAGTTTTACAAACTGGCAAAGTTGGCATGAGGCACTTAAATAATGTACTCATATTGTACACTTGTAATTTTGAAAGTTATCAAATGCAATGCTAAGCTCTTTTTGCTGCAATCATTTGGCCAGCCAACACGTGCCTCACATGATCCATCTGCGTTATATAAAAAAAAATTACTATAAATTAACTTTTTTTTCGATAATCTGAGTGTTTTGCACTATGGGGGATTGAATACAATGAAACTTGGGAAATTAAACTTTATACCTAAAACTATTATTCCTGGTCTGAGGAAGATCGACAGATATCATTTAAGCTGCTATGATATTAGTCATAATTGGAAAGCCTTAGGCCTAAATTTTATATAGAAAATGATCAAAAATAATTGTTATGAAATTAAATTAATCTTAGAATTATTTAGAGTTTTATTAAAAGGTTACCCAACTTTTACATGCATTTTGAGAGGTGCTGACAACTGAAAACAATATGTTAGTCGGGAAGAGCAAAACCGTTAACGGACAGTTCATCCTTGTATGTTTGATTTTCTGTTTCTAAGTCCATGTGTAACGGAAATTTAAAAACTACCAGCTAAAAAACGAAAAAGAACCACAATGATCCCTCTAACAGATTCTCATTCACTCAGGTTTTGCAGGTTGAATTTAATGTTTCTAGGTCCAATTTTAACGGTAGTTAAAAAACGAACCTGTTGTAGAATCAAAAAGCTAACGAAAGAATTTAATTTCCCGTATTTTCCCTTTTTGGTACTTTTTTTTCCCTATTAAAGTATCAAAAATTTCAATATGGTAGTGGAAGCTCATAGTTTAATACGTATATTGTCAATGAATGGCGAAAAAGGTTTTGTAAAAAAAGTTCCAAAAGTAGTTACGATTTTCACCCCTTAAGCGTTCGAATTTCGAAAAAGTACAAACTTTTTATTTTTAAGGTAAGTTTCGAATGCGATATAACCTTTATTTCTATGCTTATTGGCTTAAAAGATATGTAGATGGGGTGAGAAAAAAACAACCAAAATACAGGTTTTAGGCGTTTACTTCCTAAAAGGGCCTGATTTCAAGAAAGTACCACACAACTTTCCGCTTATTTTTCTAATTAACAGTGATAAATATTACATTTTTGTTGTATTTCTTTTAGTTTTGGAGATAAAAACTTACCGAATTTGCGCGTTTTTACAATTTTTACCCCCTTAACATTCGAATTTCAAAAAATCCGGTCTTAGTGGATCGATTTAGGAAGAGAATCCCCTCCAGTGCAAATTTCAAGTCTTTAGCTTGAGGCAGAGAAATAAAGCGATTTTCAAACCTTTCTTTCAAAAGATCCATTGTTTCTCTTGCTGTGTTGCAGTGGCATCATCCTGTTGAAACCACATATTCTATACGTCTAATTCATCCGCCATAAAAAGCTTCAGAACATCCTCTGCAGCGATTTCCATTGGCCCATATATATATATATGTGTTCCTCTAACTCCCATTGGAGCATAGGGCGCCATTGGCCCATGATACCTTTAATTTGGATACCCTTTCGTATCGCCTGAGAATGAAACTTTTATGGGAAGTATTTGGATACTCCAAGAAGGATCCATTTCATCATCACACTAAAGCAAAGCCAGCTGAAGTATAAAATTTTTCAAATTCTAAATATTTTTTGATTTTCCATGAATATCTTTAACGACTGCAGGTTTAAGTCAGCTAGAAGATAATAATGCAGGTTTATGAAAATTAATAGTAAAAATTAACATCAAAATGCAGCAAAACCCGAAACATTTCTTCCCATTGTGTCCTCTATTTTTATACATCTCCACAAAGTTTTAACTACTTAACACAAAAAAAAAAACAAATCTAAAAGCAACAAAATATATCCATATTTAGAAAAAATCACAAGTAGAAGTTCAAAAGGTTAAACGCTTGTTAAATCACCTAATCGATCTAAGCATTTTACTATTAAACAAATCACATTAAAGCCAAGCTGCAACAAGTACGGTAAGAAAAAAAAACTATTTAAACGTTTACTTGTAAACATTAGTCAAGTCTCGCGAAAACGAAACGACGAGAAATCCAAGAAGAACATAATTCTCATTATCATCATCTTCTCTTGTATAAGGTATTCATTCTACATCATCATTATGATGATGATCGTGGTCATATGGGTAATTTGTGTTTTCTTGATTTGTTCAACCATCATGTCTACGAATTGTGTTTGCTGGAATCAATTGTTTATGTCTCTTATGTTCTATGCAGTTTTTCGCTTTTAAATCTTTTTAAAGGAGCTAAAGTTAGCCAGTTTATGTTGTTACTGTTGTTTGCAGAAAAGTGATTTGACATCATGCTGTGTTTTTTAACCGAGAGTAAATTTGTATACATACATATCTTTATATGTGTATATATATATATATTTCTCTTTAATAAGCGTTATTTTTGGCATGTAAATTTTGTTTTATTGTCAGTTTTTTGCTGGATGGCTGACTGTTTTATTACCTCTGTGGTTTTTACTTAAATCAGATAGAATAAGAGTTTTATGTTCTAAGGACCTAATTTACTGTAAGGAAAGAGCTTTTTGGTGAAATGAAAAAACTAATGCCTTTTAGAAAAAATCCTTATTGATAACTTATGTGTGGATTTCATTCTAGTACCAACATTAATTTGTTGTTGTATCGGTTTGTTGTAAAGAAAATTTGAGTTATATTACAGTATAATTACAGTTCGAGCTCAGTTCCAATTTATCCATTAAGTTTTTTTTTCAGTTCAAGATCAGTTCTAGGTTAGTTCTAATTTAGTTCTATTTAAGTTCTAATAAAGCTCGTGTTCAGCTAAAGGTCTTATCAAGTTCTGTTCTAGGTTAGTTCTAGTTCATATCTTGTTCAGTTCTAGCTAAGTTCTAGTTCAGTTCTATTTCAGCTCTAGTGCAGTTCTAGTTCAGTTCTAGTTCAGCTCTAGTTTAGTTCTAGTTCAGTTCTAGTTCAGTTCTAGTTCAGTTCTAGTTCAGTTCTAGTTCAGTTCTAGTTCAGTTCTAGTTCAGTTCTAGTACAGTTCTAGTTCAGTTCTAGTTCAGTTCTAGTTCCGTTCTGGTTCAGTTCTAGTTCAGTTCTAGTTCAGTTCTAGTTCCGTTCTAGTTCAGTTCTAGTTCAGTTCTAGTTAAGTTCTAGTTCAGTTCTAGTTCAGCTCTAGTTCAGTTTATAGTTCAGTTCTAGTTCAGTTCTAGTTCAGTTCTAGTTCAGTTCTAGTTCAGTTCTAGTTCAGTTCTAGTTCAGTTCTAGTTCAGTTCTAGTTCAGTTCTAGTTCAGTTCTAGTTCAGTTCTAGTTCAGTTCTAGTTCAGTTCTAGTTCAGTTCTAGTTCAGTTCTAGTTCAGTTCTAGTTCAGTTCTAGTTCAGTTCTAGTTCAGTTCTAGTTCAGTTCTAGTTCAGTTCTAGTTCAGTTCTAGTTCAGTTCTAGTTCAGTTCTAGTTCAGCTCTAGTTCAGTTTATAGTTCAGTTCTAGTTCACTTCTAATTCAGTTAAAGCTCAGTTCTAGTTTAGGTTATTCCAGCTCTAGTTCAGGGTGATAATTCTGGCAGTCGTGATCGAATACTTTTTCGATTCGAAAGCAATTTTATTTCTTATTCTTTCAGTCGATACTGCACGAATCAAAATTATTTTTTTACTGTTGTGAAAACTCAAATAAATGCTTTACAATACTGAAAAAATAATTTCTATTCGTTCACTAGCAACTGAAATAATAATAAATAAAATTGCTTTCGAATCGAAAAAGTATTCGATACGACTGCCAGGTTTAGCCCCCAGGTCTAGTACAGTTTTAGTCCGTTTTAGTTCATTTATGCTTTAATTATGTTTAGCTCTGGTTTAATATTCAATCAGCTCCCTAATTTTCCTCGCGAATCCATCAACTCATATTTCTTTTGTCAATAACTCTGCATTAATAATCCGAATATTCTTTAATGTCTGCAATAACATTTGACATATTTTTATCATGGCCAAAAATCATCACGTTAATCATGACTACTTTTGCATCTAATGATTTGACAATATGACATATTCTTTCATTTATTGTTGCTGCTCGTATTATTGTTGTTAATTTTAAATGACTTTAACATTATTGACACTGTCACCACCAACGATTTTGCTGTTTTTTGAAAGTTGTTTAACTTTTCGACTTTGTGTTTCATCTGCTACCGCTGGAGACTGGCCGAAACAGAACAACCAAGCGACCGACCGCCTAGAATAGATTTTAAGTTGTCAAAACATTGTCAACATTTTATTTGTGCATTTTAACTAGCAGCAGCATCATCAGCAGCAGTCGAAGAATGGTTGGTGATAGTCTTGTAAGTATCAATAGAATCAAAGTGACAGTAGTTTTGTGGCGGCGTCTCAGAAATTGTTTTGGACTTTATTGCCAGCTAGCCAGCCAACAATCCAGCCCAGTTATCCAGTCTTTCAGTAGACAACATGTTACCGTATACCAAATTACATCATTCTGAACATACCTACATACTTTTACGACTACAACAAACACAAAGTTTATTTTATATTTATTTGGTTGATTTTCAAGTTGAACTTGAAAAAGCGCGCACTTGAATTGGTTTAAAACTATTGCCGAAGATGAAATGTTAAATACAACATTTGCTATAAAAGCAACCAACAGCCAGTCATCCACTTCTATGGCGTGGTCTTTTTGAATTCGTATTGTTTTCATCATTGTCGTCAGTAGCAGCATCATCATTATCGTCATTGTTGTCTTCGTAATCATCATCATAGTCAGTGCAACATCAAGCTCAGTTAAAATGTAGTAAAAATTCGGCATTTTGTGCTACCGAAAAAAAAACATACGCTTAAGCATTTTAGTTTTACCCAAATATTGAAGTAAGATGTAGCGGTATGGGGAAAAAATGTTGTGGCGTAAAAAACTAGATAAGTCCGTAATCCTAAGTTTCTTCCGAAAATATTTGAAACTTACAGTTCGATTAGTGGTTCCTTTTCCTTGCATTATCGTTTCGAATTTTTTTTATCAAAAAAAAAAAAAAAAAAAAAAAAAAATAAAATTAACTTATGTTTTTTAAATGAATGGTTTAACAAAGTAGTAAATTTTCATTAATGAATAAGTAAAGTTGTAATAATGAATTACTTTTTATACGGCCGATAAAACCCTTCTTTTAGCTATCGGTAAGTTGTTAAAACGGGCCTTAATGTATTGGGTACCTTATGTGAACTTTAACCTTAGCTTTCAAAAAAAAACGAAATAAAATAACAACTTGACTTAAAAACAAATCAAAAAAATGGCTGATATATATGACCATAATATGGTTAACATTGACCATATTATTTTGAATTCTGACCATAATATGGTAACATATGATCATATTATATTTATTTAATAAAATATGCTTAAATTAATTTGACCATATTATAATAAATTTTGAACAATATATTATAAGTTTTGACCAAATTTTTGTAATTTTTAACCAAATTATGGATAATTTCTTCCAAATTTTTTAATATTTAGCCATAAAATATTTAGCGGTATACATTATTATTGTTTAAATGCAACTATATTATGTTGCTTTTAGAATATTGTTATCTCAAACTATATTTTTTTCGCGTGTATGCATCGCCTATTCCTAGGGAAATGCGGCATTTTATGATTATCTAAATGGGATTGTGAATTTACTTTAACCCCCAACTAATTTTGTATAATTGCATGAATTTAGTGTTTATTTGATGTTGTCTTGTTTTAATGCTCCTGTTCCTACTTTTCTTTTAAATTGAATAGTTTTTGTTGTTGGTTAATAGTACTGTAATCGAAGTGTGTTTGCTATAGTTCGTCGGTCTTTTGGAAACATTTTTTTTTCATTTGTTGACTTTTTTTATATTTTTTAATTTTATTTTATTTTTCAATTTGATTGCACATAAGAAGGCGGCATACATAAAACGGCAGCGGGCGCACGTTCCCTCGCATCATTTCTGTAATTTTTGTCATTGCATCTCTTAGTCTTGTTGTTGTATATTTTTTTGTTGGTTTGTCATCTTAGTTTTATCGGCATTTGTCGGCGGTTTTTATAATTGCACTCAAAATATATACAAAAAAAAAAAACCTAAACGTAAACGTAAACGTAACAACGACCCTCCATTTGCCTTATACAAGTTCATGTTTGTATGTGTGAATACATGCACACATACTTATGCATACTTATTTATGTTGTAACCCTAACTAGGACTTCTTAACAGGTCTTTTAGTTTTTTTTTTGTTTTTTTTTTTTTTTTGTTTTGCTGTTATACGTTTACATTTATTATTGTTCTTTTTGTTTTGTTTTAATGTGATGTTGTTGTGCTTGTGACACATAAAGTTAAATGTGACTTTTTGACTGACTTAGTGTTTGTGGTTTGTTGTTGGAATGTTTTGAATTGTTCTTTAAAAGTTCCTTTAAATGAACATGTACGAGGAGTTACCTAAACATTAAAAAATATTTTAAATTTTTTTTATATGAACTTATTAGTTCTCTGAATTCCCTGTCAATATATTTATTGTTGGCTAGTCTTCCTAATATGATAACCTCCAACAATAAATTTCAGTGTGTTTATCAAGAATAAAATTATGTAATTTTATAATAAACTAGCAAGTGCACGGCTTAAAAAAATGAGCTGGCAACTTGCTTTGATTTGATTCTCTTGGTGCTTCTTCTTATTGCACAACGTCATTTAAATGCCTTTTCCAAAGTTAATAGTCTACACCAGAGAATATTGGTCTCCACCAATAACCAATCTAGTTTCGAGTGGTACTCCACCAATAATACTTCTGAGTTCTATGTGGTTCTCGACCAAGTAAAAGTTAAAAAGTTATATTAAAAACGATTACATGTGGTGAATGCTGACAACCCTAAAAAATTTATTTCTGTACAATTGTACGACGTCAAGCCATCAGCCAATGCTGAAATTTAAAGCGAAATTCACGAAATACAGGCAATAAAGTCGGTCTGATTGCCCTTAAAAAATAATGACAATAACGCACGAGCTGCTTCCACAGCCAAACAAGCTTTCCGAATCAGGACTAATATATATATAAAGGGTGGTTAAATTTCAAGGGAAGATGTTGATTTTGAATAAAACACAAACTATTTAGGAAATTATTGTAATTTTATTTTATTATGATATATTGGTATTACTCAATTATGTATGGAACAAAATATCGGCCAAATGGGCGCCGCGACCACGGCGGCACACCTCCATCCGATGGTCCAAATTTTCGATGACCCTGAGGCATAATGGAGGTTCTATGCCGTTAATGTGCCGAATTATCTCATCCTTTAGCTCTTGAATTGTTGCTGGCTTATCGACGTACACCTTTTCTTTCAAATAATCCCAAAGAAACAAGTCCAACGGTGTCAAATCACATGATCTTGGCGGCCAATTGACATCGCCATTACGTGAGATAACACGGCCATTGAATTTGTTGCGCAAAAGAGCCATTGTTTCGTTAGCTGTGTGGCAAGTGGCACATTTTGGAAAAAATACGGCCCGATGATGCCGCCAGCCCATAAACCGCACCAAACAGTCTTTCTTTGTGGGTGCATTGGTTTTTCGACAATCACTCTTGGATTATTATTCGCCCAAAGGCGGAAATTCTGCTTATCGACAAATCCACTGAGGTGAAAATGTGCCTCATCACTGAAGATGATTTTCTTCGAAATTTATCATCCATTTTCATAATAAGTCTGGATAACTTTAACACGTTGTTGGATTGTGTATCTCTCCATGGTTCAAATTGAGTAAGTCTGAAATAGAGAAATGTCAAATAAAATTCGGAAAAAAAACTTGGCGTTTAGGTGTGGTTCACATTCAACATCGGCCCTTACAATTTAACCACCATGTAAAAAACAAAATGTAAAATCCCCAAATTCTTCAAAAATCCTCAAATTTTACCCAACGAAAATCTGTCCAAAAAATAGATGCCGCTATACCCAGTGTTTAAAAAGCTGCAGTTGAGATAGTAAACGTCATAAGATTGTGTTGTAACTTCGACTTCTTCATTTGTCATTGGACAAAAATAAACTGTTGCCTTTACTTCTGTTTCATTTAATGAAAACAGTCGCAGTCAAGGCAAAAGCAAAAAACGAAAATTTGAACACAACAAAGAATATCGACAGTTGACATGTTCAAATCAAATAGTGGAATAAAAAGCAATTTTTTTTTTATTTCGACCGCAGTTTCTTAAAACCTGGATATACCTTATTTGTATAACCATCCCCTAATCTGGCAACACTTAGCTCATCCTTATGCACAGACACATTGAGGAACCGATTTAATACCTGCAATTTATGCTCGCCCTCGTATACTTTGATAAATATAAATAAGGAAACATTCGAATTTCCTTTTGATTTAGTTTATATCGAATTTCGTATAAATATGTTTATTACAATCACACTCGCATCTCATACATTCGAATGCCTTTTCCTTGTCGATACGAATGAAGAGAATACCTTGTACCTTGAACAAGTACAACCCAATAAATGTATGAATGTCTGTTGTTGTCTCTTGGGTGTGAGATAAGTTTGGAATTATGGAAGAGGGTTTTCTTCAAAGAAACGGAGCATAAAGAAATATTTGATATGAATCATTTATTTTTATACTGGAATATTCATTAATTGGTTGACTAAAGGGACTGATAAATTTTGTCCAAAGAACGATTAAAAATAATAAAAAAAAAACAAATACTAAATAACAAAAAAAAAAAAAAACATGACGATTAGAAAAGATGTATACCAGGTAGAATATAAAGCCGTTGTTAGACAACAAGATAATAAATATATGGAATTTCGAAAGCAAAAGGAAATTAACTTATTTAATTTAAATGTTGCAAAATAGTTTAAAAAAAATTTGTTTATTATATGGAGTAAGACTAAATGATATTTCAGGTCTTAATGTTGGTTTAGGGGTTTTGCAAAACCAACTAACAAAAACCTTCGAGTAAAAACAAATTCTTAAGTGTAATTTACTGCCTCTAAGTTAACAAAATACAATGTTGTAGAAACTGACAAAAAAAAAAATCATTTTCCTGCATTAAAAAGAATGTACCTGACGATAAAAATCTTTAACATTTAACAATTACCAAAATCAATTTATATTGCAAAACTGAGGCATTTATTGACTAATTCAAATGACTGTTTGGAATCTTAATTAAACAATTAATCAATCACTCTAAACGCCAAGCACACCATGCGCTCCAAAGCCGACAATGATGCTACAGCTAATAAAAGATCATCATCATCATTATTATTGTTATTGTGATGATGGACTCACAAAATTTTAAATTTTAAACTCCAGTCATCACTGTGATTTCGTCGTAAACTTTGCACAACATACAACAATAGAAAATAACAAACAGCGAATTAATAAAAGCATTAGAAAGTTTACTTTTTATAATGCTAATGGAATCACAGGTGATTGGTTTTATGGAACAAACTATCCATCCAATAGGCCAACAATGGAAAGATTTTTTTCTGGTACAAGAGAAAGAGAAGACGCAATGACCAGTGTGTGTATATGTTTAGGAGACTTTTTAACAAAATTGTTAACAAAAAACATACAATTGCTACAATGACAAATTACCAATAAATAAGTGCCATAGATTTTATTGCAACATTTACTTTAACACAAAAAAAAAACGCAACAGTTTAATTGAATTAATTTAAAAGAAACTTTTTGTTAAGAAAATCAAATTTATAATACAAATAAATTGTTTATATGTGATTAAACTTAATTTTGGAATTTCCTTTCAAATTCTGCAAGTCCAGGAAACATTTTTAAATAAAATAGGTTAATCCATACTAGTATTAAAGTAGTTTGAATATTTAATGGAATGTTAAATAGGAATGAGGCGGCAACTTGAATTTTTCATCTAAAGCCTAGTACTCTATTCAAATTTATGAAAAATGTTGAGCAACGTTGATTATTTCACACGGAACTTCTGACATGTATCAATGTTTCCTATCATGGGAGTTTGTACAATTTAACGTTTTTATTCCTGCAAAGTAAGCGACATTGTTTTGCGTATGTAAACAAGCCCCACATGTATTTATTTTATTTATTTATTTTAACAAAAATAATTTTTTTTAATACAAAATTTAATAATAAAAAAGAAAGTAAATATGTATAAAAACTGTTACCAGTTGTATTATTTTAATTTTTTATTTCTTATTTAATATTCAGTTCATTGTTTTTGCTTAAAATTCCACGTGAAATAAGTGCAGTTTACATTATTTCGCAGTTGTAAAAAAATGTTGCTAGAAACATTTCGGAACTTTTTCACAAAATAAACAGAGTACAACTCTATCAACATTATTTCATAGATATTCCGCCCATTTCACGTGAAATGTTGAACGGAGTACCAGGCTTAATCGAATGTAAAATATTCAAAGATATATTTTCGCCATAATGTCTGCCTTTTAAATAGATATTAATGTTATTTTTTATTATTTGGGGGATTCACAAGGTGTCATAAAGTCATAAGTCTTAAAATAATAACATGAAAAAATACGACTGTTGTGAACAACCCCTCATAATTTAGTGTTCTATTTTAAATTAAAATCAGCTGATTTAAAACAAATATAAAAAATAAATGTTTACCTAACAATAAAATATTTTTTAATTCTAATCCATGAATTAGTAAATTAAATGAGATCTTATCTGACTATTTTCAATTTTTTAGACGCAAATCACATATAAATTTTATTTTGTTTGTTTACCAAACATGCGAGTCCTAAGCCGATATAACTTGACGCCGCAAGTGTTTTGTTGCAAAAATTGCTAGCTGCAGGTTAAATTCGGATATTAGCCGGATAAAACTAGACCATCAAAGGCGACGGCTACAAAAACTAATGCGGCTCGGCTCAGCCGCTCAGCGCGGGTCTCTTCTGATTAATTACGACAGCACAATAAACAACGCAAGCAAAGTTCTATTAATTTAAGACGTTTTTTATTAACAAAGCAACAACAATATTTTTAAACCATTGTAAAATGTTAGAACATTATGACAATATAACATGATAGCACACCTTGTGAATACCCCAATTATTTATTAATAGATATAAAAATTTTACATTGAAATAAATAGATGAATAGATTTTAATACAATAAGGCAAAAGAAATGAAAATGATAATAATGATCAATGTTTAAAATTTCATTAAAATTGACGCATAAATACTAACAATAGTTAAATTTCCTTCAAAACTGTTCACGTCACAGTGGGTTTAATGCTAAAAATATCTGTAAAGAATTAACTTTTTAAATACTATTTTAATTCACACGATTGCCGCAAATGCACCAATATAAAACAATTTTTATTGTGCTTTATTGACGCACAGAAATGAAGTTGCCTCAATTAAATATTCTGCAACCACTCGATTGCCCTGTTTTATAAAAATTTAGTTGCTGCTAGTTGGTACAAACCGAAATGCATACAATAATTGCCACAGCACCGTCAAACAATTGTTTTTACTCATGTCAACTGTGTGCAGCTGTTGTGGTAGATTGTTTTATTTGTTTGAAAGTTCTAGATGGTTAATTCATTAAAAAGAAGAATAGTTTTATTTGAAATTTTTTTAACAGAAATATATCGTCACCTAAAATGTAAGATAACGTAACAACACTTTTTATAAGTTTACAGGACAAGCAAACAACTTTACAAAATCAATAACAACAAGGTGTACTTGGCGCTTGAACTTTTTTTAATAAAGTCGCCAAGTTCTATCGCAGGGATAAAAAATTTTTTGTGAACTCGTAGTTTAATAAAACAGACAATAATTAATCAAAAAGTCAGTTTCGAATTCTTTGATGATACGTTGTTTAGCATTTTAGGTGACGATCAGGGCTGCCAGATTTGACGATTTATCGTTATTTTGACGATTTTTTGTTCCGAAATTAGCAAAGTGTCGATTTGCTGATTTTTTTTTTTTAAAAAGTGACGATTTTTTTCAGTCTCCAAAGTCTGAATAAAACATTACATTTTCTGACAATTTGGTTTTTTAATCTTGGAATGTTTAACAGACCTACCTTAACAAGAACGGGAGGCGGAACGTTTTCTTTCGCTTAGCTTTTACGCTGATATGCCATACCAAAGGAAGAGCGTCAACGTTGTGTCACGAACAGTAGTGATAGCTTTCTTGTTTAATAAAACCAACAAAAAAACTAAATAATAATAGAAATAAAAACGCTTGATTGACCAAAAAAAAAATAGCTCAATTGCCTTAATTAATTAACATTAGCGGCAAACTTCACTTTTAAACGAGCTTTCAAAATAGGCGTTCAGGCTGCTCTATTCAAAAACTAGGCTGTAATATGCAAGTCTTAAGAAAATCTTGGATTATTTTCAGAGTACAAAAATAACAATGTTACACTATGTTTATTATTCGTCAATCCATCATCGAATGAACCTTTTTCGACTCCCTGTATAAATCATATTTTCATTTCACGAGTTGTAAGAGAATATCTACATGAGTCTCATACGATTCTTGACATGAAAGTCTAGTTAGATTATCTTTACCCATGTCTTAAACGATTCCCACAACTATTGAAGAAGCTTGTTACAGTTTTACCCGTGTGAGGAATCTTCTACGATTAAAAAATTCGGTCATCGTCGATAAAAAACGCTCTTCATGAGACTCCAAGTATCTCTTACACGACTGAAAATGCTAGCTAGGTATGAAATAATTATGTTTTTGTTTGAATGTTTTTTTTTTTTTATAAAAATTAAACAAAAATGGTTTAAAAAAAACTAAATTTTAAATTGTCCGATTTTTTTTGACGACTTTTCGAAACGATAAAGACGATTTTTTTATTTTTTCTCAGGAAAGTGATAAAGTTAAATTCAATTTTATAATATAAAAAGAAAAAGAGAATATGTATCTCTGTTAAAATTTTAAGAATACAAATTAAAACATGTAAGGAAGTATAGTCGGTCAAGCTCGACCATATGATACTCTATACCACAGTAAATAAGATCAAGTTTTTGCCAGTATACCCTATTTGGGACCCATGGGCAATAAAAGACCCGCTAGAACAAATAATGTTAGAAGGTAAAGATTCATGTAAAAGTTCTTTGTGCCGAATATTATGTATTTAGATATCTTCATCTATATGAAATCTGTTTGCCTGTAAGTGATTTTAGGAAGGGGGTTTTTATGGGACTTATGGTTATGTTTGGATCCACCAGCACAACATTTTGTCATTTCGTAGCTATGGTAGCTATGGTAAAATTCATTGTCGCCAATTTGTATGTAAAAACTACCATTTACAAGGAAGTTATGGCATTAAAAGCTATTTCGGGAGTAGTATTTGTATGGGAGCTTCGCTTAAATATGGACCGATTCAAATAAAATTTGGTGAGATGATTTTGATTGGATCCAATTTAATTTAAATACCAATATAAAAAGATGGTTTATGACCGCAAAGACCCTCGTCCGGAAAAAAGCTTGTATGGGGGCTACGTGAAATTTGAACCTATGTGCCGAATTCTATCAAATTATTTCCAAAATTGCGAACTTTACTTTGCGCACAAAATTTTGGCGCGTTTTGTGTTGTTTAACACAGTGTAGGTCATAGCGGAACAAACTTGATGCAAATTTAAAAAAGCCATCAATTTTGGAATTTTTGCAAATCAAATTTTTAAGGTTGTGTTAAAAAGTGAGTTATAGTTATTGATTTGTTTTATGAAAGGCCCTTTTTACACTAAGACACGAGTCTTAAGTATTTTAACTTAAATGCTTCCCCGATCTAATTATTGTTTAAAAAATTTTTAAAAAAACAAATCACAATTTATGATGAAAGAGTCGTATTTTCCTTAAAATACGTAAGACCTGTGTGATAGTGTAAAGAACCCTTAAATAAGCTTATGAGCCTACGAAACTAATAAAAAAAATATGTATTTCATTACAATAAGCGTTAAAGATTTTTGCGGATATAATGTTTGCATACTTAACAGCTAACTGTGCGCTGTTCTGTTGGAAAGAAACATGATTTCAGTAAAATTTTGTAATTTGTAATCGCGACAATATATATTGCTCGCAGTTTAACGGATACATTTTCGCCGGCCTTATTTGTGCCGTAAGAGTTCGTCTCACTTTTATTTATTTATTTATTTATTTATTTATTTAAAAATTCAAATTGATTACAAGCCTATAAGGCCTAATAAATCTAGAAATACATTATGACTGTGCATTAGAAAATTTATACAATAAATTCATTTTTAAAAAAATTATACTAATTCTTAAACACAACTTCTAGTATTTATATGTTCCCCCCTCTTTGCACAACTATTGCAGTTAAGTTAAATCGTTTGTTATAAATGGTTTATACAATTTACAGTTCTTTGCTGAATTAGTAACAGCTAATACAAGGATTACAAATATTGCTTTACGGTCTTCTTAAATTCCTTAATAGATTTGGTAAAATTCCTCTCGTTATTTGGAAGGCAGTTGTTCCATATCCTTGCAACTCTAACTAGGAAGGACCTTGTCATATACAATGTAGAATGATTTGGGCAAATAAGACTATTGGTTCTAGAAGACCTACCAAAACTAAACTTTTCAAAAAGATAAGAAGGTTTGCCATACTTTACGATTTTATAAAATTGAAGCATTAAACGTAAATTAATGAAACTCTGAAAATCAGAACCTAATTTAGTAAGCACATGACCAGATATGTGTTCTCTATACCCTAGACGACAAATGTATCTAACTACACGATAAAAACAAAGTTAAGTTTCGTAAAATTATGTTGGGAAATTCCTGAAAAAACCTCCAGCCCGTAAAGAAACAAAGGAAGGCATAAAGACAATGCCACCCTTTTCCTTATCTGTATTGGAAGGTATAAGCCCACGCTATAAAGTTTTTTTTAGTAAAAGATATTCTCGATATTATAAAATTTATCTGATAGGAAAAATCCAACTGTGTGTCTATATAAATACCCAAAGTCTTGTGATGAGATACAAACTGAATATTTGTATATATTATGTATATTAATATGTGAATTTTGCTTATTCAATATTCTATTACCCAAAACTGTTTCAGAAAGGAGAATATTGCAATCATCAATCCATAACGCTTAAATATATAAGCCTGGTAATACCTGGATAGACAAGGTCTTCTGAGCTCAGGATGAAAATAATGAGTCTACCAAAAATTTCGTATGTGAATGTAAACACAAAGATGGCATTTCTACCACAGTAAGGCGTGGATTATGTGTTGAAACTGTTGCTCAGAAGTCGGAACTATTTAACCATAATTGCAAAAGTGGGCTTTGATCAATGTTGTCATATATCATTAGACGTCCAGGTAACTTCCCTGTGCATATGCAGTATACGTTGAGTTTTAAGGGTCCCCATGCAAATTCCAAGAAAATTAAATTGAAAACAAAATCTTCAGAAGTTCCAGAGTGAAGCACTCTTAAGAGATTTATGGCACAGGAGTAGTTTTTACTAAATTTGATAAAAGAACCAAAATGTTTAAAACTTTAACATAAATTTATTAACTCTTTCAAAAAAACATTTAGCAATAAGAGTTTATGCTAATGTTTTTCCAGCAAAAACAATGTTTCGAAATTCTAGTGTTGTCATCATTGTCATCTTGTTGCAACTTAGGCCCAGGCGTTTAACATTTACATTGGCCTCTGCGCATTTAATATGAATAATTTTCCATTTCATGTCATTTGTCTTTATTTTGATTTGAAATCATCGGCAGCAACATTTTACCATGTTTTTGCTGCTTCTTATGGCTGCTTCTGATGCAGCAGATGCTGCATGTAATCGGGTGTATCTGCAACAAACTTCAATGTGTTACTGTTGTAATTTTATTAGCTGATTGTGCTGTAAAATCAATTAAATATTCTTATCACACACTTGTAAAAGTTAATGTCAACAGTGGACTTAACATGTGTTTTGTTTCAAGCAACTAACTAACCAACCAACCATCCAACCAACAAGCAACCCGAACAAACGAACAGTCGAGCAGACATTCGAATAATCTTCAGTACGCGCCAGACGCTTCGCTTACATTCATCAATCTAACAAATAAATATTGTTTGCTTGTTTGTTTATTTTATGCCATTCATGCTTACAATATTTTATCGTTTTGTTGTTTTTCTTATTTTCTGTTCATTTTCTTTTTGTCACTATTGACACAGATTTGAAATAAGTTTTCTTGCTTCTGCTTTGACAGCATCTTTTTCTAAGGCTTTTAGAGTCCAGTAGCACAAAGCATTTATCTCGTAATGGATTTCTGTATTAGATTTAAGTTAAATACAAACAAGAAGAAGAGCAGAGAGGTAGTTAAGGGGCTAAAAAGCAAAGCTCCATCAATTGTTTATTTATATCTATAAAATATTCATTATATTTTCTATAACTGTTTGTCAAAGCAATGTGTATCATTGGCCATGTCATATCCGTCTGTCTGCGCTTTGTATGATGTTCATAATTTTCCTCAGCATCTTCTTCGTATTTGTTGTTGTTTTATTTGCTGATAAATATTAATGAAACATGATGTCGGTATTTGAGTTTTATACACCTTTTAAGGTAACAAACGTGGCGCCTTTGGCATCCACTAAAGTTAAGAAAACGAACACTTTTTGGCCTTAGATGGCATTTAAGGCGACACAAATTACAAGCTCATTACGAACGTCATTCGATTTGGAAAATTATTTCGAAAATAACGAAATAACGTTACAGTTACAGTAATAGAGTTGGAAAAGAGAATTTCTTAACAGTCTGGACGTTTTTATTGAAGGCAATTTTTATATTGGCACACAAAAAAGTGAATAAAGATTCTATTAGATAGAAAAAGGAAACAAAATTAAAAGGGATTTGAAGGGTTTGGTCTCAATTGTTCTTACTAAATTTTCGCTCTGCAGGAATCCAAGCACACCAGCCAGCAAGGCGTTGAACGGCATTTGCTGCAGAAGGCACCGACGGGATGTACGAGATTCCGATAGAAAGACTAAATAGAAAATAAATTATGTAAAAGGCCAAGACCAACAACAGGATGTAGAGACATGTCAAGTTAGTAAGTTTAGCCTTGTACTATATAGAAAAATCATTTTTTAATACATAGTAAAGCCTCCTTTAACGCGACACTCACCAAGGCGCTGTTAGTCCGTTTATTATGGGAAATGTCCGCTTATGAGAGCGGTACACATTTATTTTATAATTATACAATATACAACCCTGCAAATAATAGGACCAGTCCAAACACGCGTGTAAAGAGTAGCCCACAAGGGACTAGGTAGGACTAGTCCAAAAGTAACCCAAACGTATGGAAAAAACATGGTCTCTTTAACATTACGATGTCCTAGGGCAGGACCATATAACCCAGCTTTGGACTACAAAGGAGTAGTTTTAAAACTACTCCATCATGGTATACTCAAGAGGATTAGTTTTGAAGTCGCTTAAAAACGAAAGCACGTCGTTAAAAAACGAAGACATGTCGTCTCACTACAAACACTTTTTAACAATGACATGGTCCATGCTTGCATTACATCGGCCCAGTCCATGGAGTAGTCCATTTTATCAAAATGGATCAGGTAGTCCAAAATTATTTGCAGGGAACAATAAATTTCAGTGTATTTATCAAATATGAAAAATTGGGAATTTAGCACGTCATACAGAAATCTTATTAATAATAATACATTTCATTTAAGCAATAAAGCAAAGCCTGGTCTATTGTGGTTAAAAAATTTATTAAGAGCAGACATTAACTAAGATCTGTGCAAAATTTAAGCTTCAAAATAACTTGAAATTTTTTTGATGTGTTCTAATGCGACAAAAACGTCTCTGGCAAAATTCTACACACGGACAGTTTGTTTTAATGTTTCATCATAAGCATTTATGGAATCAGATATTTCAATATGAATTTCGTCTTTAAAATCTCAAGACTGACTATTTCCACCACTTGAATTAATATTTCAATAAAGCCACCGTCGGTGTAGACGCTTTCATCTTCTTTAAAAAACTCGTCAGTTTTTTGAACGATCTTTTAAGTTTGCATACGTTGCTAGTGAGATGTCATCCTCGGCATCAAAATCCCGAAAACTATTATTAGCTGATTAGAATCCAGCTTTTCGAACGCCATTTTGTGGTTCTAACTCTAGGTCTCCACTAGCCATCAAATTATGTTATGTAAAAGTTTTCAAGATAGATTGCTTAAAAACGCTTTTAAAGAATTGGAAAAAAAAACCTCTAACATGATGAGTCTATACTAAACATCATGTTTTTAATAATGTTAAAGCCCTTATTACACTACATTTTAAATGCATTGTTCAAGTTTTGGTGAACAGTACAAATATAATGTAATAGAAATTGGCCAAGTGCAAAGAGTTAAGCTGTATTAAGATAAATGGCAAACTGTCAAAAATTTTACTAAAGTTATCGATAAAAAATTAAGTTATGTCAAAAAAAAAATATGTAAAATTGTTCAACTTAAAATTGACATTTCAAGCTTGAAATATTAAAAGTGTTGCCGCATCAGCGGTTTATGGGCAAACTCAGTGATTTACCGCTTTTTGTTCGTTTTGTTTTTATGTTTCTCATAGACAAAAAGTTGGCAACATTTCATAAAATAAACAAAACCATAATAAAAGAAAAAAATTTGTTTACATTTTTTATAGTTTGCTCTTTCTAACATTTACTGTTTCGTTCTATCAAGATTAATCGATTTTTGGCATTTTTAACATTAAACGAATAAAATTTTAAAGTTAATCGATTATTCGAATAATTCTAAATTCAGAAATTTTTTAAATTACTAGATTTTATTCGATAATTTCAGAAAAAATAGTAAATAAACATTCCTTTTTAAATAAAAATGTGTCAATGAAGCTCCAAATCGTTGCTTCACTTTCGGGCACTTAGAATTTAAAATAGTCAATATAACTTTGGATTTTTTGAATTTTTTCACGGACAATTCCATCTTTTGCTATGCTTCTGCAAATAATTTCCTCTTAAGAATCGATCGAAATATCTTGTTTAAAATATTAGTTCATTGAACCACTTGTAGCCCCTTTGATTTTGTTAGAGGAGCATCTTCTTCAAGTACTATGCTATAGTCACTGTGTAAGTGGTTAATTAGTGAAGTTGTTGAAAAACATTTATGTTAATACAGTTTTGGACACCGTTACATTTAGCATTATTAGATTTATCCTTCGTACAATATTTTAAACCAAACTTATTCTAAAAATCGAAATAAAGTGGATTTAAAATCGAGCAAATTTTCAAAACGACCCTGTAATGAAAGTTAATAAAAATATTCCATTTGTTCCACTTCATTCTTTAAGTATCTATTATTTTTGCAAGAAAAACACTTAAAACCACAAAAAACTACGGTCATTTTGTAAATAGTAATTGAATTTAAATTATTGTTCGATTTCAATTACACTTCATTTGGATTTCTAGAACACACCCGATAAACTAGTAAAAAGCTTTGAGTTACTTTTGTCGTTTTTTCTTTTGTGAAATGAATTTTTAAATTGTTTTGAAAAAATTTAATTCCAACGGACACTTACATTTGGTTAGTTTATTCGACTTAAAACTTTAAAAAAATTATACATTTAACAGAAATACTATATATTAATATTATTCGATTAATCAGTATAACTTCTTCGATTAATACTTTAATGGAAATTAGCAATTTTAAATTATTTGAACATTTAATCGTCTAAAACTGTTGATTAATCGAACCAGAATCAATCGACTGAACACCATAGTGTTAACAGAAGAATCGCCAATTAACACAAATATGAATAAGATTTGCAAAGAGACGAACTTCTAATAAAAAAGAACTCTTTTTGCTGTATTTAAAATTTTTAAAAAATTTTTTTTTGTTAAATTTTGTGTCCGCATCCGGTTATGGGAAAACATTTTGTATAGAAAAACTAATGAAAAGCTTGGATCAACATAATATGATTGGTAATAGGAGGTGTCTTTTATGGAAGGTTCCACTGTACATATGTTGTACTGAATTCCCACCTCCCCCCCTCCCTTAAATTGTTATCATATGTCGAACAAACCATGTCAATATTTTCTTTTTACTTAATATTTACAATTTCTTTTTTGCAAACTCAAAGGAAGGTTTGTACCTTCTCATGGCCAAATCGAAAGGTTAGGAACTCTTCGATCAGTTTGCATCGTCCAACGCAGCTAATGAATTGGCATCGATATTGGCGAGTTAATCAGCTTGTCAGCGACGGCTAACTTCTCTTAGTTGTCACCATAATTTTATTGGTAATAAAAAAGCGATGGTTAACATCGCCTGCAGTTAAGTACTCGCGTCTCGCTTAACCTCTGCTGCTTATCGCCAAATCAGGTAATCATTATGCCACTTTATCGGCACCTTTTTCCCAACCAACTAAATATTCTCTTAAAGTTTGAGGTAGGTTAGGTTAGGTTCCATTGGCAGCCGTGATCAAGCACAGCTCACGTGGGTCCATTAATTAGTTCCCGTTGTGTTACCATGTCACACCGTCTCCCATGGGTCCTATGTTGTCTGGCTGCTAGTGTTCCCACGCAGCCATCCGGTCGATTCAGTAAAGGAGTGAATCCTGTTTACATCAACATCAGAGAGACAAGTTTTGTCCCCAAGGGCTCTTCGACCAAACATTTCGAGTCTTAGATCTCCGAAAGCCGGGCAATTACAGAGAAGATGTTCCGTTGACTCTTCCTCCTCCTCATCGCCGCAACTTCTGCAAAAGTCATTGTAAGGGAGCCCCAGCCTCTGGGCGTGCCTCCCAATGGGCCAGTGGCCAGTTATAACCGCAATCAGGTTTCTTAGATGATGTCTGGACAGCTGTAGTGCCCGACGTGTCCTTTTTTCATCTATGACGGGCCAGATTTTCCTGGTTTCCCCACAGGTAGTTTCATCGTGCCACCTCCGACTGGCGATAATATGAAACTTATGCGCTATAAGTTGCTTGCTCCTTGGGAGCGATGCACCTACATTTCATGTTGAACCGTCTCGATTCAAGGTGGTGCCTGCATGCGCCGACGAATCCGCCATGCAGTTCCCCAGTATGTCCCCGTGTCCGGGGACCCAATTAAGGGTGACCAGTGAATGTCTCGCTATCTCATCCAGAGACATCCGGCATTCTCGGACAATTCTCGATGTGATGAACACATTCTCCAGGGATCTTATGGCCGCCTTGCTATCGGTAATAATGTGAATATCCCTTCCAGATATTTCACCGTACCGGATGCGTCTCGCGGCTGTGTGGATGGCCATTATCTCGGTTTGAGGTAGTGATGAATATAAATTCGGAATTTGTTCGGAGCACAAGTTTTCGCTGAATTCGTCAGTTTAAACAAAAAGTAACAAACATGTTGGTCTAAAAATATTCAAAACAATATTAATATTTTTCAGAATATTTTGAGGTTAACGTTCTTACTAAATTTTGTTACAATATAACGAGAAAAAAACCATGAAAACAACCGAATTCATTACAGTTAATCTCGGTACTACAACAAGTACAACTCGTACAACAAGCAATTTGTTTCTGTAAAATCATTGTACAATGTCAAAAGCAGAAACAAAATAAAACAGATACAAACAAGGTATATTTACACGAGGTAAACTCGTTGGCCCATATGTTTGTCAGCTGTTTACCCCTAATTGGAACCCAAACGTCAAATGTTGTGTATATGAGCCAAAATTTGTACATGTTTGCGTCAAATTGTTTTTGTTTTATATGAAGACAATTTTGACAACTCGGTGCTTTTTATAGAGCAGCATATCTACACTCCCAAATGAGTCTACCTTGTGTAAACATACCTTGGATACAAAGATAATAAACAAATTATAAAGCTAAATAAAAAAAAAGCTCAGCAGGGCTTTAAAGATCACCTGTAATAAATTCGCCTTGAAAACAACCTTCTAGTCGATCTAATAGAATTTCGAATTCCGCAGTTCCGAGTTGTTACCTGTTTTCACCTTCTCCCGACCAACATTTTATTCGTAAGATCGTTTTTCTGAATATTCCACACCTAAACTTTCACGGTTAAAGTTCAATTAGTCTATTTGCAGGCTCCCTTAAAGTTGGATTGGATAGCTTTGAGCACAAAAAGAAGGATAGGTTCTGGTTAGAAGTTTAGAGCTGGAGGACAATATAAAGAAGTTGGATAGAGTAAATAAATTTCTATTATATCTGATTAATAGCGTTTTAAATATTTAAATTTCTTGTTCGATAGAGCCTTTTTAAAAGCGCTTTATTAAAAGAGAATAGTTTTTTTAAGTTTCTTAAAAGTTCTTAAATACATTAATGGCGTTATTTTAGGCGAAGTAACTTTCATAAATACTGCGGTTCCTCAAGTCATAATGAGGAAAAATTTTAATTCGAAGGGCTTAAAGTACAATTTGCAATCTAGTACAAATTCCTTTCAGTAGCCGCTTCGCTTTTTTTCGATTTATCGAAATGATAACGCTAACTAAAACACTTTAAACTCGATTAAATTTCAATGCAAATTACTTGATAAAGTCTATATAATTGTATGAATTTTTGGCTCATGTAATATTATATGTGTTCATATGAATGTTCATTTTACGTAGTTGCCTTTTATGTGCAACAATTCTGTATTGGTAAGAGAGTGTGTGAGTGTGTGTGTGTGTTTATACGGTGTTGGCAACCAAAATTCTACAAATGGATAATAACAATTTGTAAATATGCACTTCCTTAGACACTTTGAAAACTTCCAACATTTTTCGTTTTATTTTGTATTCTTTTCTTTTGACAGTTCAAATTTGCCAACGGCTAAAAGAAGCTTTAAAACCTCCCAAAAAAAATTACAAGACAAAACTTACCATGAATAGTAACTAGGAATATTGTGTGAAGGTACAGTAGGATTGATGATTAGGGAGACATTATTTCGGAACTTATAAATATAAAAGAGCTTAAGAGAATCTTACAGCAGTTTTTTAAAATGGGGCTCAGCTCTGTTAGAAAATGTGCATTCTTCTTAAGATAAATATTGTACCCATATGCGCTTTTGTGCCAAGCCATTATTTTGGGGAGGATGAGTCTCTTATTTGTCCATAACTAGTCTTTATAAACTAATTTGGTAAATTTTCAGATATAGTATTTTACCAAAGGTATGTTCACACCTTTCAAATATTTGTCGTCCTACACGCAACCACTAGTTTTATTAAAAAATTGTTTCCCTTTGCAAAACGTTTACTAGATCAAACATTGTTTAACAGTTTCTTAAATACATAATACAATTATCTTCTTACAAATTAAGTTATTTAAGTCAATAAAAAATGTTAAAACTAAGTTTGTCACGCTTTTTATTTTGGCTATTTTCGTCAAATATTTGTTAGGTTTGAACATACATTAGATATACATGATTTTAGGTGATTTTAGGATAGAAGCAGTCTTGGTGTTTTTCTTATATCTTAGCCACTTGCGAACCGATCAAGTTAGTTGAGTTTTAAAAGTAAACTATTACGAATTATAATTATACGAATTATATATAGTCCCCATCATTTCTAGTGTCGTTGGAAACCCGATTTCTAAGATTAATAATGTAGAAATTACAAGCGAAATGTCAAACCCCGATAATTTGTAACTCATTAATTCAAAAACCTCTACAATTCGAAATAAGCTACTGGTCCCTGGAGAAAAACTATTTCATTTGCAAAAATCCCATGTGTTTGGTCCCTTTGTTAATTCGTTACCCCCCCCCCCCCCACCCCCGGTTTGTAATTTCTACAATATTGATCTTAGACAGGGCTGCCAGACTTGGGGATTTATCCCCAAAGTTGGGGATTTCATGCAAGCAAAAAGGACAAAGAAAGTCATTTTGGGATTGGGGATTTAATAAAAATAATCGGGGTGTTTTTTGGGGATTTTACACATTTTGAAAATATTTTCCCTTCTTTTATTGTTTACGCTTTTATTCCTCTGTTTCGTATATAAAATATGAAAAAAAGTACCAAAACTTATATCTTACTCTTATCAACAACTTATGCGGTGTTAAGGGTACTAATTAAAATTAATATTTTTGTTAAGTATGTTAAAGGTACTTAATAAACTTATGTTATTATTCTGGAGTGAGTGTTTTAAAAAAGTAAAAATTAAAAAAAAAATCTAAAACCGTTGAAAACACATACAATTTTTGATTTTTTCAATTTTCAAGCAAATATGTCTTCCCTAAAAATAAGTAAATATGAAAGACAATATAATAAAGTTTGGGAAATTGTTGATTTTAAGGATGGCTAAAACCGATGAAACAAGTTCCAAATTTGTATAAATTTACTCATTCGTCTTCAAAAACAGCATATTGTTCTGCTTGTAATTCCTCACTGGAATCGCATAAAAAGGATTTAAAAAACATGCCGAAACCAGTCGCTACAAACGAAATAAAATAATGTTTGTTTTCTAAAAATTTTTGTGTGGGGATTTTTGGGGATTTCTTATTAAAATTGTTCTTACTATTTTTTAAAAAAATTTAAATTTGGTCAGAAAAAAAATCAATAAAAAAATAGAAAATTTAAAGGTTATTTTTGTGTAATTTGGGGATTATTTTTTAATTTTTTGGGGACAAGGAAAAAAGTACCTGGTAGCCCTGATCTTAGACCCAATAAAGTATATATATTCTGGATCCCTATGATTAGCTAAGTGGATAAGGCGATGTCCGTCTGTCCGTGTGTATGTTGAAATGGGTTTACTTAAGACCGCAGAAATTATGGAGACTAACTAGTTTGTTATATATTTATATCACATAAAGTCCGGAATCATGTGCTATTGAAATTCAGCCTGATCGGTTCATAAATGACTGGGGTATGAGGAAAAACCACGACTGCCTCTAATTTTACCCATAAATCCCTTGTTGTTCTTGTTGTTGTTTTTGTATTTCTTTTTCCTGCATATCTGGAGAACGGCGACCTAATTTTTGATTAGAAACTATCAAACCGATTTCAATGAAATTTAAAACGTAGATAGATCCCTATTCATATAGCCATACACTCTCGCAAAATTTGTTTTAAAATACTGTGGTGTAGGTTTTATCATATGGTCGGGCTTGACCGACTATACTTTCTTATTTGTTTTTTTTGTAATTTAAAGTCTGAGGAGATCCTTCTAAACCCTACTTACTCGGAAACAACCTCTTATAATTCGTAGCGAATATGTTTTGAAAAAAATTCAAAGGCAATGTTTTTTTGGTTCACAGTTCATTAAGTTAAACCCTTTACACGTTGTTTTATTAAATTTTAACTTCTTTAAATCGAACTGAATTCGTAAACTCCTCTAATTCGTAAAAAGCAATCAACCCCTTCGATTATGAAATATCGGGACTTTACTTTAAAACTGGATATAAGACTAAAGAAAGACGGCAGTAGTTCATATTACCCGACAACATTTCAAAATTTAGTGTTTTATTTCTTTCTTGCGCCGTGTATAGTCTGTAGCCATATATGTATGTGTTTTTTTATTTAAATTGAATTCTACTCAAATGAATTAAAAAGCACCTAAATATTTCGATTATTCCAGATTCAAAAATCTTCCGAACTTTTCATAAGTTTAATGTTCATTTAAGAACTTTTTGTTAGAGTGAATCGATCAACTTTTAAAACGGTGCACCTTCAAAATTCTCCCCCTGTTAAAGTCTCTCAATAAATGTGTCTTTGTAGTATTTAATGCAAATAATGCAGACAGGTAGCAAAGAAAGGAGCAAGAAATAAAAAAGTGTCTATCGAATATATTGGTATTTACCTTAAATGGACTACAAACAAACAAAAGCTGAAATAATATCGAAAGAGTTTAGGAAATGCGTGAGTCTATTTTGCACAGTATTATGGGCAAACAAGAAGAAAAACAAAAAATATGGCTTTTTTCTTCTGGTCAAAAACCGAATACAAAAGAATATTATTTTAAGCAAACTAACAAAACTAACGAATACGAAGTAGTTAAAGAAAAACACATATTTATAAATTCTTAAGCCAAGGTGAGTTCAATAAATTTTCAGATTGTATGATAATAAGGTTTAGTTCACCATTTAACCACCCACATAATAATTGTCGCATCTTCGACTTGAAAAAGTAGAAGTCGTTTGAGAGTGGGACTGGTATCGGATGTTTCTCAAAAATGGGAAGCAAATAGATTTATACTTGCAAACCCATTTAATGCTATAAATCAAATAAATCAAGTATTTTTTTTTTTTTTGCATTCACATTCATTCATACATTTCCAAAGCAAAGAAATCGAAGAGTGTATTTAATATTTATGCACATTTCGTGCAACATGTTGGTTGCCTGGTTGCACTATAAATTATTTGCAAAATGATTTAAAAAAAAAAGTTTGAAAAGACAAAAGGAAATGCAAAAAACTAAAATCAAAAGAAAAGTAGTATATTTTAAATACATATTTCTTATTTGTGTCATTTTGTTTCTCTTGGTTTTTTTTTTTTTTGCATTTAAATGATAAATAACATAAGAAAAAATGTCAAAAAATTAACAAGATATTATTTCAAGCCCCCACTCTATATCATACTCCAGCCACTTCTTGTATCATTTCTTTTATTTTTTAACTCAGTTTGTTTGGTCTTTGTAGGCAGATCGAACGGCCGACTGGCCAGTCGGTCGAAATGTTTGTTCAGCAAACAATCATTTTGCAGTCCAGCTCAAGTCTGCTGCAGCAACGACCGGATTTAATAAAGTGTCTTCGTTTAACTGACTGTATAAACAAGATTATGAGTATATTTGTTGTAAAGATTAGAATTGAAGTATTGAGAGTAGTTTTTTTTCTGTACTTTTAGCATATTCGTATCATGATTTATGAGCAGCAACATTACAACATTTTATACGGTTTGTTTTTGTTGCATATAGATAGTTACCCATACTCTTACACATACCGCAATTTCCACGCACGCATAACGTTGCACAAACGTAATAGTAGTCTCCTACCTATTTTCATTATTGTTTGTTTTGTCCACCATTGTAACTTACTACCAATGCTGTGACTGTTATTGCTGTCGATGCTGTGCCACCACACCACCTTCATGCAGCACTATCAATTGGTTAACATTATTTTTACATAATGATTAAAATGAAACTTTTTTTTCGTTTAAATGAAATTGTCAGGAATTTTGTAAAGGGAAAAGAGTGACCAGTCGATTAGGAAAATAATGTTACGGTTGCCTCTAAAATTTTGATGGTTAAATACGACAATAATATGTTTTTAAATTAACAATAGTATTTCCTCTTTTCTAAGAACAACATCTACAACAACCTACTTTAGGATCTATATGATATCTATTTATTAATTTAATTTAATTTTTCGTTATAAAAACAGACATCAGCATGAAAATTGGTTGCGGCTTAGACATATATTAAATTATTGACCGACAATCAGAAAGTTTTATGCTTTTTTTTAGCAATTTGAACTAGCTTGAGTAAAATATCATGATTCGTAACAGTTTAAGCCAATCCTTAATGATTTTCAGGAGGGGAATTTATATTGGAGCCATGGTAAGTAATGAACCTACAATCCTACAACTCTGCAGAGTGATTTCTGGTATTGAAAACATTTCAATAAATTTCCAAACAGTGGTGAAATAAGTTTTAGCGTTTACAGTGAATTTCAGAAGGCTGCTAAATATGGGATCTAAGGTTTATTATTGACCGTATATCACAAAATTGCATGACCTTTTTTCTGGCCATATGAAACTAAGTTGAAAGAAATTTTGCCACAATAAATATATCTGCTACGGTTTTAGACGTATTTAATTTATTTACCTGAGTGTTCTTTATATGGGGCCTTTAGTAAATTATGGACCGACCATCACGAAATTTATTAGTGCTATTTCTAGTCCTATAAAACTGTGAAGTATTAAATTTTATTCTGATACCATTATAAATTACGGTTTTAGGCGTACTCAACTGTTTTCCGGGAGTATATATCAGGCCTAGGGTAAATTATGGGTAAATATAGGGTAAATTATGCACGAAATTTTACAGCGTGATTTTCAGTCGAATAAAACGAACTTTTGCAAAATCTTATATCATTCCGTGCATTGTTCCACCATTTATGTAAGTTTTTGTAACAAAATAATAAATTTTTTAAGGTGGTGGTTCCACTTTTGATTCATAGCTCTGATCCTACTGAACCAACTTTGCTGGATTTCAATCCCAAACTGCTTAGGATAACTACAAGCAATTTGACAGCAAGTTCGTTAATTTTTTTGAGTTTTTGGAAAATGAGCGTGTTTTCAACAGACAGACAGACGGATAGACGGACAGACGGACATGGCTAAATCGACTAAGAATTACTCAAGGAGCCAATGAGCGTGTTTTCAACAGACAGACAGACGGATAGACGGACATGGCTAAATCGACTAAGAATTACTCAAGGAGCCAGAATATATATACTTTATGGCGTCTGAGATGAATAATAAAAAAGTTTCACACGGAATGACAAACTTAGTATAACCTCTTCACAACTTATTGTGGTGGAGGGTATAAAAATGTGTACCTGTCGTGGGAGGTGACAGGTTTTTCGCATGGCACATTTTTCCAATAATTTGATATAAAGCAATTTCCTTACGATAACTTTATTGTTTTGAGAACACCCAAAGAGATAAAAAAGCGTGCAAATAAAAAGAACGTACCTAAAAGGTTGATCTTTATGGAAAGAACATGACTCAGTGCCATAATTAGAACTTGCAGAAGTGCATAAAAATATTGTTTATAATGAAAATAAAGGAACTCAAATATACATGGATACTGGGATTCTAATCCATTTATAAGCCGACAAGTGTTTTTAGTGCTGCTGAAAAACTTTATTTCGATTACTGAATTTCGAGGTCGGCTTCGGTCCAAAAAAGTACATTCGGTCAGCTACAACTATTCGCCTGTTCTAAAAATGACAGATGACGGACAATATTTGAAATATTTGCTGTCCGCATTAATTAAAACGTAAAGAAGTTTTCTAATTTCTCAGACTTTTTCATTCTCGGACACGTCAACAAAATTGTTTTTCATTTCCGGGAATTCCCTTGAAAAAAATAATCTGAAAAGAAATTAAGATATATAATTTGCATTTTAGTGAATAACCCAAGGCAAATTCATTACAGATAATCTCGGTACTACAACAAGTACAACTCTCAATGTTTGAGGTACCCTATAAAAGATATCTGGCCACCTTAATGGATCCTTAATAAAATATTACAATTTGTAAAAGTTACCCACTAGGCAACATCCTCATCCTAAACCTCATCATTATTATTATCGTCATCGAATAGTAAAAACTGTGTTGGGTGCTTCATCTTTAACATTTTTACAATATTTAACTTTAACGCCCGCGTATTTGTTCTTGCAACTTGTACTGAACAGACTGGCGGACAAACATTATCCTATAGTCTGCCACCACTTAAAATACACAGATTTCGTTTTCATTTTTTTTTTTTTTTTAGTTAAATATAATATTGAATTTTACTTTCAGTAGGAGTTTTTGCCCTGCAGGATGCAATTGTCTGTTTAAGAGCTCTCATTCTGACAATAATAAAAAAAAGAAACAAGTACAACATGTTTTCCATTTTTTTTTTTTTTTTTTTTTTTTGTGTAACTCACTTCCATGAATATTGTTCATTCCTGTTGGTTATTCATTCAGTTTTTCATGCTCGTCAATTGCTTGGAAGCCAGTTTATAAAAATGATGATGGTTTCTTAGTTGGTACTTGTTATCTGTTGGATATTTTATTTAACTTAAAACTTGCATATGATCAGTGTTAATATTTTTTTTATTTGTATGACGATACATCGAAGTAATGATTTATTACATTAAATAAACGAATAATGTAAATTGTTTAGTTTGCTGGTAGTTTAGGAGTCAGAAGCTGTTTTGGTAAACAAAAAATTTACAATAATGAGGTTAAGGTACGAGTAGGCAATTTCATTAAAGTGCCCATTAAAGTTGTGAGACAAAAGAAAATATGGTTGGGCAATTATAAGTTTCCAAACAGATGTAATGCATAAGAAAGAATCATTAGCCAAATCTTATTTATAAAGGTAGTTGGAGGATGTAGAAAAGTTTTGCTTCATATATTTTTTAAGTTATTATAGATCGCATTAAGCAAAGAAATATTATTAGGCATTATTTAGCCAAATTTCTATTATGACAAGCCACCATGTCCGATCGTTGGATATCTTTAATCTAATTAAGTCAACCAAAAGACACAGTGAGAGCATTCTAACAAGAAATAAGCCGATATGTGCAAGATTCCATGGTACAATAATAGCAGGTAGTAATTTTTGATTGAAAATTTCAAAAAAGACTCATCATGACAGTTGTATTTCCCATGCGTGATAGTGTAAAGCAGTGTTCGAAAATAAACTCTAAATATCGCTCCTTAGTGTTTTGTTCGGTAGATTTGTGAAAAACACAAGCGCTAAAGTTACCCTGTTTGTCATCTTTCGAACTCAAAAATAATACTGTTCTTATCCAACTCAACAAAAACATGAGAACATTTTATTCAGTTCGGTATTTTTTTTAAGCCACACACTTGATTGTGTTCGGTTCGGCTCATCAATGCTCTGTTCTCGTTTCTGTTGTGCATAGCGCCCTTTTTGCTGGTAAAAAAACAAACATTTGTTACAAAAACAAAATACACATACGACAAAAAAACAGAAAGCCATGCGGTTCGCGCTGCGGTCGCTACTAAAATTTTGTGTTTGTTCATTTCTTTATTATTGTAAAAAAATAAAACATTAAAAAATAATGTTTGTCTACAGTACCACTACAATTGTTCTGTTTTTAACGAAGAACAGAACACTATATAATGTTCGGCACTTTCTTGAAAATAGTTACGAACGGTATTAAAAGTTGTTCGTCTACACAAACACTAAAAAAATATATATCGTTTCTTGGTCAGCCGAAGGCTAAATAATGTTCTGTTTATTTTTGAACACTTGTGTAAAGTACCCTTAAGCAGTTCTCATCAAATAACAACAAAAACCCCTGTTGTTTTTTTATTGAGCCCTTTATTGTTTTACCATGCAATATCCATTAACACTCATCCATATATTTAAACGATATTCGTTGCGAAACGGTTAGTACCAGGGCTGTGGAGTCAGAGTTGAGGTTTTTCTACCGGAGTCGGAGTCGAAGTACCCACAAAAACTCGCGACTCCGACTACAAAATTTTTCAGCATAAAAATTATTCTAATATTTTTCAAAATAAAAAAAATTTCAAGAGGGTGTGCTTTAAAAAATTTTGAAGTCATACTGATGTTAGACGATGTTCATATACTGCAAATCTGCTGTAGCTCTTGTCGTGAAATCACTAAGTGAACAATATTTTAAGCTCCGACCTTCAAAGTGAATGATAAAAGAAAAAAAAGGAAAAGGAACTCGAAAAATCGTCATTTTTATCATTTTGCTAAGCACTAATGGTACATTTTAAAGAATAAACGCACAATTATGCGCTACGCAATAGGACATACAGAAATGCAGTAAAGTAAGTGAAAGAACTCTCACCAACTTTTATAAAAAAATTAAAATTTCAAGTGCCACGATATTTTCTTACTACGAAGCAGGTTTGCAAGGGAGAATACTAAAAAATAAAAAATATTCAGTGTGTAAAGCTGATCGTTACATCCAACAATTTTTATATGCGCTAAATAATGTTTTGCTTCAAAGTAGGAACTCGCCATACAAAATTCATGTCTTCCATAAGCGCAATAGTAAGCGAAACTTTAATGTTCCTCCCTTACAAGCCTGCTTCGTTGGAAGCTCTATTTTTATTGGGTCAGTACACTTGATTACGTCTAAGCAACATAAAACGTAATATAAAATAAAAATATATGCTACTTTAAAATGTGGCTTTGTTACGCATTTTATATACATTGCACGAACTTTCGGTCATAGAAGATCCCTAGTGAAATTTGATACAGAAAATATTCGCAGAACATTTAAGCCATCTAAAGTGACGTTTAAGTATACTTTTGTGTGGAAGTTAGGAAAAAGTACGAAAATGCCCCCTTAAAATGAGAGTTAGAGGGTTAATTTATTCCAAAAAAAGAATCGCCATACAATTCTACTGAAGGCATCTGAAATAATTTTTTAGCTCAGTAATACATTTCATATATTTTTTTTTGACTTATTCCAAACGCCTTTTCAAAAAATTCAAAAACTTCAAGGGTCGAAATTTCGAAAACCCGAACTAACTTTTTAAAACTATTTGACAGATTTGCTCAACCGGTAGGTAGCCTAGTTTCATTTCGCATTGCAACTATTGAGGCTGTTTTTTTTTTTTTTTTTTTTGTTGCACAGAGTAATTAATTTCAATTATTTTATCAAAATTATTTGTCAGTTCTATTTTTTTTTACTATTTTCTCAAAACTTCTTAATATTTTTTTTTTAAATAATTAGTATTGTGGTTATTTTGTTGAACTATTTATGGTTTTTAATCCAAATTTTTTTATATTTTTAATTAGGCTTAAGTTCATTAAATTTAATTTTCATTAAATTATTTTTATGAAGAAAGGAATTTTACAACATGAAAATTAATTAAAATTGTTATTGATAAGCTTTCATTCTTGACCGTGGCCGGGGCTCGAACCCGGGCCGGCAGGTTACCATGACATGTTTCGATCGCAACCACTCGATCTCCTCAGATGGATTTGCCGTTTCACACTCGCAGCCATCGACGACTGCTGACGTCAATAGTCAAACATCAATCCTTAAACCAAATTGTATTTTAACCTTTGGTAGATCGAAGTTTGCTTCTTTTGAATGATCATCCATTTTAATTGATTTTACATGTTTTTCCTTACTTCTGTTTTTTCGTACTTTTGTCAAGAATTTTTCTTGAAGTCCAAAGTACATTTTTCGTTTTTTCATTTTTTTTGTCTTTCTTTTTCCTGTTGACCTTTTTCAGCACAACTTGAAGGACAAATGAACACATAGAGCTCGTGCCCTAGCTTTAACAATAATTAGTATTGTGGTTATTTTGTTGAACTATTTATGGTTTTTAATCCAAATTTTTTTATATTTTTAATTAGGCTTAAGTTCATTAAATTTAATTTTCATTAAATTATTTTTATGAAGAAAGGCCCCGGCCACGGTCAAGAATGAAAGATTATCAATAACAATTTTAATTCATTTTCATGTTGTAAAATTCCTTTCTTCATAAAAATAATTTAATGAAAATTAAATTTAATGAACTTAAACCTAATTAAAAATATAAAAAAAATGTTTTTTTTTTTATTTTAATGTCATCTTTTTCTTGTGCTCTATGGGAAAAACCATAGTTCCATCAATAAGTACTACTAGATTTCGTCAAAATCTACCCTGCAAATAATTCGACTAGTCCTTACACGCATGTAAATTGTAGCTCATAAGGGACGAGGACTAGTCCAAAGGTAGTAACCCCAATGTATGGAAAAAACATGGTCTATTTAACATAACGATGTCCTAGGGCAGGACCATATAACCCAGCTTTGCATTACAAAGAAGAAGTCTTCAAACTACTCCATTCGATACTCCAGAGGATTAGTTTTGAAATCGTTTAAAAACGAAAACATGTCGTGAAAAAACGAAGACATGTCGTTTCCCTTCAAACTCTTTTTCAACAATGACATGGTCCATGCTTGCATTACATTCGATCAGTCCAGGAAGTAGTCCATTTGATCAAAATGGATCAAGTAGTCCAATATTATTTGCAGGGAAGTCACGAAGTAGATTTTGTTTTGTACACAGAAAGAAATTATTTTTATATT
This sequence comes from Pollenia griseotomentosa, assembly GCA_963931875.1. Taxonomy (NCBI): domain Eukaryota; kingdom Metazoa; phylum Arthropoda; class Insecta; order Diptera; family Polleniidae; genus Pollenia; species Pollenia griseotomentosa. The sequence goes on along the minus strand of OZ007562.1, from coordinate 122,371,299 downwards.
TGAATACGAAAATCGCATATTTGATGAAAAAAATTTTCGAATTTTCTGCGATGACGATTATTATCGATATAAAAGTTTGTTTGTAGGTCTAGTTATTAAATTTTTTTTTCAACACCCAAGTAAAATAATTTTTTACAACAAAATGTTTACGCGATTTGTTAAAATAAATTGTTGGAAATTTTAAATAAATCAAACAAAATGTTTATCGAATCTTTATTTATTTATTCATTAATTATGATGTTCTAAATTCCTAATTTTTTATTCTTTTTCAAATACACTAAAGTTTATTGTTGGGGGAAACCTTTTTCCAAAGACTTTGGGAAAAACTAAAGATACTATACAAATAAAACTGTAAAGCGAATGAGAATTACAAACACTCTAGTGTTATTTGCAACGATATCAAATATTTCCATAAATTTCTTCATTCAATCAAATAAAAAGTTTGTTGACCTTAAATTTTATTTTTAACAAAATGTGTTGTTAAAAATTTTCTTGAGATATTTTTTCTGTGTATGGGAAATATAGTCAAAAACAACTCAATTAGGTCACAATCTCATAAGTACTAGATTTGGTTGTAGTGAAAATTTGCTACCTTAATCTTAAGATATTCTTGTTTCAAGTTTTAAAATTAATTGCAAAGCAACTCATAAAAGTTTATCAATAAAATATTTGAACGACCTTCTTAAAATTATGACAATTTATTTATTTACAATTCTCATACTTATAAATGAAAAAAACACGTTTTTTATAAATTTTTAAATAAACTTTTTTGCAAATGATAAGAAAATTTTCACACGGTCTATAAAACAAATGTACTTGCAGAATTATTAAAAAAGTTTTTTTTTTAGAATTTTTAAGCCCAATAAAAATACGAGTAATAAAACAATCTCTTCTTTCTTAATACAAAGTAAATGTATTAAGTCAATGTGTGTGTGTTCATATATTTCCAAATTATGTATGTAGTAGATACAATTTATATTTACTCAGGTGTTTAGCTGTTCAGATTTCTGCACACAAATTCGCAAATAAAACACTTCGTGCAATTGGAAACGCGCAAAAGCACCCACTAGAGTGGTTGGCAGGCAGGCAGGCAGACAGACAGACAAAAAGAAAGGAACAAGCTCATGAGAAAAAGAACACATTTCAAGTATGAAATTACTGTTTATTACTAAATGGCTTAAGAAATGAAATTCAGAAACATAAAAAAAACAAATATAAAGAACAATATTTCGTGTAATGAAACTCAATATGGGGTTCAGCGTGGGAAAAATTTACACCCACCAAAACTATCATTCATTCACTCAGTCACTAACTCATTCACTCAATCACTGCAAAAAAAAAATAACATGATGAAAAATAAAGTAAATTGTAATCTTTTGTATGTAATTTTATTTATTTTTCATTTTGCAATTTGAAGTGTGTTGGCTTTTGAAAAGAAAGAGCAGAAAGAGTGTTGATAACAAAAAAACAGTCAAATATAACCAAAAAAGTCTAAAAAAAATAAATGTAAAATATTGTGAAAGATCAGAATAAAAAAAAAATTAAATTGTTTTTGGTTCCTTTCCAGATTTTTCAACAGTGAATAAAAGGAATGCAGTCTTTTAGTTCGATAAAAAACCACATAATGCCGAGTAATGACAACTTATTTTTTAGGCTCTAAATGCAACTTTAATAGATGGTCAGAATTTTTTTTGTCCCCGCCACTTAAGACCTGATAATTGAGATTGATATTTTAATGAAGTTCAAAAAATTTTTAAGTTATATACTGATGAAATTTTTGATTTTTAATTTCATTGTTTTCGCAAGAAAATCAAAATAAACAAAACTTGCGAGCTCAGTTTTTTTAAGCCGTGCACTAGACAATTTATTATTAAAGTAATTTTTGGGAACATAAAAGAACCGAAACATGTTTGGGAGCACCTTAAAGAGAGCAGGACACAATTTAAATTTTATTGCTATCTTTATTCCTTTAGAAGAAAAATGGACTACCAAAAAACTACCGAAATTTTTAATTTTTCTTCTACCTCTGTTTAATCACGAGATAGAAGATTACCGATTGTACCCGTTATTACACATTTTTAAACCCTTTGTAATTTAATTTCAAAAATCCTTACTACACATTACTAAACAACTTTCTAGAGCATATGAACTTGCTAGGAATGATTCTTAATACCGTTTAAGTAGCGCTTAGGAAAAATTTCCCGAAAATTTTTTTAATTTTATTTGTTTTTTCTCGAATCGCGGATATGTTCTAAAAAGTTTTTAACTGAGATCTTAGGTACATTTTTGTAGTTGATTGTTTCCTTGAATTTTAAACTGTTTGCTACCTATGGACCTGAACAGGGGAAAAAAGGTAAAAAAATCGAATTTTTTAAAGTTTTTTGCGATTTTGATCTTAAAGATCAAGTTTTTTAGATTTTATATGTTCACAATTTTTATTCTTTATGGCAAGAGCTACAACTTTGTCTCAGAGGGTAAACCAAAATTACGAACGGTTTGCAAGATATGAGTCTGAGAAATTTATCACTTTTTTGCAAGAATGACACCGAGGCCCCAAATCTTTCGGGGCCCATAAAAAAAGTACATGACTTTGGGCATATATATAACTTTGGTTATTTGTCCATGACTTAAAAAATTACACACAGTGTTATCATACGATTATACAACGAATAAGACGTTACCACTTGTGAATTGGACAATTATTAAAACATTGTTAAATTTTATTCCTTTGTAACTCTGACTTATGGCTACGTCAGTTTATGTACGTATATGATTTTCAAATTTAAAATATTCCATGCATAAGACACTTTATATCATATAAACTGTATACATTTGTTTAAATGTAAATATACATACAAAAGTATCTGAGATAAGATATTGCATTAAAAACCTTGCGTACAAAAAACTAGACTGTCCAACAAACACATCGTATCTATTCCTTTTTTACTAAAAGTCTGTCTCTGCATTTGTCCGTCTCACTGTCCAAATAAATGCCCGTCCATTCGTTTGCCTATCCATCTATCCTTAACACCATCAAACAGCAGCATGTGTTAACATCTACAAGTGTATAACGAATTATTACAAATATAAAAAAAGAGTACGAAAAGATACAAATGCTATCAGTTTGTCTTTATTTATTTGTAGTTTTGAGTTTTTCATATTTAAAAATCCACAAATAAAGACAAAAATGGAAAAATGTAAAAAGAAAAAAGAAAAAAGAAAAAAGAAAAATCAACGGAAAACAAGTGTGAATATGAGTGATTGTAGTGATTGGAGAAAGGGTAAGTGCTCATATGTTTGGAAGTTGTATCTTGTATCTGTTAGTTTCTTTTTGTTTTTATACAATTGTAAACGAATGGATAATGCTGATGTTGTTGTTTTTGTTGATGTTGGTGGTGCTTGGATTACAGTTTTGTTAATTTTGCTTGTTTAATAAAAATCAAATAATTTAAAACTGTTAATCGTAAAATAGCGTGTGAACATTTTTCGTATTGCTGTTTTTTGCTTCAAGCAAAGAAATATTATAGATAATAAATGTCAATAGACAATAATGTTAGTGTTTGCTTTTCTAAACATAATAGAGCTATGGATACCCAGTGGGTACCCTGTATGTGGCATAATTTCAAGTTAAAAAAATCATATTTTTTACCAAAAAAAAAAAAAAATTAAAAAATCTTCAACCGTAAAAATCTTTCTTAATAAGCGTTTTAAATTTTTATTAAAAATTTTAAGTAACAATAAGCGTTTAAATGAAAAGATAAGCTTTTTCTGCAATCACTTTTATTTTTATCCAAAAAAATTTAATTATCTTATGAAAAAACCAAAAAACTTATAATAATTGAGATTTAAATACACTAAAATTTATTTTTGGAGGATAAGCTAGTTTCTATAAGTTCAATAAATACACTAAAATTTATCAAGAATTAAAATTGGTAACTAAGCACGGCACTTAATTAAAAATTTTGTATTCCTAAAAATTACTTTGAAAATATGTTTGCAAGTGCCCGTGCATTAAAAACTGAACTGGCAAGTTAAGTGTAAGAAGAGATAAACTCACTGATTATTGTTGGTATTTTGTTTAAGCTTTGATATTGTTGTAAACACAAATTTTAAGTGTTTGTAATTCTTATTCACTCTACAGTTTTGTTTTTGGGTTAAAGGTTTCCTGATGATCTAGCCTTAGCAACCAGTAAAATGCACATAAAAACTAGCTTATCCCCCAACAATAAGTTTCAGTGTTTTTATCAAGAATAAAAATTGGGAAATAAGCACGATAAAGAAAATCATATTAACTAAAAATTTTGAATTTCCAAAAATTACCTTGGTGATAAAAATCAAAAAACTTACCCACGTATTCACAAACCATTATTAAATTTAACAAACGTTTATTAAGGACAATTTTCATGGTACATTTTTTCTTTAAACTTTTATTAAATTTTAAATTTTTTTATGAATACAGGCATTATTAATTGATTCCTAAAGTCTATAAAACAACACAGAAAAAATTACAAATTGTCTCTAATCACCAAATTTATTTCAAATTCATAGAAACAAGCAACCCATTTGTTGATTTTGCACCTATTACCAAAATAATTATATTGATTACCAAAAATTTTAAAAAATTTATATTTTTAATATTTTTTTTCAATAAATTATATTTTTAATTTCAATTAAAAAAATGAACAAAAAACTTTGCCGTTTCAAACAATGTGTTGATTAACTTTGACAATTTCCAACAACAGTTTCACAAGTTTAAATTATTTTATTTTAAACGAAAAAATTTTTTGATATTTGATTATTTTTTTAATTCAAAATTTATTTCAAAACAACCAAAATGTTAATTAAATCAAAATTATATCTTTAATTTTCTTTCAACAAAAAAAATAATTGATTCAACTATCACATTAATTAAATTTAAATTATTTTTAAATAATTTTTTTTATTGATAAAAAACTACTAATAATTTTTTCTATGAATGTTTCTTACAGAAATCGATTATTAGGGCTGATTAATTTGTATGGTTAAAAAAAAAAAAAAAATTACTAATGGCCGTTCTCTCAATGCATCATTATCTTTTTCCCCAACGAAAAACTGCACATTAAAGAAATTTGGTTTTCAAAATGTCTAATTTGCTTCTATAATGTCGCAAAAGTAACCAGCACTCAGCTGCCAATTATTTATTTTCCTTTTATTTGCCGCGCAGATAAATTCAATCAGCTGACTCCCAACTTTTACATGTATTTTGAGAGGTGTTGCCAGTGAAAACAATGTTTTTTGTCGGTATATTGAAAAACCCAAAATTGTTAACAGACAGTTAGTTTATCGGTCTAATAAATTTATGTTGACATTAAGTAACAGACAGTTTGTCGGTACATTGAGATAATGGCCATAAGTCGTACAGTAAAAACGAAATCTACAAGAAAATCTAAGCCAATTTTCCAGAGAAACCATACCCTGCAGCAAAATTGTACCAGTTGTTTTTAAAGCATTTATCCCGTGACAAGTGGACACAATATTGTAATAAAAAGCAAAGAATTGTGATAGGTTAAAACAAGACATATCACCAAAGTGGTGATAATCTATTTAAAGTGTAGTTGTTCCAGAGGAAAGGTAATTGACACAAAGCTATTCATGTGATTGGATTCTGTTCGGCGAGTGGCGGATACAAAAAATTCCCTACATATATAGTGTTAGAACTAGAACCGGTCCCTACCACTTTAGAACTGTGACAAGTTTGGTGTTAGTTCCTTCTCCTTTAGGATAGGTCTAAGATAAAACCCTATAACTACCATGATCATATTTTTTTTAACGAAAAAGGGGTATTTTAAAGTAAAGTAAAAATGATAAATAGTATCAAGGGTATTGGATAGGTAATAAGATAATTCAAAGAATATGATATAAGCAAGTAGAACTACCAATAAAAATATTTAGAAATTCATATAAAGAAAATATAAAACAAAAAAATTTGCACTTTGTTATTAAATGTAATTTTTGAGTAATCTTTTTGTTGGCGCACTAAAGGACGGCAGATACAAACAAAATGCTACAAGCTTTATTATATTTTTATCGCCAATATTTTTTTCACTTAAATAGCCAAAATGTTCCATCTATATTTGATCCACTGATGTATCATATTTTCTGCACTTCTCACCAGTGATGTTAACCGTACGGTAATTACCCTTTTTTACGATAATCTTGGGCCGCAAAAGGTAGCAAGGTAATTCTATTCAAAATACGGTAATTTAAAGAAATTTGGATTTTTGAAATACATGTACATACTTACATAACCCTAGAAAGATAAGGTACGTCTGCGAGACGTACGCCTTTTCAATTCTGTGCTCTTACTTTCACATTTGTTAACATACAACTTTCTCACGTTCAATTATCTCAGTTGTTAGCAGCACCTAGTTGGTGGTGGCAGTTTTTATGTTGTAAGTTACATATATATCTTTTGAGAAACAAACACAAATATACACAACATATGCCTGAGAGACGTATCGTTATATTTAGTGTTGCTTTTGTAGCGAAGATAACTTTGTGTTTTGGTTGAATTTTAAGGTATTCTTTCAAAAATGTGTTGTAAGCGCGGCTTGGACGACGCAGAAATTGGCGCTCTTTTGCAAAGCGTGTTGGAGGACTCGGTTTCACTGGAAAATGTGAGCGAATCGGAAGATGAATTATTGGAGGATAGTCTTCAAAGTTCTGTAGAAGATGAGCTTAAGACATCCTTGAGCCTGACGAGAACATACCACCGATTCAGGAAAATCCTAAAGAACCTGAACATTTTACTACTTCTTCCGATATCTGCGTTATTACGATATCTCTACCCACTTTAAGAAGCAAAAGTAAGTGGGCTACATCGAAGGGTCAAAGTGATGGCAAAATTTCTTCAATGAATATAGTTCGTACGGCAAGAGGACCAACTAGGGAATGCAAATCACTCTACGACCCAATTTCATGATTCGATATTTTTTACTACCGAAATAATTTCCGAAATTTTTCAATGGACCTGTGCCAAAATTTCAATAAATTGTTAAATTTTAAGGCTACAAATTCCTATTTTGTCGAAAATTTTACCGACAACATTGACTAAATTGGACCAGATGCAGTAACCTATGATTAAGGTTGTAGTGGAGAACAGCGTGAATCAAAAAAGAGGTAATACGGTGGCTCCTGTCCATCAGTAATAAAACTTTTGTCCAAAATGATATGGGTCAAATGCGGTATACCTGTATGTGGCGACCATAAAACTTAAATTTGTAAATCTTGCACATAATGTTGTTCAAAAATTTATTTTTTTTGTTTATATAAGTTAATACAGATAAAATTATCTACACAAAGTACAAAGAAAATATTTATTTAAGTTTTTAGAACCGAACTGAAGTCCTTTATAAAAATTCTTTAATTTTTGATAATGCTAATTGAATTTTATTTTTATTATAATTTTCTGTTTAAAAATTATATTTTTTTAAAAGAAATAGAATAAATAAATGTTTTCAACAATAAAATTGATCAATATTATTTTCGGTGATATCCTTTAAAGGATAGAAAGAAGCATACGTCTTTCAGACGTGTCGTTATCTTTTCACTACAAAACAAATAACGTTATCTTTCTAGGGATAAATATGTAGGTGTTATAATTATAATTATAAAATTATAATTTTGAGAGGTGATTTTCAATTTAAAAATTTGCTTTGGTTTAAGTACGGATGGACTGATTTTCCTTATGACTTTAAAATTCTAAAATTATATGTTTTAATGTCAAAATTTAATTCATTTAAACAAATCATTATTTTCTTAATGATCTTCACATATATATGTACGCTAAGCCTATTAAGCCCCTATTACGGTTTACAGCTCAACTCTGTCGAGTTGTAATTTCTTAATTTTTGTATTATGGTTTACAACTTTGCTATATTGCGATAAACAAAAACATAACAAAAATTACAACTGTTCACAACCAGATGTCTTAATTACAACTCAACTGAGTTGAGTTGTGAACGGTAATAGGGGCCTAAATAAAAATATTTTGAGTTGAATAAATATATGTACCTATTTTATTCAGAATTATTTTACTGCCGTATTCATAAAATATACAAAAATTTTGGTTAAAATTGTATTTTAAGACAAAAATTTCCAAATAAATGTTTCTTAAAACATATTTAAAATTTAAATTAACTCTTTATGAATATTGCTCTTATCTGTTATTACCAAATGAAAGGTGATGGACTAAGTGCTTTTCATATAAATTTTACTACACATACACATTTACTACACAATCGCCTGTCGTTTGGAAACAGCACATTATTGCTTTTATTAAAAACGTTTGCGTACGGTAATTTCGTCTCAAAAACGGTAATTTTAGAGGGCCGTAAGGTAATGAAAATATAAAAGTTAACATCACTGCTTCTCACCCAATCCAAATCTTAAATTTTTGTAAACACTGCAGACCATTGACTTAAATCGACTTAGTACTTATGCCCGTAATTTCTACAAATAGATATCTAGTCGTGTTCGCACCTAACAGTTATCTTTACCTATCCGCTAACACTATTGTGGTAATTTCAACGTTAATTTTGCCTACGTGAAATTACTTTCGAAAATCGTTGGTGTAAGATACATTACACTTTAACCCGTAGGTTAGAAATACGTTTTAAAATTATGAAAACCATAGATACCTACACACAGCTAGATTCCTATTTGTAGAAATTACGGGCATTAGTATGCCAAATGGTTTTAATAACGAATGGTGAAAACGCATTTTCATTGAGAGAGAAAATATTATTTCAATGGAACGAACAATTTAGAATTCGATCTAACGCTGGCATTACTGTTAACCGGCGTGTTTTGCTGCATTAATGTTGAAATTTGGGAAAATAAAACTTATAGTTTTTGAGTTAAAAGAAGAAGTCATAATCTAACAAAAGGACAATTCACTAAAAAAGGACAATCTACTCTAATTTTTTTTAAAAAAATCTTTAAGGACATCATATAAAAAAAAGTACTGTCCATTTAAAAAAAGGACGAATGGTTACCGTACCTATAACGCAGATATCGACATGAAAATTCATCTCATCTTTTGTAACAAAATCAATAATTTTTGTAAATATCAATATTAACTGTTATTTCGTTTAAAAAAAATACAAACCAATACTTTTTAAAGGGCCTTAAATGAGAAAAAATCAATTTTCTTGTCCATAGGCGCGATATTGGGAATGACTTTAAGCCTAAGGGTTCATTGTTAAATTATCTTATAGTCTCTTGTAGGCTGCGTTTTTGCTATTCGATTTTTTACAAAAAAATTAATCATAATTAACACCAAAATTTATTTTATTTAATTAATTAATTTTAAGAATATTTTACATCAGGACTGCTTAAAATATAGAAAAACAAGGTAAATCTGTGATCACCCATGTTATTATCCAAAAATCTAGATTTTTTTTATTAGATATTAAAAAAAATTAAATCGTTAAAATTTTTGAAAAAATAAACGTTTAAATGGAAAAACAAGTAAGATAATAAAGTTATATAGATACCATTCTTTGGTTATCTCCAGATAAACATAAAAATAAGATGGAAAAAACAGCAACAAAAAGGAATTTTCGGGTTAAATTAGAGGCAGTCGCGTTTTGGTTTTATGCCTCAGCCATTTGAGGACACATCAGGCTGAATCTGGGTCCTTTGGAAGCTCAATTTCAACGGATACACGGACAGACGTGCTCCTCATAAGAATCCAGAATAACAATATAAGCTTTATAGGGCCTTAAATCAATATTGTAGAAATAACACACGAAATGACAAACTATAAATATAGCCTTCTGTGAAGGGTATTAGAAACTTTATCTGTATTCACATATCCAAAAAAAAACATTTTCCTTTAATGAAGTTAAAAAAATTAGCCGTTTGCAATTTCGTCAATAAGAAATAATTTCAACTTATATCATTTAGATTTTCATTATAAATCTGAAAAATAATATCTTGGTAAATAGGATTTAATAAGAGCGGTTCTAAAATTAGGCAACCTTTTGGTGACAATTTGATGAAATTTGTGCTTTATTTGTCAAAAGAACCAAGACTATTTAAAATGGTAAGAATCGCTTCGAAATTTCCTATAGCTCCCATAAAAGATTCTTTCCAAAATAAAGAGATTTATTATTACGTTGCAGTTAGAGTAAATTTGGCCCAAACATATTTTATTGTAATCCAACTTTTTTTATTTATTTTGAATTGGTCTATATTTGCTTATAGTTCCCAAACTTACACGACTATTGAAAATAACTTTTAATGTCTCAAAATGCTGGTATTGATCTAGAATATACCATTGGTCTCATATAAATCCTATCCCTTAAAACAATTTAAGACGAAAATATCTCAGAAGTTTGTAGATATTTACATAATATTTGGCACAAAAAACTCTTATAAGAATCTTACCTCATAACCTCATCATGGTGTCTTAAACAGTGTAGACTCTCTAAAATTTGTCTGTTAACACTGCGGTAAAGAAATTCATATGGTTACGCTTGACCGACTTAGCTTTTTCCCCTGTTTTGTTTTGGCATGCCCAACACTTCTTTTGAAATCTAAAGACCCTTAAACAAAATCAATTGGAATTGCAAAAATATAATCGAAACCATTCCGATCTGAATGTCCCAACAAACACGGGACAAACCTTTGATATGCTTTGATTTTATCATTTGATATCATTTGGTTTTAACATTTGAATTTGAATTGATAATGATTTAAATATAAACATTTGACAAAACAATGTTTTTTCAATTTGATATCAAATTGTTAACTAATGTTATACTCAAATCAAAAATAAACTTGGAAATACTACAGCGAAAAATAAATGTAAGCATTAGAAAATGGCGATTAAAGTTAAATGTGTTTTACAAATTAAGAAAAACTGCATGTTACGGAAGTGAATTTGCTGCTAGAAAACCTTATTTTCTTGTGAGAAAGTATAAATTATTTGTGAGTAAAAAGTAAAAAAAGTGAAAGAATGTGAATAAAAATAAACCAGGAACGTAAAGAAAATATAAGTTTGTTGCACGATTGCGGTGGTACGCCATGTTAATCCTCGTAATAAAAAGGAAACATGCGTTTCGTATTTCCAAGAATTTGAGGACGGAAAGAAAACTATATTATCGTTTAACTTTGCGTTGAAAGTTAAGCTGACAGCTTATTTAAATACATAATGAATTAAAATTAAAAAAAATATTTTTCATTTATGTTCCACATTGCAATTAAATCCACATTTGAAAAACATTTGAGAATAACGTATGAAAGCAAGTTGAAAATAAATGCATTTCTCAATTTGAAAATAATTTCCCCTTTTTGTTGAGAATGCTATGATATTCAAATCATTATCAAACGTTTATCGTTTGAGAAAAGGTTTGATTTCAAATCATTTTCAATTTGAAATTAAGCCTCCGTGTTTGTTGGGGTGTTACATCTGTGATGCGTTACTCCTTGATACTATTTGTTTTTTTTTTATGTAAGAGGTGGGTTAAGAACACAGAGTTTTGGAAATTTTTATTAAACTAGTTTTGCAATTTCCACCTTGTGACAGACATTGCTGCAGCTGACAAAAGACTACAGGTAATCAATAGATTCGACCCATGACTTTCTTGATTAACCATTGGACCGCAGAATGCCATTGGTCAGTTAGCTTGACTAAAGTATGTGCACGAAATAATTAAGGAAAAAAGCTTAATGTTTTGTTATTGATTAAAATAGTAAAGACAAGTGGAACATTTTCCAAAAATTAACTATAGATTGGAATGAATGATCTATAGTAGAATCCCGATAATTCGTAATCGCAAGGGACCGGCCATTTCTTACGAATTAAAGGGGTTTTCGATTTAGCGGGGTTTCGATTTAACGGGGTTAAAATAAAATAAATACGAATTAACGGTGTTTTTCAAATTATTTACTAAAACGATAAAAAAAAACATAAAAGACAATTGTTTAAAATAAAATATATAAAAATTATTCAGGTAACAAAAGTAATCTTAAGAAAAGCCCAGTACTCTGTTTAAATTTGTGAAAAATGTTGAGCAACATTAATTATTTCACACGAAAATAATGACATTTATCAAGTTTGTGCAATTTGACGTTCTTATTTCCGCAAAGTATGCAACATTTTTTTGCTTATGTAAACAAACCCCACATGTATTTTAATAATAAAAATTTTTTTTAATAAAAAAGAAAGTAAATATAAATAAAAAACTGTTACCGGTTGAGTTATTTTAATTTTTAATTTCTTATTTAAAAATCAGTTCATACTTTTTTGCTTTTGTTTAAAATTCCACGTGAAATAAGTGCAGCTTACATTACTTCGCAATTGCAAAAAAATGTTGCCAGAAAAATTTCGGAACTTTTTCACAAAATGAAGAGAGTACAACTCTATCAACATTATTTCATAGATATTCCGCAAAAGTTTTTTTCATATGCGTTTTGACAGCTTTTCACGTGAAATGTTGAATAGAGGCTAAAATAAAGACACACACAAGCAAAAACCCACGCAAAAAAAAAAATAGCGGTAAACAAAAAATCATTCTTTCCATGTTTTTGTGGTTTTTATTACGAATTATAAGTGGTAGTTAGCAAACAATTACGATTTATAAGAGGTAAAGAAGATTTTATTTGAAAAAAAAAAATACGAATTAGCGAGGGGACCAAAATGTAAGAAAAATTTACGAATTAACGAGATTTTTTCAAGGGACCTACAGTTTATTACGAATTAGCGGAAATTACGATTTATCGGGGTACGAATTATCGGGATTTGACTGTATTAGTAATATAATAAATAGAAGGAGCTTTACATGGTGAAATAAACAGGTGGCAGCACTACGCCAGATGACGATTTTTTGCTCTTGCATTGTTTGTCTAGGTTTATGTCAAAGTTTTGTTTATGTTTACAAAAAGTCCACGTTTTGTGCTGTGATAATTGTATTTTATTAAAGTTTTTGTAAATTTTAAATTAAAATAAATAAAATATTGACCATAATTAAATAAAAATTGGCTAAAAATTTATTTATTTCATCACGTTCAGCGGCACGCTTTGACTTTTGTTTAATGTAGTTTTTGACGTAAACGGTGATGTAAATTCCATTTTTGTTGTAATGTTGTATTTGTTGCCGTAACGATGCCACCTGCTTATTCCACCATGGAGCTTTATGTATTTTTTTGACGCCGAATATTTTCGTGCACACACTTTATTGCAGACAAAACTAATAATAAAACACATCCATTTAAAATCTACTTCATACATGGCAAATTTTTTTTCTTCATCTTCTTCTTTTTCGACTAAAAAATTCAATTTGTTTTTGTTGCTTTTGCATCAATACCTTTATTAAATTATGTAAAATTTATTTGCTTCTTAATATGTGTATGAGTGAGTGAGTGTGTTTAAAAGTTTTTCCTTTAAATTTCAGCTTATTTGGTTATTGATTTTGTTTGTTTGTTTATGCCTTCTTCTCCTTCTACCAGCCAGTATGTATTTGTTCATTTTCAACGGATTTCCTTAAGATTGCTTTCCATTGCTAGATTTATCGATGAGTTGCATCTTTATTAGCCTGTCTGGCTTAGTTGAGTCCCAATACCTACAAAGTACGCTGTGATAAATGGACTTCTATGATTGTTTTCGATTTGTTGATTATTTGATTATTGTTATTAGTTTCAAATTTAATTTTGTAATAAAATACACAAGCGCACAGAAAGTATTTAAATTTTAAGTTAAACACCGAACCAGTGAATAGATACTAGATAGATTGCATGCATGAAGCAACTCTTTCTAAGCCGTATTTGTTTATGGCTGGGTAAAACTTGAGTTATTAACCATTATTAAACAACAACAATTTGCTTGAAATTGTTTTGTTTCAGTGCCATTAATTTATTATTTAGGAAATTTCGTTTGTAAATTTCATTCAAATTGGCAATTTGTATGTAATTTATGTAAATTAAGTTGTAAAAAGTATTGATACGTTTATTAATTGAATACATATTATTGTGCTTTATTCGCAGTTTTCATTATAAATACATCAAGACCATCATTATTGTTCCTCTCTTAAAATATTGTTTAATTTAACCGAATTGATTGGCTTTTAATGGTGTTTTCTATTCTACACAAAAGTGGGACATTTTATGTAAAATATATAAGTTGGTATTCGTTTTTAAAAAAATGTTTTGCTCCTTAAAAGGGTAGCATGTTTTTGTCTGAAAAATTTCCCCTTTTTATGCATCAAACGCAATATTGCTTAGTGTAAATTGGCAATAACATTATTAAAGGGTTGGCAAGACATATTTGGGAGATTCACAAGGTGTGCTATCAAGTCATATCTTCATAATGTCCTTAATAATATTTTACAATTGTTTAAAATAAATATTGTTGTGTTTCAAACAAAATTAAAGTTTTAATACTGTTTTCATTGATTTGTCATAACTAGGGATGCGATTTCCATGCAAATACATGTTTTTTGTCGATAGTCTAAAATTGATGTCGACCAATTATCTTTCCGAATCATTAAATTTGCGTTAAAATGGCATCGAATTTTTTTTTGCTTATTGTTGCATTTGTGGTAAAATTGCATATTCTTGCATATTTAGGTTTAAAATGCATATTTTTGCATATATTGACATTTTTAAGTGATTTTTTTTTTATTTTTTTATTATAAAAAAGTTCTTAAAAAAATTTTTAAGTACACAAAAAAACTTTCCAAAAAAAATCTTAAAATCAATAAGTAAATTTTTTTTGGAGCTTTGATATAAATAACAGGTTTTCATGATTTCGACAAAAGATCCTCCTCCTCCTACCTCAGTGAGGTAATTAAACGTATTTATTTACCTGATACCTTAACTTTGATGTATGAAAACGTTAAGACATGGGAATTTTTTCTTGTGCGACCAATGAAGGCAGAAACAATATATGTATGTATTTATCCGTCCTAGAGCAAATATATAAATTTGAGCTGTTACATAGAAATTGAGACGCATCTTTTAGTATACCGATCGACTCAGAAACACTTTTTAAAGAGATTTTAACATGTCTGTCCGTCCATCTGGCTGGTTGTCTGTCCATGTAAGGCTTGAACGCAAAGTACAAGTTGCAATTTTTAGATAATTTGATCAAATTTGGTGAATCCGTTTTAATTGTCATAAGAACGAAACCTGTTAAAATCGGTCTATAATATCACATAGTCCCCATGCAAACTTTTGTTTATGTTCATTAACCATTTAATCATGTTAGTATTAAGATTAAATTTGGCCCAAAATATCTTACTGCGAATTAAATATGGTTTATTCGGTTCAGATTTAAATATACAGCATGCAAATATCAATCCCTTGAATATACAAGCTATTTTATCCTTTAAATGTTAAAATAATTAAGATTCAGCGACATTTCCTTTATCCCCTTTGAGACAAAATATCTCATATATTCGGTGTATCTAGATAATATTCAGCACACATAACTCTTATATGAATCTTAACCTCATAACATTTAATACAAATATTAAATTGTGGAATATTTTGCTTTCGATAAGCCATATATTGTTTTTTGGGCATATTTCTTTAAAAAAAGTTTAAGGACATTTTTTTAAATTATTAACATGTAAACTTGGTTGCATTACTTGCTGTGTTGTTGTCAATTGTCAAATAGTACTGAGGCAATTAAACGAATGAAATTTAGGTGCAATTTTGTTTTGGGAGTTAAATTTTTAAGGCAATTACCCGAATTGTTTAATTAAGCGTATGGCAATTAAACGTGGATTTTTGTTTGAAAAATGGATGAAAAGCAACGGGGATTTAAAACTCAAGGTAAATAAGCGTAAAAGGCATTAAAGCATGGGGTGATTAACCGCGTTTTACTGTACCTCGTTGAAGAGAAATTAGAAGCCAATTCGATAACATTGAATTTTTTAATCAAATGTATGCCCAAAAAAATGGGGACCTGGCTAGATGCTTCAGAAATCTATTCAAAAAACTTTTAGCAATTTAAGAATGTTAGAAGAGCTTGTTGATACCATCAGCAGTCAAAAAGCATTTTTTTTTCCAATAACGGATATATTAGTGAAACAATAATTAGCAGAGATTTGGTTAACCTAATACTCAAATCAACTTAATTTATATTGCAGAACATAAAATTAAAAATAAAAGAAATTTCAAATATTTTTGATCTGATCTGGAATCAAAGTGGGATCTGAAAATAAATTTTTTCAAAAAGCATTGGCATTCTTCAAGTACAAGACAAAGTTTTACTTTTAATAAAACAGTCTTATTACTTTGAATTAGTTATTTACATTTGTTTGTTAAAGATATTCGAATAACAATATGTAGACTGATTTTTTTTTTTTGTTTTTAGTAAATCAAAAAAGATTTTATATGGAAATTTTTTAATTTTTTAGTGCAGATTTTGGATTTTTTTGTGCATATCTTGAGCGCATATTTTCGATTTCTTAGTGCATGAAAATCTTATCCCTAGTCATAACTGTACAGTGGAAATCTAAATTTTAAGCGGTATCTCACAGCAGTCATGTATAATTCTTTTAATAAATTTAAGACATATGACTTTACAACTTAATGACTAACCTTGTGAATCCCCCAATTATACAAGCACCTTTTCAGAAGGTGATATTATTGTAAAAAAAAACCCATGAGTTCTATATTGAATAGGTACTTTTTTGCTAATAAGAAAGGTATAAAAAAATCCAAATTTTTTCAGCACATTAAAAAAAAAATTAAATAAAAAAAATTAAATAGATTTTTCTCGATGAATTATTTTTTCCCTTCCCCTGTGGTGAATTGTGTGCAGTGGTTAATTTTACCGTGAAGTGGCTAATTAGAATGTTTGCACTATATAACGGTTTTACCAAATATTGCACAATTTTACCGACGTAACACATGATGTCGGTAGTGCAGTATTTCACTTATTTGATGTGCAAAGGAATAATGACAGAATTAAGTGCATACTTTTAAGCGAAAATAAATGTTATGAAAGATAAAACAGAGCAAGTACAATTGCGAAATAGAAGTTACCAGATGTTTTCGTGGCGTATTTTATATATTTATTTGTGGGTGTATCAGTGTTACCAGCAGCAAAATTCAAAATTACACTTGAGATGAAGCAAAATTACCCAATTTAAATGAAATTACACCTGATATAAAATTGGAGTTTTATTTAATAAAAAGACATTTACAAAAAAGCAGAAACACAACAAACTCATTGAAAGATGATCAATATTAGTCAAACAAACTAACAAAAATAAAATAAAAGTCTTAAAAACAATTAATAAAACTTAAAATAAAACTAATAAATTAATGAGTTTAACTTCCACATTTAGTTGTATATATCTAGGGAAGGTTGAAAATTAAAATGTCATTCCTTTACAATGGGTGTTTTTAAGTCCGATAGAGCTTACGCAAGGTTAGCTGTCAAACGAACTGTCATACTGCTCTCACTGTTTGCTCAGGCACATCATCATGAATAGATTCATGCTTGAACAACGCCACCAAATTATCCAAATTTACTTTGGTTAATCAGCCATCGATTTTTGCAACTTCAAGGCGACCTAAAGATTAAGCTGACGCAATTTGTTTTTCTTTTTCACAAATTAAGGCGATGTGTTGATTTAAAAAAGAAAAAAAACTGTCAATTAGACTTCAAGGCTTTGCGATGTGACACCTCTTGAGTGTTTTCCGTAGAGCAGTGAAGTCACTGGTTTATGCTGATAAACCTGCAACAATTGCCGTCTTGGAGATCAACATAGTTCATTTTATTCGCGACATGCAGCCAGCAATGCTCGAAAAAGAGAAACAAAATTGGACATCTGCAATGCGTTTCGCCAAGTACAGGCGCGGTGCCTACATATTTTTTTGAAATCAGTGTCAATTGGAAATGCCATGTATTTATTTGCGATGAAAATGAATTTTTTTGTATTTTCTCCCACTTTAACTTTCATGGTCTTAAAAAATACCCATTTTACATTATTTAGTAAACAAAATGCCTGCAGGGTTTTATTCAACTGTCCCTTTCGTGATTCCGTTTTACAACTGTTAAGGGCGTTTAATAATCTTCAAGCTAAAGCATTTGAAAATTGCCAGATAAAAATAATATTTTTTATATGTTGCAAAATTGGAAACATATCTTTGCCCAGGCTATGTTTTAGTTTGAATGACTTTTTTCAATAAACTTCAGGTTCTTAATCACTATGATAGGCATCTTTATCCAAATCTAAGAGTCCATCTTGCGACATTCATTACCAAACTTTTGAAAATATATTTTTAATGATTTTCTTAAAAAGAAGCCGAGACTTTGTATCAGAAGACTGTGCATTTTTATCAGCAATATTTAAAAAGAAGTGAATATCATCACTGAAATCGAATCTTGATTTTATTTGGATATCTGAAGTAAAAATTTCAAATAACACCTGAATTACACCTAAGAAAAATTACCCACGCTCTACCCACGACAGTAAAAATAGCACCGAATTCGGGTAATTATCCACAAAGTGGCAACATTGGGGTGTATGCAGTATGTAGAGATTTATCTGTTTTTTGCAGTTTTTTGAATTGCAAAACGGTCTTGCAGATTTTTAATTAAAAAACAGTTTTATCAAATCACTACGTTTTTTTTAATTTAAATTTTGCATTTGATTTAAAATTTTAACATTTTGTAGATTCGCAGATCAGAAAAAGATCACGTTTAAGTTTCGAGTGTGAATTTATTTGCCATTTTTTAAATTTAGAAAAAGCATTTGCATATCATTAAATCAAATACATACTTGTATATAACGAGTTGTAAATTTGTATTACATATCTGTGGCATTTTGACAAAACATCTTAAGTCTTAAGTCAAATTTAAGAAGTTGAAAACAATTTTTTATTCAAAACACATTTTTATTTAAGTTTTTAAAACTTTATCTTATAAACGAAATTTTTCTTTAATTTTGGTTTATTTTATTATTTGATAAAAATTATTTTTTCACCGAGTTTTTTTTTTAAACTTTTTTACTATCTTAAAGTTGTTTTTTATTTGACCTTTTTTTTACTATCTAAATCGACTTAAGATGTTTTGTCAAAATACTACAGATATGTATGCAATATTTGTATATTTTTATATGTATAATAGATGTCTTAATGAAGTTTATGATAAATTAAATTTTTTTCAATTAACCCAGTTAACAATCACACTGTGCAACATTTTTGTATGTCATAGATTGCAAACTCATTCTCAAAGTACTTATCGAAACCAACAAAATCCTATTCGGGTTTTGCTAGTTTAGCTGACATTCGGGTATTTTTTTAATAGCTGCAGTTTTTTTCGCGCTAGTTTGTAATACACTTTTTTTCTTCTAAACTATAGCTGCACTTGTGCCGAGGGCAGGAAAACGAAATTTCGAATGGTTTCCTTGACAAATCGCATGTCCGCAGAAAAATCAAATTTTAGCCAAAATATTCATCAGACCATTAAATTCTAACTTCAGCCAAACTAGCAAAACCCAAATGGGCTTTTGTTAGGTGCGATAAGTACTTCGAGAAATTCTACACCTGAAGGAGTTTGCATTTTTTGTGTTGCTTAGTGTAATCAAACTCAGTTTGAACCAAGGTATATTTACACAAGGTAAACTCGTTGGCCCATATGTTTGTCAGCTGTTTACCCATAGTTGGAACCACAACGTCAAATTGCGTGTATATGAGCCAAAATTTGTACATGTGTGCGTTAAATTGTTTTTGTTTTATATGAAGACAATTTTGACAACATGGTTCCTTTTATAGAGCAAATTGTCTACACTCCCAAATGAGTCTACCTTGTGTAAATATACCTTGGTTTGAACTTTTTTTTATTAAATTATTTTTTTCATTGTACATATGGGCATTTCCACAGAAATGTCAACCGCAGCCAAATAATTCAAAGTCTATAAAAGTATGTTGTTTTAACATATTTTTATAGGGAATCTATCAACTCTCAATGATTTTAACAAATTTTACATTTATTTATAACACACTTTAAAATATTCAAATGCAAAGTCGAACAAGTGCAAAAGTTCTGTTTTGAACATTTCTATTGCACGTTTTGTTTTGCTAAATGATCTTAATGAGAAACATTATGCATTGACAATTGCTTTTTAAATCTCAGTTTATATTCAAACAATAAAGAAAAAATGTAAACGGAAGGATGCGCTTGCCAGTTACGGCAAATTTTTTCTTTGCTTTACCGTATATTTCGATGTAGCGTGCGACATTGAAAAAGAATATTTCTTATCAGTGCGTCGAGGGTATTTGGGCAATGCGTTTTAAATATTAGTAACAAACAGATATTTTTATTACAAATTTAATTAAAAAAATTTTGCTGGAAAATAATCAGTGCTTTCTTCTTGGTACTTATTTTTAGTTTGTAGCGTGCGACATCGTAAGTGTAAAATGCATGAATTCAAAAAAGTTTTTTTTATAAAATATCTTTATTTGCGATTGCCAACAACTACAAGCATCAAGGACAGCTTATTCCATTAAAAAAAAAACTTTATTTGAGACTAGCAATACTATTTTCAGTTAAGATAGTTTTTGTTCTATATTTGTATTTTTCATATATATATGAAATTTGCAAGTTTTGTAAAAAAAAAAAAAAAAAAAAAATTTTTGTATAATTTCAATAAGGATACAATAATAACATTTTCCAAAAAGAAATGCGTATGTTGTTATTTGTATGATAACTAGCGGATACCCGACCTGTGGTGCTATTTTTTTAAAAATGCATGGCTTATGTGCCTATATAAATGGAGATCCCAAGAGGGCTGCCAGAAGGGCTTGATTGTCAAGCTTTTTTAGTATGTGTCAAGAGTCAAGAACAAATGTAATTTGCCAAGATAAATCGGAATTTTAAAAAAAATTCTATTAAATTGTTAAGAAAAAGTAACATTATAGATCGTGCTATTTATATTTGGCCTGCAGTTAAAATAAATGGAAATACCTATGGGAATTTGTATCCCAAAGAATAGTAGAAGAATGTATATCAGAAAGTTTGTCAAAGTCTTGTTTTGTTTTTCATTTCTTACATAATCCATTAATTCCATGTTTGAATTTTAGTTTTAGAAATCGATTTTGGATTTAGATATATTATACGAAATATCTGAACAAAATTAAGGTCTCCTACCTTATGTGGAATGGCCGTTACTGTACCAAAACCATGCTTTCTGGTAAACTAAGGTAGTTATTTGTCTATAACCAGTTCATTTATAGACCGATTTGCCTATTTTCACTACCAGTATAGGTACTACCAAGTTTATTTTATGTGAAAGTTGAAAAATAAAATTATAACCAGACTTTAAAAAGTAAAGATTTATGTGTAGATATAAGAGGCATTCCTAATTTATTGCTGATATCTCAGCTATTTGTTTACGGATGTGGCCGAATTTCAATTCCGGACTATGCGCGATATAAATATCTTCATACACAGACAAACCAACGGACGAATAGACGGACATCGTTAAATCAGCTCCGCTACGTATAATAACATCCGTATTTTAAAAATAACAAACTGAACAACAATATAAATTTGTTTGTTCATTTAACCGAATTTTTTGTTGTCAAGAAAAATCAAGCCTCTTCTTTTGAATGTCAAGCTTTTTGCCAATTTCGATCTGGCAAGCCTAGGTCTCACCCTCGGGATGCTATTTTTTTTTTTGGAAAATGCTTATGTGTCCATCCAAATAAGAACCTATCTATGTTTAAAGTTTTATTAAAATAGGCGGTAAATAGTTTTGAAAGCTCTAACAGTTTGTTTTTGTTTCTTTGCAAGTACTTACAAGAGCTTTTCTGTGAAAGCTCGCACATTGTGCATATGGCTTGGACACTTTATGTTGATTTTTGCCGATTTAAAAAGCCGATTTTTTGATAAACACAACGTATAGATTTTTTTTGAAAAATATTCAATTGTAAAGAATAAAAGAACATAATTAAAATAAAAGAAATAAATCAACAATTTTTTGACAAAAGCCAAAAAACGAAGAGAAAAGTTTAAAAAAATATAAAATACTTTATATTTAAGTTTGAAAATAGATTGATCCTTACAAAAGAGTTAAGGTAAGCAAAATTAAAATTCACTATTATCGTTCTTTAGCTGGTTCGGTAGAATTGTGGAAACAAAACGCTAGTAGTATTTGCTTTAAACTTAAAAAAAATGTTCTCATCTTCCAAACAATAAAAAAACACTAAAATTTTCCAAATATTAACTTAAAATCCAAATGAAGAACAAAAATAAACCAACTTTTTGTGTCCAACGCATAAACGGACAATTAAAAATTTTAATGAAACAAATGCCGTTAATTTAAAAACTTTTTTTTTTGTGTCTCATTTATTTATAACTACAACTTATTTATAAATACAACTTATTCGCTTAACGGTTGTATTTGTGTAATATCTTTAGTTTTTCTAAAATCTTTGGATGAAGTTTCCTGATGATCTGGCCTAAGCAACCAGTGAAATGCGCATAGGAATAGCTTATCTCATCCACAATAAATATCAGTTTATCAATAGTATGAAATGGGAATTTAGCACATTTAAACGAAACTTAGTAGTAAATAGTAATATTAAATTTAGAGGGTAGATATTGAATAACTTACCTAATAAAACTTTAAAGTTTTATTTAATTTTTCTATATTTCTTTTAATAAATTTTAACTTTCTTTTAATTTTATTTCATTTTTGCACATTCTTCATAAAAACAGGCCATATTTTGTGCAAATTTACCTTCTTTAATTATTTGCTTCTTTTAATTTCTTTCATTCAATTTGCTTTTAGCTAAGACACTTTTCCTCTTCTTATTGACTTTGATATTATTTTCTAAAATACTACACAAAAAAACTCACATTACAAAAAAAAACCGACACAACTCACTAAATGCTGCCCACAACCGCGGCGAATTTTACAACTTAAACCCAACAGAGACTGCGCTGTCATTAGCTCTGCTTTTAATGAAAATATTTTTTACCGCTGCGTTCAACTTTTTGCTTAGGTTTTTTAATAATATAATATAATACCGTTTTAATTTTATTTATTTATAAAAATTACAAATCTTCCAACACTTGTTACTCTCTTTTTAATTGATTTAAAGGAGCATTTTTTTAAGACGTTCACGCACTTTGTAAATTTTTAGAAACTAAAACGAAAAGGAAAGGGAAATTAAGAAAATGAAAATAGAAAAAATCTGTTGGTTAAACTTGAGTGTGAGAGTAAAAGAGGCAGGTAGTACCAGCTAAGAAAGAATCAGGGTTTCCAGTTTTACTTAATACCTTATTCCCAATCAGGGCTGCCAGATAAATTTGCGAAGAAATCTTCAATTTCCTGAGAATATATAATAAAATCGTCTTCCTCGTTTCGAAAAATCGTCAAAAAAATCGGACAACTTAATATTTAGTTTTTTTTTTTAACAATTTTTGGACGATTTTTATAAAAAAAAACATTTAAACAAAAACATAATTACTTCATCTAGCATTTTTAATCGTGTAAGAGCTACTTGGAGTCTCATGAAGAGAGTCTTTGATCGTCGATGACCGCGTTTTTTAATCGCAGAAGATTCCTCACACTGAAAAAACTGTAACACGAGTGAGATTCGTCCATAGCACAGCGAAAGACGCTTCTTCAATCGTTGTGGGAATCGTTTTAGACGTGGGAAAAAATTATCTAACGTGTTTTTTATGTCAAGAATCGTATGAGACTCATACCGATATTATCTTGTTAAAAAAATGATATCTACAGAGAGTCACAAAAGATTCATTCGATGATGGTCTCATGAAAGATAAACATTGTTGATTTTGTACTCCGAAAATAATCATTTAAAGATTTTCTTAAGACTTACATAATATAGCTGTACCTAAAAGCGGAATTTAAAGATTTTCCTAAGACTTGCATATTACAGCCATACCTAAACAAAAGCGGCACGCGTTTTCAAGTGGTCAAAATATGTCATGACCATCAAATTTGTATGAAGCATCCCTAAAAAGAGCTGCGTCAACGCCTTGCAATTGGAAAACTCGATTTTGACAGCGCGTTAAATAGTAAGTTTAGCTATTTTTTTTTGTCAATATAGCGTTTTTATTTCCATTTTTTTTATAATTTGTTGGTTTTATTAAACAAGAAAGTTATCACTACTGTTCGTGACAAAAAGTTGACGGTCTTGTTTAGGTATGGTATATCAGCTAAGTGAAGAAAAACGTTCCGCCTTCCGCTCTTGTTAAGGTAAAGCTGTTAAACGAAAAAAAAGAACGTGTCAGAAAATGTAATTTTTTTATTTAAATTGACTTTGGAGACTGAATAAAATTGGCACTTTTTAGAAAAAAAAAAAAATTAGCAAATCGGCACTTTGCTAATTTCGGAAGAAATATCGGTCAAAATTACGATAAATCGTCAAATCTGGCAGCCATGTTCCCAGTGTACGTTTTTTCATCCCCAAAATTGCCCAAAATAGCTGTTTTCTTATCCCAAAAAATTCCCGCAGATCCTATTTAACATTTATTTATTTAATTAAATCCATTTGCATAATATTATTAAAACTAATTTTATTTGCACACTACACAGGTATGTTTAATGACTATCCTCCGTATTCATAAACGATTATTAAATTTAACAAACGTTTATTAGGGATAATTTGCATAGTAAATTTGTTCTCTAAACCTTTATTAAATTTTAAAAATTTTCGTGAATACAGGCATATATATATACATATGTTACTTAAAAAAACGCACAAAATAATAATAATGCATTAATTATCTTTTCAAAAACTTCAGATAAAATAAACTGCTTCATCAGCCATTGTAATTTTGTTATACATACATATTGTTTGTATTAAAAAGTGTTAGTATTTGAGAAGACGAAATACATTTGTGACAGCAAACTGAATTATTTAAAAAGTGTCTATTATTTATAACAAAAGCTTCTTATAACTCATCCTGCATTATGTTGCTCTCGATTCTATTTATTATAGAAAAGACCCGTTCAAAACAGGCGTTACATGTTGGTACAGAAAGCATATTTAAAACTATTTCAGCAAGCTCTTGAAAAGGTTTCGAACCAACAGCGTCTTGGTATGACAAAGTTTTCGAACCAAAAAAGACTTTAATTTGTACCCACGTCTTGAACAAACCGGTCTTTACCACAAACCGGTCTTTTTACAAATGGCATATTAAATAATAAAAATCGCCAAAACTGAGAACACTGGGAAGAAAAAGTGCCAGTGATTCCATTTGGATACGAAAGATACAATTTTCGTATCTTTTGATGTCTTCAGGTACCATGTATAATCCTGACATTTTTCGTATCTTTTTAATCTGTACGCAAAATCTACAGAAATAAAATATTAATCTGTCCGTCTCTGACAAAGTTTTTTAAAGTTACCATTTCGTTATGAATACTAAAAACAACAGTGAATAACATGTATTTTGTTGTTAGGTTTTCTAAGTTCTTCTGTCTGCCTGCTTATTCTTGTGTATGTATTAATTTTTACAAAAATTAATTTATATTGATAACATCTAAAGATAGTTAAATATAATTAATTTTTAAGTTTGCTTACTGTATTTTTAAAAATGATATATGTACCTAATATTTATGACTTAAATTAATAAAAAATAAAATTTTATTTTATCATTTTCTTTACAATATTCATTAAATATGAAATAAAAATGATAAATAAATGTTAAACGTTAAAAATGGATATCTTTTTGGGAAAAAGTGTATCTTTTTGGAAACTAAAATGTATCTTTCGCGAAATTTCACTGGCAACACTGATAAGTGCTTTAATAACGCCCTGTCTACAACTGACATTAAATGTTTAATTTTTGTTTCTATCTGTCTTGAAAGCTCTTTCATAACATCATTTCTTAACATCAATTGATGGCCAGTGAAGAACTAAGGTAACAAAAAGAAAATATGGTTAGGAAAATTAATAGATTTGAGTCAGACGATTAAAGGCGAAGTAGAAAAAGTACAATTTCGTTTTATTTTTATTGGCCGAGTTTAACTAAAGTCTTTATAATAAATACAAACATTAAGTCAAAATTATAAAAAATAAAAAAACAGCGACAACAACTTACTTATTAATTTTTAGCCAAGTCAACCTAAATAAATCAAAATTTAGACAAACCCTGCAAATGGACCTTTGCAAGGAATTCTTCTTTCTAAAGGTTATATAAAATTTAATATTTCAAACTGTTTTGATGATTTAAAAGTATTTAATAAAAATGTCAAACTCAAAACGATACTTTGTGAAGCGTACAACCCAATAAAAAAAATTGTGGAAAATCCTTAATATTTGGTATGACTTTAGATCTAATAGATATGAATAAGTGTGCGAAATATTTATTTTTATGATGTTTATTTGTCGAGTTACGGGGTGGTAAAGTGTTGCCGTTTTCAAAAAAATGTTTTTTTTTAATTACTTTTTCGAACTAAAAAAATATCAAACAAAAAAAAAAAAAAATGTAGGTGATTCTTATAGGAAATCGATTGATCTTAAAAAAATAAAAATAAATTGGAAAAAAATTTTCATCTGCAAAACCGGTAATGACCAATTTAAATTAAAATTTTTTTAACTTGGCCATAATTATTATTTTATTTTTTAACCGAAATTAGTCTAAAGTGTCCTTATTATATGGTCTTATGACGTGCTCTCTCTACATAAAGGAAACTAGTGACATTTACTTCATGTATGTACCTTATTTGAGTATTGCTAAGAAACCAGTGTAAAAAGTGTCATCTTAGACCACTTCAAATTAAACTCAGTTCTCCCCTCTACGAGCTAAGAACATAAAACTTGCATTTACTTTTATCTACTTTTGAAGTTGTTCCCTTTCTGCACTTAGCGACTCATTTTTTTTTGCACAAAATAAAACGATTGTTAAACTAAAGGCCCAAACATAATCTGCTTAAGTTAGCTTAAGCAACTGTGCGAATACATGAATATAAATCATATGAATTGCTTAAGCAAAATGTTTTTTTATTTTGTTTTTATTTCTTAAAATACATTTGAGAGACTTTTTGATAATTTTTGACAGTAGGTTAAACAAGGTTATGCATATTATGGTTGGGCCAAGGCGAATTCATGTAAACGGAGGTGGCGAGACTACAATTTAGAAAAATAGTAGCACAGCTGTGGTTTCAACGCCACCTGAAAAGTTAATTCGCTTTGGGTTGGGCCTTTATGCTTTTGTTTAACGTGTTTTGTGTTTTGTTATTTTTGTTTTGAACACGCAATTTGTTTTGATTGTAGCGACCTATTTTTACACATTTCCACTTCACAACCAAAAAAACGCTTTCTATCTTCTTCGCCGAAAGCTGCCTTCGCAAGTCCCAATTTACACTAGGGACATTTCTTGCCGGACATTTTTTGAATTCTCTTTTAATCTTACCTGAAGCGTTAACATATGAAGTCAGACAGAAAAAAAATATAAAGCAACAAGTTGTAAACTACGAAAAGTAAGAAAGAAAAATAAAAAAATGTTCAGTACAGATAGTCATGCACTACACACTCTACCTTTTCGACCCCTCGCCATCAAACTTTTTCTGTCCGGCAAGAAATGTCCCTAGTGCATTGATGTCAAATTCATTCAATTTCTTGCACAATTGTGCTAGCTCAAAAATCACACACATTCTTACTCTCTTTCATTCAGTCGTCGATTTGCCAGCGACGAAAGCACATGTATAGCGGATGTTTTGTCTTTTGTTTTTTTTACTACCCAAAAAACCATACGTGCAAGAAAAGAAAAATTATGTGTGAAAAATATTTTATGATGTTAAATGCTTTTTCAACATGCAATGTGTTTTGTGTTACAAAACATTTAAAGAAAGAAGAGAGTATGTATTGATAAGGCATTTTAATTCTTTTCATAATGCAATAAATAAATTTAATGATAGGGAAAGGGATATGCTTTTTAATGAAAAAAAGAAATCTTTTTTAGAAAAATTAAGATGATGGTTGTTTAAAATGGACAAAAGTCCGGAACAAAATTTAGGAGGGAAAAAATTAAAAACTGAGTTATCAACCTTGATAAGCTTGGATAATATTTTAGATATATGATTTTCTCAATAAATAAAAGGCATTTTAAATTTGGTTATATTTTTTTACATTTGGTAACTTTTTCAAAAGCACTGGCCACAACATAAATATATTGAATACGTGTTTGCTTAAAATTTCGTATGAATAAATGAATTATTTTTTTTATGCTGCAGTTTTTTCGACAAAGAAAAAATCCCTTAATTTCCAATAGCTTTTTGTCTATAAATTTAACAAAAGAGTTATTACGCTCTAAAGAAAAAATCACTATATAGGTATTTAATATTTTTCCTCTTTATTTTGTATTTTTTTGAGCGAGTTGTATATAATATTTTTATCTATAAAAAAGCTTTTAACGAAATTTTCGTTTTCCAGTTAAGTTATATCTCGCTTAAGAAATGGCTAGTTGGGTAATTGTAACTTTTTTTTACTCACAAATACAACTACATTTTATTTTTGACATCAATGCCCTAGTGCAAAGATGCCCAGTAGTGGCTGATATCAGCAAATGAAACTCACACGTATACTTACGCTCTTTTGTTTGATCGTCAATCAACCAATAGGAAATCAGCATGTTGAGTGCGAGAGACAAACTACACTGGCAGAACTTCTGTGTCTTATTTTAATCGTCATCGAGACTGCTGTGAGTTAACACATAAATTGAAATTATTGCGATTTATTAATGATGTCAGTCGAAAATTATTTTATGTTACAAAATGCTTTTGATGACATGCAATGTCTTATTTGTCATAAGACATTTAAAAAAACTAAGAAATATAATTTAAAAAACATTTTGAAGATGTTCACAAAGACATGAATTATTTGCAAATAAATAAATAAATAAATACATTCACAAAGAGTATTACTAAATTAAGGAAAAAATATTGTATTCTATTAATTTGTAATTTTCAAATAATATCTACATTGTTTTGCATTTAAGCTAACGATATGTGTTTTGTTTGTGAAAAAAATTCTTTGTACCTGAAAAGGGTCACTTTTACTTTCGTTAAAAAGACGTACCTAAATGCAGAAATTATTAAGAAAAAATAGCCACAATAATTTGTTGGTATTTTGTGCTTGTAAAAATATTTTTGTTTCTGTACCAATCGCGTCGGTGGGTTTTTTTCTTTGAAAACACTTTTCTTAAGTAAGTAAAAATATTTAAAAAACAAGTTAAAAAAAGTCTTGTTTTCCTACAATTTATGTGTAAACCTATACACATAAAAGCAAATGTGACAGCAGGTAAAATTTTTGGGTAAGAAGATGTGTTTTATTGATGTATTAATGAAACTTGTTGGTTTCGCACTATTTTTATTGCTTACTTTTTTATGCCACAAACTCGAAATTTTACAGGGAAGGTTTTTTTTAAATAAAATCAGTTTGAAAAAAGCCATTATTTTAAAATTTATAATGTAAATATTATTTATTCAAACTGATTTTATTTAAAAAAAACCTTCCCCTGTAAAATTTCGAGTTTGTGGGATACAATTTTTCGGCGGTAACTTTGACCTGTTATAATGACTATACATTTTTGCAGGCAAACTCAGAATTTTCAGATTTGAATTATATTTGCTCAAAAAAACGGAATAAGCTGAATTCTTCTAGTTTGAGAAATATACTTTTATTACGTAACTGCAATAAGAGTATCAACTTAGAAGATTTTATTACTTTTTAATTGCAAATTGAACAATGATTAATTGAGGAAAAATTTATAAACACTTCGAAGAATCTTTTTATTCCGAAATATATCATACTATCCAGATGTCCGCATATATAAATTATATATGTATGTATTATAGATATATGTATATATACCAATCAATACATTCATCAAGAGAATTACTAAAATAAATACATTCACCAAGTGTATTACTTAAATATGTACATTCATTAATTTTAAATTTCCCTTTTGTTAAACAAAGAAACAGAAAAAAAATGACAACACCCGTCACACATGTGCTTTCGTCGCAATCTCGCTGACGACTAAATAAAATGAATAGCAAATTGTTTTCTTCCAGTGTTATTTCGTCACTCTCACCAATACTACTACCGTGGGCATCAATGTTATATATCAAAGATGCCCAGTAGTGGCTGATATCAGCAAATTAAACTCACACGTATACTTACGCTCTTTTGGTTGATCGTCAATCAACCAATAGGAAATCAGCATGTTGAGTGGGAGAGACAAACTACACTTGCAGAACTTTTGTGTCTTATTTTACATTTTAATCGTCATCGAGACTGCTGTGAGTTAACACATAAATTGAAATTATTGCGATTTATTAATGATGTCAGTCGAAAATTATTTTATGTTACAAAATCCTTTTGATGACATGCAATGTCTTATTTGTCATAAGACATTTAAAAAAACTAAGAAATATAATTTAAAAAAACATTTTGAAGATGTTCACAAAGACATGAATTATTTGCAGGGGGAAGAAAAAGAAAAGCAATTGAAAATTTATAAGATATAATTGCAAATTGAATAATGATTAATTGAGGGAAAATTTATAAACACTTCGAAGAATCTTTTTATTTCGAAACATATCATACTATCCAGATGTCCGCTTATATAAATTATATATGTATGTATTATAGATATATATATATACCAATCAATACATTCATCAAGAGAATTACTAAAATAAATACATTCACCAAGTGTATTACTTAAATATGTACATTCATTAATTTTAAATTTCCCTTTTGTTAAACAAAGAAACAGAAAAAAAATGACAATACCCGTCACACATGTGCTTTCGTCGCAATCTCGTCGACGACTAAATAAAATGAATAGCAAATTGATTTCTTCCAGTGTTATTTCGTCCCTCTCACCAATACTACTACCTTGGGCATCAATGCCCTAGTGTAAATTGGGACCAACTGATTTGGGCCTTATTTACATGTCACTTTTTCATCCCTGTGGTATTCTGTGCTATAAACTAAAAAGAAAATTAAGCACAAAGGAATTTAAAAATCAACCTGCTGGTTAAACTTGAGTATGAGCGCGAAAGAGACAGACAGTTCTAACAAATGAAGAAAAAGAGCTTTTAGTACAAAAACGAAAGATGGTTAATAAAGTTTCTATGTTTTGGCTTAGGTTGATCGAAGGTGAGAAGAAAAAGACTAACATACTGCCTATTTTTAGAAAATGAAAACCATAATCAAAATATTATGTAGTTAAATTCAAACGAAAATTCATTTTAAACAACTTTAAATTCATTTAAAAAACGGATCATTTACATTTCATTTAAAACAAATGATTTTTACATTCATTTTTAAATTTTGTATTTATTAAACAACATATTCCTTAAAATTTAATAGTTTTTACTTTTTAAAAATATATATTTTAACTGACAAAAATCAAACTACATAACAAAATATGTAAATACGGAAAAACATTATTTTTTGGTAGTTTCCCAGCAAACACAGAAATACACCTTATGTTTTGCCAAACGTATTGCCTGGATGAAAAATATTGTTGCGGCAATAATCGATTTCGTATTGCGGAAGATACTTCCTTCGGGAAGAAACGTGTCTCGATGGCAATACTCCTAAGCAATACGAAAGCGATACTTCTAGATGATAAGCTAGCAATATCGCCAGATAACCTTTTATAAGAAAATAGGAGGATATCGCCAAAATGACGTACATATGTATTATAATTTAATTATTTTTTTTCTGTTTATATTGCGTAATTTTCTCAAAAATTATAAAAGGAAGAAAATAAAAAATTACTTTGATTATTTTCTTTTAGATGACAATTTGGGGATATTGCTAAACTATTGCCTTAGGGGATATCTTCCATTTGTTTGCAGGGTTTGTTTTTTGAATAACAAACACAAATGTTAAAAAATAAAATTATTCGTAAAATTACAATATATTTTTTTTCTTCAATTTTTGCAGTACGGAAAATGAATTTAATAACCCACAATCAGTTACTGTAATAATTTTATGAGTGAATGAGTGAGTGAGAAATTATATTGAAAACAACAATAAGAAACAATTGACAATGTTTGTTGAATTCTGTTTTTAACTTTGTCTCGTGCTTAGACACACAAAGTCTTGTTTTCTTTTGGTTGAATATAATATATTAACAGCGTTGCCAGAATAATAATTTTATCATATTTTTGACAAAAATATCATTTAAAGGTTTTCATTCGTATATGATAATTTTTATTTTTAGAAATATTGATTAACTTTATACAAAATACACAATTTTTTAAAAACAGCTAACTTTTAAAACAATGAAGTGTTGTATTAGGATGTTGTTTATTGGTTTTGCACACTTTTGTGCGCAATGTCTGGAATACATTAAATTGCATCATTATTTCTGGGCATACAAAATATAAAAAAGCATGTTCGATTAGCGGTTGTTATACCATGTTCACACGGACAGCAATATTCGTGTTTCGCTCTCTTATTCCTGTTTTGCGCCCTAAATATTATTGAAACGACTTGTTTCCCCATACAAAATTTTGAGAGCGAAACAGGTCGTTTCATTTTAAAACAGGCTGCGAAACAGGAAAAATGTACTATCATCTCCAATTTAGATTACATTTATCGTTAGTTTATCTGAACTAGCTCTCAAAAAAAAAAAAATCAAAACATAGAAAAAAACAAAAATTGATGTTTAATAAAATAAAGTGATTATTATAACATAATAATATTAATAAAAGTATTAAATAATATATTTTTAAGTTTATTTACTTTTTTTATCTATTTTAAAAAAAATCACACTAACAACACAAAAAAATGTCAAAATGAAACAAGAATGAATCGTATGAACAGCATGTTTGGCAAACTAGTTTCAGAGATCGAAACGAGTGGTTAATATCGTCGTATGAACATAGCATTAGTTTTGAGAATATTGATGAAAAAAAATGTTTGTGAAAAAAACGTATTTTTATTGGGGACGTAATGAAAAAAATTTTGCCAATACCGATATATCGCAAACCTGAAGTATCGACGATATATCTGTATCGGCAAAATTTTGCTGTCGATATGCCGATACTTTTCTTAGAGTTTGAAAAAACCATTTAATTTTCAATGCTTATTTTTGTATAACAACTAAGAGAAATAACAAATTTAAAAGAAGAACATAAAATCAAAACAGAATAATAAATTGTTTCTTTTAATTCTTTATATGAAATGAAAGATTTGAGGGCTCAGAGAAAAATGAAACCTATTGTTTATCTAAACTTCTTAGAATATTTTAAAGACAATGGGCTTCAACCGTATCGAAAAAAAGTCTTACCAAGCTACTATGACTATGCATTCTGAAATTTTAGAAGACTCGGTCGGTCACCCCTAAACTTCGTAAAAGTTGTGATAAGTCTTAAAATGGCCTTTGCAGCGTTTGTGAACAAACTTTTGGGAAAATCCGAGCAGGATGAACTTGTGTCTAGCCACAGCTGGTTTTGCTAAAGATGAAGTCGAGATATACCTTAGATCATCTAATATTTCGAGAGACTATTTTCGACTGCAGATCTGGATTTGCGATCTCCGCAAGAGTTAGTATTTTTAACAAAAATCTTATTAATTTAAATTTTAAATATTTTTTATCTCTTGCACAGTGTTTTTTTTTTTAAACACTATTTTTTTAACATTACCATAAAATCAAATTCGTTGTTTTAAAATCATATTAATATTAATTTTAAATAATAATTTCTTCAACTATAATTTTGTATAGTAAAAAAATTACTCTACTTTAGTTTTGTCAAGTTTACCTTAAATTCAAATTTAATATTAGTATCGGTATCGCCGATATTTCTTTTTAAGTATCGGTATCGTACCGGCAAAAGGGCTTATCGTTACATTCCTAATTTTTATAAAGTTTTATATCGTCGGCTTAATATGCACACTTGCTAAATCCACTTTTTATGTAAATTGAGATTTTGATGCCGTGTGGTAGAGAAAGATATGCATGTCGACCAGCATGTAGTTTTTCTTCAATTTGAGTCTTGAAGTGTGTCAAATCAACTATATTTTTGGTTTTCCTCTCAAGCAGCAAATAGGAAAAATAAAAAGTTTTTTGTCTCTACTGTTAAATTTGTTGAAAGGGAGTTAGCAGGCTTGCATATTAAGCCGACGAATTTGTATGCATGTATTTCAATTTAAATTGTTTACAAAACAAAAGTATATTTTTATAAAAAATAATAATTTTTTTCTTTTTTGCCCTTGTTATAAAAAATTTGAATTAAAAAAAAAATTGAAGACTTTTTCTTCAAAATATGATTTTTTTTTCGCCAAATGAAGATTTTCTTTCCAAAGATTCTGACAACGCAGTATATAAATATAAAGTTACAGCCAACTTCAGGTACAAACTATGAACGAAGAACAAAACGAACTTGCGAGTACAGCAAAGTATTATGTTTTTCCCTCCCTTCTATAAACTCAAGAATTTGCAAAGTAAACTTTGCCTGTCTAAAAGGGGACATAGATTTTTTTATTGACGACGGGTATAGGCAAGTCCTTATCACAAATTTTTTAGTGAAAGTTAAGTACAACTTATAGGTAGCCGGTTTTTGGCATCGCATTTAAATACGTATTTAATTGTTATACCATCCCTGTGTGATCATTTTTGCATTGATTAAGCTGCAAAATTTTCATTTCGCATTTGGCATTTTATTTAGCATTTTTATTATATGATTTTAGCTTTATTTTAAACATTTGGACGAATAGTTTATTTGATAAAACTTAAATTTTTCTTATAAATTATTACAAATTTTAGCTTGATAAAACGAAATGTCGTATGACAATGGATAATTCTTCTTCGAATAAATTCCCTAATTGTGGTGATTGTAGAAATTATTTGCTGTTTAATTAAAACAAGAAAATTTCACTCTGAAATGTAAAAATTGAAATTATATAAAAAGTTGCCCTTAAAAAATTTTAGTTTTCATCCAAAGATAAAAAGTATACATGTTTAGATATTTCTTGTTAATTCAACGCAATATCTGAAAAGAACTTTTGCTTTGAACTGCTAAAAAAAATAATAATATTAAAACTGCAACTTTTCTTAAATTATAAGAAATAAAAACTGGTCTAAACAATATTTTTAAAGAATCTTTTGAGTCGAAGCAAAGTATAGAAATAAAATTAATTTAATCTTAATTGTATCAGGGGTCTTTCCGGTCGCCTCAATTTAAACTTAACTACCTGTTCTATTAATATCTGATGTTTTACCAAAATCTGACCAATTGTTTGTTTCAATTTTGTTGAAAATCAGTCACTAAAATTTATTTAGTTCCGAAAATAATATGATACTATTATGAAATTTTTAACAAAAATCTAAAAAAAGTTTTGCATTTTTTAAAATCATTTTTAGAATTTTTGGGCCATGTCTAATGCCAGATTTAACTGTAAAAAATTTTAATTTCAACTCAAAAATAAATATTTTAAAACTATCGTCGTATCGACAGTAAAATAGCGCCGGTATCGATATATGGGTAAAGCTTAAGAATCGCCTAAAAACTTTACGAATAAATCAATTGTACTTATAGTTCTATAGGAATAAATTTCATATGTGGATAAATTTCGCCAAAAATTGTGTTCAATGTTTTCATTCAATAATAAAAAATATTTCATAAAATTTAATTTTTGCATTTTAACTGCTTATTTCACCAACTCTTTTTATAAAAAAAGTTATTCATATAATTTAATTTTTATTTGACATGATAAATTGATATCTAAATAGAATTGGTGAAATAGGCCATAATTCTTTAAAATTTTTGTACCTAGATATTGGAAAACTTACCCTATACAAATCAATAACTTTCGTTTAAACTGCCTAACAATTCTTTAAACTTTTATTAAATCTTATTTTATTTTTCTATATTTCTTTTATGTCATTTTAACTTTCTTTTAATTTTATTTATTTTTGCGCATTTTTAATAAAAACAGGCCATATTTTGTGGAAATTTACCATCTTTAATTATTTACTTTTTAATTTTTCCAAAAAAAAAAAAAAATTCAAAACAAACGCTTTTCTTTTTCATTCACTTTGCTTTTAGCTAAGACACTTTTCTTTTTCTAATTTACTTCTTTTAATTCTTAAAATACTACACAAATAAACTCACATTCCAAAAAAACACGACACAACTCACTCACAACCGCGGCGAATTTAACAACTTAAAACCAACAGAGGCTGCTGCTCTGCTTTTTATGAAAAAATTTTCTATCGCTGTTTTTACAAGTATGCGTTACACTATTTGCTTAGATTTTTTAATAATATAATATAATGGCGTTTAATTTTATTTATTTATAAAAATTACAAATCTTCCAACACTTTTTACTCTCTTTTTAGTTGATTTAAAGGAGCATTTTTTAAGACGTTCACGCACTTTGTAAATTTTTAGAAACTAAAACGAAGAGCAACGGGAAATTAAGAAAATGAGAATTAGAAAAAACCTGTTGGTTAAACTTGAGTGTGAGAGTAAAAGAGACAGATAGTGCCAGCAAAGGAAGAATAAGTGCTTTTATAACAATAAGAAAAATCGGTTAGGGATATTATTTTGTTTTGTTTTAGATGATTAGAGGGGAAGTAGAAAAAGTTCAATTTAGTTTTTTTATTGACAGTTGAGATGGCTCAACTCTAATAACACAAACCTACAAAATTTAGAAAAAGTCTTCTAACAAAATACAAAAATTAAGTCAAAATTAAAAAAAATTTAAAAAGCGAAATACCATGAATATAGCGAAACCCCGGATTTTTTAAACTTAAGGTTAAGATATTTCAGAGAAGGAGAAAGACATTAAAAAGGTCAAATATTTGTTATAAAGGTCATTGGTAGGACGTTCAGATCAGGTTTTATGAATTAGAATGAAGTCACGCAGTTATAACGTCTTAAATATGGTTAAGAACAGGGATTTTTTTATTTTAAGCTTAATTATCTCGAAAACATGATGTGAACGGGAAATTCTTAAATCTCTTAGAAATCTATGCTCTGGCCTTTAGGTTAAACATTTGTAAAAGTTAATTTTTTTTTGTAAAGTATATACATATGTATATTCTTGGTCCTTAAGTAATTCTAAGTCTATTTAGCCATGTCCGTCAGTTCGTTTGCTAAAATCACGCTTATTTTTGAACGACTCAAGAGAAAAGAACAATATTGGTGTCAAATTGTTTCTAGTACCTAAGCAGTTTGGGACTCAAATCTAGCACAATCGGTTCAGTAGGATAAGAATTATGATTTAAATATGTAGAACAACTACCCTAAAAAATGTATAATTTTTTTTTTACAAAAACTAGAATTACCCTAAAAAATGTATAATTTTTTTTTTACAAAAACTAGAATTAATAGTGGCGAAATGCACATATTGCTATAAGATTTGTACAAATTCGTTCCATGTGACTAGAAACCATACCACAAAATTTCGTGAAGACCGGTACATAATTTACCATAGGCCCCATATAAAACGAGCTCTCGAAAAGCACTTTAGAACACGTTAAGCCGTTACTAATAATGCTATTATAATCAAATTTGGTCCTGTTTAGGGCTATCATCGAAAATGATTAGAATAATACAGTGCGCATATGAAAACAACAAATGTCGTATTTGGGACGGAATTAAATTTTCTGCACCTTTTCCTGTTGAGCTTGGAGTAAAACAAGGTTGCATTTTAAACCCCTTACTATTTTCGCTGTACGTCAATGACTTAGCAGATGAATTACCACATGGTGTAAATGTTGCTGATACAAATGTTGAAATATTTCTTTATGCTGATGATATTGTCATTCTTTCTGATTCTCAAACTAAATTACAACAAATGATTGATGCTCTGTTTAAAGACTGTACGACGTGGTACCTCAAAGGTAATATAAATAAATCGAAAATTGTTATATTTTGTTCTGGTACTGGAATATCATCAAATCTTAACTGGCAGTTTGAAGATAACAACATCGAGATCGTAAACAGCTACAAATATCTGGGCGTTGAAATAACGTATAACTTGTCATTTAACAAACTTCTGAACAGTAAATTGGCTGCCTCAAAACTTGCTATAAACTCCACCTGGTCTAAATATATAAATCATCCAAAAATTTCTAAAGATAATAAACTAAAATTATTTCATTCCGCTTCTAGATCGATAATGTTATACGCTGCCCAAGTATGGGGTTATCAAAGATATGACGTAGTAGAGATGCTATTCAGATTTTTTATTAAAAAGATGTTATATCTACCAGCAGCTACACCCAACTACATGCTATACCTTGAATCAGGCCTTGACCCATTGTACGTATCCACTCTAAGACTACACTTTTCATATATAAACAAAGTTCTGAACATGGGTCAAAACCGGTTACCACGTATTTTAGCGGGAACCATAATTGCCAAAAACGAATTCTGGGCAAAGGAGTGGTCTAATCTTTAACAAGTTCTCCAATTTATACCTTCGAATTCAAACCTTCCACTTTGCACAAACTGGAAAGCAATATTAAATCTACTTACTGCAAAATAGCGTGAAGATAGTATACTTCGGGCAACAAACTCACAGCACCACGACCTCTACTGTCGACTAAACCATACCGTAACACATCTTCTTGCTAAAAACTACTCATCTCGTAGAACTAGCTTGATAGTCAGAGCGAGAGGCGGTTTGCTTAACTTAAATGCCAAGCCCTTCAGTAACAACACTGCGTCCGTATGCACAATGTGCAACAATGGGTTAGAGGAAAATACTTAACTTCATAGATGTCTGTTCATTATATAACGGATTTAGATTTAAATTTTTTGGAAAATCCCAACTTGAGCTAATCGAAGTAATAAATATATTAAATGGTTCCAACTTTTACTATTTATATAAGTACTTGGAAATCTGCTTAAATTATAGAAAACTAATTATCAACGAATTTAATCGGTAATCTTTTTTTTTAAACCTTTTTATCAAATCTCTTTTAATTGTAATATCATAAACTTTTTCATACCACTTAAAATTAACAAAATTAATTGTATCGAAAATACAAGTAATTTGCCAAACTGGCTCACAACAAATATGTTATGCCAAATATAGATATTAAATATTGTAATATTAAAAAACAAATGAATATGAAAATGTAAGTGCATTTAAATATATCTATAAATAAATAATAAAAAAAATATAAATAATAATAAAATTTGGTCAGTCATAGGTTTATAAGACTATGAATCCCTTTGTCTAATTTCGTGAAGATCGGCCCTCAACTTACCATATGTCCTATATTAAGCCCACCCCCGGAAATATTTTTACTGTAGGTGGAGGGTATCAAAGATTCGGCAAAGCCCAATATATCACTCTAACTTGTTTCTAACATAAAAAAAAAAATTGTTCTACCATTTTTCATCTTATAAATTGATATTCACTCAGGACCATGCACCTATAATTTTTGTATTTTGTTAGAAGACTTTTTCTTAATTTTGTAGGCCTGTGTAATTAGCGTTGAGCCATCCCAGCTGTCAATAAAAAAACTAAATTGAACTTTTTCTACTTCCCCTCTAATCATCTAAAACAAAACAATTTCCCTAACCGATTTTTCTTATTGTTATAAAAGCGCTTATTCTTCCTTTGTTGTCACTATCTGTCTCTTTTACTCTCACACTCAATTTTAACCAACAGGTTTTTTTTTAATTCTCATTTTCTTAATTTCCCTTTCCTCTTCGTTTTAGTTTCTAAAAATTTACAAAGTGCGTGAACGTCTTAAAAAAATGCTCCATTAAATCAATTAAAAAGAGAGTAAAAAGTGTTGGAAGATTTGTAATTTTTATAAATAAATAAAATTAAAACGCCATTATATTATATTATTAAAAAACCTAAGCAAAAAGTTGAACGCACACTTGTAAAAACACCGATAGAAAATTTTTTCATAAAAAGCAGAGCAGCAGCCTCTGTTGGTTTTAAGTTGTTAAATTCGCCGCGGGTGTGAGTGAGTTGTGTCGTGTTTTTTTGGAATGTGAGTTTATTTGTGTAGTATTTTAAGAATTAAAAGAAGTAAATTAGAAAAAGAAAAGTGTCTTAGCTAAAAGCAAAGTGAATGAAAGAGAAAAGCGTTTGTTTTGAATTTTTTTTTTTGGAAAAATTAAAAAGTAAATAATTAAAGATGGTAAATTTCCACAAAATATGGCCTGTTTTTATTAAAAATGCGCAAAAATAAATAAAATTAAAAGAAAGTTAAAATGACATAAAAGAAATATAGAAAAATAAAATAAGATTTAATAAAAGTTTAAAGAATTGTTAGGCAGTTTAAACGAAAGTTATTGATTTGTATAGGGTAAGTTTTCCAATATCTAGGTACAAAAATTTAAAAGAATTATGGCCTATTTCACCAATTCTATTTAGATATCAATTTATCATGTCAAATAAAAATTAAATTATATGAATAACTTTTTTTATAAAAAGAGTTGGTGAAATAAGCAGTTAAAATGCAAAAATTAAATTTTATGAAATATTTTGTATTATTGAATGAAAACATTGAACACAATTTTTGGCGAAATTTATCCACATATGAAATTTATTCCTATAGAACTATAAGTACAATTGATTTATTCGTAAAGTTTTTAGGCGATTCTTAAGCTTTACCCATATATCGATACCGGCGCTATTTTACTGTCGATACGACGATAGTTTTAAAATATTTATTTTTGAGTTGAAATTAAAATTTTTTACAGTTAAATCTGGCATTAGACATGGCCCAAAAATTCTAAAAATGATTTTAAAAAATGCAAAATTTTTTTTTTAGATTTTTGTTAAAAACTTCATAATAGTATCATATTATTTTCGGAACTAAATAAATTTTAGTGACTGATTTTCAACAAAATTGAAACAAACAATTGGTCAGATTTTGGTAAAACATCAGATATTAATAGAACAGGTAGTTAAGTTTAAATTGAGGCGACCGGAAAGACCCCTGATACAATTAAGATTAAATTAATTTTATTTCTATACTTTGCTTCGACTCAAAAGATTCTTTAAAAATATTGTTTAGACCAGTTTTTATTTCTTATAATTTAAGAAAAGTTGCAGTTTTAATATTATTTTTTTTTTTAGCAGTTCAAAGCAAAAGTTCTTTTCAGATATTGCGTTGAATTAACAAGAAATATCTAAACATGTATACTTTTTATCTTTGGATGAAAACTAAAATTTTTTAAGGGCAACTTTTTATATAAATTCAATTTTTACATTTCAGAGTGAAATTTTCTTGTTTTAATTAAACAGCAAATAATTTCTACAATCACCGCAATTAGGGAATTTATTCGAAGAAGAATTATCTATTGTCATACGACATTTCGTTTTATCAAGCTAAAATTTGTAATAATTTATAAGAAAAATTTAAGTTTTATCAAATAAACTATTCGTCCAAATGTTTAAAATAAAGCTAAAATCATATAATAAAAATGCTAAATAAAATGCCAAATGCGAAATGAAAATTTTGCAGCTTAATCAATGCAAAAATGATCACACAGGGATGGTATAACAATTAAATACGTATTTAAATGCGATGCCAAAAACCGGCTACCTATAAGTTGTACTTAACTTTCACTAAAAAATTTGTGATAAGGACTTGCCTATACCCGTCGTCAATAAAAAAATCTATGTCCCCTTTTAGACAGGCAAAGTTTACTTTGCAAATTCTTGAGTTTATAGAAGGGAGGGAAAAACATAATACTTTGCTGTACTCGCAAGTTCGTTTTGTTCTTCGTTCATAGTTTGTACCTGAAGTTGGCTGTAACTTTATATTTATATACTGCGTTGTCAGAATCTTTGGAAAGAAAATCTTGGCGAAAAAAAAAATCATATTTTGAAGAAAAAGTCTTCAATTTTTTTTTTAATTCAAATTTTTTATAACAAGGGCAAAAAAGAAAAAAATTATTATTTTTTATAAAAATATACTTTTGTTTTGTAAACAATTTAAATTGAAATACATGCATACAAATTCGTCGGCTTAATATGCAAGCTTGCTAACTCCCTTTCAACAAATTTAACAGTAGAGACAAAAAACTTTTTATTTTTCCTATTTGCTGCTTGAGAGGAAAACCAAAAATATAGTTGATTTGACACACTTCAAGACTCAAATTGAAGAAAAACTACATGCTGGTCGACATGCATATCTTTCTCTACCACACGGCATCAAAATCTCAATTTACATAAAAAGTGGATTTAGCAAGTGTGCATATTAAGCCGACGATATAAAACTTTATAAAAATTAGGAATGTAACGATAAGCCCTTTTGCCGGTACGATACCGATACTTAAAAAGAAATATCGGCGATACCGATACTAATATTAAATTTGAATTTAAGGTAAACTTGACAAAACTAAAGTAGAGTAATTTTTTTACTATACAAAATTATAGTTGAAGAAATTATTATTTAAAATTAATATTAATATGATTTTAAAACAACGAATTTGATTTTATGGTAATGTTAAAAAAATAGTGTTTAAAAAAAAAACACTGTGCAAGAGATAAAAAATATTTAAAATTTAAATTAATAAGATTTTTGTTAAAAATACTAACTCTTGCGGAGATCGCAAATCCAGATCTGCAGTCGAAAATAGTCTCTCGAAATATTAGATGATCTAAGGTATATCTCGACTTCATCTTTAGCAAAACCAGCTGTGGCTAGACACAAGTTCATCCTGCTCGGATTTTCCCAAAAGTTTGTTCACAAACGCTGCAAAGGCCATTTTAAGACTTATCACAACTTTTACGAAGTTTAGGGGTGACCGACCGAGTCTTCTAAAATTTCAGAATGCATAGTCATAGTAGCTTGGTAAGACTTTTTTTCGATACGGTTGAAGCCCATTGTCTTTAAAATATTCTAAGAAGTTTAGATAAACAATAGGTTTCATTTTTCTCTGAGCCCTCAAATCTTTCATTTCATATAAAGAATTAAAAGAAACAATTTATTATTCTGTTTTGATTTTATGTTCTTCTTTTAAATTTGTTATTTCTCTTAGTTGTTATACAAAAATAAGCATTGAAAATTAAATGGTTTTTTCAAACTCTAAGAAAAGTATCGGCATATCGACAGCAAAATTTTGCCAATACCGATATATCGCAAACCTGAAGTATCGACGATATATCTGTATCGGTGTTCATTACGTCCCCAATAAAAATACGTTTTTTTCACAAACATTTTTTTTCATCAATATTCTCAAAACTAATGCTATGTTCATACGACGATATTAACCACTCGTTTCGATCTCTGAAACTAGTTTGCCAAACATGCTGTTCATACGATTCATTCTTGTTTCATTTTGACATTTTTTTGTGTTGTTAGTGTGATTTTTTTTAAAATAGATAAAAAAAGTAAATAAACTTAAAAATATATTATTTAATACTTTTATTAATATTATTATGTTATAATAATCACTTTATTTTATTAAACATCAATTTTTGTTTTTTTCTATGTTTTGATTTTTTTTTTTTGAGAGCTAGTTCAGATAAACTAACGATAAATGTAATCTAAATTGGAGATGATAGTACATTTTTCCTGTTTCGCAGCCTGTTTTAAAATGAAACGACCTGTTTCGCTCTCAAAATTTTGTATGGGGAAACAAGTCGTTTCAATAATATTTAGGGCGCAAAACAGGAATAAGAGAGCGAAACACGAATATTGCTGTCCGTGTGAACATGGTATAACAACCGCTAATCGAACATGCTTTTTTATATTTTGTAT
The DNA here is from genome assembly GCA_963931875.1 of Pollenia griseotomentosa. Classification (NCBI taxonomy): domain Eukaryota; kingdom Metazoa; phylum Arthropoda; class Insecta; order Diptera; family Polleniidae; genus Pollenia; species Pollenia griseotomentosa. The sequence goes on along the minus strand of OZ007562.1, from coordinate 122,327,600 downwards.
GCCCAGAAATAATGATGCAATTTAATGTATTCCAGACATTGCGTACAAAAGTGTGCAAAACCAATAAATAACATCCTAATACAACACTTTATTGTTTTAAAAATTAACTGTGTTAAAAAATTGTGTATTTTGTATAAATAAACTTAAAGTTAAACAATATTTCTAAAAATAAAAATCATCATATACGAATGAAAACCTTTAAATGATATTTTTGTCAAAAATATGATAAAATTATTATTCTGGCAACGCTGTTAATATAGGTATTATATTCAACCAAAAGAAAACAAGACTTTGTGTGTCTAAGCACGAGACAAAGTTAAAAACAGAATTCAACAAACATTGTCAATTGTTTCTTATTGTTGTTTTCAATATAATTTCTCACTCACTCATTCACTCATAAAATTATTACAGTAACTGATTGTGGGTTATTAAATTCATTTTCCGTACTGCAAAAATTGAAGAAAAAAAATATATTGTAATTTTACGAATAATTTTATTTTTTAACATTTGTGTTTGTTATTCAAAAAACAAACCCTGCAAACAAATGGAAGATATCCCCTAAGGCAATAGTTTAGCAATATCCCCAAATTGTCATCTAAAAGAAAATAATCAAAGTAATTTTTTATTTTCTTCCTTTTATAATTTTTGAGAAAATTACGCAATATAAACAGAAAAAAAATAATTAAATTATAATACATATGTACGTCATTTTGGCGATATCCTCCTATTTTCTTATAAAAGGTTATCTGGCGATATTGCTAGCTTATCATCTAGAAGTATCGCTTTCGTATTGCTTAGGAGTATTGCCATCGAGACACGTTTCTTCCCGAAGGAAGTATCTTCCGCAATACGAAATCGATTATTGCCGCAACAATATTTTTCATCCAGGCAATACGTTTGGCAAAACATAAGGCGTATTTCTGTGTTTGCTGGGAAACTACCAAAAAATAATGTTTTTCCGTATTTACATATTTTGTTATGTAGTTTGATTTTTGTCAGTTAAAATATATATTTTTAAAAAGTAAAAACTATTAAATTTTAAGGAATATGTTGTTTAATTAATACAAAATTTAAAAATGAATGTAAAAATCATTTGTTTTAAATGAAATGTAAATGATCCGTTTTTTTAATGAATTTTAAGTTGTTTAAAATGAATTTTCGTTTGAATTTAACTACATAATATTTTGAGTATTGTTTTCATTTTCTAAAAATAGGCAGTATGTTAGTCTTTTTCTTCTCACCTTCGATCAACCTAAGCCAAAACATAGAAACTTTATAAACCATCTTTCGTTTTTGTACTAAAAGCTCTTTTTCTTCATTTGTTAGCACTGTCTGTCTCTTTCGCGCTCATACTCAAGTTCAACCAACAGGTTGATTTTTAAATTCCTTTGTGCTTAATTTTCTTTTTAGTTTTTAGCACAGAATACCACAGGGATGAAAAAGTGACATGTGAATAAGGCCCAAATCAGTTGGTCCCAATTTACACTAGGGACATTTCTTGCCGGACAGAAAAAGTTTAATGGCGAGGGGTCGAAAAGGTAGAGTGTGTAGTACATGACTATCTGTACTGGACATTTTTTTATTTTTCTTTCTTACTTTTCGTAGTTTACATATTGTTGCTTTATATTTTTTTTCTGTCTGACTTCATATGTAAACGCTTCAGCGTTTTTTTGGTTGTGAAGTGAAAATGTGTAAAAATAGGTCGCTACAATCAAAACAAATTGCGTGTTCAAAACAAAAATAACAAAACACAAAACACGTTAAACAAAAGCATAAAGGCCCAACCCAAAGCGAATTAATTTTTCAGGTGGCGTTGAAACCACAGCTGTGCTACTATTTTTCTAAATTAGAGGGAGGAATGTCAAAAGTACAATGTTGGGTTTTTGGTGTTGTTACTTGTTGTAGTCTCGCCACCTCCGTTTACATGAATTCGCCTTGGCCCAACCATAATATGCATAACCTTGTTTAACCTACTGTCAAAAATTATCAAAAAGTCTCTCAAATGTATTTTAGAGACGTAAAAACAAAATAAAAAAACATTTTGCTTAAGCAATTCATATGATATATATTCATGTATTCGCACAGTTGCTTAAGCTAACTTAAGCACATTATGGTTGGGCCTTTAGTTTAACAATCGTTTTTTTTTTTGTGCAAAAAACAAATGAGTCGCTAAGTGCAGAAAGGCAACAACTTCAAAAGTAGATAATAGTAAATGCAAGTTTTATGTTCTTAGCTCGTAGAGGGGAGAACTGAGTTTAATTTGAAGTGGTCTTAGATGACACTTTTTACACTGGTTTCTTAGCAATACTCAAATAAGGTACATACATGAAGTAAATGCCACTAGTTCCCTTTCTGTACTAAGTGATTCAAATGTATTTCAGTATACCACAGATAATTACCTCGACAAAAATGACAATATTTTTGGGTAATTATTTGAGGTAAGCATTTAAGCGAATACGTTTGACTACCTCATCGAGGTAATTAACACCTCAACTGCTGTCCTAGGTCAAGGCATTAAGGAGCTATGAGCCTTCAAAGTCGACACCCCCAAGAACATATAACATGTTTTTCATATCTCAGCTACAAAATAGCATTAAAAAAATTTAAAAATAAAAGTTGGGTATAAGGACTAGGATTCAGTTTTATCTGTACTGCACTTTTAAATTTATTGCGGATACTTCACGTTTTTGTAGCACATTTAATACATGTTCAGCGAAAAAAAATAGCTTGAAATTCTGGTTAGCAGATGGATTGTTGTTGCTTTAATTTCGCCATCTACATTTCATTTTTACTCTGCAATTGTAAGCCAAAACAAGTTTGCGTTGAAGATAAATATTATTCCAAATTGTAAAATTTTATATAAACGGTGCCCCAGTTAGAATGCGCATTTTCTTTCGTAAAGCGCTCCATTTTTAATAATCGAAATAAACATGTGTGACAGCTGTTAAATTTTAGTTGCCAATTGCACATAAATTTGCATACATTTTTAACTTATGGAGAGCCATATGCTAATTTCGGTAAAAAGAAAATTAAAAAATTAGGTCGAAGTAAGAAAAATTTAAATTTAATTTCGTCATTTCCTATCTTTTACGGTACAACATTGCAATAACCACATCTACGAGTGTAAAGAAAATTGCATCACTTTTAATCTAACAGAGAGCACGTCATAAGACCATATAATAAGGACACTTTAGACTAATTGCGGTTAAAAAATAAAATAATAATTATGGCCAAGTAAAAGAATTTGAATTTAAATTGGTCATTACCGATCAATCGATCAATCGATTTCCTATAAGAATCACCTACATTTTTTTGTTTTTTGTTTGATAAGTTTTTAGTTCGAAAAAGTAATTAAAAAAAACATTTTTTTGAAAACGGCAACACTTAAACACCCCGTAACTCGACAAATAAACATCATAAAAATAAATATTTCGCACACTTATTCATATCTATTAGAACTAAAATCATACCAAATATAAAGGATTTTCCACAAATTTTTTATTGGGTTGTAAGCTTCACAAAGTATCGTTTTTAGTTTGACATTTTTATTAAATACTTTTAAATCATCAAAACAGTTTGAAATGTTAAATTTGATATAACATTTAGAAAGAAGAATTCCTTGCAAAGGTCCATTTGCAGTGTTTGTCTAAATTTTTATTTATTTAAGTTGACTTGGCTAAAAATTAATAAGTAAGTTGTTGTCGCTGCAGAAAATGTACTTCCGTCCCAAATACGACTTTTGTTGTTTTCATATGCGCACTGTATTATTCTTATCATTTTCGATGATAACCCTAAACAGGACCAAATTTGATTATAATAGCATTATTAGTAACGGCTTAACGTGTTCTAAAGTGCTTTTCGAGAGCTCGTTTTATATGGGGCCTATGGTAAATTATGTACCGGTCTTCACGAAATTTTGTGGTATGGTTTCTAGTCACATGGAACGAATTTGTACAAATCTTATAGCAATATGTGCATTTCGCCACTATTAATTCTAGTTTTTGTAAAAAAAAAATTATAAATTTTTTAGGGTAGTTGTTCTACATATTTAAATCATAATTCTTATCCTACTGAACCGATTCTGCTTGATTTGAGTCCCAAACTGCTTAGGAACGTGATTTCAACAAACGATCAGACGGACATGGCTAAATAGACTTAGAATTACCTAAGGACCGTATATTCTATGTATATACTTAACAAATTAAAAAAAAATTAACTTTTACAAATGTTTAACCTAAAGGCCAGAGCATAGATTTCTAAGAGATTTAAGAATTTCCCGTTCACATCATGTTTTCGAGATAATTAAGCTTAAAATAAAAAAATCCCTGTTCTTAACCATATTTAAGACGTTATAACTGCGTGACTTCATTCTAATTCATAAAACCTGATCTGAACGTCCTACCAATGACCTTTATAACAAATATTTGACCTTTTTAATGTCTTTCTCCTTCTCTGAAATATCTTAACCTTAAGTTTAAAAAATCCGGGGTTTCGCTATATTCATGGTATTTCGCTTTTTAAATTTTTTTTAATTTTGACTTAATTTTTGTATTTTGTTAGAAGACTTTTTCTAAATTTTGTAGGTTTGTGTTATTAGAGTTGAGCCATCTCAACTGTCAATAAAAAAACTAAATTGAACTTTTTCTACTTCCCCTCTAATCATCTAAAACAAAACAAAATAATATCCCTAACCGATTTTTCTTATTGTTATAAAAGCACTTATTCTTCCTTTGCTGGCACTATCTGTCTCTTTTACTCTCACACTCAAGTTTAACCAACAGGTTTTTTCTAATTCTCATTTTCTTAATTTCCCGTTGCTCTTCGTTTTAGTTTCTAAAAATTTACAAAGTGCGTGAACGTCTTAAAAAATGCTCCTTTAAATCAACTAAAAAGAGAGTAAAAAGTGTTGGAAGATTTGTAATTTTTATAAATAAATAAAATTAAACGCCATTATATTATATTATTAAAAAATCTAAGCAAATAGTGTAACGCATACTTGTAAAAACAGCGATAGAAAATTTTTTCATAAAAAGCAGAGCAGCAGCCTCTGTTGGTTTTAAGTTGTTAAATTCGCCGCGGTTGTGAGTGAGTTGTGTCGTGTTTTTTTGGAATGTGAGTTTATTTGTGTAGTATTTTAAGAATTAAAAGAAGTAAATTAGAAAAAGAAAAGTGTCTTAGCTAAAAGCAAAGTGAATGAAAGAGAAAAGCGTTTGTTTTGAATTTTTTTTGGAAAAATTAAAAAGTAAATATGTAATTAAAGAAGGTAAATTTTCACAAAATATGGCCTGTTTTTATTAAAAATGCACAAAAATAAATAAAATTAAAAGAAAGTTAAAATGACATAAAAGAAATATAGAAAAATAAAATAAGATTTAATAAAAGTTTAAAGAATTGTTAGGCAGTTTAAACGAAAGTTATTGATTTGTATAGGGTAAGTTTTCCAATATCTACAAAAACTTAAAAGAATTATGGCCTATTTCACCAATTCTGTTTAGATATCAATTTACCATGTCAAATAAAAATTAAATTATGTGAAAAACTTTTTTTATATATGAATTGATATTTAAAAATAGTTGGTGAAATAAGCAATTAAAATGCAAAAATTAAATTTTATGAAATATTCTTTATTATTGAATGAAAATATTGAACACAATTTTTGGCGAAATTTATCCACACATGAATTTTATTCCTATAGAACTATAAGTACAATGGATTTATTCGTAAAGTTTTTAGGCGATGCTTAAGCTTTACCCATATATCGATATCGGCGCTATTTTACTGTCGATACGACGATAGTTTTAAAATATTTATTTTTGAGTTGAAATTAAAATTTTTTACAGTTAAATCTGGCATTAGACATGGCCCAAAAATTCTAAAAATGATTTAAAAAAATTCTTTTTAGATTTTTCTTAAAAATTTCATAATAGTATCAAATTATTTTCGGAACTAAATAAATTTTAGTGACTGATTTTTAGCAAAATTGAAACAAACAATTGGCCAGATTTTGGTAAAACATCAGATATTAATAGAACAGGTAGTTAAGTTTAAGTTGAGGCGACCGGGACGACCCCTGATACAATTAAGATGTAATTAATTTTATTTCTATACTTTGCTTCGATTCAAAAGATTCTTTAAAAATATTCTTTAGACCAGTTTTTATTTCTTTTAATTTAAGAAAAGTTGCAGTTTTAATAGCATTATTTTTTTTAGCAGTTCAAAGCAAAAGTTCTTTTCAGATATTGCGTTGAATTAACAAGAAATATCTAAACATGTATACTTTTTATCTTTGGATGAAAACTAATGTTTTTTAAGGGCAATTTTTTATATAAATTCAATTTTTACATTAAAAAAATCTATATCAGTCTTTTTCTACTCACCTCATAGGTTTTTCTTCCTCCCCCAAACTAAAAAAAACATTTTAGTAGTAAGTATGTATAAGTTAAGTATAAATTCCCTGAAGGAAACCTGGGTACAAGTGTCTCCAAGTCACCAGTTTTGTCGACTATTTTGGCGACATTGTCAACGAAGTGCCTACACTACACAACATTTGCCACTATATTTGGCTTTTATACGAAAAAAAAATTATCAATAACAATTGAGAAGTACAATTCCTCTAAAAGTTGAAGAAATAATAAAAAAAGATTGTTATGATTTCGTATTCGTACCAAAAGTGTGAACTACATTTACTAAATTGTAGTAGTGATTCTCCGGTTCCAATGTCTACATATGTTCCCAAAGGAACTACCTAGTCAGTAGTACCAACGTCAGTAGTAGATATCCAATGACACGCACATCTTAAATGTCTATAGTAAATAACATTGTCTGGGGTATAATAAGTCACTAGTACTGGTGACTGTGTCAATAGTGAATCAGTACAGATTCACTATAGTGACATTTCCTGCAGGGTTAATTTTAAAACATGTCAATGTATGGGAGATTTACAAAGTTGTAAAGCCATTTGTCTTAAAATAATTAATTAATTTAAAACACAACAATATTTTTTTTAAACAATTGTAAAATATTATTATGGACGTTATGACGATATGACTTGATAGCACACCTTGTGAATCCCCCAATTGTATTGCTGAGGGTGTAATAAATATATCTACAAAAGTTAAAGATCTAAAATAAGACACGTGACTCAAATAATATCTTTATTCTTTAATAAAAAAGTACGAAAGTTTTGTGCCACATAAACTGAGAGATATCGCACACATATTTTACTCAGCAGAAATTCTGTTTCAGTGCTTAAAAATGGAAGAAAATGGATCTATTGCCAGACTCCCCAGCCAAAAATACTATATTTATAATGAGTTGCTTACGCGGGACACTTACTGTAAACCAAATAAACGAAAGTAACCACACTAAGAAAAATAAATCCATCCGTACTCAAATCAATCCGAAGCGGTATTAATAGTACGGTGAGCAGCGTTACCGTTGTGATACTTAAGTATCAATTTTACCCTTTTTCGTCGGTCCTAATACCATTTATGGCCCTTTTTTGATATACCCTTTTGTATCATTTTCAACTATTTTGTGCCTCTTTTTGACCCTTTTTTAAAATATGATTCACATTTTGTTTTTCGCAGCACTGCTGAATGGTAGTGCTTCTGCTTAACAAATGTTTTCGAAGTAAGCATTGCTTAAAAATATACTTTGAAACAGACTCAAAGTAGAAACTTACAGTTCCATGCTTCCTTCTCATAATTTGCTTATAACGGAAATGGATGAATGGACTTCAAGTGAAGATTTGATAACAAAGAATAGAACGCACATTCCTAAAAAGGAGTTAGTCATCGTTAAAAGTTTGTGTTAAAACATTTTTTACGACTTCTAAATTAGATTTTTGATAGTAAAACACAAAATAAAGTACAATTTCTCTTAAAGCAAAATAACTCATAAACATACATACTATGTACATTAGAGCGACTCAAAAAAAAAAAAAAAAAAAATTGATTTTTTTTACCCCTCTGAAAATAAAGCTTGATATGTTTTATGATGATTCCCAAAATATTTTGGTTTTAGCGTTGACCATCCGTGAGCTGGACCATTTTTAAAAAAGGTATTTTTTTGTACTTTGCACCAAGAGGACATAAATAAAATTTGGTATCATCGAATAGAGTTTTTGAAGCAGCGTCCAATGGTATATAAAACCTGACCACTTGCGACCAACTAATTGAGATATTTAACTAAATACATACAAATTCTACGAATGTGGAAATAATGTTCTGCTTTTCAAATTGAATCTGTTTTAAAATAATGTTAATTTATTTATTTTTTTTGTAATTATTTACACAAAACGCGAAAATCGCGATATATTTTATCTTTTCTTAAATATAGGCAATATGAGTATCAATTTTATAAAATTTTATAAAGCAACGATTGCTTATGATTCTTATACGCTTAACAGTTTTATTTGGTTTAATATCTTTAGTTTTTCTAAAATCTTTATGGATAAAGTTTCGTGATAATCTGGCCTAAGCAACCAGTGAAATGCGCATAGGAATAGCTTATCCCATCAACAATAAATTTCAAGTGTTTTTATCAAGAATAAAAACTGGGAATTAAGCCCGAATAACAAAATCTTTAAAAAGTTAAATTTTTTATTCCCAAAAATTACTTTTGATAACGATTACGGAGTTGTGTGAGTTATGGAAATTTGTTCAAATTTTGGAAAAATGTTTTCCAGCTATATGGACGAAGGTGGAATACCTCACAAGGAGATATCGGGACGTCAAAAAGAATCCTAGGCATAACGATTTAAACGATTGAAACCTTCTTTTTAACATTTTACTGTGTGAATGTCTCCTCAAAATAAGAGCTCCAGGCAGGTGTACTGGCAAGAGCAGCCTGGAAGTTTTGCGTAGATCAAGCTGGGCCAAGAATTAAAGATATTAAAAAAAAAATAATATAAAAAAACTTAAGTTTAGCTCACAGCATCCAGAGTTTGAAAACGGATCTTTTGCTTATTACAATGTTATTATAATTGAACAATGAAAAAATTTGGTACCCATATTGCTTATATATGAAAAAAGATAAAATATATCGCGATTTTCGCGTTTTATGTAAATAATTACAAAAAAAAAAAAAATTAATTAACATTATTTTAAAACACATTCAATTTGAAAAGCAGAACATTATTTCCACATACGACGAATTTGTATGATAACCCGAAACGAAAATATGTATTTAGTTAAATATCTCAATTAGTTGGTCGCAAGTGGTCAGGTTTTATACACCATTGGATGCTGCTTCAAAAACTCTTTACGATGATACCAAATTTCATTTATGTCGTCTGGAAGCAAATTCGAGAAACTGAAAAAAGATCTTTTTTAAAAATGGTCCAGCTCACGGATGGTCAATGCTAGAGTCAAAATATTTTGGGAATCATCATAAAACATATCAAGCTTTATTTTCAGAGGGGTAACAAAACACTTTTTTCAGCTCCATACAAGGTGAGTCGGTCTAATGTACATACATATTTGTTATATTTTATATATTTTTTATTTATTGAATAACTTATGGGCTTTCTTGTCTACAAAAAATGTGACATTTTATTTAATAAATGCAATTTGGTGTTCGTTTTTTAAAATATTTTGCTCTCCAAAAGGGTAGAACGTTTTATTCAAAAAAAATTCACCTTTACTAATCGCATAAGGCATTGAACATGTTGACCGTATAAGTCGAAAGTGCCCTGTAAAATAGTTGACTTCAGATTACATATGCAGCTATTTTTAAAACAAAGAGCAACAAATCTACTTGAAATTGCTAAATCGGCAAAAAAAGTAGGAATATAACAAAAAAAAAAAGCAATAAGCAATAAATGAGCTATAATAATGAAGAACAAACTTTTTGACAGGTGGTAAAAACAGAAAAGGGTAGTCCTCAAACAAATATTTTTTGTTTGTTTTTAAAAAACATGGTCTTAATATTTTTTTAAAAAATGGAAAATACTGCTTATAAAAACCTTGACGCAATTTTAATTGAAATACCCTCTTTTTGACCCCTCTTTCTTGAAAATCCACTTTTTGTGACCCTTTTCGAAAATTTCCAATGGTAACCCTGACGGTGAGTACGGATTTTCTTGAATCAAGTACAGAAAGATTGATTCAAGTACAGATTTTCAATCGCAAAATAATAAAATTATCCATATTCAATCCCGACTTCGTACTTGAAATAATCCGAAAATGAGATTGATTTAACTAAAACTAAGATTGAATCAATCTCAAAATGCGCTTGATTCAAGTATTATCAAGTTTATTTTATCGATATGGTTTTTACATTAGAAATCTTATGTACATATTTAACCAAAAATATAAACTAAATGAGAAGCAAGAGTTCAAGTTTACTTTTTAAGCCTTCGTGGTACACATGAGTCTGGCCAGACGTTTTTTCAATGTGTATATAAAATCCAAACATGCGTAAGCCGGAGGGTTAAACACAACCAAAAGTGTAACCTTTTTCTACTTGATTTAACAATTTTATACTTATTTCAAGAAAGTCCGGGATTGATTTACGAAAGAAGTCCCATTTAGGAATGTTTTGAGTACGTTTTAGTGTTATTCGCACTTGAATTTTTGAGTACGACTCGTACTTAAAGTAATCATAAAAAACTTGACTTATCCCGAGTGTTTTCCTTTCTGTGCAAGAAGTTATTCAAAAATACCAAATATTAAATTTAGGGTATAAATCTTCAAATCGTCAATGGGCAATTTTTGTCCCAAAATTGTCAAAATGACGAATAGGACCAGAAAATCTTTTAATTTTAAAGAAATTTTGTTACAGAGAATTAATTTTATTTTCACTTCTGCAAAAAAAAAAAAAAAAAAAAAAAAAATCAGGCATTTCTAGTTTGGATTACACTCCCTCGTGCAGCGGGTATCTTTTTACAGGTTTGAAGCGTTTGGCGCTTAGTGATAAATTGCTTGCATTCTGCATTTTAAACATTGCTCTAGCCGACCATAAATGATATGCGATGCAACGTAACGTACCGCAACGTACTGTATTTTCTGTAATTGGGAATAAGTATCTCACAAATTTGAGTCTTTTGAATAAAAAATTATGGTGCACAGATCAATTAAAAAACTTTAAAGGTTTGTGCTCGCATTTCTCGGCCAAGTAGTAATTGAAACATTAGTGGTCTGGGGCATTATTTATTACTGGGCTAGTTCTAAGCCGTTTTTGGGTTTTTATACCTTTTTGAAAACATAATTTTATCTACCTTTTTAATTTATCATCAGTATAAAAACTTTTACTACATTTAAAATATTTGACAAGAACTAAGAAAGTGATTTGTTCGCCTTCTATTAACTATTTAATTTTTCAATAGAATGTTTCCTTACCCAAACTTTTTATAAACAGCCAATTCCACGATGTCACACGTTAACGTTCGCATAGAAAATAACATTTAAAACAAAAACAAATTCTAAAATTTTAATTTTCTATGCGAACGTTAACGTGTGACATCATAAGATTGGCTGTAAATGTTTTTATTTGCAAAGAAACCAAATTATTATATTCATTGACTTCAAAGTTTACTTAATACATGACCTTGTGTAGGAAAATACCAAATTTGGACTTATTATACGTAATCGAATTATTGGCAGATTAGCTTGAATCTTTTTAGATAAAAAATAAACTTTTTTGCCCAGTGCTCATTGATTTTAAGTGATGTAGCAAACATGGCCCCTAATGTTATGTGTGCATAGAGCTTAGTTGTCTTTTATATAAAATATTCAACTCGTATTTTTTATTTCCCCAAAAAGTCCTAATTTTTTCGATATCCCCAATGCAAACCCCAAACCTCAAATAAAATTTTTTGTCTCTTTTGTTAACAAGAAACCCCTAATTTTGGGTCAAACCCTATAAACTGGCAGACCGATCGATCAACCTAAACCAAGGCGAATTCATACAGGTGACATTTTCGAGTCATCTGTTTATTGTTTATTTTTTGTGTGTATGCTAAATGTCAAGCTTTGTTTACATTTTGTGAAAAATAAGTTAAAGTTTAAAATTGAATAAAAATCTAAATACTTAAAAAAAAAATTTATCAACACAAGGAACTAGAAATTCGTAAGGAATAGGTGGAGACACAATAAATTTGCAATAAACGAAAAAGATATACCTTCTAAAGTAATTATGCAACCAAAGCTTAGAAACTTTATTAACCATCCTTCGTTATTGTACTAAAAGTTTTTTTTCTTCATTTGTTAGCACTATCTGTCTCTTTCGCGCTCATACTTAAGTTTAGCCAACAGGTTGATTTTTAAAGTCCTTTCTACTTAATTTTCTTTCCCTCTTCTTTTTAGTTTATAGAAATTTTGAAAGTGCGTGAACGTCTCAAAGAAATCGTTTTTTACACTGATGCCAACTTCGCCCTTTTAAAAGTACCTGAAATACGAAAAAAATGTTAAGCCTAAAACTAACAAACGCGAAAGTTCAGCCCATCTTGTAAATTCAATTCAGCCCGTTTAAACTTTCTAATTCGTATGTTAAATTTTTTGTTTTTCTGACAATATAGAATTGGGAAATCTGTCTTAAGGCCCAAATACACTTGTCAAATGCTTGTCCAGCCGGCGAATTCAACGTGTACGTGTGCTGGACGTAATATTCGCCATCATATCTAAATTTTTTGATTTTTTGATTTTTAATTTGAAATTTAAGTGATAATAACAGCAAATTTCGAACCACCAGTACTACTGGGTAAAGATTGATGTTTGACTGTTGGCTAACGGGCACCGCAGTGGTGCAGTGGGTAGAACACAGAGATCTTCTGACGATAGAAAGTGGTGTTTCTTGAAACATGTAAAGATCAACCCGGGTTCAAATCCCAGCTCAGCCAAGAAAAATTATCAATAAATTTTAATCAAAATTCCAAGTTGTAAAATTCCTTCCCTCAGTGAAAATAATTTAATGAAAATTAAATTTGATGAACTCGAGCCTAATTAAAGAATATCAAAAACAAGAATGAATCGTATGAACATCATGTTTGGCAATCTATATGAACATACACTGAAAAAGTTTCTTCACAATATCAATGAATTTTGACATTAATCCCATGAAAAATTGCATTAAAAAGGAACCTATACAGCGCTTCGTTGGATCAATGAAACCTGTTTCATTAAAATGTATTTAATGAAACATTACATTAGATCTATGAATATTATTCATTGGATGAACACTTTCAAAAAAGTAAAAAAATTTTGTTTTTTTATTTAATTTAATACCGCGGATCTTAACGTTTGTCTGCAGGAACCAGAGTCTTTGGCGGGAATCGATCCCGCAACCTCGGCGCTGATAGACAAGCTCACTACCAGCTAGCCTACAGGGGCAGTGCAGTTTTTGAATAAAAAAACTATGTTTTTTGCCATTACTCAATAAAAGCGTAAATATGAGATTAAATTTTCTATAACAACAATAACAACGTTTTTTTGCTAACGCATAACAAAAAAAGACTACATAAAGAGAGAACAAGCTTTTTCGTATACATCATTTGGTTATGAAGGCATGCTTTTTCGAAATATTTTTATACTTTTAATTATTGAGACTATAGAGTTATTTAAATGTTAAAAATATTTTTTTTTTCAATTATTGAAATATGTTGCTTTTTTAAAAAAATTTTTGATTTCATAAATTTAATGGCATATTACATTAGATGTATGAAATCATTAAATCTTACATTTTTTAATTAACAATTAAACATATTTTTAAGGAAACAATAATTTTGTATTAATTTATGAATATAGTTATGTTTGTATATTGTTTGTTTATGTTCCCAATTAAAGTGTTTTGTTTACCTTGGACAAACTTAAATTTTCATATATCCAATGAAAATTTTTAACGTAATTACAATGAAGCGATTTATACGAAAATACTTCATTATAACTATAAAATTCCATTTAGACAATGAAAATTTTCAGTTAACCTCTAGTTTAGTTGCCAAAAGAACCTTGTTGTCCTAAAGTCGCGATATTTGTTAAACGAGATTAACGTTGTTGTTTTGCAAACTACGAAAGAGAGGCTTGCAATAGGACCACCCACTTACAAATCATTTTAATTTAAGCACACAGAGAAACTATTGAGTTGAAATTTGTGTTTTAACAATTTATTTGTGGAATTTATTTGTGTTTTTTTATTCATTCTATTTGTACAGTCATAGTTGTGTATATTTGCACATAAAAAAGCAAAATAATATTTTTTTTGTTACTGCTTTACATTTTTAATTTATGTAAATTTCTATGTATGAATTAAAAAAAATGTGCGTAGATTAAAATGATTTGTAAGTGGTTTTGTTGCGGTCTCTAACGAAATATCTGATAAGTTATACATAAAAATTAGTTTTGATAAGACATCAAAAAGTCGCAGTATGACAAAGAAAGATGGATTTATGAAGTGAAGACGAGAAAGACCTAAAACTGGATATTTTAATAAGAATGATCATATTTAAAAAAATGTTATTGGTTCTAAAAGCAACAGTTGTATCTTAATTCAATTTAATTTAATTCAATGTGAGACAAGGGAAAGTGTATTTTCGGCTGTGCCGAATCTTTTATACCCTCCACTGAGAGTTTGAATATAATAAAATATCATGATTTGTTTCAGAAATATTAATAGGCGTATTAAATTCGTTTTGAGGAGCGGATTTTATATTGGACGTATTGTAAATTATAGATTACTCATTAAAAATCTGTCATTAATTTATGTAACCTTCTGTAACAATATACACTCGTTAGTGAGGTTAGATTTCTGCTTTAAAAAAATATTTGCTATGTGTTTTGCGCATTTTTACAAAAAAGTCATAATAGTGTATTAAAACGTAATTTTTTCAATTTAGCATATTTTAGCAGGTTTTTTTCAACCAAAATGTCGCAGGAATCTAAAGGTTTTCGTCAACATTTAATTTAATAAAACGAACAAAATTCAATTAAAATTCAATGTTGAATTTTTGTGTAGTTACGTCCGAACAAAATTCAATTAAAATTTAATGTTGAATTTTTGCGTAGTTACGTCCGTTTGCATTTAAGGTGACGAAATATACAAACACATACAAGATTTATCGTTTTAATTTTAAATAAAGAGTTGTGCTTTTTATGAAAAAATTTACTAATCATTTTTGGTTTTTATACCCTTCATTAATATAAACGACAATTTTCGATATGAGTATGTGGCTAAGTTGTCTAAGGCGCTGTAATGTGCGTACTTTTCGTCATTTTAAATCTTATAGAAACTGGATAGATAATTTATAAAACCTAATATGTGGTCTGAAGTTCCTATCAATGACATTTAAAATTTAACCTTTGTAATGTCTTGTTCCTTCTCTGAAATATCTTAACCTTAAGTTTAAAAAATCCAGGCTTTCGCTATACTCATAGTATTTTCGCTATTTTGTTTTTTAATTTTTAATAATTTTAACTTATTTTATATATTTTTTTTTTTTTATAACTTATTCGAAATGTTTAAAGAAACAATTTATGCGTTCGAACAATTTATACGGTGTATAACGATTTTCGTCCCATGAATTTGTTTTGAATGAAAGTAAATTTTTTACACTTTATCGACAACAAAAAGTCCGGATCGAAACAGCAACTCTCTATTACGAATAATAACTTACCAGCTTATTTCCCATTTTTTTATAAATACATGTAATGTAAACAGTACAAGTTGTTGTAACTCGTAAATTATTACTTTTGAATCGAAATACGCGGTAACCCCCAACCCTGTGTTATTAGCATTTTACCATCCCAGCTGTTAATAAAAATAAAAAAGCATTTTACCATCCCAGCTGTTAATAAAAATAAAAAAAATTTAGCTTTTTCCTACTTCCCATCTAATTTTCTAAAACAAAACAAAAAAATTCCCCTAACCATCTTTTTTTTTTGGCATAAAAGAACTTATTCTTCATTTGCACGCACTATCTATCTCTTTTACTCTCACACTCAAGTTTGACCAACAGGTTTTTTAATTCTCATTTTCTTAATTTCCCTTTCCTCATCGTTCTAGTTTCTAAAAATTTACAAAGTGCGTGAACGTCTTAAAAATATGCTCCTTTAAATTAATTAAAAAGAGAGTAAAAAGTGTTGGAAGATTTGTAATTTTTATAAATAAATAAAATTAAAACGCCATTATATAATATTATTAAAAAATCGAAGCAAAAAGTTTAACGCATACTTGTTAAAACAGCGATAGAAAATTTTTTCATAAAAAGCAGAGCTAACGACAGCGCAGTCTCTGTTTATTTTAATTTGTTAAATTCGCCGCGGTCGTGGGCAGCATTGAGTGTGTTGTATCGTGTTTTTCTTGGAATGTGAGTTTGTTTGTGTTGTATTTTAGGATATAAAAGCAAAGTCAATAAAAAGAAGAAAAGAGTCTTAGCTAAAAGCTAAGTAAATGAAAGAATAAAGGGATTGGATTGTTTTGGGTTTTTTGTTGGTAAATTGAAAAAAGTAAATAATTAAAGATGGTTAATTTCCACAAAATATTGGCTGTTTTTATTTAACCTTTAACTGTGGAGGTGAAATTTTTGGTCATACCTTAGGACGTGGTGGTAAATTTTACCCCTCTAAATTTTACTAAAAAAAATTAGTAAAAAATATTTTTTGAAAATTATTTGTTTTTGAAAATTAAACTACTACATTTTTAATTACAAAAAATAAAGAAACCAAAAATTATTTCTATTTGTTTAAACAAAGCAGGTACTTAACTTCTCATACCTTTTTTTTAATATAAAAAAAAACGATACATCAAAAACTTATCAAAAAAATATGAATATAAAAAAAAACAAAAACTTAAAGGGCATTTTTGCACAGCCAAACATATACATTTAAAGTTATAAAAGAGATCATGAAAAAAAATAATTATGTGTAGAAACTTCAGGTCAACAATTTTGGAGGTTTCTTACTCATCAAAACCTGCATCGCATACACATTGGCCTACTACATTGCGGACAAATCGGCAAGAACTAAAGTTTCCAACTTTGGTCGATATATCTTGGTTATCAATACACAACATCTGGGCGGGACTGGAGAATGGGCGTGGCTCCGCCCAAACAGAGACCTTATAGATATTTGTGTATCTGAAGAATGCCAAGAGTCAAAGATTCAAAATAAGCTACAAGCATCTTGGTTAGCAATACACATCCCACCAAATGTGGGTGGGATTTGAGATTTGGGCGTGGCACAAAATACATTTTTAATATCCAATGAACGGTAAGAGATTTGTTCAAATTTGGTACACATAGCTGGGTTATCAATGCGCAACCTCTCTACAAAAATGGCCGGGATTGGAGAAGTGGGCGTGGCACTAAGCACATTAGTTTATATCTAAAAAACGGCAAGAGAAAGTTTTAAAATTCCCCAAGCGGTAACAGCTTAAGTTTTGGAACAAATATCTTTGCTACCAATATGCAACATCAGTCAAAAATTGGGCGGGATTAGATAAGTGGGCATGGCACAAAATACAATTCTTTATATCTAAATAATGATAAGTGTAAAATTTTCCAAATTTGGTACAAATAGAATGGTTAATAATTCCCATCATCTGTCAAAAAGAACAAGAAAACGGACGAGTGGTAAAAATAATTCCATGAAAATATTACTTTTATTTTGATGTGGGGTAAATTTTTTTCTACTAAAAACTTACGCTACCGCTGACGTGGTGGTAAAATATTTTCAAAGAAAAAATTACGTAAATGATGACGAGTGGTAATTTTTACACCAGCATGTGCGTAGCTCCTCTCGTGCTAGGTCGAGTTTAGCCAAAACACAAGTGAATAACAAGGATCACGATATAAGAAGATACTAAGAGAATTAAATTGATTGAGCGCAACGGAATAGAGTATGCTAGAAAAATATAAAGAGAGGGTAAAATTTACCACCACCTCCACAGTTAAAGGTTAAAATGTGCAAAAATCAAATAAAATTAAAAGAAAGTTTAAATTAAATAAAAGAAATATAGAAAAATAAAATAAGATTTAATAAAAGTTTAAAGAATTTTTATAAGGTAAGTTTTCCAATATCTACAAAAATTTAAAAGAATTAGGGCCTATATCACCAATTCTATTTAAATACAAAATATCAATTTAATTGCCTATTTAAAATGCAAAATTAAAATTATGTGAAATATTTTTATACTACTGCAGATATTACACACGAGATAGTTTGTCGAACTAATGTAGTGAAAATAAAAAGAAACAAACTATTTTTGTGTGTACATACTAGGGTGTTTAATTTATCTGTTTTTATTTTTATTCGATTAAACGATTATTCGATATTTGGCATTTTTAACTTATTCGATTAAACGAATAATTCGAAATTCAGATATTTTATAAATTACGAGATTTTTTTTTCTATTATTTTAGAAAAAATTAGTACTTGAGTGAATAAACATTCTTTTTTAAACAAAACTTGTCAATGAAGCTCCAAATTGTTGTTTCACTTTCCGGCACTTAGTTTTAAAAGAGTCAATATAACTTTGGATTTTTTAAAACTTTTCACGGACATTTCATCCTCTGCTATGCTTCTGCAAATAATTTTCTCTAGGTAATCGATCGAAGTATCTTGCTTAAAGTATAAGTTCATTGAACCACTTGTAGCCCCCTTTGATTTTGTTAGGGGAGCATCTTTTTCAAGTACTATCTTATAGTCACTGTGTAAGTGGTAAATTATTGAAGTTCTTGAAGAACATTTACGGTAATACATTTTTGGACACCTTTTTAATTTAACTTTATTAGATTTATCCTTCGTACAATATTTGTAATTCAAGCTCATTCTGAAGAGAGAAACGCATGAATTATTTTGTTAAAAAATACGGGCATGTTCTAGAATTTGAAATGAAGTGGATTTAAAATCGAGCAAAATTTAAAAACGACCCTGTAATGAAAGTTCATAAAAATATTCTATTTTATCTACTTCATTCTTTAACTGCCTGTTTTTAGAAAACGTAAGCAAGTGAGTGAGTGAGAAATTATATTGAAAACAAAAACAAATTTTCGTTTTTTATTGTTGTTTTCAATATAAGTTCTCACTCACTCACTTGCTTACGTTTTCTTAAAACAGGCAGTAAGTATCTATTATATTTGCAAGAACAACACTTAAAACCACGAAAAGCTACTGTCAATTTGTAAATAGTTATTGAATTTAAATTGTCGTTCGAATTTGATTTCACTTCATTTCGATTTCTAAAACATACCCGATAAATTAGTATAAATCTTTGCGTTAAGCATACTTTTGTCGATTTTTCTTTTGTTAAGTGAATTATTAAATTGTGTTAAAATAATGTAACAAAATTATTAGCTAAAATACTCACTAAACATGTCGGTGTTTTTTTATTCCAACTTTTAAAAAATTATACATTTAACTCTTTTAGCCACACTTTTATATATACAACTTAATAACTAAAATAGGCGCATTTTTGCATTATTTTAAGTTAATTTATTAGAAAAATGTTGCTAAATTTGATAGATGCGGTTGACATCAAAATTTATTTTTGATGAAAATCTAAAAACATGTTTTATTTATTCGGATGCATAGAGGGACTCCAAAGTACGCACTGGACATTATTTTTTTTTTAACAAAGCTATGACTATAACAGAGGAAATCCCGGTTTAACATAAAAAGTTTGCACATTTTCCAAAACATATAAACTTATATATTAATATATAAAATGTACTAATGTCAAACCACCGCACCCCAGTGCCAAAATTTCGTATAAATCTATAATCGATGATCTTAAAAAATTGTAATGCTAAGCTCTTGAAAAGGTGGCTAGATAACAAATTTTTTGTATGTGTATACGAAAATATTATTTTTTAAAGGTTTATTTATTGAAAAAAGCTGAAGTATGATTTGTAGTGAGCAGCGTTGTCACGACCAAAAAAATTTTGTAACCAAAATGTAAAAATAAAGTAACCAAAAGCGAAAAAAAGTAACCAAAATTATTTTGTATCAAAAGTACTATTTTATTAGCAAATTAAGTTTAAAAATATGTCTAAAGAAGAAAATGTGTTTGTTTGTATCGGATCGGAAGGACCTTTGACCTTATCGTTTATCTAGAAAAGTGTTTTAGTTAGCCATATGAAGCATGAAGAGTAGCAGATAATGACCACCTTCACTTAATAGTCTGTTAAAGTTTAAGCTTCTAAAACAATAATTTTTAAGTAGATGAAAAAAGTATTGGTTTTAGATGCACAAATACCACAAAAAATTTAATCACAAAAGCGGAGCGGGTAGTTCTTGTTCCAAAACAAGCAATTGGTTATTTTTGTGTTGAAAAAAGTAACCAAAATGGAAAAAAAGTACACAAGTACACATTGAGGAAGAAAGTAACCAATTTTGGTTAAAAGTAACCAAAGCGGCAACGATTATAAAAAAGATGCAAAAGTTTTCTAATGTTTTAAGAAAACAGAAATAGAAAGAGTATTAAACCAAAATAACCTGAATGGGTGTTTAAAAAAGTGGTTTCAAAATAGAGTTAAGAAAAGTGCGTTTGAATTGGCAGAAATGTATTTAAAACTGCCAAAAATATCTAGTTATGCGCGGGTGCGTATGTAGATCATAGTTTTATGACCAGGGAAACCACAAATATGCAATTGCATGTTCTTCCTTGTGCGACCAATGAAGGCAGAAATAATATATCTATCCGGTTTAGAGCTTTTAATGAATTTTGGCATCGATTTGTAAGTAAGAGTTATCTCAAAATGCGATTGATTCAAGTATTAAAAAGTTGATTTTATCAAGAAATTAGAAAGAAAAAGTTATAATGATTTACTTACCCGTCTTACACCTTTCAGAATGATAAAAAACCAATATCATGCCCGATATCGTTTTTATTTTAGAAATCTTATGTACATATTTAACTAAAAATATAAACTTAATGAGAATCAAGAGTTCAAATTTACTTTTTAACCCTTAGTGGTGCACATGAGTCTCGTCAGACCTTTTTCAATGTGTATAGAAAATTAAAAAATGCGTTGGCCGGAGGGTTAAACACAAAAAAAATTTAATCTTTTTTTACTTTATTTAAGAATTTCATACTTATTTCAAGAAATTCCGGGATTGATTTTCGAAGTAATCCCATTTAGGATTGTTTTGAGTACGCTTAAGTGTTATTCGTACTTGAATTTTTGAGTACGACTCGTACTTAAAGTAATCATAAAAAACTTGATTTATTCCGAGTGTTTTTCTTTCTGTGTAGAAATCTGAACCAAAATTTTAGTACACTGATCAACTGAGAATCACTTTTTAAAGTGATTTAACGATGACCATCCGTCCGTCTGGGTGGTTGTCTGTCCATGTTTACCTTGTGCGCAAAGTACAAGTTGCAATTTTGATCAAATTTGGTAAATACATTTTCATTGTACCAAGGACGAAGTCTATCTAAATGGTGAGAATCGGTTTTTAATTTAATAGATTCCCCATAAAAACTTCTTTTCAAATTAGACTCGTTGTGTACGTAAGCCATCTAATCATGTTGCCATTTAGATTGAATTCACCAAAAAAATATGTTACAGCAGATTAAATTCGTTTCGAATTGGTCTGTAAATACTATGGCCTTAAGGCTTTACCGATTATAATTTTAGTATTGTTTTTTTAAATGCAAATGTTAAATATTTTGTTTTTAAATGAGCAATTTTTTATTTTTTTGGGGCATATTTTTAACAATTTTGAGGGCATATTTTCGAATTTTTGCTGCATATTTAATGCGCATAAAACGCATTTTTTAGAGCATATTTCTGGTTTCCCTGTTTATGACGTTTGTATTTTTTTTTTTAGCTTTGAGTTAAATTCAAAATAGAACTACCTACCAATCGCAGTATTGTAATAGAAGTTCAGAAAAAGAGTATGAAGTACAAATGTAGTTACATTTTAAGTAGTGATCAGTTGTAAAGTCTAAAGGTTGGGCATATATAATCCCTAAAACGCAAAAGGCCCTAACTAACAAAAAATTAAAAATGGATTTCAATTAAAAAATTTGTGATATTAATTAAAAAATTAATTAAATTTGCACCAGTTAACAAATTAATGGTATCAATTAAACCAGTTAATAGTATTAATTAAACATTTAATTCACCTGATTAAATGTTTAATTCACTTAATTAAATTTTTAATTAAAACGGATTTTATTTTTGATTATAGCTTTAATTGGTGAAAAATTTTGAAAATTTTTTCTGTGTTGGTTCTGATGTATTGCATAAACACATACCCAGCAAAAACTTTACTTACCTGGTAAGTAAGCAAGTAATGTTGGAGAAAATAAACACTACTTATTTTTCGGCTGAATAACTACTTATTTTTGTTCGAGGTGTCCACAGAACTCAGTACTTACAATACACTTACTAGAAGTCAAATAATATCTAGTTATTCTTTAGCTACGAGTAAGTGGAATTGTTAGTACTTACAAAATATACTTACTAGAAGCCAAAAATCACTAGTTAATACACCTAATAAATAGTTATTGAGTACGTTACCAGAAAGTAAGTATTCAGTACTGAAAACAACACATCTAATAAGTAGTTATTGAGCTGATTTTTAGTAAGCAAATGTTCACTAGTGAAAATAATAGAAGGTATAATGACAATTGTATTGACAAACTCTTACCAGGTAACGTATGAAATAACTACCACCTATTACTAAATTAAAAAAGTTTTTCCTGGGTATGTCCACAAAATCTAAAATCTAAAAGTACAAACAAAAAAGAATTGACTACAACTTTGATTTTGACATCGAATAACTTTTGAACAAATTACTTTAGCAAAAAATCATGAGACCTTTTTTGTAGAGCGTCAAATTTGCTTCAAAAATTATCATGTGTCGATATAATCCGACAAGTTAATTTCAAAATTAAGAGCTGCAATTTGGTACGAATTTTTTTATTGATATGTTTGGAGCCTGTTAAGAACGATCGTGAAGAAAAATTCAAACCTTTCCTTAATAAGGACCACCCTAATGTACATATCGCACTTGATAACACTGTGTAACAAAACTCGGGTCATCGCCGCCAGCCTCAACACTTGCAACGCGAAATCAAAGTAGACTACTAGTAGAGCAAATCTGCCAAAAGGTTTTGAAAAGTTAGATCTGGTTCCCGAAATATGGGCCCCTAAAGTTTTTGAATTTTTTGAAAAGGCGTTTGGTATAAGTCAAAAAAAATATACTTAATGTACTTCTGAGCTAGAAAATAATTTCAGATGTCTTCAGTAGAATCGTATGGCAATTCTTGTTTAAGAATGTATTAACCCTCTAACACTCATTTTAAGGTGTCATTTTTGTCCAAAAGTTTGTGCAATGCATGTAAAACGGTTTTTCGAAAAAATAAAAAATTTCAATGCCCGAAATTTCGAAAATCCGTTTTACACACAGTGCACGTTGTTTTGGTCTAAGAAGTCCCCTATTAAAATTTGATGCAAAAAATATTCGTGGAACATTTTAACCCTCTAAAGTGCCGTTTTAGTATACTTTTGTGAGAAAGTTAAAAAAAGGACAAAAATTACCCCTTAAAATGGGTGTTAGAGGGTTAATATATTCTAAGAAAAGAGTTTCCATACGATTCTACTGAAGACATCTGAAATTAGTTTTTAGCTCAGAAGTACATTTATTATTTTTTTTTTACTTATACCAAACACATTTTCAAAAAATTCAAAAACTTTAGAGGCCCATATTTCGGGAGCCCGAGCTAACTTTTCAAACCCCTTTGGCAGATTTGCTCTACTAGTAGTCTACTTTCATTTTGCTTTGCAAGTGTTGAGCGTAATAAGCACACAGAAATTTGGGTTTAAAAGCGCTTGAAATGTATCATCCCTTTTAAAAACGATTATTTGGAAATCGATCGATTTGAATCACATATCGCTTATTTACTTTAATAGTAACATAACTCAAAAAGTTTAATTTTAGAGTTAATGATCCAACCAACTTCTACTAATATATTTATCAGTAATTTGTACTGTTTATTTAAGTCCGTACTGATTTTCCGCCTGCAAATAAATTGATCATATCAATTAACATATTTGTTAGTTTGAGCTTTTCTTGCTGTTGACTTCTTAAGTCAATAGAAAGATAGAATATTGATTTTCTTAGGATTTTGGTATGAAAAACTTTTTGATTTTCTTAGGATTTTTGTATTAAAAACTTTAAATGCGTTTTTCTTGAAAACTATAAGAGTTAGAGCAAAAATAACAAAAATCTGTGATCACTTCTATTTTAAATAGAAAACTGATTTTCCTAGGATTTTTGTATGAAAAACTTTTTGATTTTCTTAGGATTTTTGTATGAAAAACTTTAAATGCGTTTTTCTTGAAAACTATTTGAAATCGCAAAACGCCAGCTTTATTTCGTGGTGTTCTGAATCTCGTGCGCTTAGCTTGTGATCTGGCATAGTTTCTTACAAATATTATATTTTCCATCTAACTTTTGCAATATAAAGTCGCCAAACTTCTTGCTATTGCGATTTACAGCACCGTTTTATGCGATTTCAAGTCAGAATCGCCAATTTTAAGCGATTTGCAGTTGTCAGAATATGGTCGACTGATTATGATTTGGCTCTCCGATATTTGCTTGTAGTTGCTTTCTCCTTTAAAAATTCAAAAAAATATAATTACACTAGCCAACAACATAAAAAATCACTAGTTTGTTTAATGCATTTTTTAAAACTTTTTTGGTTCGGTTGCACGTATTAGAGACCAGCAATAGTCTACCAGCATGCTTTTGTCTCAAAATGCATAATAAATTCTTTCAATTTTCATTTAATCTTGGTGTGCACGCTCTCTTGTTCGCGTTTTTTTTTTCTTTTTTTGAAAAAAATCTAAAGGCGAATGAAGAATATGCAAAACATTGTCGGTGTCCACGGTTTGTCCAAGTTTCTGACTGCAAACCCAAAATAATGTAAACACGCATATTTCAATGATTCTGATATTGTTTATTATTTTTTTCAACTGAATATTCACCACACTCAAAACAAAAATAACTTGAATCAGTAACACACGATCTCCATGACATGCTTAAACGCTACTATTATGCAGGTTTAGAATGAATGTGGGCTTCTGTCAAATAAATTATTGTGAAATTTTAGTGTCAGTGTTGACAGGTTTATAGTATTGTCAGCATGCGATAAAAAACGTGAAAAAGACGTGTAAGCCCACTTTTTATGCCAGATTCGAATTCAGCGCACCCCGATTAGTTAAAAAAACGTGCTTCGTTTTTGAAGTCAATTTTTTGGGTTTAAATTAAGAATTCTGGATTATTTTTAATTTTTGGTGCCCTAATTGGGGAACCTCTGGTGGCCCTCCTAACATGTCCATTGATCAATAATCCTTTATTTAAACTAAAATATAAGTCCTAAACTAGCATCTGGAATTTTATTTAAATCGGACTAGCCGTTTACAAAGTCCAGAAAAATTCACTTTTTTG
Organism: Pollenia griseotomentosa; assembly: GCA_963931875.1. NCBI lineage: Eukaryota > Metazoa > Arthropoda > Insecta > Diptera > Polleniidae > Pollenia > Pollenia griseotomentosa. Next base: position 122,302,203 of record OZ007562.1, on the reverse strand, counting down.
TTCTCAAATCTTTTACTGTGTATCGCTTATGATTTGCAGAATTTGCGAACTCTTGTTTTAGTTGTAAGCAAAAATATTTGAAAATTTTTCAAATTCTCATCAAAATTGAGTCTTATAAAAATTTCCCAAGAGTATCCTTTTCCTTTCTTGTGAGTATAGATTATTTCAAATACTTAAAGTACTTTCGAAAAAGCCTTGCAAATTGGTATGGAAAATACAAACGAAATCCATTTATGTATATAGATTTCGAACGTTACTTTAGTCGCATTGTTGGATATAAATTGGAATATCTTTGGGCAAGATATAAATTGCTCCTTTATATTAAATATGTAATTAATAAAAAAATTATTTTTTAATATTAATAAATAATTCTACATATTTTAACTGGGAAAATTGTTTTTGAGCTGGTAAATGGACAAGACTCAAAACAACTGGAAAATCCTTTGTATTTTTGTATTATATTTAAATAAGCTGATTAAGCAATATTACATTTTTTTGTAAGAATACATTTCTGAAAAGTTACCTCCCTCCTACCCTAAGTGTAAGGCTGAATCCGCGGCTGTGGATTCAAGCCAGAACTTATTAACAATTGAACAATTTTTAAATGGCTGGAGAAATAAATTTAGTCTTATTCGAGTACTCACTATGCCAATAAAGAGCCTTTTGGGTGCCCCGGTAGGCTAGTTGGTAGTGAGCTAGTCTATCAGTGTGTGAGTTGCGGGTTCGGTTCCCGCTAGAGACTCTGGTCTTTTTCACCACAACGGTTAATTAAGCTAGAGTGCAATTTGTAATTATATTTGTAACTCTTATTAAAATCAAAAAATAGTGAGCCTTTTAAGATTTTCCATTATTTGGATGGGGCAAAATAATCGCAATTTCGGATTAATGCCAAATTATTCCTATTTTTTTTACGAAAACTGTTCTTTATTTCAATATTGTTTTTAAGTTTAAAATTTTTTTTTTTTTGTTTAAAGATTGAATTTTATGTTTTTATTAAAATTCAACTTCAAGTTTATTTATAAAATAAATTTACAATAAATGTTAATCTTATTGAATTAAAAACTTTTAATAATTAAATAAAAGAAAAAAATAATATTTTTAGGCAAGTTAAAAATTAATATTAAAAAAATTAAAGCAACTCAAAACTTATACAAACTATTTTCAGAGAAATTTTCATTATAAATATACAATTAATTAATATAAAAACATTAATTATTTTGGTCTTTTATTTTTATAATACACATTTTTGTTAAAACAAAATTTAGTTTGAAATTTTAAAGCTTGTTTGGTAATTTTATAAATTATTTTTTTTTTTAAGGTATACTTTTAGGTTTTGCTGTTTAATGATTTTTAACGCATGCTTTTACATGTTGATTTATTTTTTTAAGTTTTAATTTTATGTTTAAAATCCTTTAATACATCATTGTCTGTCTTATAATTAACAATTATTAAATATAATTGTAAAATATAGGAACAATTTTTTTTTCATAATCATTTATTGAACTAACAGATTTTTTTATTAATAAAGGAAAGGATATTTTCCAATAACTTATTTTTTTAAAAATAATATTACAAAAAAAATTACAAATAATTTTATAAAAATTACAGCCACTAGGTACTTTTATTTATTGTTTTTTTTTTTTTGTTAATTCTTTTGTAAGGGATTTAATACAAACATGCTAAAAGGGTTTTAATTAAAAAGAGCAAGAAAGCGTCTATTCAAGTTTGAACTCGTCCCTAAACTGACTACAAAATATGCAACATTGTAACTTATTTTAACTTAAATTTTATAATTTATTAAACTATATGAAACTTAAATTAATGATAAATAATTGTTTTGAAGTAAAACTTAATTTCCTGAAAAAATATTAACTATCAGGCCTGTTCTGAAAATCACTTTAATTCAAATCACGTGCTTTTAAAATCACACGTGTGATATTGTGATGTTCCGCTTTTGTGTTTTTTTCGGTAATATTTTCAATTGCGGAAATCAGACTGAAACACACAAAAACTGTGCGATTTTCAGAACACCACACGTGTTTTTTTAAAAGCACGTAATTTTCAAAACAGGCCTGTCTGTTTAAAATGTTTATTGATGATTGTCTAAATTCTTAATTTTTCGATCTACTGTTAGTATAAAAAATGGGATTTCAGCCAAAAAAATTATTCGAAATTCTTTTTAACTGAAGATTTAAGAATCTTTGTAAAATATTGTTTATTTTATTTAAATGAATCATTTTAATTAAGGTTTATTATAAAATAGATTTCATGCATTTTTTTCTTATCTATCGTAAAGGGTTTGTTGCAAATTTAATCCATTTTTTATATTAACAACTTATATTGAGAGCTTTCTAAGGGCTAGCGCATAATGAATGTTAGTGTTCAAACAAAATTGAGTCTTCATCATCAGGCAAAAGTCCTAAAGCACATAATTAAAACTTAGGCAGTAACTGTAAATTCACTCTTATTTAATTAGCGGAGTTTAGTATTATTCTTGCAAAAGTGCAAATGCAAAATATAGCATCTTTTTAATATTGAATACCGCTATTGTTTTAGCTTTTTTTTATTTTATTTTTCATTTTATGTTTATAAAGCGTATGAAATTTAATGAAGGTATGGTAGCATTGTTAAGAGAATAATTGTCTATATATGAGAGCATTAGAAAAAACGTTCTCAAAATAATAACGATTTTATTTCACGACGGCTTTCGACGAAAAAATTTTTATGTTGAATTGGAAAAATGTAGTCTCGACGCAAATCTATTTTAATACTTACGGTCTAATTTATAAAAAATAAAAAAAGGTTAATAAAGCGTTAATAAAACCGATTTTCATACAAAATCTGTTTCATAAACCCTTTATTAAGCTGTTTTATTTTTTTATAAATAAGGCAGTTATGATTTAATAAGTTAACAATGTTTCTTTAAAGTTTTGTTTGTGGTTTTTTTTCAGATTGACTTTAAATAACTTGGGAAATGAATGGTCAGTACGGAGCAAAGAACCAAAATTGCTCAATTTAAATTACGCCGCGTTTTAAAGCGTTTTCCAAAGGCATTCCACTAATAGAGATAAAATAGAGAGAGAAAATTCAATTTTAAATTTTGAATTCAAAATTTTTGGTAAGTCTGGGTTCACACTATGACAGTTTTCTTTTAGGAAGTCTGAGTTTATTGGTGAGATGGGAAGAGAACGTGTTATTATTCTCTCCCATCTCATCAATAAGCTCAGAACTTTTGAGAGAAAACTTTTTCAGTGTGAACCCGGACTAATGCACTTAGCTTTTCTTAATAAGCTTCAAAAAAAATATAAACCCTGTGTGTTTTTATTACGCTGATCTATATATGATTTAAATTTCATCAAAATCGGTTAAATATTTTCAGAGAGGCAGTAATTTTCCATATGTCCCTCTTTAAATACAATACAAAACCTATATTTCCAATTTCATCAAAATCGGTTCAGTTATCCGATAAAGCGTAGCAAATGCAAAAGTCGCTTTCACATTCGATGAGGGGACGGTCGAGTGGACATATAGACTGAAGGCATAATGAAGGGTGAAAAGAGTACTCACGTTAAATGGCTTTTTTTCTTTTGAGTACGGAAACTATTTCTTCTAAAACGATAATAATTTTTGCTGAGTATAGGAGGTTTAGCGCCCCTGGACCCTATTCTAAGCACTTAAGTAGAACATTATATAGCCAACGAGCGTTAGGAGGTTTCATTCGTTTTCTCCGTTCCGGAGATTACCTCCTAAAAACAACCATTACCTCTTTAAATATAGATATTTTTGCTTTGCAGCCAACCTAATGCACATAAATGTAAACTGCAGCTAACTTCACTTCAGTGATTGTTGCCTGGAGATTGTTGTAATGTTTTGACATTTTAATAAAGTTTAAAAAATTCAATGCAAAACTAAAAAAATTGGTTAAAATTCTAATGAAGGTAATATTTGTGTTCAAATCAGCGTTTAATAAACTGCAGTCATATAAGAAAAACTGCGAATTATTCCACTTCTTCACTTGTCATTGGACAAAAAAAAAAAACTGTTGCTTTTGCTTCTGATTCAACTCAAAAAGCGAAATGTTGTACACACATTTTTATTTTTTGTTCGACAGCTTTTGGTTTAGACTGCAGTTTTTTAAACCCTGGCTTAAATAGTTTCAACTGCCTCAGAACTTTGAAAACACTGCGCTCAAGTTACTGTTAAGTTTATGTCACTGTATAAAATGGATTAAATCAAAACTGTGTTAATTAGAATTAGTCTTAAAGTATTTGTTGTTAGTAGGAATTACTTAAAAGCTGCCTAGTTTTTGTTAACTACATTTAACTTTTGACTTAAATTAAAAAATAAAGAACATATTTAAACTTAATTAAAGCCATTCACAGTTATACACATAATTAAGATCTACTGTTTAACGTCAAAATAATTTTGATAGATTAAGATATTTGTTTTGACCAAATTCTAAAAATGTTTGATTAACTTGTTGTTAATTAAAAGAAATGAGAGTCTTTAACAGGCTCACCAATTTTTATTAGACTCTTTTCGCACATACAACTGTGAATTTTCGGTTTAAATTACTATAAAAGATCTTGGTGGCTGTTCTATTTTAATTAAATTTAATAAAATTTTTCGATTAAATAAATATTTTATACAAATTTGAGTTACTTTGTTTTATTAAAATCCCTGTCTGTATTTGCTACAGTTTCTTTGTGTGTCTATGATTAATTTGTTGTTATGTTTATGTTACTTACAACCAATCTCACCAAGTTCAGTTATATTTAACTATCAGTTATAACTGTGAAAAACATATTATTAACTGGAAGTTAAAGTAATACTTAGCTTTAACTGAACTTGCTGAAATCGGCCGTTAATAATTTATGTATAGATTTATTATCGTTTTTTTTTTTTTTTGTTTATAAATCGTCACAAACAATTGAATAAATTATATTAAATTTTTATGTTTATAATTGTTAAAATAAAAAAATAATTAAACACTGTATACTTAAAACTTATTTATGATCACCACTGAATTCAGCACGGAACTCTAATATACTGACATATGTACCCGTTACAAAGCCCAAAATGCCAAAGCAGATGAGCACTATATTCTTCCATAAACGCCACTTAAAACGTCCAAATCCTGGATCCTCATTATACACAGCCAATTCAATAATGGAGGGTACAATCATGCCCAAAGTACTTAAGCAGACGGCACCGATGAGGGAAATGAATGGACCTAGGTTGGGTAAAGCAACAGCAATGGCACCACAGATTATCTAAAAAGAAGAAAAAAAAAAATAAAGGCGAAGGGTTTTAGAATCAACATGTTTGTTTGTTTGAATTGTTTACTACAGTGTTGTATTATTTTGACACAACGTTAAAGTATTTTACAGTGTTGTATCCGTTTTCAAAAAAAGACCACCTTGTATGAATTCGCCTTAATATTCACCGTAATTCAAAATTTTTACGATTTTTTTTTATAAAATTTTTTTCTTTTCGATAAAAATAACAACTTACCACTAGTATAATTCTTAGACCGTATTCGGACAAATTTTGTTTTTCTGGAGCGATTTTATGTTGAATACCCTTCCAGATAATACTCATGGGTACATAGAATTGTAGAGTAAAGGTAAAGAATATGGCAATAGCAATCATTAATTTAACCGACTGTGCCAATCTAAAAGAAAAGAAGCAAAACATTGAAAATCTTCTATTAAAAAACAATTTATCCAAAAACTCACTTATCTGCTACTGGTAAGTTCAAGGTTATACTGCCCTCAGTTTCAGAGCCATACTTCAAATAGCCAAAGAAACCAACCAGAGTATACAACGAAATTACAACACCCATACCAATATTTAACACTGAGGGACAACCGATAAAGTGGTTGGGGTTCTTCATGTCATTTTCCAAAGACATAACTACACCAATACCTTCCAAGGCAAAAATCACAGTACCGAAGAACAAAGGCCATTGCGTGAAGTCAGCAACACCAACCCGTTCGGCAGGAGCTGGCATATCTTCAAATATATAGGTGAAGGTTATAATAATGCCCACAAACATCAGTACATTGGCCACCATCGAGAAGGGAGTCAGATACTTCAAATTTCTCACCAAACACATAAACAACAAAGGGCAGGTCACAATAATAATCCATATCCGTATACCCATTTCATTGCCTTCTCCCATATAGAAGTCTACCACTTGTTTGACATTCGTTCCCACGAATACCAGATAAATACAACAGCAACCGATCAAATCAATTACCAAGAAGGTATTTACCATGAAACGTATAAAACGCGACCAGCGCTGCAAATTGGGTGGACCATCTAAGAAGGCCTGTTCAGCAACATCGGCAAAACCCATCATGGGTATTTTACGTCTTCTACACAAAATGTGGGCACATTTAACCAGAATGTGGACACAGTAAGTGCAAACGGCACCGACAACAAAGGTGGCGACTAAACCAAACCATAAACCGGAATTTAGGAAAGCCATAGGCATGGCCAAAATACCGGAACCCAAAGAACCCTTGAGAAGATGAATAAGGGTTTCCGTATCGCTGGAAAGAGAAATAAAAATAACGGCGTGTTAGTGAAGTTTTTATAAGAAACGAATAAAAGAAATTAGAAAAGTAGGGAGAGGCTTAAAAATTACATATGAAATTCTTATTTTTTAGTATTGTTAAGTAAAATCTTCAAATAAACTTTCACTTTGATATAAAATTTGGTCCTTCAAAATTTGTGAAAAAATCGGTCTGGCTCGACTTAATATTTCTTTACAAATTGGATTCTAGCTTGATTAAGGGAACAATACTAATATTCTTAGATAGACTGTTAGCCCGTTGTAGCGAAACAGACCAGGCAGAGTCTCTGGCGGGAATCGAACCTGCATATTTTACACTGATAGACTAATGACAATAAAGCAAAATTGTAAACCATAATACGAAAATTACAACTCAACTGAGTTTAAACTGAAGCAAATTTAAGGTTTTTATAAAAGAAAAAAACCCGAAATGATCACCCTGTTTGGTATTGTTAAGGCGAAGGCTGAAGGCTTAAAAAGCCATTTGAACCGATCAAATACTTTTAACTTCTTAACAGAGAAAATTTTCTTCCTAAATGGGTTAATCTCCCATTGTTAACAAGACCTTAGAGACATTGTCATACAGATAACATCTCAATCATCAGCAAGCCTCATTATAATTATTTATATTTTCCTGTTCGCCAAGTCTACAACTTACGTCAAAGATCAAGCGAAATACAAAAATTTTTCTTAAAAAAAAAAGAAATTGTTTTAAGAAATAGCCACTGACTGCATATTCCAACTATCACAAAATAAATACAGTAGTATGTACTACTGTATTTATTTGCATTGAAACAATTACTTAAGAAAACTAATTGTATAACAGATGTTTTGACGTTTTTCACTTTAAAAAATAAGATAAATAAAAAATTAAAATATATTCACAAAGTATATAATATAAACATATGTATATAAAAGAAAAAAAAAAAAAAAACAAAGCGCCACCGTAAAATGTTTTTTTTTCAATTAAATAAATTTAATAAAGAAAATATTAAATTTTTTTTGCAAAAAAAAATCCATTTAAGTAGATTTCTTTTACATTAAAGAAACATCCATTCATTTCCTGGCTTTTAAATTTTCTATTCATATTTATTCAAATTTATTTTAAAAACATAAATTATATTATTTTTGTCACATTGACCGAAACTGTCTATTTGTTCAATAATGTGTATGATTTGTTTTCATTTAAACAAATTATTATTTTAACACAAATTTGATTTAAGTCAATTTAAATTTAATAAAATAGAAAAAATACAATAAAAACATTTTAATAGAAATATACTGTATGTCAAGAAGATCAGGGGTTGCCATTATGTTTTTTTTTTCGACCTCCCAGCGGTTATAAGGTGACTTATCGGGCTTGTTCTGACAATTGCAAAACGCGTAACATTTGCGATTCTGACTAAAAATCATATAATAGGTGTTCTGCACCCATGTTCTGTAACTTTAGTGAGAACTTCTCGCATCGAAAAGATGTGAAACAAAATATTCGATCGATTCTCGAAATGACAGAAAAAAGTCGAAAACTATCAAAAGAGATTTTGTCGTTACGTTATAAATGTCATAACATTATACTCGAAGCCGATGTGAAACTGCAGACGTTGAGAGCGCCAGTCACACATATCGTTGACGGCGATCAAAATTTACCAAAATTGAAACATTTTCAACGACGGCGGCGAAAATTCAACCGTTGGCAACACCAAATAATGTAAAGTGCGATGAAAACGAGCTTTGAAAACATTCGTATATTTTATAAAAATGTTAAAAGCAAAATAATTAAACAATGAAAAATGTACCAAGAACAAAATATTATTATTATTATTATTATTCCATGAGAGAAGCGAACTGACACCAAAGTAGTCCCGTGATAGGTCTTTGGTGGTAGAGACCGGTTCTAGTTCTAACACTTTATATGAATAAGACCTATCACTTTTACAAGGGGTTGTCATTGGAGGGGTTCAATTGACACCATTTGACCAGTCACAGATCTAGTCTCAATGAACGTGCTTAGTGTCAATTACTAAAAAGTAGTATTATTTCAATACAATGAAGTATTCACCCCTATCGTGAATAACAAGTGGAATTTTTGTTCCCATGAAATTTTCATTCCCCTCGAAGGGAAAAAAGCAATCGTGAATCTCATGTGAAAAATTTTTCATGCTATCAGTTCCAGTGAATGTAAAAAAGAAGAAAATAAGAAAAAATTAAAAATCATTGAAATTTTTGTTTAAAAATATACACGTATATATTTTAAAGGAAAGTTAAAATAATAAATCTAAATAATTAGTATTGGAGGGATAGGTTGATAACAACGTTAGTTTTTTGCACTTTTTAAATTTTATGTAGTAAAATATTTTCCAAAATTCTGCCACCACGTCTTTCACAAATCCGGCGGCAATTAACCTGTTGTTTTGCATTTTGTTGACCAATATATCGGTTTGTGCCTTATTAACGGATCTAGCCCTTAATATTCGATTAATAAGAGGAACAACTAACATACACGTTCTATTCCCTAGCAAAAATCTAAGGGAAATGTGAACAAATTACGAGGGAAAAAACTTTTCACGATAAGGGGAATTTATTCCCGTGAACATTTTTTCACGTTATTATTCTTCTTTGAATTACATTTTTTTCATGGGAGCTGTTCATGATCGCAAATATGTGAAAAGGGGAAAAATTACGAGGGAAAAATTATTCACGATAGGGGTGATTATTTCAATAAAATAAGTCCTAGAATTAAATTCAAGAACCAAATTTAAGAAAGTACCAAAAAATATGTCACAGCACCGGTGAAGACTGTACCGTAATTCATTAGTTTTGCTACCTTTTTGTTCTTCATAAACCAGTTACGGGATTGTATCTTCTTTCACTGGTCATGAGTCCTTTCTTTTTGTACTTGTTCTATTTTCACAAATCCCAGGACCAGTCTGTTCGACCAATTGACACAAATTTCCCGCAGGGTTGTTTCTCGACCGATTTTTTTTCGTGACTTTAATTGAAAATAGCGGTTTGCTTCAATATACGGCATTTTTGTTTCATTTCACACATTTCAATCGAAAAGTTTCTCGACGCGAGAGTTACAGAACATGGGCACTGTTCTGTAAATCGCAAGAAGTTTGGCGACTTCAAACTGCAAAAGTATGCTCAAGGGAACTAGTATATTTTGAGGAAACAATGGCAGATCGCAAGCAAAACGTACGCTTTTCAAAACACCATTAAATAATTCTGCAGTTTTGCGATTTCAAATCGTGTTCCGTTTTTATAAAATTAAATTTAGAACTTTTAACAAAAAAAATTTTGTTTTCTATTTTAAGGTATCCCAGAAATGCATTTATTTTTACCCTAAGGGGCCATTAGACCACAAGTGGAAACATCTTAAGCATATAAAGTTTGTTAGAAGTTTTCTTTTCGGTAAGTGTACTTTGCAAATGGAAAAAATAACACATTTTAGGGTTGGTAGATGCCATTAATATTACAAGCTATAATCCAATAAAAAAATTTATCATTTTGCGAAGCACTTAAAGGTACATTTATCAAAATAAGCGCACAATTATGCGCTACGCAATAAGACATACAGAGATGCAGTAAAGTAAATGAAGGAACTCTCAACAACTTTTATAAAAAAAAAAATAACATTTCAAGTGCCACGGCATTCCCTTACTACGAAGCAGGTTTGTAAGGGAGAATACTAAAAAATAACTGTATCAAAACATTCAGTGTATAAAGCTGATCGTTACATCCAAAAATTTTTATATGCGCTGAATAATGCGCTTTATGTGTCAAAAATGTATTGCTTCAAAGTGGGAACTCGCCATATAAAATTCATGTCTTCAGTAAGCGCAATGGTATGCGAAACTTTTATGTCTCTCCCTTACAAACCTGCTTCGTTGGAAGCTCAATTTTTTATTGGGAAGGCTTCATTGGCAGCCAAAGAAGCGAAATATTTACGTTAGTACCTACCAAAGTGGTCAATCTCACAATGCTCTCAGCATCGGCTGACAAACAATGCGCTTACCAACCGCCTTAACCGCAAGTTTATAATTAGGAACAATTATATACTCGCCTCTTGTTTAGCAGCTGGAGCTTTATAACCTTCGCTAAGGTTGTGAAGCAGACAGCATCTGTTGAAATAGCAACAGCATTCAAGGGGATTCGCCAGGAGCCTAACTTTCTCTCAAGAGAGAAAATTAGCCTGTGAGGCTGACTTTTAAAGATCTCCCTTTGCGTTTAAAACACAACGACCGCTTGAAACATGAAGAAGCCACAGCAATAGTCAGGCTAATACCGAAGTTTCAGGGGCTCCTAACTACCATGGTAGCAGATGGGATCTGTGGTCAGTCACGACCTCAAGAAATCTGTCAATTGCCAAATTGCAGCTATTCACTGTACTTGATTTCTCAAAGCGGATGTAACACCAAAAAGGTAAAATATTCTGTGGATGTCTTCCTACATACCCCCGGGTGGTAATATTGTATCTATATATAACAAAATAGTGTAAAAAATGTATAGTAATTCATAAAATGAGAACGGATGGACCGATTTCTGTAAAATTTTTTGTCATTTGTTCGTATTTTCGAGGAGAAGGTTTTTGCGGAAGAAAAATTTGGAAAATCCCTCCGGAAAAGTCGAAAAATTGGAAAAATCGAGTTTTTGTATGAAATTTTGTGTAAAATTATTCCTTAATGGCTTTCCAAATGAAAAAATTAAAATTTGGGCGAGGCGAAGTTCGCCGGGTCCACTAGTAAATATATTTATTCGCAAACATTTGGCTCGAAAAATGTTTAGGTGACGTAAGCTGTTGTAATTATTGTATTATTGCAGAGCTTTTCGTCCGTCGTACAAGAGAATTTAACGAACTACGACAGCAAGGCTTATTTCCAGTTGTTCATTACATTTTGTCTAATTGTTTTTAATTAGTCGCAATTCTTCTAAATTAGTCATTGGCTTACCCTTGTACATTTAAAGCCGTGTTCTAAAATAAACAGAACATTATTAAGCGTTCGGCTCACACATCCAGTAACGATATCGATTTGTTTAGTGTTTGTGCATACGAACACAACTTAATACCGTTCGTAACTATTTTCAAGATAGTAACGAGCTTTATAAAGTGTTTTGTTATTCGTTTTAAAACCGAACAATTGTAGTGGTTCTGTAGACAGGCATTTTATTTTAATGCTCTATAGTGTTTCTTTTTTTACATCGATAAAGATAAAGAAAGTTCACAGCACAAATAGCTTGTGTATGCGTATTTTGAACAGGTTTTTTTATGTAACGTTTTTTCGCTGGTTTTTTTAGAATATGTATTTTGTTTTTGTTAAAAAAGTTTGGTTTTTTTACCAGCCAAAATTGTGCTAAATACATCTGAAACGAGCGAACACTAATGTGCTGAACCGGACCCAACGAAGTTTCTGGTAAAAAAAAACCAACACGCAATTAAATGTTCTCATCTTTTTGTTGAGTTGAATAAGTACAGTATTATTTTTGTGTTCAAAGATCACAAACAAAGAAACGTTATTTTTTATTTACTATACAAACACTATTAGCGTTTGTGTTTTCCACATATCTAACGAACCGAACACTAAGGAACGATATTAAAAATTTATTTCCAAACACTGGCTTAAACATCAAAGAATTTAAAAAAAATTTATTGTACCAACTTTAGCATCTCTAATATAAACAACTAGCGCCCGTTACAATGAAATAGGCCAGAATTTTTGGCTGAAATCGAACTTATAACACTCACAATGTAGAAAAGCCAATAAGGTATAAAACCATGAAGTGCTTTGACGTGAAAACGCGTTATGTGGACCTTTAGCTTTAGGGTTGTTAGATTTAATTCTTTTTAGTTTCGAGTTGAAAATGGTTTTTACAACTTTCTCGTAAACCTTGAATTATCTAATTTCATGCAAATAATAAAATTTTGTGCAAAAAATTGACTGAAACCTCAATGTCTGCAATATTGCAACTCATTAACTACTAAAATTGAGTAACAAGAGAAACCAGCCAGGAAATTGAAAAGAAAAACTCAAAGGAATATGCAACGATGGGTGTGGCGAAGCATCAAGAAGATATGAGAGTTTTTCATTTACAAGCCAGTTTGTTGCACTTTTAGGCGAAACTAAATAAAAATCATTAAAAATCAATACCTTGAATGCCAGTTAAGTTAAGAAAACATGAAAGTCTATGTAACTGAATTTCTGTGGTTTTCACGAATAATCGCGTAAGTTATAAAAACAAACTTTTCAGGAGAGCAAAAACAATTATTTTTTTCAATTGCGGCTTCTGTAGATGCTTTTTTAACTTTTTTCTATACTATCCTCTTAACAGTGACTTTCTACGTATTATACATAGTTTTCATGAAAAAATCCTCACAGGATCACAATCTGTAAAAGGATTAAAAATGCATATGTTTGATTGACTCATTAAGTGTGTGCAATATAACATCATATCTCCACAAAAGTTCTTTTTTGTGAAAATAAATGTTATCATTTTAATCACACATGACGACTTACGTTGTTATTTTTAGCACACAAGTTGGCGACATATTCAGAGTTTTTGATACTTATAGCACAACGTATGGACTTAAAATTACAAACAATCGCTCATCTGCTGTTGTTGCAACTAAAGAAGTCAACAATAAACGCACATGTACATATAAGTTGTTATTAATAGAAAAATTTTCAAAAAGTACTTTCATATTTTTTGCACGAATAACAACATAACATCACATGTGCCTTTTATTTGGAAAAATATTCAGCAATTTTAAAATTTTTGGCGATGTATGTCGACATAAATCGTTATAATAGCAAAATATTTTATAAAACAGTTAACTTAAGTTGTTTTTAGCAGAAAAAAATTAATAATACTACATTATATTCTAAAAAGCTTAATACTTATAAAAACCTAATGCAAAATGTTGCACGTTGACATCATTATCTCAATTTCGGTAAAAACCGACTTACGCGATTATTCGTGAAAACCACAGATTTCTTCGACCATCTTTTTTAATTATCAAAGTAATTTTTTGGGAATACAAAATTTTAATTTAAATGATTTAGTTTGTCGCGCTTAATTCCTAATTTTTATTCTTGATAAAAACATTGAAATTTATTGTTGAATTTCACTATGCGAATACCACTTTTTGCTTAGGCCAGATCGTCAGGAAACTTCAATCAACAATAAATTTCAGTGTTTTTATCGAGAATAAAAATTGAGAATAACTAAATAACTAAATCTTTCATCTTTTTTAATTTTAACATGTATTGAAGGGAACCAGCAATCACAGTGATTCCTTGATAAGTAAAACTTTTTAGGGAGAGGGATAAGCATTGATTATGTCTCCAAGAGAATTTAAGGCAAAGAATTTGAGGTCAAAAACAGTTTGATCAAAGATAAAAATTAAACCAAAGCGAAGCGGAAAGAATTTACATTTGAATGTCAGATTATTACTGCTACTGCTGCTACTTGGCATGCCTTTAAATATCCCACAAAAAGGCATCTTCACTAACAATCAACCCTTGGAGTAATAGGTTTCTACTTTAATAAAAAACTTTTTGCTTTCAAAACCCAACCCGGCAGTAGAGTATCCCTAAAAAATATTACTTAAGAAACAAATAAAAATTTGAATTTTATATTTGCAATTTTTCTCATAGAAGTTCTTTTCTGGTAGAGATTCAAATAATGTTGTGGTTTGGGTGGCGGCATCGTCTAAAACGTTTAAAATATTTTGTCAAAACTGAAGGCAATCAGTAGTAAAACATTTTTTTAAAATGCACTTTTTTTCTTATGTGCATTTGTATGTGTGCGACAGTGTAATCAATTTTAAGCTTTTTGGCAACTAAATTCAAGACCAATTTCTTTTCTTTTATTTAATTTTATTTCTTCTGACGACAAATTTTCTTTTAATTTTCATTTATATACATTTTCAGATTTAAAATTACATTCGGTTGTGCCAAGTGGAAAATTTCCGCTTTGAAAAATTTATATATATAAAAAAAAAAACCATAAATACATGCAGCGTTGCACATTCGTGGGGGATGATCAGTTTCGTTACATTTGAATAAATTTTTTTCGCAAATTAAACTTTTTGCATAGAGAAAATGTTAATTTTTTAATTACATACTTAACTAGAGTTTTAAAGAAATTTTATTATTTGAATAAGAAAATCACAGAAAACGAAAGAAAAAAAATTTGTTATTGAATAAAATTTGAAAGTGTTGATTGAAGTTTTCTGTAAGAAAGGGACGTTTGGCTAAAAAGGAAAACGTTTTTAGTACAAAAAATTAATTAAATTAAATAAAATGTATAATTTTGAACATAATGTCCAACTATTTATAAACAAATAAAAGATAAAGATCTAATTCAAAATAAAGTATATTTCAATATCATTTTAGAATTTTTGGACGCTGAAAAAATTTAAATTCTGGTTAAAAAATAGCTCTTAAGCATTTCAAGCTATCACAACTTAAAAATACATTTTGAAGAAAGCTAACAAGACTAGACTTTAAGCGGTCGGATACTTTAAGTAAGCTTTAAGTTTATTTAACTAATGGCCAATTTTCAGGATTGATATTAAAACACATTTATGTTTAAAATCGGTTTGAATACAAAATTCTCTTCTTCACTAAATACTTAAATCAAACTTAATTCACCGATGTGGTACACTTAATTTCAACTTAAGTTTCTTTTGTAATATTTTAGCAAGGTGGCCTCAATATTACAACAATACAACAACAAGAGGCAAAGCAATAACAATCAGCTGTTTTTGGAGACCACCTTTTAAATAATTATACTTTTTTATGATATTTTTTTGTATTTAGTAGTGCTACCATACTTTTATCTTATTTAAATAAGACTTTTAAAATAAAACTCAAAAAATCAATCTGTATTTAAATACGATTTAAGTTTTTATGAAAATTAACTTAATTCAGATTTAATTACCATCCTGAAAATTGGGCATAAGTACTGGTTCACACACTTCAAGTTTTAGCCGTCAAGTCTTGAGCTTTTAGGAAAGAAGGGAAAAGAGAATGCCATTTATTTTCCTCTATCTCCTAAAAAATCACGACTAGGTGGCTAAGACTAAGACTGTGAACCAGCACAAAGTTTGGTGCGCAATTAGTCCTAGTCAGGGCTACCGTTGGAAATTTTTGAAAAGGTTCACAAAAAAGAGATTTTCCAAAAAAGGGTATTACACTTAAAAAAGGGTCAAGTGTTTTATAAGCAGTATTACCCATTTTAAAGAAAATAAAAAGACCAAGTTTTTTTTATAAACAAATAAAAATATTAATTTCAGGTAGGAAGTGCTCAAAAAACTTTACTTTTTATGAAATGCTTTAAAACCCTGACAAAAAGTTCGTTCTTCATCATTTAGGCTAATTTTTTAATGCTTTTTATGTTATTTTCCGAAATTTTTTTATTTTTTTTTACCGATTTCAAATTAATTTAAGCCATGTTAGCGATAGAAGCGATTTTTTCCGGTTAGTTTTTTGATACTTTAAAGCTTTTATGATTTTTAATAAAAATTAGGCATTGCCATCATACCGCTGTTACCAAATTTTTGAAAATTTCCGCGTATTTAGCAATTTTTACCGAATTTTTGACATTCCTTTTAGTTTTAGGGACTTTTAATAAATTTTATGGCTTGTTTGAAATATTAAAAATTTTCGCTAAATTCTTGTTTTTTAAAATTTTTGCGTAGCTTTGTTGCTCTTTGAGTCAATGGTCGCCGTTTTAAAAATAGCCCCATATATTAACCGAAATCACCTATTTTACAGGGCACTATCAACACTGTCGATTTATATGAGGCGAAAAGTTCAATGCTTTATGCCATTAGTAAGGGCTACCCTTTTGGAGAGCAAAACATTTTTAAGAAACGAACACCAAATTGCATTTTGTAAATAAAATCGAAAATCTAATTTTTGAAGTCGTAAAAAATGTTTTACTACAAACTTTTTACGTAAACTAACTGCTTTTTAGAAATGTGCGTTCTGTATTTTGTTATTAAATCTTTACTTGAAGTCCATTTCACCATCTCCGCTTCGAACAAATTAAGAGAACAAAACATGCAATTGTAAGTTCCTACTTTGAGTCTGTTCCAAAGTTTATTTTTATGCAATGCTAATTTCGAAAACATATATTCAGTTGAAGCACTACCGTTCTAAAAAGAAACAAAATGTGAGTGCTTTTTCCAAAAAAGGGTAAAAAAGTGGCACAAAACTGTTAAAAATTATACAAAAGGGTAATTAAAATAGGGTCATAAATCAAGACCGCCTAAAAAGGATCAAATTGATATTTTAGTATCACAACGGTAACGCTGGTCCTAGTTCTTTTATGCGTAATTCTTTGGAATAATCTAGGGAGAGAAACATCATTTTTTATAGGGCCTTTCAGAGCACTCTGAAATTTTTAAAAATTATTAACCTTTTTGGCCTTTGAACTCATCAACAGAATTTAATTCTAAAGTTGGATACGTTAAAGTTTTTTAGTATAAAATTAAATGTTTGCCTAAATTATGTGAACAGCACCTTTTAAATGACAAAAGGTACCGATCTGGACCACTTTTAACGAATGATCGATTAAATACCGTGAAATATTTCCTCGGTAGGCTAGCTGGTAGTGAGCTAGCCTAACAGCGCCGGAGTTGCGGGTTCGATTCCCGCCAGAGACTCTGGTTTATTAGCTTATGGAATTTAAAAAAAAAATAATAATAAAAAAAGTACAATGAAAAAACTTCCTATTCACTAACAAGATTTTGTTACGTGCTAAATTCTCAAATTTCATTCTTGATAAATGCATTGAAATTTATTGTTGTGGAATAAGCTTGTTCCTATGCGCATTTCACTGGCCAGATCATCAGGAAACCTTTTACCAAAAACTTTCACAGAAAAAATAAAAATTGATTTCAATTAAAAAAGTTGTGATATTTATTAAAAAATTAATTAAATTTGCACCAGTAAACAAATTAATTGTATCAATTAAACCAGTTAATAGTATTCGTTTAATTCACTTAATTAAATTTTTAATTAACACTGATTATATTTTTGATTAATGCTTTAATTGGTGAAAAATTTTAGAGAATTTTTTCTGTGTTTGGAAAAGCTAATAATATTATAAAAATAAAACTGTCAAGCGAATGAGAAATATAAACACTCAAGTCTTTTTTGCAACGATATCAAAGCTTAGGCAAAACACCAACAATTAGACATCCCAGAAAAAACAAAACTAATTCTAAATCCAAAAAAAAAATTTGTATGCGGAGCCTATTTTAAATATATCCAGAGTATAAATTAGTTCGCCCGCCCGAAATATGCAAAAGAAAAACTATTTAGAGCGAATTTATTTTCGACAAACCTAGAGAAAGAAACCATTTCACCCAGGCATTGTAAGGCCAGTTATTGCAAAAACTATTGTAAGCCAACAAATATGTATAACCATGTAAAACGAAATACTTCCCAAAATTGTTCAAGCAGTTACATAATGAAATAAATCCAGCAGAAAAAAATTAGATAATTAACAAATTTTACGTTATATTTTTTTACAATAACAAAACATGAAAAGCAAAGAAACGTAACATTTAAAATTCAGTCTTATGTCATATTACAAAATAATGTACATATATATCAGGGCCAATTCACTACAGTAGCTCGTTTCTGTATTTCTCGCAACGTAAAATTTCTTACATGAAGTGTGAAACAAAAAATTCCATCGTTTCTCGATTTATGAGATAAAAGTGTTTCTGTATTTGAATGCGAAAACAGACACAACAAATTCTGTTTATACTGGAATACTTCCAGTAATTAAGTGTCAAATAAAAGTGAAACGTCAACAAAAGAAATAAATATAATAAAAACAGGGCTGCCAGATTTGACGAGTTATCGTCATCTTGACGATTTTTTGTTCCGATATTAACAAAGTGACGTTTTGATGATTTTTTCTAAAAAAGTGACGAAAGCAAAAACAAAATCAAAAATATTTTATAATTTTGTTGTTACTTTCTATAGAAATTCATCTTGAATTTTTAAATTTCAAACACTTCTATTTTGTGGCGTTGAAAAATGAAAAAAAAAATAATATGAATGTCTGTAGAAAGCAACAACAAATTTATAAAATATTTTTGATTTTATTTTTGCTTTTAATGAAATTGTTGGTGTTGCGTTTTACACTATAAGCCCCTTATGGCCGTAATTTCTACAAATAGGTATCTAGCTGTGTATAGGTATCTATGGTTTTCATAATTTTAAAACGTATTTCTAACCTACGGGTTAAAGTGTAATGTATTTTACCCCATCGATTTTCGGTAGTTAATTCACGTAGGCAAAATTAACGTTGAAGTTACCACAATAGTGATACCGGATAGGTAAAGATAACTGTTAGGTATGAACACCACTAGATATCTATTTGTAGAAATTACGGGCATTAGTGTTCGAAATAAGATAATTGTAAATATTTTTATATGTTTGTTTATTAGAAAAAAAGATAACTTTAGAAACAAGGCTGCTTAAATTTTTATATTTATCCCAATTGTGAAAATTGTCCTCGAAATTGTTTGTTTCTTCCCTAAAAAATGCATCGGCAAAAGCAAAATTTCGAGAAAAAGTGGTCCATTACTTTCCCTCGAAACTTATTTGGCTTATTTTGAACATTTAATACTTCTTATATACATATACAAAATATGATTATGTACAATATATATGTACACTTTTGTGCCAAAACCATTATTCCGGCAAGAAAGAAATTAATTTGTCTCCCAGTGAAAACTTTTTCAAAATGGATAGCCTCTTTTACTCGTTATTAAGTAGCTTTCTTCCATAAGAACTTCGATAACTACTTTTTTCTGGACGTATTAAGATAAAAAAATGACTTACTTTTGAATTTGTTCTTTTTGGCACAACCCTTGTAAAATTCATTAGTTTTTCAGTAGAATTGTATGTAGTGCTTTTATGTGTTTCTGATTACTTATCATATTATTTTGTAGGCGAAGATTTTACTGGGTCTTTAACCCGTTTATTTATGAACCGATTTTTTTAATTTTAACTACAAGGTATTCTACTAAGTCTATTTCAGGTAAAAAAGAAAAAGATTATAGGAATAGGTAAATTAAAGATTTATATCTCAACTATTAAATAATAATTATTAAATACCCATGAAATTTAACTATGTTTTTGTTTGATTATTTTTTAATAAAAGTCGAAACAAATTTGTTTAAAATTGATTTTAAATTGCACGATTTTTAAAACAAAAAATACGATCTTTTTTCTCAGGAAATTGACGATTTTGACACAAATTTTTCTGGCAGCACTGATTAAAACCAAAACAAGAAAAGGCTAACAAAAATTTTAACTAACAAAATATGACAATTGTTTTTTGTTTATTTTCATCATATAAATTATGCATTTATCATTTATATTCCTTCAATTTTTTTTATTTATTTAAAAAAAATAGTATATAAACATATTTTAAATTCAAAATATCTACATTTTGTTTTTCTCGCCACCAATTTCAAACGTGACTTATTTTGACAGTTCTTGAAAGAAACTTTTCGCAAAATATTGTTATAGAAAAACTTTTTCTCGCATCCTTCCAATAATTGCTGGAAAATTATTTAAATGACAGATAATTCTCGCAAAAAAAAGATACAGAAACACTTGTGTGAGAAAAACCATTTTTTGTTTCATTTCACACTATTTTTGTTGCAATTCACACGTTTCATGCGAAGAGTTTTACGATGTGAGATATACAGAAACGGGCTACAGGATTGGAATGTCTTTCGGCAAATTAAAATGTTTTTCTTTAAAATTTTTGTCTTAGTAGAAGATTTTGTTTTGTACAAATATTTAATCATTAAAAAATAGAATTAATAAAATATCAATTTTTCAAAATTAAACAGGTTAATTTCTTTAACTGGATAAATTGTATTTTAGCTTGTACCTGGACAAGAGCCAAAAATAACTGGACATTCCAGGCCATCTCACAGCCCTACCCTTACCACAGGTGTAAAGGGTGTATATACCCTGCTAATACGACTAATCCATATAAGGGACTAGGGCCGTTCCAAAGGTAACCCAAATGTATTAAAAAAAACATTGTCTATTTAACAATACGATGTTCTAGTGCTGCACAATATAACCCAGCTTTGCATCCGGAGGTTTAGTTTGGAAATCGTTTAAAAACGAAAACATGTCGTTTAACTAAAAACTCACTTTTAATAATGCCATGGTCCATGATTGCGTTACACTGGACCGTGTCGTAAGTAGTCCATTCAATCTAAAATGGATTAAGTAGTCCAATATTATTTGCAGGCTAAGTTCGTTTTTTAGTACAAGATTATCAATTCGTTTGAAATTCTACAACATTGATCTTAGACCCTATAAAATATTATATGAAACCGAATAAGTTGCGGAGTTGATTTAACGATGTCCGTCTGTCCGTCCATCAATTTGTCTGTCCGCGTGTCTGTTGAAATGGGTTTTCCGAATACGCAAAGTATGATGGGGACTAGGTTATTATATATTTATATCACATATACTTCGCTAGAATTTGCTATTAAAATTCTGCAAGATCAGTCAATAAATGACAGCGGTATAAGCAAAATACCACCACTGGCACAAATTTTTTACCCAGAAATGTCAAATGTTCACCAAATAACCTGTACTTTTTAAGGGGTTATTGTATTCTTTAAACCATATTTTTAATTTTTACCTTTAATAAACCTAGTAAAATACTAGTAGTAAAAATTAACAAAATCGGTTTATACATAACTGAGATATAGACAAAGACCTACTTTATTATTTCCATAAAAAAGGTTTTAGCATAATAGTGCCCATTCCATATGAACCAAGAAAACTGAATTTGGCGCAGATATTTCTGTAGTATAAAATGTAGTATAAATATAAAATATTGAAAATGCACAAAATCTGCCCAGTATTTCACTTGTACTCCCGAGCTTAATGTTTTGGTACAATTTTTATTAATATGGTGAAGGGTAGATAAGATTCGACACAGCCGTTTATAGAAATTTTAATTGTTTTTAATTTAGAAGTAATTTTATGCTACCAAATCAATTACGCTTTAAAGCGTAATTGGATTATACACACGTCCCTTGTTTAGGGGCTGAAACAGCATCTCTTAAGTAGCAGCAGCACCTAGGATTCAGGCCGAACTCTTTCACAAGTGGTAAAGATCAGCCCTTTAATAGAATTTTCAGGATCTCCCTTACCAAAACTTTGGGTAGTAATCATAACCACCACGTGATCCTCGAAAGTATATTTTTATTGAAAAAGTGACTATACCTCCAGGCCTTAAAAAGCTCGACCTTTCTAACTCCTCTTAAGAAATTACCAAGTTCTTCAATATTAAAAGTTCATATTTTAATAACTTTAATTTTAATTTCCTAAATCTCATCAATTAAGAATTTTATTTTAAATAAAATAATTTAATAATAAAAAAATTAATTGAAACATTTTCTTGACAATATAAATAAATGTAAAGAACTATTTTCAAGTTCTTAATTTATCGTAATGTGGAAACTATTAACATCAGCACCTGTCTTGTCGGCCTAATCTTATGGTGGATTATCCACTTGGGTGGCAAACAATGCGTTTACGAACCGCCTCCGTATGGGAGAGGAACCACCACACTCAGCTAGAGCTTAAGCTCTCTCCCACAAGTGCTGAAAAATCCGCCCTTTAGGAAAATGTTCAGGATATCCCTTTCCACTTCCCACTTCGTAATCCTTAAAAGTATCCCGTCGTCAAAAAATAATCTATCCGTTGCACCGCATCCATCATGCTGTACGGAAGAAGCTTAGTCTTGGAAGTACTTTTTATCAGAAAATTTAAAATTTCCGCAGACAATCATCCTGAAAAACATAAGCATTTCCAGCAAAAAGTACACAGAAAAAAAAAGAAATAGATTTTAATTAAAAATTTGTGATATTAATTAAAAAATTAATAAAATTTGCACCGGTAAACAAATTAATAGTATCAATCAAACGCTTAATTCACTTGATTAAATTTTTAATTAAAACTGATTTAATAGGTAAAAAATGTTGGAGATTTTTTTCAGTGTATACTCAACTAATAAGCAGTCCTGTGCCTGCTAACCGAGAGATACTGACTTTAGTGGTACTAAATAGGAAGTCTGATCTCCTGTGATCTATACATTTTAGCCTTTTGCCAAATTCCAAATTAAGCTGCACCTAATATATTTATCGTGATATAACATTTTAAGAGTAACTAGGAAAGGATTTCCTTAGTTTAAATTACTTTAATTGGGCCGTCAGCAAACATTTTAATGACCAAGAATTTCATATGCAAGTTTTTAATTGGAAAAAATCCACAACAAATTATAAATAAAAAAAATAAAAAAGAAAAGGTTTTAAAAAATAAAATACTTACGATGTTGGATGCACGACTTTCCGGTGCTCGAATGGATTATAATTAACATCTTCGGAATCATCTGCACTGCCACCCTTTTTCCTTGATAGCACTAAAGGCAGGGTTGAGCCTGCGGCTTGTTGCGCCGGAACATCCGCCATATCCGAACGTATGAATCTATCCGAAGAAGTATACATTTCAAACATTGATGTTGAAGATTCATTTTCAATATTTCTATACATTTTTTTTTTTTTTTTATTAGTAAGACTTTAAGTCTTTTTAAAAATGTATATATATATATTTATATATATATATAAAAAATATATATTTATTTACAACTACTAAATACCGACAACCGATTAGTAAGATATTTATTTATAATAAAGAGATTTGTTAGTTTATATATTAAAAAATATGTTTTTTTTTTAACTATTTTTTTAATAGTTTTTTTAGATTTTGATTTAAACCGTATTTTATAATAAAAAGTTTTAGTTAAAAGAAAATTGTTTAAAACATACTTTGTTTGATTTACAGACGCGTTATTATTCCTTGAGCCGTTATGCTTCTCGTTATCATACCCCGTCGTAACTGTCGGTACTTTCTGCAAATAAATTTTAAACAAGTTCAAATTATTTGAAATTCGACAAAATACCTCTACACGTATATATATATATAAAAAGAAATAAAAAAGTTTTTACGTAGATACATTAACATACATATAGACAGAAATACATCCATACATATTAACGTTTTTATAAATGTATTAACTAAAAATTTCAATTATTTTTGTGTTTGTTTATTTTTTTATAGGATTTTTCGATTTTTTCGGTTTGTTTTTTTATTTTTCTTTTTTTTAAATGTTCTCAGGCACGCACTTGTTTTTTTTTAACAGATCTCTTTCGAACAAACGAAATAAATAATTTTTCAATTAAATTTTATAGTATATGGTTTTAAAAGTTGAGTATTTGTTCAAAAACCAAATTGGTTATAAAATATTGTTTACGATTTTGTTTATATTATTCAATGCTAAAAAAACAAAATAAGCTTTATTTCCCAAAAAATTTTCTCTTTTTAAAAAATATCACGAATAATCAGAAAAAGGTCGCGGATATGCTTCAGCAGCACGTTTTCTTAAATTGAAGAAGTCAAGCAAAACTTCCCGCAAATTTTGGCTTTTTAGGTAGCAAATAGTTTGTACTTTTCGAAGCAAAATAAAAAATTATTTGTCAACACTTTTTCGTTAAATTAAAACGACGCCATATAAGTTATTTAAGACATAAACCATGCGTAAAAGGTACGCAATCTGTAGCGAATTTAGCATTTCTTAAGTAAACTGTGATTTTTTTTTAACCCGACAGAACTTGAAATTGTAAAATATAAAATTTTCATCAAAAAAAAAAAAAAATATTCGAAAGATCATTAAAAATTTAATGCAATTTCGGGCATAAGTTCTTAACGAAGCTCTTTTTGGATGTGCAATTTTGGCCTTTGCTAGCCATATGCCGCGAATAATACGAACAATTATAGCCTCAAAGGCGTCAATTGTTGCTTGTTTATTATCATAAGCCAGTGACAGCACGTAGCCACACAGGAAATAATCAAGAGGTGTAAAATCGCATGAGCTTGGCGGGAAAAGGGCAGATCTTTTTCTCGAAATCGACTTAACGCAAAAATTTGATTTCAATAAGTCGATGGTTGCGCTCGCCATATGAAACAAAGCACCATCCTGTTGAAACGACCAGTCTCATTCATATTTTTAAATAAAAAAATCATTAATCATGATGCGCTAATGACCTCTATTGACTAAAATGCGAGCTCCGTCTTTATTTTTTGAAGAAATAAAGCCCAATGATGCTAGCTGCGAGTAAAATGCAGCAGGCCGTAAATTTTTTGGGATATAATGTAGTCTGCAGAGTCTGTTGTGGATTGGACTTACTCCATATGCGACAATTTTGTTTATTAAAAATAACAGCTAAGCCAAAAATAAGCCTCATTAAAAATGCGAGATAGAAATTACGCGAATCGCTGACTGATTTTCAATGAAAATTTAATTAAATTCCCAAATAAAAAATGGAGCTTCCAACGAAGCAGGTTTGTAAGGGAGAAACATAAAAATTTCGCTTACCGTTGCGCTTACGGAAAACATGAATTTTATATGGCGAGTTCCAGCTTTGAAGCAATACATTTTTGACACATAAAGCGCATTATTCAGCGCATATAAAAATTGTTGGATGTAACGATCAGCTTTACACACTGAATGTTTTGATACAGTTATTTTTTAGTATTTTCCCTTACAAACCTGCTTGGTAGTAAGGGAATGCCGTGGCACTAGAAATTTAATTTTTTTTTTTTTTTTTTTTTTTGTAAAAGTTGTTGAGAGCTCTTTAATTTCCTTAGTAAATCGCTGTATGTCTTATTGCGTAGCGCATAAAAGTGCGCTTATTTTTATAAATGTACCATTGGTGCTTTGCAAATTGATAAAATTTTTTATTTGGTTGGTAGTGTTGCCAATTAAGCCATTTAGTGGCTAGATTTAGCCATTTTTCACCCTGTTTAGCCATTAAAAAATGAGTTGAGCCATTAGCCATTTTTTAGCCATTTTTCAAATTGTTTAGCCATAAAATTTTATTTATCGTTTTTTTTTTTAAAAAAAAATTTTTATTTTATTATAAAAATTTATAAAAGTAAAACAAACATTTTTAACAATTCAAACGCCTTTAATTTAAATCACAACTTTTACAAATGTTGAAAATCGCTATAAACGATGATGATGAAACATGTTTCAAAATAAAGGAAGAGTATTCCAATACTAAATTTATAAAATGGATCACCACAAACATTGGTGTTTCTTTCTGGTTGCAAGTATTTCAGTAAAGAGATGCAGGCAGCAACAAAATTTTTTAGAAATCTCAGAATTGACTATAAAATTGCTCTCATTTCCATGGTCTAATGCTGAAGTAGAGAGGGTATTTTGCCAAGTAAACATCGTTAAAAGTAATTTGAGAAATAGGTTACATTTAGCAACCGTTAATTCGATTTTTTTAATTAGGTAAAGAATTTTACTGTAACAATAAAATATTTTTAAAAACACCACAACAGTGGAGAGGGTACTATGCGTTTGTGCTGATGTTTGAAACACCTTAAAATATTGATACTTAAGGTATGTTCAGACCTTACAAATATTTGACAATAAAATCCAAAAAAAGCGTTGCCAGTAAATTGATCAAACTTAAGCTTTATTTTTAACAATTTTTATTTATTTGCAAAACTTTATTTTAAAATGATCATTGTATAATGTAATTTAGAAACTGTTAAATAATGTTTGCCCTAGCCAAACGTTTTTCAATGCAAACAATTCTTTAAGAAAACTAGTGGTCACGTGTAGGACGTCAAATATTTAATAGGTGTGAACATAGCTTTAGCCAACCTTTACGTATACCGATTGACTCTGAATCACTTTCTGAGTCGAATTAACGATGTTTGTCCGGCTGGCTGTCCATGCACACCTTGTACGCAAAGTACAGGTCGCAAATTTGCTGATAATTTAATAGTCAGGGTTGACCGACTATACTTTTTTACTTGTTTTTTATTGTAGATCTGGACTCATAATGTTGGGTTAATGTTGTCGTGATTATGATTTTCCTTCAAATTATTTAAAACTATTAGAAACGATTGATTCTTATGAGATGAGCAAAAACGACGAATTTTTCGATGATTTAATTTTTTAAATATCTATCAAAATATAAATTTACTTTTATTCCTTTTTAAGAAATTGATCTTAACTTACAATTTCATCGTAAACAACTTTAAATGAATTATTTCTGTTTTGTTATAGAACTTTAAAGTGTTTTTACTTAAAAAAAAAGTTTAGCCATTTTTTAGCCCATTTTTAGCCAAAAGTTCATATTCTCAAAAAATTGCATTGTCGTCACATTGTGCCAATTTTAATCATGTACTAGATTTTTAAAATACAACAGTTTTAAATATAGAAGCAAACTGCAAACGAGGCTTCATGTACGAAATGCTACAAATTATCAACATATATTATCAAAAATTTTAGTAATTTGTAGGTACAAACGTTGAGAACATTTCGCCGGTTTAATTGCCGAAATAGGAGTCATTAAAAATGTGCCCTCCAACGGGACATCCGTCTAGAAAACTTAACAAATTTCACACCAAACAATTAAGAAAATAAAGTCGATCATGCACGACCGTATGACACCCTACACCACATTTGAAAAAAATTGTTCGTGATTCGTTGGGACCCATGGGCACTCGTAGATCGCCAGAACAAAATTATGTTATTGAGTCTAAGATTTATATAAAAGTTCTTTGTGCCGAATATTATTTAGATATCGTCATCTATATAAAATTTGTTTGTCTATATGGGACATTTGGTTAATTTCGGATCCACCAGCACAAGTCATTGTCGCCAATTTGTATGTAAATACTAACATTTATACGGAAGTTATAGCATTTAAAGCTTTTTCGGGAGCTTGTATGGGAGCTTTGGTCAAATATGGACCCATTCCATTTTCATTTGGTAAGAAGATTTTAATTGCAATTTAATTAGCTCCAAACCAAACATAATCTTAATACCAAAATAATAAGATGGTTTATGGGAACGAGGACCTAATTCCGGAAAGAAGCTTGTATTTATGTACCAAATTTCAACAAATTTTATTCAAAATTGCGACCTTTACTTTGCGCACAAGGTTTATATGGACAACAAGCCAGCTGGACAGATGTCGTTAGATATCGACTCAGAAAGTATACTTAAAGGTGGGTCTTGGTTTAATATTTTAAGGTGTTACAAACATCAGCACAAATGCTAATACCCTATCCTGTTGTGGTGTGGACATAAAATCTTAAAAATATTGAAAGGCTGAGCGTTTTATGCGCATTAAATATGCAGTAAAAACTTGAAAATTCGCCCTGAAAATTGTTAAATATATGCCCTAAAAAATCAAAAATAGCTCATCTAAAGACAAAATATTCAACAATTTAGTAACAACATTAAAAAAAACTTAAAAATAGTATCGCTTAAGCCAATATTAGGTTAAAATTCATACAAGAGATGTTTGCGCCGAATATTATCTAGATATTAACACTACGGTCGCTAAATTGTTAATTAAGGTTAACATTTAAAAGAAAGTTAAAGCTATTTAAGGATGGAAGCGCTGGGCAAATTTGAAATGATTCGAAAATAATTTGATTTGCAGTAAAATATTTTTGGGGCGAATTTAATTTAAATACCAACATATGTAATTACATGGGCAGGGTTGTCAGACTTGGGGATTTATCCCCAAATATGGGGATTTCATGTGAACAAAAAGGACAAGGAAAGTCATTTGGGGATTGGGGATTTTTTTGGGGATTTCAAAAAAGATTCCGGGGATTTTTTGGGGATTTTACACTTTTTTATTATTTATTATTATATATGAATAAAAATAGCAAAACTTTTATCTTACTCTTATATAGTGTAAAGGGTCCTAATTAACATTATCATTTTTATTAAGTGTGTAAAAAGTACTTTATAAACTTGTTATTTTTCTTGAGTGAGTGTTTAAAAAAAAGAATTTTAAAATAGAATCTAAAATCGTTGAAAACACATAAAATTTTTGATTTTTTAAAGACAATCTTGAAGCAAATATGAATGTATTCCCCAAAAATAAGTAAATATGAAAAATCATATAATAACGATTGGGAAAAAAATGCTAAGCTATTGGTTAGTAGCTATGATGCATTATATACAATACAATATGATGGATCGAAGTACTAAATAAATTTGGATATATGTATTTTTATTGTTGATTATAAGGATGACTTTAACCGATTGAACAAGCTCCAAATTCTTATAAACTGGCTCATTCGTCTTCAAAAACAGTTCTGCTTGTAATTCCTCACTGGAATCGCATAAAAAGGATTTTAGAAAACATACAGAAACCAGTCCCTACAAACAAAATAAAATGATTTTTTTGACTAAAAATTTTTATTTGGGGATTTTTGGGGATTTCTTATTAACATTTTTCTTGCCTTTTTTTAAAAAAAATTTTAAATTTGGTCAGAAAAAAAACAAACAAAAAATATTAATTTTTTAAGGTTTTGTTTTTTTGGGGATTTGGGAATCTGGGGATTTTTGGGGATATTTTTTTAATTTTTTGGGGACAAGGACAAAAAGTACCTGGCAGCCCTGTACATGGGTAACGGACACAAAGCGTCTAAGTTGGAAAGAAGTTTTTATGAGGAATATGTGAAATTATATACCGATTCTTACTTTGTCCTTAGTTCAATTAAAATGTATTAACCAAATTTGTTCAAATTATCTACAAGATTGCAACTTGTACTTTTCGCACAAAGGTAACATGGACAGACAACCAGCCTGGCGGACGGATGGACATTCTGAGTTGACCGTTATACTAAAAAATTGGTCTAGATTTCTATGTTTTATACACATCGCATAGCATTTATCTTTAATGATAACCTGCTTTGCCTTTCAATTTTAGAGTAAAAATTAAATGTAGATGGCGAATTGAATTGGGTTTACAGATACATATTTAAAACAGAAAAGTCATCCGCTAAAAAAAAATTAAACATAAATCAAAATATGCCTTAAAAAGGTAAAATATGCGCTATAAACTTAAAAATGCTGCAAATATGCTCGTTTAACTATATTATGTACAAAAATGCTGCAAGCCGTAAAATATGCACTAACAAATCGATACCAAAATGAATATGAGGCTCTATAACGGATAAATATAGTAAGGGAAATCACGATTGGATGGCAAAGTGTGCAAATGCGTCCAAAAATGCCAACATTTGAACAACAATACAACAAAATGTACGTATTTGCAATTTGCTCTATTTATTTCGCTTGCACTAAAAAAACCCTTAGGCAAAATTAGTAGTGCATATTTGCTCAGTTGCAAATAAATGTAAACAATAACATTTGACATATTACACGCCATATTGTTTTTTAATGAAACTTATTAATTGAACATTTTTGTGGGTCTTAATATAAAATAGAGAATTAAATTAAGATAATTTGAAATAAATAAATTTATTTTAATTTGCTTGTGTACACATAATTGTAAACAAATGCAGATTTTTTACAGTGCTGCCAGACGCTTTTTGTGGTGCCAAAACAAATTTTTAAAAAAATATCACATTTGCACAAAATTATAAGTGGTATGCTCATGATCAATCATAATATGCACTGCAAATTTACAAATTGCAAATTTGCACAATAACCATCGTGATCACCCTGATTGTTTTTGCCTTTATTGGTCGCACAAGGAAAAGCATGTACATAATTGCATATTTATGGTTTCCCTGGTAATTGCGTTTCGGGTAGCTTCTTATAAACACAAATCCTTGGTAATATTTATAATTAATTATATCAATTAATTAATAATTATCAATTCATAATTCGATATTCATAAAAAAAACCCCACTGTCACTATGCAAGTTTGTCTCTGGTCTATGTCTACAAGCAAACAGTTTACACAGGTTTTGAATGTTCTATTTTAGTTTTAATGTTCTATTTCCATTTCCGTTTTTTCCATTTCCATTTTAACCCAATATTGTTCTATTGCAATTTTGTTCTATTCTTCAATATTTACATCGTAAAGCAAAACAAAGATTTTTAGAAGTTTGTGTTTTATAATGAGAGATTAATATACTATTTAAATCTAATGCGATTTCGGTTCGGTTTTGAAAATATCGCAATAAAACTACAGAGACATATATGTTAATTAATTTATATTTTTTGAAAAAATAACCTAAATGAGTTGTCTCAGATCACTTTGGATGATTACATACTGATTTTGAGCTATTGATTCATTGATTCATTTATTATTCAATCATTGAGAAAGGATTGACATATAATTCATAAAGAATCAGAAATTGGTATCACTTCTTTGAGGTGATTCATCGGTTGGGTACCATAATCTCACAACGAGTGTATCATTTATTTTCGAAAAATTATCTCATATGTGTTTTTTTCGTGCAGCTGATTTTTCAAAGATTCAATTATGATACATTTTAAATCATATTCGAGTCTTTTTGACTCTTCAGCGCGATTAAAAAACAAGAATACGCACTCATTTTCTGATTATAAAATATACTTTTGTCGGGAGAAAATTGTACCCTACCCGCGACTCTTCTTGATAATTGATTTATAATTCGCTTTTTTTGTTAGTGTTACTGTAACTGATTAATCAGTTTTTGGATCACTAAAACTACTTGAAAAATAATCATCAAGGTGATTTTTGAAAAAAAAAACGATCTTCCAAATGCTAGCAGGGAATCAAGGTACTTTTATTAAAAAGGCACATTTGTTTTTCTTAGTACTTATTTTTATACCCTTCACCACAATTAGTTGTGAAGAGGGTATACTAAGTTTGTCATTCCGTGTGAAACATTTTCATTATTCATCTCAGACCCCATAAAGTATATATATTCTGGGTCCTTGAGCAGTTCTAAGTCGATTTAGCCATGTCCGTCTGTTGAAAACACGCTCACTTTCGAAAAACTCAAAAGAAATTAACAACCTTGGCTTAAAATTACTTGTAGTTATCCTAAGCAGTTTGGGATTGAAATCCAGCAAAATCGGTTCAGTAGGATCAGAGCTATGAATCACCACCTAAAAAAATTGATAGATAGGAAAAATGCACGGAATGATATAAGATTTTGCGAAAATTCGTTTTATTCGATCGGAAATCGCGCTGTAAAATTTCGTGAAGATCGGTACATAATTTATCCTAGGCTCCATATAAGCCCTACTCCCGGAAAACAGTATAGTATGCCTAAAACCACCCTAATTAATAATGCTATTATCACAAATTTCAGCTCGTCACCGTTTTATAGGACTAAAAACGACACTGTGAAATTTCGTGAAGATCGGTCCATAATTTACCATAGGCCCCATATAAACCCTACTCCCGGAAAACAGTTTAGTACGCCTAAAACCATAATAAATAATGCTATCATAACAAATTTTGGCACGTCACAGTTTTATAGGACTAGAAATGACACTGTGAAATTTCGTGATGATTATTTACTATAGGCCGCATATAAAGCCCACTCTGGTTAATAAAGAAAATATGCCAAACACCCGTAGCAGATATTGATATTGCGGTAAAATTTCTTCCAACTTGGCTTCATATGGCCAGAAAAGATGTCATGCAATTTTGTGATATACGGTCAATAATAAACCTTAGATCCCATATTTAGCAGCCTTCTGAAATTCACTGCAAACGATTAAACTAATTTCACCGCTGTATTGAAATTTATGTTTTTTGATATCAGAATTCACTCTGCAGATGTCTGGTTTTAAAAAGATAAGTTCATAATAAATAGACATCGTATAGATATTACTCCTTAAACATTCCAACAGTCGGTGGGGGGTATCAAAGATTCGGCACAGCCGAATATAGCGCTCTTACTTGTTAATTTTAAGAATTTTTTAAGCACCTTGCCATTGTTGCAAGCTGTTATGTTTAAAATCTTTTTACGAGTATTATGTAAATATAATTTGCAATTTCTTTAAGCATAAATATATTTTTAAAGTAAAAAGTTAAAAAAAAAACGATAAAAAAAACATCGGTTTCGGTTTTTAGGCATTAAAAACCGCGTTTTCGATTTCGGCTAAAACCGAACAGCAATCCCTTCGCAAGCCGTTAGCAGATATTTTGATATAAGTAAAATTCGACTCAAAGAACTTTTAAATGAATTGTTAGCTCATAATGTAATTTTATTTTGGCAGGTCCCTGGTTGCCCATGGATCCCAAATAAAGTCCAGTCTAAATAGGTTATCATATCGTAGACTATATTTCCGTACTTGTTTTATATTAGTTTTTGGAAAATAAGCCATTATTCATTTCTGTGGTTATATGAATAAGTATCTTAAGTCGATATAAGACAAAATTGAGTTATCACAAGTAGAAAAGATGTAAAATCGTTTTCTATTTACAAATTTTTTTTAACATTTACTTTTAGCCTTTCCTTAAGATGTTACTTATACGATAATATACAGAGTAAAAGCAAAAAACTCCTGGAAACAATAATATGCTTAAGTTGGCTTAAGCAATTATGCGAATACATGTGAATCATATGTGTTGAGCCATATTGAACTTAAGAAAACTTTTTGGTTAATTTTATGAAACTGCCATTTGCTAAAGCAAGGGGCGAAACAGATCGCACTTTACGTACAGAATAAAATATTTTTTGATTTTATTTTTGTTTTTTTAAATGCTTTTTTATTTGTTAATTTTTGGCAGTTGCTTGAGCCAGCTTATGCATATTTTAGTTGGGCCTTTTAACAAAACGTGAAACTACAATATTTGACATAAGCTACTTTTTCATATTGGCACAGATTTGTTTATATTTTTAATTGATTTCCAAAACCCCCCAGGTACACACAAACACACCTACATTTTCAATTACCCAAAAAAAAAAAACATTATATTGTTTATATTTTTTTTGTAAAGCAAAAAACTCTTGTGTTTTTGTTTATAAATCTGCAATTTGTTTAAATAGAACGTCATAAAATGTTTTATGTACAGAATAGTTTTTGTTTATAATAATTTCTTTTTTAACCACATCACAGAAGAAAAAAACTCATATTGAAATATTTGGGGCAATTACAACGTCATAAAGTTTGCTAAAAATTCAATTTAATACATACATTTAGTAAGTTTGTATGGCTGTGTTTTTAAATATTTTTTTTTTTTTTTTTGCAATTAAATATATTTTATGATTAAATTTTATCTTCGTTATTTTTTTTTTTTTTTTTGTTTTAAAACTGACGGTGTGACTGAGAGACTAACAGACATCTGCTTTCATTATTTAAATCAATCTCAAGTTCAATACAGTAGAAAAAAATTCAAGATGAATTTATTGCTAGAATTTGCAAAAAGAATTTAAAGTGTTAAACAAAATTGTAAGAACGAAAATAAAAAACAATAAAGAAAACGCGTTGAAAAATCACGGGTAAAATGAATTGGTGGATATTGTTCATTGTTATTTTTCTTAAGAATTCTAATCAGAAATTTATTTTGTTTTCTTAATTGAATTAAATAAATATGTAAATTACAAAAATATTTACTATTTGGTTTTTTTTTCAACAAATTCAACCATTGTGCAACATTTTTAGAAATAGATTATATAGACTATTAATTTAAGAAATAGCGTAGATGAATTTTCAAAATATGACAACATGCTTAACATGTCGCACTGGTTCCTCTAAGGAGAGTCAACTCAAAATTTATAAATTTTCAGTAGAAAAAAAAAACTGTTTTCTTTTTATTTGTAGTCTTATACTAACGGGAAAACAATTGTATTTTTGGCCAAATACTAGAGATATTGATCTAAGATTTTTACAGTGCGTAAAAGCAAAAAGTGAAAATTAAAAAATTTTGAGTTGACTCTATTTAGAGAACCAAGTGCGACATATAAAATTATTATTATTTTTTTTTTTTTTGAATTTGGTGAGACTGTTAACACAGAACATCGACACGATTGGGGTTTCATTAAGACTTTCTTGTTTGGGGACTCAGTCATGACTTTGAGTTTTTCTATTCCGCCTGCCTTTTAAAGGTTTGAATTAATGTATTTTGTAAATTTAAATACATGCGCATCTGCACGTTTTTATAATTAATTTTCCTGAGAGTAATTAACAAAGTTAGTCGAAATATTGGACTAAACAAATAAAATAAAACCAAAATGATAGTGTTTTAATTTATTTAAAACAAAAGAGCTCACCTTACAATTTACAAAAAAAGGTCTCTTGGTGCCCTTTGCATCTAAGCAAATTGAACTTGGTGTTGTTTTTAACTTTTCTATCTCGAAAACTACATTAGATAATACTTATGGGAATTCACACATCGATAGAGGAAAATTTCGGATTCCAACAGTACAAAAAACATATTTTGAGATGTGAATTGGTGTAGCTTATCTCTCCCCTGCAGATCTATTGTTACATTTTTACCTACTACTTGCATTCTTTTAATCATTTAATATAACTTTCAAAATATACTAAAGCTTAGTGATTAATTTGCCTGGTTGGCTATAGTGTGATGCAAAACTAATTCGATTTCATATTTTTTGATTTTTGAATTTTTTTCATTTCCACTTAACCAATCACCTATACAAATTTACGGACATCATTAGACCTACTGCAAAAGTAATTTTGATCTTATCGGTATAGTGTACTGGCCAATATTTTTGTGCATTCTAAACTTTTCACTACCAACATTGTTTGGCTTAGATGATAAAAATTTCACTTGAATCCTAGAGTACACGGAATGTGAAAAGCCACAGCCATAGAGAAAAATAAATGGCATTCCCTTTTCCCTTTCCTTCTAAAAGCTCAAGAACTAACGGCTAAAACTTGAAGAGTGTGAACCAGCACTAATGCAAATAAATTTTTATCCTTTACACTTACACTTACAATAGCCCGTATCTTAAAAATAATTAATTCTTAAAGGTTATTTTTAAAAGTTATGAAATTATATATTTTAAAAATGTCCGATCCTTTTATTTGAATTAATCTTTTGTAAATGGTTATCTTTGTGATGGTTTACTTTCAAAGTAATCCACTTCTTTAACGCAAATTTTTATTTTTGTTTTTTTTTCCATTTGATCAACATTTTTAAAGACATTAAATATTTGTAATTTTTATAAATAACCAGTTTTCTATTAAATAGTTTTAAAATCCCTCTAGGTACTTTTGTGTTTAAGTTGAATTGTTGATTTTGTCCTTGTTGGATTTTGTGTTTTGACTACAAATTCATCAATTACGACACTTTAATTTTTAGTTTTAACCGATCACTTTTAACAAATCCATAAATTTTTATTTAAAGTTTCTTTTTTTTTAATGTTTTTTTATTTAAGTAACCGGTTACTTTTTATGCAATATTTCCTTATTTTTTTTTCTTTAAATGTACGTTTTTATCTAAATTTTCTTTAAACAAATTTTAAATTTTTTTTAAACGATTTTTTGTGTAACGACAACGTAGTTTTTACAAAAGAAAAATTTTAATTGCGTTTTTAAATTAAATCCAAAAACAAAAAACATTTAAAATCCAATCAAAACCCTTTAAAGGTAGTTCATATTTTCAATACTAACACTTAAACCTTGAGCTGACATATTAAATTGCAGCCCTGCGGCCCCAGAGGAGGGTGCTGGTGGCGGTCTTCCCTGTTTTAAAGACATTTTAAATTGATGACGTTTTAAGGCGGCTGATGTAAGACGTGTTTCACGCAAACTATTTATGGGCGCAGTCGTACTATGTTTTCGTATCGCATTCGTAAATGATTGCAATTCGCAATCGTCGTTTTGAGATAATAGTGGCGGTGGTGTTTTGAGGAGTTTCGCTGTTGGCGGCAAAGGAGGTTTTGCGGAGTTCAGCTTGAAGGATTCGTTTGACACGATTGTCTCTCAAAAACTGACAACTATGCGACATACGCGACGCTTTAAAATATCTATCCGGTTTTATTCTGGATATTCGACAGCAGATGAGAATTAGCAGACAAAAATCAACCGCTGCGAATTAATTTTTTTTTCTCCGACTGTTTTCAGTTTAACTGACCGAGATTAACGTTTTGGAAAAATAGCCAACCGAAAAAAAAAATCTTAGAATTAAAATTAATAAAATTTATTCTGGTACACTCGTGTGAATTCAAGCAATTTGCAAAACAAAAACAAATTATTTAATTTTTATTAATATAAATTTGTATATTATTTGTTGTAGTTGTTCTGGTTTATTTGCATTTGTTTTGTTTTTATTATTTTTAATTTTTTTTTTCGTATGCAAAATATCTTGTATTTAGATTTTAGTAGAGTGTAGTTTTGTTGTAGCGTTTACAAGAACTTATCTTCCGGATCTACTGACCTCAACTGAACATTTAATGAGAGTAGAAATTTTCAAATCATTACGGTGAGTGTGGTAAATGATGTACGAGAAGACAAAAAGAAAATTATATTTCTTTTAATGCAAAAAAAAAAAAAAAAAATAAATATTTACTAAAACAAAATAATTGAAATTGTCCACCTCTGCCAAACATACATTTATTCACTTGTTAAATTTACTCACAGATACACTTGAACAATATGCACGTTTATATGATTTTCTTTTTTATAGGTTTTCGGTGGTCTATTTGAACGCCAACATCGAGCAACAAGTATTTTGTCTATTTATTTATTTGCATAGATTTTTACATTTGTGTATGACTGAATGGTGTTTTGATGTGTATAAAGATTGACTGAACATAAAAGTATGAATTTCTTGCGATAATTTAACTGTGATTTATGACACAAATGAAAACTAAAGCGTCACTTAAGTTCTTGAAAATTGCTATACATGTATAAATTTAATTTTATTAGATTATTAGTCTATAGTCAACTAGTCTATAGTCAACTAGTCTTTAGTCAACTAGTCTATAGTCAACTAGTTTATCCTCTACTAGTCTGTGATCTACTAGTCTATGAGATATTAGTCTACAGTTTTTTTTCTATACGGAGTGCAGAATCTTTGTACGATATAAATAATGTAATTTCAATATGTAAGATTCGGCAAAATGTCCTGCGATATACTTGTCGTCGATAACTGTCTCCACAGGACTGCTCTTAGGAATTACATCACGGGGTTGGTTAGGGTTTATGCTTTATCTGTATTTATATTATCTTTTCCTCATTGCTTAACATGAAATTTACACGAGTCACAAAACTCGTAATTACCTTCATAATCAAAACAAGTCAAGGCCGAATTTGAATAAATAACTTTTACATACTCCGCCGCCCGTTAAGTAAGAGTTTATCGATAGTTTTCACATTTTGGTGTTACTTCCTCTAGGACAAATCGGGTTCGGAGATCAAATCTGTTACCACGAGAGTCAATAACCCACTGTGTGCAGGTACTGGACTGACGGAAATGCTTCCTGTATTTAAGGATGATTGTTTTTGCGGAAGCTTAACCTTTCTGATAATAAGTACTTCCAAAGGTTTTGCTGGTTTAGCTTAAGCTTAGCGGTT
The DNA here is from genome assembly GCA_963931875.1 of Pollenia griseotomentosa. NCBI lineage: Eukaryota > Metazoa > Arthropoda > Insecta > Diptera > Polleniidae > Pollenia > Pollenia griseotomentosa. Next base: position 122,264,213 of record OZ007562.1, on the reverse strand, counting down.
TAACGGAAGATGCTTTTTTGACGAAACGATCACGTGATAAATGTAGTTAAACCCCAAAGTCTCGGGAAGGGATGTTCCTGTAAATTCCACTAAAGGATTGGGTTTTCACCAATTGTGCGTGAGTTTGATCTAAGGAAGAACTATCCCAAGGTGCTGTTGTTACCAACGCTGCTAGCATTAAAAGCAGTAAAAGTTAGATTGCTCCGGCTCCCATACAAGGGGAAAGTGTATAAATTACTGCGCATTATACACTACCTGGGTGTGATGGTATCTCTCATACTTGGGGGTGGTTGGTTAACGCATGCTTTGACACCAAGTGGTTGCCAAATGGTTTATGCTCATGTAAATCTTAGTCTAGCAGTCTTCATGTCTAGTGGTCTACTATTACAAAGTTCACAGTCTTCTAGACTGAAGTCTGATAGTTTAAGGCCCGTTTCCACAACTTACCGATAGCTAAAAGTATACTTCAACCGGCCTTATAAAAAGTGTTCCATTATTAAAACTTTACTTTAACCTAAAGTAAGCAATAAAGTAAATTAAGGTTGTTCCTACCTGGTAGGTTAAAGTAAAGTTGTAATAATGGAACACTTTTCATACGGCCGATAAAATCCTACCTTTAGCTATCGGTAAGTTGTGAAAATGGGCCTTAATCTACTAGTCTAAAGTCCTACTTGCCTACAGTCTTACTGGTCTGTAGTCCTACTAGACTATAGTCCTACATGTTAATAGTCCTACTAGTCGAAAGTTAACTTTTTAAAAGGTGATCAGTGTGATTAAATTAAATTGGTGACCTCTGGAACCGGCCGTACGGGTCAACACTTATGGTTCCAAGAGGGGCAGTAGAGTAGGTGGAGGTTTCTTCATCGAAGAATTTGGCATAAGGGTGTCTTTAAGGCTGCTGGATGGCAGCAGTGTACTGCAGGCGGAAATCTCTGCCATAAGGCGGGCAGCTAACTGGCTTAGGTACTATCGTATATCGAGAGATATATGTATATTAACGGACTGTAAGGCTGGCATTGCAGCTCTGGCTGATTTCTTCACGACATCTATGTTAACAGTGGAATACCGGGTGTCTCTAAATAAGATCGCGGAACATTTCAGGGTAAAGCTGGCATGGGTACCAGCGTACAGTGGATGCCCGGGCAACCACACTGCTGACAGTCTGGCGAAACAGGGCTGTCTTTTTGATGACAATTTCTTCGATGGCCTGGCTTCGATGCGGCGAGAACGCGAGTGCTACTTGGTGTCGGTAGGACAGGACAGAGATATCGGCCACACGGTGATAGGGGCTCATACGGGGAGAATAGGTCTTAATGATAATGACTAATGTAGAAGTTGTCGTGATGAGGAGGAGGAAGAGATTATGTTTCACTTTCTCTGCCAGTGCCCCGGTCTCGGGGACATTAGGTTAATACAGTTTGGGAAACCGGAACTGCCACGTCTGGACGATATATCTAGTATAGGGCTGAAATCGATCACTATGTTGCAGAGAGTCGGGGTGGTTCGAAGATGCAGTGACCTCTGGGGAAAGGGTATCACAAAGGGACCGTAATAAGGACCCAAGTAAGCCGTCCTCATCACGGCTGGCCATTGAACCTAAATTGACTTATCAATAATTTAATTATGTATCTATAAATCTTCGAAAATTGGCAAAACTACATATTATTAAGGAATATAAATGAAAACAATTGAACATAATGTGTACAAAAAAAAAAAAAAAAAAAAAAAAAAAAAATAAAAAAAACCTGGTAACCGACAACGTAAACTAACATCACTAGCAATTATCTGATTTATACAAAGTAATGGCTACACAAGTATAATATTATTGTTGTTCTTATTTTTGCCATTTATCTTAATAGAATAATAACTACTGAAACGTGTAGTTGTGTATCGTTAGCGTCATTAGCTGTTATCACACATCACAGCATGATAATTCAAGCCAAATGAAATAAAATAAGAAAAACAATAAAATAACAAATTTAATTTGCCAAAAAATTTTAAATAAATAAAAACAAATAAAAAAAACCCCTACAACAATTAAAAGCTAAAATCTAAAATAAACAATATTTTATCACCAGGATATTTTTTTAATGATTTAAAACAATTTCAAATGACATGAAAAACAAAAATTATACAAACACGAAATAAAAGACAATTTATCATAATCTATTTTATGCCCCTTTGAATAAAAAAAAAAAAAAAAAAAAAAAATACACGTCAATTATCATCAGCATCACTATGAAGCGAAAAAAGAACAAAGTCTAAATTAAATCAAGCCAAATAGTTGGTGTGATTACTTTTAGTATAAATTTACTTAGAAATAGCGTCATTTAAAATGATTTGATTTTATTTTAAACTATTTTGCAATTGTTAAATTACAAATACAAATTGGATTTGCAAATTTATTTAATCAACAAAATGTTTAATTTTATTGATAAAAATTTATGCATTTGTTTGCCGTGAATCGCAAAAGCCAGCTTGAAATTAAGAAATAAAATCTAATACGAGAATCTTTCAGATGCGTTTGTGATATTTTTCTACTTATTAGCAAATTGTCATGTTTTGATGTGTAACCCGTGCAGGGTTACACGGTTACTCTTCGTCGAATCGACGAAGCTCATTAACATTTTATCATATAACTTTTTTATATGTATTCAAATTGCGCTCCTTTTTTTCAACGTTAGCTGATGCCGTAAGCTTGTAGTGATTGGACGTACGCTGGATCCTCATTTCTTTAAAGTTGTAATTCAGATGTGTGTAATCGTCGCAACGACGAAGAGTAACCTTAGTGTCAGTTTTTGTGTCTATTTTTTTGTCAACAGCTACATCATATATACTACCAATATGTTCCATAAAGATCGAAAACCCAAAAAGCGACGACAGTATCTGAAAAATCTCCATAAATTTCTCGTGGCTCCCTATTTAAGAGGCAGATTTGAGACACCTCCCTTGCAGGCCTTTATTAAGGAAAAAATTCAAAATAAAATACCTAATCGAAAAGAATCCGCTGAAAATGTTGTCAAAGGACCAAAAGAGCGTAGAATTTGTCGTCTCTGTCCCTATAGCAAACCCAGAATGACGAAAAGTACATGTTATATATGCCAGAAAAGCATCTCTTGTGAACATGAATAACTAAATATTTTTTTTCTTTTGTATTATTTGACTGATTATTTTTAAAGGCTGAAAAAGAAAATAGTAATTTTTTTTTACCTTTTTAGTTTTTGTTGTTTTAAAAAATTAATAATTTTGAAAAACAAAAAAAAGGGAGATCAAATTCGAATTTTTTTTTATATTTTTTAATAAAACGCCTAACTACAACAAGTTTTTGTTTATTTTTTACTTTAAAAATCATTCCGCTAGAATTTATTTTTTAAAAAGTTCGTCGATTCGACGAAGAGTAACCTTAATGTACTAAAATGCAGAGTAACCTTTCAGGACTAAGGAAATTTATAATTTGTCTTATTTGTGAGATTAGATGAGGAAAATAAGAGAGACCAGATTAGGAAAATACTTTGGAATGTAAATTCTTTAACAGCTGCATTCAAGGCAGTGATAAATCATTACTAAGCTTTTTTTTCTTCTTTGGAAGCATATGGCTTCTGCCAGGGATCGAACCTGGGGTGCTTGGTTTGCTTGACAAGCACTTTAACCACTACACCACGCCGCCATCTATTGCTGGTATTTCTTATGATGCAAATTGAGGTCAATAGGATTTCAAGATATTATCATAAGTATCTACTCAATATTTCGGCCCTTAGGGAATAAGATTGGTTGAGTTCCAAAACTGCAATGCAGCCCTGTAAAATTTTACAATATCTGCCCAAAGTGCACCAAAAAATTTATCGAAGCGTACACAATAAGCAATCTGTGTACCGTTTAATTCTATGATACATTTTTGACTGCAAAGTATTATGAAATTCTGGAAGCAGTTGCACTAATTAGAAATAGATCATAATTAACACCCTAATCAAAAACTCAAACTTATCATGTGTAGCTGTTAAGATTTTGGTAGCAGAACTGGGGCCTTGGAATGCACCAAACGTAATGTTACGGTGCCCAAATTAAATGCATTTAAGAACGACACCCAAATGCGGATACATTCATACATGTATAAGTTTCTAAGTTAGGAGCCAAAGCCATTGTATCTCTCCACAATACAACACAATGAAATTGATACAGACTCAAAGCGCATGCACACAAGGTGTGAAGAGACCTCCAGATACGCTTTATATTTTCGAGGGCAGCTGCTATTACGATAATGTGTCACTGTGGCCAGAGTGAAAACATTTCCTTTCATTGTCTCTGTCTGTGGACTTTATCAAACAGGATATTATTTCAGAACATGATTGCCTGAATCACGCTCTCAGCCTATGTTAATTAACACTTAAGCATATACGGGGTGGCGCAGAATGAGCTTTATGGTTTAAAAGGTTTATAACTTTTTCATTTATCAGATTATATTTACTTTTTTTGTTTTAAGTACAGAAATTTATTGGGGATCGAACTCTGACATAGATTAAAATCATCTCCAAGGCTGGCATCTTTAGACATCCATGCGATGGTACCGCATAGAACTGTTATCCTTCGCAATCTTCTTGGAGATGGGCCAATTAAGAGCCTCACACAAACTCCAGATATGGGCGGCAGTTATGCACCTAAGAGAGCAACGTAAAGACGTAAATGCACATTCAAGTTATATACCAACAACTCGTAAAGTGGAAGACCTTGCAAAGAATTCAAATTGAAACAAAATTTTTTAAAACTTTTGAAATCTAGAATTATGAAAAAAAGTCGCCTTTTTTTTGCATTAAAAGTTAAAACATCTTATATAATTTTTATATCTACATATCGTTAGTTAAAATGCAAAAAGGCGTAACTCACATAAATATAATTTTACAGGAGAAGCAAAAAACTTAGTAAAATGAAAACTATAAACGTGTTCAAAAAAACATGCGTTGATAAGATGTCCATGGAAATCCTTCAACAATTTTCAAAGAAAGCCATTTTATTATATTTTGTTAGAAAAACAAAAGTGTTATAACGTCCTATTTATCAAATAAAGACAGTTGTAATTATGTCCGCTTATTTCTTTTTTATAAAAGCTTCATTTTTGATCACGGAAGTGTATAATTTTGCACCCAAGAGAGTAACGTATCATAATACAATCAATAAAACACTAGATTTGGAATTTTGTTTTAGTTAAGCATTTTTGCATTTTAGCTAACGATATACATATATGTATGTATGTACATATCTTAAATATGCAGTTAAACAATATTTACTTTAACTGTTTATTTAATTTAAGAAAAACACACACACTTATAAAAAGTAATGAATTATGTGTCACTCTGTAATAAAACAAGTGTTTTTGTCTGCACGTTTCGTTCGAAATGTTTACTTTACTTCTCTAAACAAATTGTTGGCTTTGATGAATTTATTTTGTGCAGTTGCTGTTGTTTTTATTTTTCAGTTTTTAGCTTTTTTTCTAATTTTAACTAAAAATATTTAGTTATTTCCATTTATCTATTCTGATAGATATTTTTGCAATAGGTATTTAAATGCCAGCAAAGGCGTATGAGTGATAAATAAATTGCCAAGTGTATGTTTTTTGCTATTTCGATCTTGTTATAAGACATAATGTGTACGTACAACCTTGACATTTGTTTATGTGTGAGGGAGTCTAAAACGTAAATAAAATGTAATGGACAGAGAAATTGCAAATTATGAAACGTAATTAAACAGCAGGCGTATTCAACGGACTTGAACAGTTTTTGGGGTGGTACTTTTTGAATTTGAATTACAAAAATAAAAATAATAAAGTAAAATAAAATTAAAATTTAAAATATCTACTGGGGCACCTCCTTCCTTTCTTTGTGCTCTCGGGAGACGTACATATGTCGTTGAAATTAATACTTTAAGTTTGACTGGGGCTTTAAGTTGGTAGATTTCTTATGATTTGCGGTCGACCAATAACACAGTGCAGCACTAAAATCTTGAACCAATTGGGACAACCAAAATCTGAAAGCTTATGATGGTAGTAGAAAAACCCTAGGTGGGTTTTGCATTATTAGCTAAGGTTTTTTTTTTAATTCATGTTTGAAGTTTTCGACTGGGGGTGTATTTTAGTACAATTTTCAAAAACATGTTCTGATTCTTAAGTCTATATCTCGTGAACTATTCGAGTTATCGCTTGTCTCTCTTCGGCAAATTTTAAGCTCTTCTTTAGATCTAAAAATTTTACCTGAAGATAAAATCGAAAAAAACAACAACATCTTACTCAAAACAGCAAAACTGTCAAAAAACTTACAAAAATTGATGATTTTGAACGTAAAGAATGAAAAATAAGGACACTTCAAATCTTTTTAAATATATATTTAACTTTAGTCGTCGCTTTCGGAGCTAGTCTCATTATCTGAAAACGTGTTCCCGACCGTTTCGCTTGCACACCTGTTTTAAGCAAAAAAAAAAAAAAAAATGCACAAAAAATCAAGAGAATAAAAATTTTAAGAGAATAGTTAACAAGTACATTACCGGCTTTAGTTTTTTGATCATTGAGTGTTATCAAACTATGTATATCAAATGTCAAAAAATTTGCATTGTTTTGATTGCACGTTCGAATTAAATAAATTTGGGGAATTTTTATATTACGGCATACATTGTAGAAAAAAAAGTTGATATGGAAAAGTGTTGGAAGCTGAACTTGTTTTGCTACGTTTGTGGTATTTATGTTCCCAAACGTTCAATGAAAACACAAAAATCTAATTTTACTGCTGAATTTAGAAATGGGTACCTCTGATATTATTCTGACCAGTTGGACTTATTCGATTGTTCGTGGACACCAGATGTAGTATGCAGACTGGATAAACAGAAAACCAAGCCCACTGCCTTATGGAACACCAGTAATATGGACGGGCCCAAAGGGACACGATGAAAACACATGCTACGGATGTATAAATTTTCAAAATGGAATGAATCGAAAAAAAATGTCAAATGTAGTGTACATTCCTGGTCCTCCTGGCTCCGAAAGCGTCGACTAAAATTTAATATATATCTAGAAAGATTTGAATTGTCCTTATTTTTCATTCTTTACGTTTAAAATCATCAAAAAAATCAAGTTTTTTAACAGTTTTGCTGTTTTGAGTAAGATGTTGTTGTTTTTTTCGATTTTATCTTAAGGTAAAATTTTTAGATCTGATGAAGAGCTTAAAATTTGCCGAAGAGTGACAAGCGATAACTCGAATAGTTCACGAGATATAGACTTAAGAATCAGTACATGTTTTTGAAAATTGTACTAAAACACACCCCCAGTCGAAAACTTCAAACATGAATTAAAAATAAACCTTAGCTAATAATGCAAAACCCACCTAGGGTTTTTCTACTACCATCATAAGCTTTCAGATTTTGGGGGTCTCTATTGGTTCAAGATTATGAAGTCAAAAAATGTGCTACAGTGTAATGAATCTCATATCAACAGAGCTATGAATTCCAGAATCATATAACGGCTGGACTGCTTAATGATGAGGACACTTCGAAAATCAAGTAGTGACAGTGGTTTAAAGCCAAATCGAAGGGAAGTCTACTTTAAGAATATTGGGTAAAAGGTTTTTATGGGTTTATCTTAAGGGGAGCTTACCTGCCAGAGGGGAAATCTATACCTTGTTGTTATTCATATTTTGTGCTCGGAATAAAACGGTTAAAGGCACGATCCATAAAAAATGTTTTTATATCGACAGCTCAATTCCAGAACCTGCTTAGTCGAAAAGTTGAGCTTTGCATAAGAAGCTCTTTTAGATTATGGGCAATACAACATTCAGTTGTATGCTTAGTTACTTTTTTGTGAAAAACTTTGGATTGGATAAGCCGATCAACATCAAAATTTGACAGAAATTAAAGTCGTGCTTGTTCCCCAGGCAAAAAATGAAAATCAAAAACCTGATATATATAAAAAAATTACAAAAATCCCAAACAAAAAAACAATCATAGCCCAACAAACACGAAGTCAAATTAGAAATAATTTATCATTTGACATCAAACACAATTTTCAATCTTTTTAAATTATTTGATTTTAACATTTTAATTCAAATTGATAATGATTTGAAAATCAACATTTGACAAAAAATGTTTTATCAATTTGATGTCATATTATTATCAATTGTTGCTAAAGCGAAAATTAACGTAAACACTAAAAAATGGCCATTAAAGTTAAATGTGTTACACAATTAAAGAAAAGTTACATCATACGTGAAGTGAATTCGCCGTTAAGAGACCTTAATTTCTTATAAAAAAAATAAAATTATTTGTGAGTAAAAATTAATTACAAAGTGAAAGAATGTAAATAAAAATAAAACAGGAACGTGAAGAAAATATAAGTTTGTTGTACGATCGCGGTGCTACGTCATGGCAATTCTCAAAACAGAAAGGAGCCAAGTATTTTGCTTTTCCAAGCATTAAACTACGGAAAGAGCACTAATTAATCTTTAAGCTATGTTGCCGAATGTTTATCTCACAGTTTATTTAAATAAATAACTGTAAAAAAAAATATATTTTTATTTATGTTCCACATTGTATTTTAATCCACATTTGAAAAACATTTGAGAATAACGTTTGAAAGCAAGTTAAAAATAAATGCATTACCCAATTAAAAAATATTTCCACCTTTTGTTGAGAATGCTTTGATTTTCAAATCATTATCAAACGTTTGTCGTTTGAGAAAAGTTTTGATTTCAAACCACTCTCAATTTAAAATCAAATTTACATTTTCCGCATCTGACATGCCAACTTTTCAACTCAAATGAAATTCTGAATGTCAGTCAAAATTGTTGTTCAACAGAAGGTTTCTAGTTTTCGGTCACAAACGTACAAATAATTGTGTTTGACATTTTTTCTGCTTTAGTCTGTAAGTGTAAAAAAATAATTTGGCAGCTTTCGCCCACAAAATTTATAGGATTGTAATGCCCAAGCATAATAAGAATTCCGTGTAAAAAACTTATTGGAATTGTGTTATTTAATTAAAAAGCTTTTCTCTAAAATTTCCTACTCGGTCTCTTTTTATTTACAAATCACGTCGAGTTTATTCAACTCAAAACGGAATTCCTATGCTTAGCAACATTGTTTATATACAAAATGTGATGATAACAAAGCAGCACGTTTTCTCTTAACAATACATTCTCACACAATTATCATGCAACATTTATTAAAAACGTTTTGTTGCTATAAAAATAAAATCATGTCAACCACAAACGATCAGCCGTCGTCAGTTGTTCAGTCAGTTTGTCTGCGAGTCAAGCGGAAAAATGTGGAATAACAATTTTTTTTTTAACTGCCAATAATTTAAAACTTTATAATCATTACAGGTTATAAAGTTAATTATTATTATTTTTTATAACACTACATTGTCATTATAAATATATAAAAAGATTTATTTGCAATTTTAACGACAAAAAATCGTTAAATTTTAAAAATTTTTTAATTGCTATTTAATTGTTTTGCCTGCCTAAATTAAACTAAACAAATAATTCTATAAACTCTAGCAATTAATTGTTTCCTAGAGAGAGAAAATTGTTTAAAGTGTTAAAAAGTTTTTTTTTTTGAACTATTGGGACTTACGTCACTTGGCTTATTAATGGTTTTCATTGGAATCTTATTTTCATTTTATATTATTTAACAAATCTTATCAATGTCTTTTGCAAAATCTTCCAAATTATTTTTCCGACAATTATTTTTTAATATTTTAATTTAACAATTATTTTAACAATTTTTTTTCTTTTATTTTTACAACGCAATAAGTTCAATGATTTTAGTTATTATTTTTTTTTTTTAATTTTAATTGTTGTATATAATTGTTTGTACAAAATATACTTATTTCTTTTATTAGCACTATAATCGTATAAACACCTGGTTAAATAAACTGTTATAAAATAGTTGAAAAATAAACCGGATATATAGAAAATGGCGCTTAATATGGCGATGAAAAAGCGTGCCTTGTGTACGCTACTTCTTATTAGACGGGTTATAAAAAAAGTTGATAGATAACTGAGGAATTTGAAGAAATTTTAAGGGTCAACCATTAGACCATTCCACAATAGCCCTTACCAAGTTCCACTTAATTATTTTTTAATCTGAAAGTACTTTAGGGCGAATTGGCCACTTTAATCAGCATTTCATTTAATTTAGGCAAGAAAACTTGACTAGCTAATAAACTCTGTATCTTGGGAAGGGACATTGTCACAGAAAAAATTCTCGACAATTTTTTTTCAATTGAACAATCAATCAAATATTAAATCAGCTTTAATTAAAAATGTAATTAAGTGAATTAAATGTATTTATTTTAGTGGTACAAATTTAATTAATTTTTTTTATTTAAAATAATTTCTTTTTTTTTCTTTGCAGCCCAAGCCCATAGCACATATGAGTGGCTTCAAGTATAAAGGGTTCAAGTGGCTTTAAATAAAAAAATAATGAGAAAAAAGTGGATAAAGTTAAGCAAAAAAAGCAAAAAAAAAGACCCTTGTGCTTTAAGCCCCTCATATAGTAGTCCAAAAATTCAATCCATTTTTCAATTGATAGCAGGGCAAGGAAATTTATGCAATTGCATGTTCGTTGTCGTTATTTTGAGACCCACCTTAATTTGATATATTTGCGATTCACAAAATTTCCAGTAAAATTGCAACAATTTGTCAGTGCATATTTTTGCATATTTTACTTTAAATGCATGTTTTAGCATATTTTTATAAAAAAGCATACAGTCAAGTGAGAAACAGAGCTTCATTTCTAAATAAACAGTTGACATTTACAATTATTATTACTTTTTCTAATGAGGTTGATCGAATTCCTACACTCAAACGAAAAATCAATCCATCCGTACTCAAATCATTCCGAAGCTGTATTAATAATACGGTAAGTACGGATTTTCTTGAATCAAGTACAGAAACATTAATTCAAGTACGGATTTTCAATCGCGAAAAACTTAACTTATCCATATTCAATTCCGAATTCGTACTGAGATATGAAATTGAAAATGAGATTTATTTAAGTAAAACTTAAATTGAATCAATCTCAAAATGCACTTGATTTATGAATTATAAAGTTTATTTAATCCCGAACTCGTACCTAAAATAATCCGAAAATGAGACTGATTTAAGTAAAACTTAGATTGAACGAATATCAAAATGCGCTTGATTCAAATGTTTTAAAGTTGATTCAATTCCGAATTCGTACTTGAAATAAACTAAAAGTGAAATTAGAAGGTGAATTTCTTATAATTGATTTACTTACCAGTTTTACACCTTACAGAGTTTCAATTATAAAACACCAGCATCATTCCCTATATGGTTTTTACTTTAAAATCCTAATGTACATATTTAACTAAAAACATTAACTAAATGAGAACTCTTGCTTTTAATTTTACTTTTTAAACATGAAAATAATGTGTTTTCGTTGTTTGTACATTTGTTGTATGCAAATCGTTTTTTTTCTTCCTGTATGGTGTTTATGTATTGTCTGCAACAAACTTTGATAAGTTAGATGAGATTAAAACGCCCAGTTTGTAATTTGAATTTTAGAATTTTTTTACTTGGTTTAAGATTGATTATCGAAAGTAATCTCATTTAGGATTGTTTAAGTGTTATTCGTACTTGAATTTTTGAGTACGACTCGTACTGGAAGTAAGTATAAAAAACTTAATTTATTCCGAGTGTTTGTCTTTCTGTGTAGGGCTGGACCATATAACACAGCTTTGCCCACTTCTACAACGTAGTATCTTGAACTGCTTAAAAAACTGCAGTCGAAACCAAAATCTGTCGAGTTGGATTGACAGCGACTGTTTACATTTTGTGAATTCCAAGTAAAAGCTACAGTTTCCTTTTTGCCAATGCCACAAGACGTAGAAGAAATGGCAGTTTTTCTACTTAGATATAATATTTCATAGTCGAGACAAAAATCAAACTGCAGCGGCTTAAATCATTGACAACCCAGGTTAAACATAAATAAATAAATACCAAACTTAATGGAGTTTCAAAAAGAAACACTGGATTTAAAAAAATTGTTACTATTTTTAATTTACCTTTCGAAAGAAGTTGACCACGTTTTGTGCTTAAAACTGTTTTAAGACCAAATAGAATTAGTTTAACGTATAATAATTGAAGAAAAACTTATTTATTTACGACTTTTTTTTGTACTTTTTGTTAAGACTGACTTGAATGCATTATGGTTAAATAAATCAATTTTCAGTGCATATTTTTTTATTTTAGTTTGCATATTTAACGATTTTAAGTGCATCAACTTTCTTGCTCTGCTAATTAGTTATTTAAAAAATACTATGCTTAGATCCCGGAAAGTTTTCGTAGCTATTTTCTGTGTATTTTTATTAATATTTTTAAAGTAAAGCGAATTTATTGTACTAGAAAAAAGCACATTATTTCTATTTAGAAAGCTTTTAACTATAATCTTAAAACCGCAATCCAATTTTCCATTCAAATTAATTAAGACTTTGTAAATATTAAGGGCATTCATATGGGGAGATTCGTAAAAAAGTTATATAAGATACGGTTTTAAATTTGTTTCTTTTGATTTCTGCCAGAGACTCTGGTCTGATTCCTTACAACGGGTTTAAGATCTAAGTTGCTATTGCTCGTTAAATGAAGTTAGAATGTAATTTTTAATTCTTGTTCTAACCTTAAATAAATAAAAAAAAATCCCGAAGTCGATCCACTAAGACGGGATTTTTCAAATTTCGAATGTTTAGGAGGTAAAAACGGTTAAAATCGGTAACCTAAGAGAAACAAAAAAATGTTATATTATCGTTGATCTTAAGAAAAATAAGCGGACAGGTGTATGGTACTTTTTTGGAATTCAGCCCTTTTAGGGAGCAAACGAGTGAAACCTGTATCTTGGAACTTCTTGTAACCCCATCTATTTTTTAAACCAATAAAAAAAGAAATAAGGTCTATATCACATTCGAAACTAATCTAAAAAGTACAAATACGAAGTCGAGTTATTTTTTTATGGCCCACTGAAGTATTTAATTTTTTTTAAAGGCGTTTTGAGTAAGTCAAAAAAAATTATTAAATCTAATTCTGAGCTAAATAAGGTTAATGGATGATTTTAATAAAATTTGATGACGGTTCTTTTCATAGAACTTATTAACCCTCTATCTGCCACTTTTAGGGGTCATTTCAGCCTCTCCTCATAGAACACCACTAAAATTAAAAAAAAAAAATAATTCGAAAAAATTTAATAAATCTACTTTTGAGCTTTACATATTATCTAATTCTCTATCTCCCATTTTAAGGATTAAATGACATACCAAAATTTATTACGATCGGACAATTTTTGTAGGAGTGATAGCGTTTTCAAGAAAGAGGATATATGGCAGGGCCTTGAGTCCTTAGTCCGATTTAAATAAAAATTTACACACACGTTGCTAGTTGAATGTTTATCCACTTTTTGTGGGCATTATTGAAGCTAAAATAACATTTTTCAATTTCAGGACACATGGGAGGTAGGTAGGCGTGTCCTTAGGCCGAATTTTCAAAAAATTCTTATATTTCTTAACTAATCTATTTTATGCTAGTGTACCAAATTTCTAAAATATCTGACAACTCCTTCTATTTTTGTCCCTTCGTTATATGGGAACGAAGCACAGTACAGGGCCTTAACTATTTTTGGTTGTTTTTTACAAGACATATTTCTCCATTCATTGACATATACGTTTTAATTTATGGGCCCCCACTACAATATTATACTTCAACGGGGAGAAAAAAGTACCAAAAAGGAGGAACTATGGGAAACTAAATTCCGTTTTTTAGCTATTTGTTTTACAGCTGGTACTTTTTCTAATTATAGTGATTTTTTTTACCAATATACATAAAATTCAACACGCAACTTCCTGGGGAGATAAGACCTGGGAGTGAATATGTTGGTACTTTTTTGTTCTTTAACTAGTATTTTTGAATTTCCGATAGTATTGGACCTAGAAACTTAAATTTAAACATGCAGGGTCCTCAGTGAATGAGAATCTGTAAAAGGAATCTTTTTGGTACTTTTTTGTTTCTTAACTGGTACTTTTTTGAATTTTCGTTAATATTGAACCTTTAAACATAAAATTAAACACGCCATGTCCTAAGCGGATGAGAATACCCCATACCTAAGCCTGCTGTCGGATATGTTTAACTTAACTTGCAAAATTTCTAGAAAGTATGCGTCACTTTTTGGCCTTTTGGGCTTTTCTCAAATCTGACAAGCCTGAAATTCTGTAACTTAATAGGAATTTTTATGTACGATAAGATCTTCACCTTCCTTATCTTACCACAAATCTACATATTCTTCAAGTTTTTAAACAATATATTAGTGATTGATTTCAATTTTAATCTGATTTGCATTTGCTCTGCTCCATATCAAACTGTGAGTACTCCTAATAACGTGCCAACTAAAAATAAAGTCTTATCAGAATCACGAGAGTTAAAAAAACAACCTACACGATTGGTTTTACGACATTGTTACATTACGATTGGTTTATATATAAATATTCTATATTTTATGATGAAATATAAATAATTGTAAAAATCACCGTCAACACAACTTTTATTTTATTGCAGATTTTTTTTTTGCCTTTGAAGTGAAAAAAAAATACAACTTTTGTATTATAAATAACACAAACTGTTTGAATTTTAATAATATAACATTTTATTATAAATAATGTATATTTTTTTAAAAGCTAAAATAAATTAATACCGATTAGTGTGGTTTAAAGGGTACCCTACGAAAGGGTTTCATTTTCAAAATATGTAAATAGGAAAGTAAATTAAAAGACATTTTGCTTGCTGCAATTCCAATATGAATAATATTCCTGAGATTACCGCGATAGACAATTTTTATAATTCAAAAATTCAAAGATTAACATTTTAAAATTTTGCATATGGTCCTTTGAGGCGGTATGTTTTGTACCAAACCTTCTTTTTAGCAAAATTATTTAATAAAATATAAAAATGTTTGACATGTATGTGTTTTTAACCCTGAAAGGAGGTTACTCTTCATTTTGGTACATTAAGGTAACTCTTCGTCGAATCGACGAACTTTTTAAAAAAAATTCTAGCGGAACGATTTTTAAAGTAAGAAATTAACAAAAACTTCTTTAGTTAAGCATTTTATTACAAAATAAACTAAAATAGAACATAAAAAATAAAAGTATTTCATCTATCTCAAAATTTGATAAAAATTTTAGCACTTTTTTGTGTTTTCAAATTAATTATTTTTTAAAATCTTTTGTCATCAGCTAACGTTGTTAAAAAAAGAGCGTAATTTGAATACACATAAAAAAGTTATATGATAAAATGTAAATGAGCTTCGTCGATTCGGCGAACAGTAACCGTGCAGGGTTAATGGTGCGATAAACTAAATGGGATGAGTTTGTTTCTACGTCTTCACTAAACACACTTATTATCATTACTTATGGCCAATTTTCAGGATTGATATTAAAACACATTTATGTTTAAAATCGTTTTAAATACAAAATTCTCTTCTTCACTAACTACTTAAGTTGCTATTGTAATATTTTAACAAGGTAGCCTCAATATCACAAGAATACAACAACAAGATGCAAAGCAATAACAATCAGCTGTTTTTTGAGACCACCTTTTAAATAATTATACTTTTTATTTTTTGTATTTAGTAGTGCTACCATACTTTTATCTTATTTAAATAAGATTTAATGAGCTTAATTTAGATTTAATTACTATCCTGAAAATTGGGCATTAGTGAAACATTTTTATTTTAAAGATTGATTTTGTTGCTGAATAAAAAATGGAATGATAATAAAAATGATAATAAAATATAAAGCGGCTCATACACTTGCAATATAATTGTTCAATGTTTCGTATTGTACAATTATATCGCCAATGTGTATGTGAAATTCGAAGTTGGCACAATATATATATGCAACAATCAAAATCCTATTCATTTTTATTGCACAACGAAAAAAGTGCAATATACTGTGTAATGTGTTGGCAACAATGAACGATGTTGTTTTGCTTTAAAGGTAGTTTGGTTTTAATAAGAGTGGCGCCATATTTTAATTGAAACCATTGTACCACTTATTGGAAAATATAGGGCAATACACAAATATCAAGGCGAATAATATATACAATAACGTTTTAAATGGATAGGGCGCTTAACAAGAAATCCGCAAAACATCCCTTAAATTAAAAAAAAAAAAAATTACCAACAATTTTTTATATATTAAAATAAAAATTTTTTTTATACCCGTTTTCAATATAAGATCCCCAATTTAGTGATAAATTCCCTAATCTGACATCACTGAGTCAAACAGCTGTTTCATGTTTTTGTTTACAAAACAAACTTTTGAAAATATCTAAAAACATAATTTTCCTAATTTTTAAGAAATTAAAAGTTTTTGAAAGATAAATAAAACAATATATAATATTTAATAAGTGTACATATATTTTGCTCAAATATACATAGAAATAATAGCAATATGGAAACATGTAGTTAAAAAAATATACATATAATTTAGGAAAATAGCATCTCGTATCCTATTGCTAGCTAGAAACTGTTTGGAAGAAAAGTTTTTTTTTTTAAATTTTATTTTTAATCTTCTGTTGAAAAGTAAATGAACAGACCTTTTATATACCCCTTTTAACAAAAAACTAAAATAATAACTAAAAATATTGTCTGTCATTAAAATAACAATTATCTCACTATTGTTACAAATTTTTTGTTTCGTATTTCATCAGTAATTTTATTTTTTATATTTTATTTATATGGAAATTGTACAATAAAATCGGAAAAAATCTAGTTAATAAATAAATATTATCGACTGTTTGTATAGATAGATTCGTACAAACATATTCACATTAATATTTTCTCCATCTATCTGTTTGTAAGCAAAAAATATTGTACATATTTATTTATATAATATTTATTTTTAGAAAGCAATTAAATTTGTGTAAATACATATTTATAAATTAGATTAAAGTAACAAATAATATATTTCACTAAAACATCACGTGTCTTAATTGAGTGGATTTTGTTATACGAATACGAAATTATAATTTTGTTTTTTTTTTTTTTTTTTTTTTTTTTTTTTTGTTTTCGAAAATTAAATGTATTTTAAAATGTCTATATTTGGCAAATAAAATACCAACAAAGATGACAAAAAAATTTTTTTGTAAAAAGCTTGCTAATAGAATATCTAACGAAAACCACGCGTTAAAGTTTTAATGAAAATGTAAAAAAAAATATGGGTTTATGAAAAACTACACTTAATAAGGGAAGGGACTTTCGAAATCTCATTTATTCAGTCTGTTTTGCCAAATCACCAAAGACTGAACAACACGTGCAAGTGATAAAATTACTTAGCAAAAACTTATAATAGCGATCTTTACTATTGATAGTAAAAAATCCTTATAAACCTTGTTAACCTTTATCAACACCGGTATAAAATTTTAAACGCCGCGGCGTTTAAAAGGTAACATCTTCAATAACGCTATCGGTTGCCAACCTTGCTTTATTCTATAAATTGTAAAGATTTTTACTCTCCAACTTGCATCACAATAAACCCCAATGCTTTAATATTTCCTTTTTTTAAT
The DNA here is from genome assembly GCA_963931875.1 of Pollenia griseotomentosa. Classification (NCBI taxonomy): domain Eukaryota; kingdom Metazoa; phylum Arthropoda; class Insecta; order Diptera; family Polleniidae; genus Pollenia; species Pollenia griseotomentosa. Next base: position 122,246,610 of record OZ007562.1, on the reverse strand, counting down.
GCCATAAGAATGGTAAAGGGTACAAATAATTTCAAGTACTCCGTAGACGTATAAAACCGGTATACTTGCAGAATTCATTTATTAAATACAAGTTCAAGAATTTTAGAATTTCTAATGAGTCTGTATTGAAAGTTTATGCAAATTTTTAATATTAAAACATATTTTTTTAAGGTTTTTATTGCTTTTTTTCCTGGTTTTTTTTAGTCAGAAATGTAACAAAAATAAATAAGCAGCAGATAATTTAAGCGTTAAATTCATTTTCAAGAAATGAAAAAAAAATGCTCGTGCAAAACAATGTTTAGCCCATATACTGTCTACATGGGTCAAAATTGCCTAAACAGTTTTTATTGCTTATTATTTTCGAAGCTAGTCACCAATTTGTTTCTGAAGTTATATATATATTTATTTTTTTTAATAGTATGTATGTATATTAGCGTGACCGTTATTTTTTTTTTTATTTCTTACATTCTCTCCCCTCCAAATCGGTTCAGTTTTTTGTAAGAAAAATACAAAAAAATTTCATGGCGATAAGTTGTGTTTTTTCAAGCCCATTTATTCAAATGTAATTTGTTTGCATATGACTATCTTTTTAAAAAAAACATTTAACAAGAATATAATATATAGAGCAATACATTAGCCTCAAAGAAAATTTTTTCCTTAAATTAATATTTTAGAAAATAATAAAGAAAAAAATAACCGACAAAACACCAAATAGATATGGTTTCAATAGAAAAGCAATTTTGTGAAGATGTTTTTAGCAGGGACCGTAACAGTTACGACTTTTAAAAAAAAAATCAAAATATAATAGTTATTTTTTGACTTTTATTCTCACGGCCAGAAATAAAAGTTAAAATTTGGCTTTTATTTTTTCGGTCAAAAATAAAAGTTAAAATTTGACTTTTATTTTTTAAGTCAAAAATAAAAGTTAAAATCTGACTTTTATTTTTTCGGTCAAAAATAAAAGTTAAAATTTGACTTTTATTTTTTAAGTCAAAAATAAAAGTTTAAATCTGACTTTTATTTTTTAAGTCAGAAATAAAAGTTAAAATTTGACTTTTATTTTTTAAGTCAGAAAAAAAAATTTACTATGCCATAATAATAACAATGTAATGGAAATATAAGAAAAATAAGATCGATGACAATCAGTGTTGTTGTTTTGGTTATTTCTAACCAAAAGAGGTTACATGGTTTCATTTTGGTTACATTTTTCTCCAAAGAAAAAAAAAAGATATTTCTTTCATTGGAATTCTAATAATAGATCTATGTAACATAAATGTAAAACAACCTAGCCGCTATCATATCTGGAGTCTCCGGAAAACACATATCAAACATAAGACGGACAGACGGACGGACGGATGGTTATCGTTAAATCAACTTCTCTCCTCATAAGAACGCAGAATATATATACTTTATGGGGTCTAAGATCAATATTGTAGAAATTACAAACGGAATGACAAACTTATATATACCCTTTTCCACCTGTGGTGAAGGATATGATTAAAATTTTATTTAACTATTTTAACATCTGCTTTCAATAGGAACAAAAGTCCAATTTTAACTTTTATTTCTGACTTAAAAAATAAAAGTCAAATTTTAACTTTAATTTTTGACTTCAAAAATAAAAGTCAAATTTTAACTTTTATTTTTGACCGAAAAAATAAAAGTCAAAAAATAACTGTTATATATTGACTTTTTTTAAAAAAGTCAAAAAAAATTAAAGTCTTTTAGATTTATTATTCCTTAGCATAACAGCATCAATATGCTGTATTCAAATATCTGATAGACAAATTATATCCACCTGACTTTTTGATTTTAAATTTTAAAAATAACTGTTATTTTCGGTCCCTGGTTTTTAGGCTATAAATATTTTCTAAGACTATCCAACAGATTAAAATGAAATTTCAAACATAGATAGATCCCTTCTTATGTGTACACATTTGTTCTAAATTTTTTTTATATATAAGATTACGAGGGGTGGTAGGGGGAAATTTCTGCATCTCCTCCAACATGATATCGAACAGATTTCAATGAAATTTTAAAGATAGATAGATTCTTACTTATATGGACACATTAGCTATACAAATTTTTTAAAATAGGATCACAAGGAGAGGTAGAGGGCAAATATCTACCTCTACAGCACTATCTTACAGATTCGTATCAAAAACATAAATAGATCCTTATTTAGATAAGCTATGTGTGTTTTTAGAAATGGGACTACAAGAAGGCGGAACGTAGTAGCACGCGCCGGGAATCCGTTAGTTCAAAATATTTAAGCAAATATACAGCATTGAATATAAAAAAAATTAGAAAATATATTGCGCCCCAAATACCACATGCATTTTATTTTATTTTATTTTTTTTTTTTGTACAGGACAAGGGTTAAACAACAACGGTTATGCGAGTAGGCTGTGTTGTAGGAAATCGTTAAGTTTTATTTAATATACTGTATAAAATTTTAAAATAGGAAGTTAAATTAAAAAAAAAACAATTTTGTGTTTTATGACAAAATGTTTTTAATGTTTGTTATTTAAAAAAAGTCAGAATTCCTTAAACTGTTATTCTAAAGTCGACTTTTCTGTAATTTTTAGAAAAACTTTGTTTTCTTACTTTCGACTTTAAACTTTAGCACAGTGACACTAAGATAATGCTAGAAAAAACAAATTCTCTTAATTGCATTTTGATTTCAATTATTTTACGCTCTGCTTGTTTTTTTTTTTAATTCCGAATGGAAAATTTCCAAACTCAATTTTGTTTAACATGAGTAAAATAAATTTTGTAAATCACTACTATAAATATTTGTACAAATTACTGTGCGCAAAATAAGCAGTAAAAAAATACTCAAAAAATTTATAAGTATAATCAGATTTTTTTTTTGTTGGTCTATTGCATGAGCAATTTTGATTTTTTGTTAGTGTAATAAATTATTTTCGTGAATGTCTTTCCGTCTGTCTGTCTAACTATTGGAATGTCTCTATTCTTATCTTATCTGTTAGTTAAACAAAAAAAAAAAAAAAAAACAAAATTGCATACTCAAGTAAGGTATGCACTTTTGCGATAAAACGAAAACCCTCAAAACTATTTTAAAAAAATAATACAATTTGTTGAAATTTGAATATGATAGCAACGAAAGAAGCAACAAAATTTTGCTGCAGAAAATAAAGGGTGTTTAAATAAAAGTATTAAATAACACTATGTGGCAAAATAATCTAAAACACTTTTAATGTGATATTAAATAATTTTTCGTAAGATTTAATTTTATTTTAATACAACCTCATAATCCAAGATTCTTTTTGACTTTTCGAGCGAAAAAGTTTATAGTGAAGTTATTTGCTAAAGATTTTTATTATAATCAAGTGATTGAAACGCTTATTTATATCAACAACATTACTAAAGAAAATGTTGTTAATATCAAAAAATATTTAATTGATACTATTAATTTTTTAACTATTGCAAATTTAACTAATTTTTTTTATTAATATCACAAATTTTTTAATTAAAATCAATTTTTAATTCCTTCTGTGAACATGGGACATGATAATGCGTTTGTGTTGATGTGTGTTTCAGTAAAAAAAATTATTCTCAGGTCCACCACTCAGTGTACAGATCGAGTTAGAAAGTGATTCTGTTCGATGGCCGTCCGTCCATCCGGCTGGTTGGGTGTCAATGTTAACCGTTTGCTCAAAGTTTAGGTAGCAATTTTAGAGATGATCTGATAATATTCAGTAGGCCTAAGTTATAAAAATCCGTTCATAATTTCACATGACCCACATACAACATCTTTTTGAAATAGTCTTTGTCCCATAAACTATCTTTTTACGATGGTATTTAGGTTAAATTTGGTCCAAAACTATCTTCTTGGAATGTAAATCGTCTTTCCAAATGATTATAAAATCCGTCCCTAAAATAGCTTTAAATGTCATAACTTCCATTTAAATGTTGATATTGATATAAAATTTAGCGATTTAGCGAACGATGATAAAATAAGTTTTTGCTTGGACGTTAATACTAAATACGAGGGCGGGCCAATAAGTCCAAGAACATTTTAAATAAAACACAGTTTTTTGGCTAAAAAATCATCTTATTCTTAAATACAGTCAGTCTCCTTTAAGCTCTTTACACTTTGTCCAACATTTTTCCAATTTTTTTCTTAATTCCTTCCGAAAACTAATGGGTCGATTACGAATGGTAACACAACTGAACTTAAGTTGTCAGTAGCGAAATCAGGCAACGCCGCACATGTAAAAATATAAAATTAAAAAAAAAATTTGTATATTTCAACATGAGCGGCGTTGCCTGATTTCGCTTCTGGTAACTCAACTTCAGTTCAGTTGCTCTTGGTAATCAACACATAGATTTTACAGTTCGTCAAAAAAGATATGTACATACTTTTTTGTTTGAGAGATGATTTCATCGTTGGAGTCATACTCTTTCTGCTGAGGCATTTCTTTAGACTTGGTAACAAGAAATAGTCATTTGGGGACAAATCTGGTGAATAGGGCAAATGGGGGAGCAGTTTATAGCCTAAAGGTGCAACGATAATCGGCATAAGTAGGCTTAAGCAACTGTGTGAATACATTTCGAGCCACAACCGCAAAAAAACTTTAGCGACCAAAACAAAATTTTACAGGAGAAGGTTTTTTTTTTTATTTTATTTCATAAAAAAATTGTATGAAGGTTGTCGATTGAGATAAAATTATGTGTTCATGATAGTTTAGGAGATGACGCAAGTGTTGCCACTAAAGTCATTTATTAAAAAAAAAACGAAAATGGAAAATTATGTCGCTTAAGCTTGAGCGGTAAGGGCTCGATATATGTAAATCATATTGGTCAAACCATATTGAACTTGAAAAAACTTTTCTTTAAGTTTTATGCAACTGTCATATGCTGAAGCAAAGTGCGAAACGGATCACACATTCCGTACGGAAACAGAAACTTTTTTATTTTGTCTTTTTTTTAATGCATTTGATGGGTTTTTTTTTGCTATCAAAAACAAACTAAATGACGCAGCTTATTAAAACAGGAGTCAACTGACAGATGCCTGTTGACAGGAGCAGTTAGGGTGCGGGAAATAAAAAAATGGCACACACTTATACCCCTGCCCTCGTATTAAAATCCTCTCCTCTAGTCAAAACCAGTCCTAATAATTTATGAATCACTAAATCAACGCCGCGCTATTACCGAAAAATAATCTATAAATGAATGAATTTCCTGTTAAAATCAAAGTTTAATAATTAACATTAAACAAAAACAATAATTTCTTTCTTTAACTGATGCAAACAAATATTTATTTTTTAATTAACACAAAATAATTAAAAATCTTAAACTTAAACAACTTTGTTTTTTTTTACCCACAGAGCAATTCATTATAGACAACAAGCAAACACAGTGGGTTTAAAACCACCACATTATGCTGATACAGTAGGTAGCTAAAATATAAAATTTAACTGCAAACCTTTGCTAGTTATGATGTAGTATAACAAGATATTCTCTCTCTCTTATCTTTTTAACGGCCAAGTTACCCGACTTTTACTATATTTAAATTGTGTTTATATATGTGTGTATGTGTGTGTGTGTGTGTGTGTGTGTGTATACCTCTGTATATAGACAAAATATTTATGCTGATGTTAATTGAATTGTTTCACTAAAGACTTTTATTTTCGAAGCGAAAACATTATTCTTTTTTTTTCAAAGTGTATATGGATTTTTGTAAGTGTGCGTGTGCGCATGTGTTTGTTGTTTGTTTCAGAAATACAAAAACTAAAATGCAGTGGAAAATTCCACTGGCAAAAATTGTTTTAACTTTTTTTTCCTCTGATTTGATTATTGTATGTACATGTTTTTTGTATTTTATGAGCAAGAATGAATGAGTAATAAAATAAAATGTGGTTACTACAATTAATTATTAATACATATTATATTAAAAATATTTTTAAGATTCGAAATGTAACAATATGCATGAATGGAGATAAGGCAGAATTATACTTTCAAATGATTGATTTTTTATAAGAAGTGGTAAATCAAAAGCTAATTTGAAAATATAAAAAACCATTTTTGGTGTAGAAACTTTAAAAAGTTTGAGTTGACTCGTGTTTTTGTTTAAACTTGGAATTTGAAGTTCATTTGTGGATTAAAACAAGCGAGAGTGCTTTATTCGGCTGTGCCGAGTCTAAAAACCCTTCACCATCATGGTGCGTTTAGAAAAAAGTAATAAAATGCTATTTTATTTAAGCGGTAAGTCGTGTATGTATCAGTTATGTGTAAACAAAATCAAGATATTGAAATAATAAAAAAAAATACAACAAAAAGGTATTTTATGGGTAAAAATTAGAACAAGTCGTGGTTTTTTGTTCATATCTCAGCCATTAGTGGATCGATGTGTATAAATTTCAACAGCAAAAAATTCCGGACAATATGTGATATTAATATATAAAAACCTAGTCCCCATGGTATCTTGGGTCTTAAATCTGACTTGTTAACTTTTCAACTCAATATGTAATTGTGCATTTCTGTCTAAATTGCTCTTTTACAGAACGTTTATAGAATTCGATCACAAACGTACATGTTAATTGCTTCTCTCTTTAAAATGTTTTTCTTTAAATTCGGAGATACCAATTTAGGATATATTTAATAGTGAATCGTTATTTATAAATAGTATGTATATGCACATAATTGCTACTAAATAATTAAAAGAACATATGTATGATGTATATATAGCACACTTATCAGGCACAACTTAAAATTTAAAAAGGTTTAGAAGAGGCAGAAATTTGGCTTCAAAAACATGGTTGCATATTTTTAATCAACTTCAGTTTCACAAATGTTAAAGAATAAAACTTAAAGAAGACAGAAGCGCCAACGAAATTTTCGTGGTCGCTAAAAATTTGATTGAAAGAAAAATCCATCTTCATATTGATGACGCCCTAAGATCAGATTCGTGACATCAATGTTATTACCAGGGAAACCAGAAATATGCTCTTAAAAACGCGATTTACGCGTATTAAATATGAAGTAAAAACTTGAAAATATGCCCTGAAAATTGTTTAAATTATGCACCTAAAAAAATTCAAAAATTGCTAATTTGAAAACAATCGACTATCGATTAAAATATAAAATTATATAATAAATAAACTCCCGGATTCTTTTTGTTTAAAATAACATTTATATTTAATGTCAACCTGCTTTGTCTTACAATTTTAGAGTAAAAATGTAATGTAGATGGCGAAATTGAAGCAACACATTGGTCATACAGATAGATATTTCAAACAGAAAAGCAAAAATTTAAAAAAAAAATAAAAAAAATTTTATTTGCTTCGAAAGCTCTTGTAGGCATCTAAAAACTTGAACATGCATTGAAATATGCCTCAAAAAAGCCAAATAGAAATATAAAATGCTGCAAAAAGGCTATTTTAACTAAATTATGCAAAAAATTCTGCAAACGGTAAAATATGCAAAAATATGCACTAACAAATCGTTGCCAAAATTTCGGTTTTCGGTTTTGTTACACCACTTTGAGTCTGACTTTTACAAAAGCAATGTTTTTAAGGTTGCACATGAGAGTTACATATTTTGCAGTGGAAAATTTGACAAGTAAGATGTCAAAGCATGTCGTGTAAGGGAGGCTTAAGTCTAATTTTCATACATGCAATCAAAATTGATAACTTAAAATATTTTTAGCCCTTGAAATCGTACAAAATTTTTTTCCGCTCTCGAATTGATATGAGAAAAAGTTTGAAGATCTGTGTGGCATAATGCTCTTTATTGTTAAAATCATCGAATGTTCTGATGAATTCAACTTTGACCGAATTCGATTTCTAGAATAGAGTCGATTAATCGTTCGAAAATGAAATATATGTTATTCCAGGAGTTGATCGGCTTCAAATTGTGGAATTTTCCAACGACGTGCTAGTCGCATCGTATAAACATCTCTTCGGGAATCAAATGAATAGTGTTGAGTAATTTTCAAACTAAGTTTTAGAATAATTGTATGTATGTCTTTGAAAATTTGTCATATTAAAAATTTGATATGAAATGAATTGTAAATATATCGTTATCGATTGCTAACAGTTTTGCCTGAGATCTCGATCTGTCCTAAACGACTAGTTTAAAATGTTTTTAAGATTGTGTTTCTTCCCAAAGAAGACTTGAAGAATTTTCATGTACAAAAGAATAAAAAAAGATATTTAGATACAACCCTGTCATGATAAGATGTTATTGTATTTTTGAACATTTTCAAGCAATAATAAGATTTGAGATGCATTTTCGTCAAAATACGTAAGACTTGGGTGATAGTGTAAAACTACCCTTAAGACATTCTTTACTTACGTACTTTGACGAAAATTCATCTCTGATTTATTTATTGCTTGAAACTTTTCAAAAAACCAAAACAAATTTTCATGACAGGATGGTATTTTCCTCAAAATACGTAAGACTTGTGTGATAGTGTAAAGTACCCTAAACTAGTTTTAAATAATTACTGCTATAAGAGTAAGAATAAGTAGTTAATTAACCAAAACATATTCGGAGGCAACCACAATATGGTTGTGGATTCTTGATGGTGGCCTAATTTAACCATGATATGCTTGCCGGCAACAATAATATTGCACAATTAGCCATAATATGCTTAAAATGTTTTCGTTAAAAATAGTTTTGTTAGAGGTGACCATATTGAAAAATGTTTTTTATCAGAAAAGAAGTTTGTATTGGGCCTATATGAAATTCTTGACCGATTCTCACTGTTGTCAATAGGCTTGGTACTTGTGACAATAAGAACCTCAAATTGTCAAATTGTACATGGACAACCAGACGGACGGACGAACGGAAGCGGTAGATCGTTTCAAAAAGTGATTCTATGCTAAACGGTGGGGGCAAGACCATTATTTTATGGTGTTACAAACATCAAGACCAACGCATAATACCAACTTTACTCGTTCCCGCGACAATTGGGTCTACGTACCGAACGACTCGGAGCATCAATTGCACCGACCAAAGATTGTCAACTCAGCAACACCAATACAAGTCGAGCTTTTACAACAACAGCAACCAACTTTACTATTAAAGTGTGGGTATTATTAATAAGATATTTCCGAGAAAAAGTTTAGATTTTGTTACCAATTTTAATGGAAACCGCAAAAATTGTTTAACACATGGAAGCACTAATAAAATATATATATTTACGTAGAATTCTTTAAATCGTATTCAAATCGGTCTTATGGCGCAATTTTACTCTTTTTCGGATAGATTCCCTAAAGAATTATACATAAATACCCTGAGTATGCTAAGGAACATACTAAGCATGTTTAAGCATATTTTGCCTACTTCAAAGAAATGTGGATTGTTTTTCTTTGTTTTTTACAAATTGAAAATCAAAAACAAACTTCAAATTTTTTTATTACTTTTAAGAGTTATTTTAAATTCAATACATTGAATAACAACTTAAACTTAATAAAATAAAATGCATAATTAAATTTTCGATAAAGTTTTAAATAATTTTTGTTTTAATTTTGCTTTTCTATAAATTACTTTAGAAGTAAACTTTCATTAGTTTCAACATCATTTAAAAGTGTTCAACTTACTAGAATGGAAAATTTTTGAAAATCTTTTGTTTTCTTCTTTTTTGTAAATGGCTTAAGTTTATGTCTCTTTCTCTCAGAAACTACAAAAAAAAACACCCCAAAAAACACAATTTTTTTAAATCATCACTTCAACAAAACGGGTTTCTAAATAATGAACTAAACGTTTAACATAAAGTAAATACTTTTTTGTTTATTATTAAATTAAACATTAACAAAAAACTAATTAATACGAATTGATAATAGTATTTATTGTTGTCATAACAACTAAGTAAAATAATAATTTCGATAAATAAACACACAATTTCATTAAATTTGCTAATAGAAAAATTAATTAAAAAAAAAAAAAACCGAAATAAAAATTGTCAACTTACAGTATATTCTGTGGGAGCCAGAGGCGTACGGGAATCACTTTTGTGAAAACTCATGTTGCTGGCTTAAATTTTCCTTTTCCCGCTTTCGCCTGATGAGATTCGTAAAGTTTCAAATAAAAATCCTTTAAAAATTATCCTTAAAACAATCTGGTAAGACTTTTTTTTAGAAGATCCAATAAGGGATTACAAGACTTTTAAACTGTAGACACAAAATTCCAGAAGCTTCTAAACAGTTGAAGTTATTACAATGATAAATACTGTCTATTTAATACACGTTTCAAAAACAAACAAAAAGTTACGTTGTTGTTTTAATTACTTATATAACAAATTATAGTTATTTTAACTTTTTATTTTGAAATAGAAATTGCAGTAAATTAAAAAATAAAATTTTTTACTCAATTTCTTAAAATTAATTTTAAAAAAAATTTTTATAAAAATTTTGAAAATTTTAACTGTTATAAATAATATTTTAAATATTCGTTTAGGTTGAGATTTGTTGCAACTATAAAGAAAAGAGACAACCGCACTGTTTGCAATACAAAGCAAGAATGCCAACATTGCCATTTCATTACACGACCGTAACCCTCAATACAACACAAAAACGTTCACATTAGACTTTAGCAGCACTGCACAGCACAGCACAGTTTGAGAACAATATGGCATTACACTTAAACATACAGACAGACATACAAAGAAACGACCGACTGACTGACCGACCGACAGACCGGCTTACTGTTAGGCGGTCGTAACAACACACAAACGCTATAATCAGCATGTATCGAATATGAGTAAATAATGAAATTAGTCGAAGTGTAGAGTACTCGAGTGAGTGTGTATGTGTTTGTTTCCATGAAAATTGTATGCGTTTCACTGTAAGCGAAACTCACAGCCACACACAAAATTCTATTGTCATTGGTTAGAGCAGGGATTCTTAAACTATATTGATATAATAGTTTCTTTTTGGGAAACTGTTAAGTCCAGTTTCTAGTTCCAGTTTCAATGCCAACAATCATTGATTTTTCTTTATTTGGAAAAAATAAGCCGAACCTGATAACCATGCCAGCCTAATAAGACTGTTAATGCTGCGCTGCTGGTTATTAACAGCATATTTAAATAACAAGCAGCATGATAAACTTCGTAAGCACCCCTGAAAAAAAAATTAGCCCCTAAGATAACAGTTTTAGATATTCCTGCTCTGATTTTGTCACTAGCAGCACGTGATCCCCGATGAGTTGTCACCAATAACCTTTGTTCTGTGACGGTTTGTCAGCGAGGTTTCCAACTGGCTCACGTGTGACTCTCAGACGGTTCCAACCCTTCTCACTTAGAATCAATGTAACATTTTTTACTACACTGAGACTCCGAAAGCATCTCCCCATTTAGAATTTATTGAATTTATTAGGTTTATTAGGCCTCTTCCTAAATGTGCTTTGACTAAGGTTTTATGTGTACAGTGTCATACCGCAAGAAAATATAAATCTGTATAACACTGCAGTTTTAAACAATGTGTCAACAACATACCTAAACGGCTAAATACACTTGTTAAATGCTTGTCATGCAGGCGAATTCTCTCGAGTACGTGTGCTGGACGTAATATTCGCCGTCATATTTAAATTTTTGGATTTTTCCGTCCAGCATGGTCGGTGTCACACATACAAACACAATGCTTGATGAGTATTTTGATAAGTGTATTTGGGCCTTAACACTCGTAAAACGTATAGTTATTAGATTTTTATAAAACTTGTTGCGTTTAAAACGCTATGATTTTTTTTGAAATATGCTGTGATACTCATCCTGATTACGTTTGGCATTGGCCTCAATGCCTTACAGCTGTACCCACGCAAAAGCGGCTCGCGTTTGCTAGTTGTCAAAAATTTCCATGCCCATTCAATTTGTACAAATTGCAATTGGAAAATCCGATTTTGTCAGCGCATTTAATTGTAAAGTTGGCCGCTATTGTTAATAAATAATGGCAATTTAGCTATTTTGTGGTCAATATCGCGGTTTTATCTCCATTTTTGATTCTATTAAACAAGAGAGTGACCACTATTGTTTGCGACACAACGTTGGCCCTCTTGTTTAGGTATGGAAAGTTAGTGTTACAGCTAAGCGGAAGGAAATACCGCCTTCCGCTCTTGTTCGGCTGTTAGTCGTTTTTTGTAGTATATTGAAGAAATCACGAACGAAACAGGTTTTTGCGCCAACGCTAAACTAGCTCAGGCAAACGTAATTCAATTAAAAGAAATAAATATGAACAAAATTCAAATTCCGATCATAAAATTAACTTTCCTTTCAATGGCGCTAAACTGACAGTATGTTTCATTAATTATCACTAAAACTTAAAATTTTGTTAAAAACCTTGCGGCGAATTTTCGAGTCTCAAAAATTCAAAGAATATTTATCCCAGAAATAACCGGCGAGTATTTTCCGAGTAAAAACCCAATCTAAATCAATCTCTGGAAATAGTTTTAGAGAGGAATCATGGTCACCATAAACTTTCACAAGAATACAAACAGTTAGTTTTCGTAGTAAATATAAATAATTTTTTACAAACGAAATGAAAAGCAGATTGTGACTCCCTGTCTTAAAACATGTGTATTTAGATACAATACACACTACACTACATATCTTGTGACTGAAAAAATACAATCTTTAGTTCTATACCAATCTATATGTACACACTACACTACATACTATTAAGCATGAAATATCAAATGAAACACAGTCGACGCTATTACTTTGTAGACACTGGTGCCGTAAACTACACCCCTCTAGCTGTGTAATACAGTTAGTCAAATAAAACAATACAATCCAAAAATGTTTTGTTGTTGGGTCTTTTTTGCTTTTTCTGCTTTTTTTTGTATTTGTGTGTGTTTACTTTTTGTTTTTTTTATCGTTGTTGCTTTCTATACATATGTATGTATGCATGTTGTTGTTGTTTTTTTTTTTTTTGCTTTTTACTTTTTTTTCACTTACAGCCCCTATTAACCCTTAGCGTCCTTATCTTGCTTTTTAAGTTACTGACGCCTGTGTTCGAATACATTTTAATGACTAATGCCCATAATGCATTTCCAGCTACTAGATAGTTAGATAGATACTCGTATTGTTAGTAGCATTAGACGTTTTTGTTTTACTTTAGTTGTCTTAGTAGTGTTAAGACTGGTTCTTAAAATATTTAGAAATTTAAACTTAGTTTAAAAAAAAAAATGTTTTTTTTTTTGTTGCATTGTACTAACTTATTGAAAACAATAATTTCATTGTTTAGTCTTTGTTTACTTTTTTTACTTTCTAAATAGTGTAACTAAAATTTTTTTTAGACAGTCATGTAATGAAATGGGCTCTTATCTAATGTGTGCATTTTATTGTACTATTTATTTAAAGTATTTCCTAGCTATTTTTAGTACACACTGCGAGATATTAATATAATTTGTCTGATTCGTAATTGTTGTTTTAGAACTTACAGTTAGGCCTGGTTTAAAAAGTTTAACCCAGAGAATCCAATGGTCGAAATTGTGTTTTGGCTGACCTGAGCTTCAAATCTTTAAAGTACCCAGGATTATAGTCTAATGAAAATATAAAATAGATGCTGGGAATTATTTCCTTTCGTAGGTTACTTTTATTATATTCAACATTTTTTATTTTTCGAATTTATTCTATGAGTTACATTTCAGTTATGTATTTTATAAAGCTTTTTGTAATAGTTCTATTCCTTAAATTTATTAGGAAACTAAGGCAGATGAGGGGATTTACTAGATTCAAGCCATGTTCTTTGGTAATTATTTTTACCTATGTTTTTTATTTTTTTTTTTTTTTTTTTTTTTTGTTGGTCAAATAGATCAGCCCAATATTTATTTTCAGGCATTTCACCAGTGATGCCAACTTTTGAGAGCAAAATGCACTTTAAAATATAAAAAAAGCACTAAAAACACTATTCCGATAAAAAAAAGCGTAAAAAAGCACTAAGCCATTTTTACAATTTAATTAAACACAAAACAAGTTGCAATCGGCTGTGCCAAATATCTCCAAAATTTAAAAAAATGCGACGGCGTTGATTGGGGACTATTTTCATTTAAAATTAAATAATAAATATATTTACATTTGTATATAAAAATTTTTAAATGTATTATTATTATCTTTAATAAAAATAATATCATCCAAATCATTTGGATCATCATCAGCAGAGTTTGAATTGGGCATAAAAGAGTTTTAAAGAAATACAGTGCGTGCTCGATTTTCGTAACTCGAAAAAACTGGCCTGTTGCAATTACCGAAAATTTGCAATGGCTGACCGTTGTTTATAAAACTTAATGACAGCCTATATTTTAATAAAAAACTTATATTTTATCGTTTAAATAAATCTAAATTAAAATCGTGCAAAGTTTAATAACACAATTGGCGTATCATGCAACTTTCTTAAAAAATAATGATATTATCCACTTATTTTAACCTATGTACGCTTCTGAATAAAGAATACACAGAAGGTGTAAAATAGAAAAAACATATCGTCAGCTTAGAATTGGTTTGGCGCATATCATGGTTAAATTACGATATGTATATGTTTGTATTCTGATAATTGGTTATTTGGAGACGAGTGTCGTGCGTTTGAAAACTAAAGCGCATGAAAATATGGCAGATTACACAACCCCCCTAATAAAAGCATTTTCTGCCAGCTGTTTTAAATTTTTTAACACTTTGCTTATACCAAGCTACGGCTCTTTTTTTTTTGTTCTTGCAGTCTTTGCGTTCTTTTGTACGGTTTCCCACTGTATGTTTTATAACTTTTGAATACATTTTTTCTACATGACTTAAAATCGTTGTTTATTTTTCCATTCACAATTCCTAATATTTTCCAAGCCATTTTCTATTTTTGAAACAGTCTCTACATCTTTAAAAAAATGTTTACCGAAACAAATACATCGTTTTTATTACAATTACTGAATATTAGGGTATTCATTACATCGGGCTTTTGTTTTCATCGGTTAATCGCTCGATTAATTAACCGAGGTTTTCGTTTAATCGGTTAAAAATCGGTTAATTTAGTTTTTGATCGGTTAACCGATTAATAAAGTTTTTTTTATAAATAAGGTAATTTCAATAATTAAAAATGCATCAATTATTTATTATTTGAAGTTTATTAGAAAAAAAAAACAAGAATAACAGTTCTTGATCTAAAACGAGCAAACAAAAAAAAAATAACTCACATTTATGTGATATGTATTTTAAAATTAAAACATTATCAGGGGTGTTCTGGAAATCGAAAACGTAAAACGCAAGAATTTTAAACGTGATTTTTAATAAGATTTCTGTACTAAAAGAATTTTATTGACATATATACAAATATTTCCCTAGTAAACAATATTTTATAACAAAAATTATAAAAATTTGATTAAAAGTGTATTACAAACAACTTTCAAAGAACACCCCTCAATAAGTATTTATAAAAAAATAGACTGTGAATCATTTTATTAGTTATTCAATAGTTTAAGGAGACCTGATAAAATAATTTTTTGGAAAAAAATTTTGGTTAAAGATTAGTTTTGACAACACTTGACTTGGAAAATTTTTTTTCACTTATCGGGGGTGTTGAAGGAATCAGAAGGAGCCCATTATACAGAACATCTAATTTCTCAGTCCTTTTCCTGGATTTCTCTAAACATATAAAATCTTCCATTATGCCATTAAATTTAATTTTTTAACACTTCTAATTGTTTCGGTTAATTCTGTTAAAAGATTGTTTATGTTACTACCGAGAGTTTATTCTGTGTTTGTACTGTATTTTAAGAATGTATTGCTAGAAGGAAATATATGGTATAAAAAATATTTTCTAAGCGTGTATATGAGACGAAATTATTAATTAAAACACAAAATATATAAATAAATAAATATAATAAAATTTGTTATAAAAATTAAAAATTATGTAACATCGGTTAATCGGTTAATCGACTGAAATTAACCGGTTTAATCGTTAATCGAAAATAGACTATTTTAAATTAACCGATCAGTTAATCGGGTAGTAATTAATCGGTTAACCTATTAACGATTAACCGAATGAATACCCTACTAAATATGTTGTCAATGCTAAAAAGCGCAACGTTTTTTAATATTTCCAAATTGCTAGGAAGGAAGCCTAGCTCTAACCACAGAATACTAACAGAACTGTCACGAGACGGAAGATTTTGGGTTCTTTTGTCTCTTTTTAAGAGAGCTGCCCTTTTTGCATTTCTCTTTGCATCATCTTTTATGCCGCAGTACAATGAACACAAATTTATTTAGTTGAGATTTATTTGCAAAGCTGTTGTAAAAATTAACTTTTAAGTTTACCACAACACAACACAACATTATAAAACAAAAAAATATTAATAAATTATTTTTTTTTGCACAAAACACAGCGTTTGTTGAACTAATGCATTTGTTTAACGTGGTTTTTATTTTGTTATTTTTGTTTTGATCACGCCATTTGGGTTGATTGTTGCTTGCTGCCTGTTTTTACACATTGGCACTTCACTACCAAAGAAAGCTTTCTGTCTTTTTCTTCGAAAGCTGCCCTCGCAACTGCTTTGGGCCTTTCCACACGTCACTTTTTACAGTTCTGTTAGTATTCTGTGGCTCTAACCTTGAAATAAAGTTTTTGGAAAAACGAATGCAACATTCTTTTATCACTTTTTTTATCATTTAAAATTTTAAAATCTTTACAGGCCTTCTCAAAACTGTACCCCAAATATCAAAGCTCATCTAAATCATTCTCTATATATACATATAGTTGAAGTTTTAAAAAATGGTAGAAAAAAAATTGTAAAAAGCACTAAAGCACTAACGAAAAATTGAAAAAGCACCAAGTTAGTGCTTTTTCTTAGTTTGGCACTAAGGATAAAATTTTGGCGTTGTGAGGCATCAGAAAGCACCATAAACAGCGTTAAAAGCACTACGTTGGCAACACTGCATTTCACACATTCCGATCAGAATGTCTTTGATTCCGTATTTGCAATTCCGATCGGTTTGGTTTTATGTTCTTCAGATTCCGAACGTTTTTGTTTATTCTCAAAGATTATAAAAGTACGGCAATATTGTGCTTAAAAAACGAAAAAACATGGTTTTGCTATAGACGAATTTACTAGAAGGTGGGGTTAAGTCAACAGCTGTTTTTTTTTTTTTTGGTGGTCGAGTTGTCAACGTTTGTATACAAAGTACAGTTCTTAATGTAAACCGACATTTTTTCACTAGCAAGATTTCTAGCAATCGGACGCAACAATAGTGTTGTTGTAGAGTTGACCTGACATTCTTGTGTATTCGCCTTGGTTTTGCTAATCGCTTGCGTGCCATAATAAAATACATGTGGGCTTTGTTTACATACGTAAACCAATGTTAAATACTTTGCAGGAATAAAAACGTCAAATTGTACAAACTCGCATGATAGGTAACATAAAAAAAGCCTAATTTACTTAGTCTGGATTCACACTATGAAAGTTATCTTTTAGAATATTATCTTCTCTAGCTGCAATAATCTCAGACTTTCGGCAAGAAAACTTTATTGCTATAACTTAAGCCACTGCTACCAGTACTATTAGGGTGGGTCGAAAAAAAAGGTGGGACAGTCACCACCTAGAAAGAAAGATATGTCAATGAAGTTTCTAAAACATGAAAAAATTTTTTTTGCCACGCTTCAAAATACAGCACATCGGTCGCATATCGTTGTTCAGTGGCTTCAGTTTTGCCTTTGGTGACTTTTCAATCCGACATCAAACTCTGGGCGCCACTTATGCAATCTCGGATCCTTTCCCCAAATGAAAATTTTTTTAAACGTGCCAAGAAAGTCCTTGTAAAACTAAGTATATCTAGCTTCTATTATACTCACTTTTATGCCACGCCTCAAAATTTAGCCCCTTTTTTTGTTTTTCACATACACATTACATGAAACCAGGTAGAACCTAATACAAAAACAAACAAAAATCAACCAGCGACTTCATAGAATAAAAGTCATATCTATTAAGTTTCAAGAGCTTATTGTGTATCATTGTTAATGGCTAGAATATGGCTTCATTTTTGTATTTAGTGCTTTTTTAGTCTAACTTTAAATTCTTGATGGTATTTATGATATTTGAGATCATTCCGTTCTTATGTCTAATTTTTTAAACGTATCATGAAAATGCTTCTAAAACTTATTAGATTATTCATTTTTCCTATGTAAAACTATTTAACAAATATAACACATATTTGCGACTTAAGATCTTTTTAACATACTTAACATATTTTTTGATCAGATTACAAGGGGCGATGTAATTGTTATGTGAGGAAATAATAAAAGGAGCATAATAAAAGGGCGTGGGTAAAAAGTGAGTATTTAAAAAAACTTCACTTACACACTGAAAAAAATACCAATGTAAAATTAACATGGAAAAATGTTGATTGAGAATCATAGTAAATTTCTGCAAAAAAATGCCCTTTACTTAAATTTATCATAATTTAATATTAATTTTAAATTAAATAACCTTAAATCACGTTTATTTAATATTATTCACTGTTAAAATAAAAAAAAATAAATATATTAAATATAAATAAATATGGATTCAATATTGAATCCATAAAAACCTGTTTTATATTAAAATCAAAAGTATATCTTGTTAAATTAACATGCATACATACTTAAGATTGTACATTTTTTTATTTTCATTTTTAAAATATGTTATAAAAAGAAGACAATTCCCGTATTCTTTTAACTAAAATTATTTAGGTAAATAGTACATCAAGTTTTCAAAGTAGAATGATCACGAAAACCATATCGGGCGATTCTGCTGATGCTTCTGTTAACAAAGGAGAATACAAATTCAGTGAAACATGAGTTACAGGGGTAAGTGAATTATTCTTAAATAAATGCATATGTTGTCTCTGAAGTTTCTTCACACGGTTACATCACACTCAAGCCAATTTGATTCTACATGAAATTCACGTTGTTTCAACTTGAAATAACTTTCATTTAACGTGATTCGGATTGTTATTTCAATATAAATGACATTTTGCTCTAACTTTACTGCAATGTTAAATTAACATGAATTAAAGTTATTTTAAAAGAAAAAAATGTTGCTCGCAGTTATTGTAAAATCAGGTTGAATTAACATGAAAAACGTATAAAGCAAAATCACCATTAAATCAACGTTGTTTTCTACGTTTTTAACTTGATTTTTTTCTGTGTGTACAAAGAATCAGAAGGGTTTCTTTTCTATTTATAAAAAATTTAACAAAAGAACGGAATGATCTTAGATATCATAAAAAAGCAAAAAATACAAAAATTAAGCCATATTCTAGCCATTAACAATGATACACGATACGATGAGATTACATTATCGCAATTCAACTTTATACACAAAAAGAACTAAGCATTCAACAGAATGTTGCATCGACCGTTAACTTAAAGAAGAGCTTTTCCCGCAGTACTCACTTTTTCGACTTAGCTTTTCGAAGTTTAAAAATTCGGTTTTGAAATTTTTTGTAAATAAGGGCTTTTTTGAAATCATATCATATGCTAATTTAATGCTACTTCTGTTGCTGCATCAGTAGATAATGATTATTGCTACTTTTATTACTTTACAATTTTCTTCTTTTTTGCTATACCATTTGCTTATCTATTGCTTAAACTTTTGATTTTTATAGCGCTGTTTCAGTTAATATACATTTTTATCTTTAGACCTTAAAAGGCTTAAAGATTGCAGTAGTATGTCTTCAAGTTCCAGACAATCTTTAACCAGTCTTTCTATCTATATGTATATAAAAATGAAAAATGTTTGTCTGTTTGTCTGCTTGCTTGTTGGCTTATAGACTCCTAACTACTAAACCGATTTTGCTGAAATCTTTACAGTGACATCACTTGAGCCTTAAATAAAATAGGCCACTTCGTTTTTCGGTAGGGGCAGTGAAATTGGAACCGTCCCTAGGATACTAATTTTAAGTGTGGGATATCTTAAGAGCCGCTGCACCCATTTTCTTTATCTTTTTGCAGTAGGATCTTCTAAGCTCCCAAATTGTAATAAAATATCGGCAGGAGAATTGGTACCTCCCATACGATGCCAAGGTTAAATATCGGATATCTTAAGAACTGCTATTGTGAGAATATTTAAACTTGGTAGGAGTCACTACACCTAACTACACCTTCGAAAATAAAAATTAACGGTGTAAGCGCAGGAGGCGCAATACCCCCATAGGGGTAAAGTGCGTTGCTGCATTAACACCTGAAGTTCTTCCCTACAAAATATTTAGTGCGATAAAGTTTTAACTTCAGGGTATCAAATGAAAGACACGACATTGAAGTCGAAATATTTTGATAAATTTATAAAAGTTTTCTAAATTAAATTTGAAAATATGTAATGAAATTGTCAGGAATGGATAAAATTGATGAGCGTTAATAGAATCGGAGTTCATTTTACAAAAGAGTCAGCCATTTTTAATGCAAAGTTTTTACACATTGTTAGAGGCAGTTTAAAAAACTGTTTTGAAAACAAAAAAATAAATTAGTCATCTCTAAATGGTGTTTAACTAAAATAATACACCAAACAAAATTTCACACTTTTTATCAAACGACCGACATACAAACCTTATTTACGTATTCGATAGATAAATAGTTTTAACTAATTATCTTATCGTTTCAAATTAATTGTTTTCATTCTAATTTATTTAAATAAAACTCATGATTAATAGTCACAATTGATATTAAATTAAGTTATGAATCAAATGTCAAAGTGTCCTAAATATGAGAATATGTTCAATATATAATAAGAAATTACTTGAAATATTATTTTATCTAGAACGTCATGATATCTAATCACATGCATGTTAAATAATTTGCAAATCAAAGCAAATTGTTTAAATTTTGTTTTATGCGCAGTAGTTTTATTATTTTATTAATTTTTTAATAATCAACTTGCCTAATTTTTTGTTTTTATATTAAAACAAAGGTGGATTTATATGTATTAGATTTTTTTTTCCCCGGACTTTTTCGATCCCGGGATCCCGCTCCATATAAATAATACAAAGTTAATTTTGGTATTAATTAATGAAAAAAAAAACTTTTATTATTATTATTACCTCACGCCTTTATTCCCTATTATTATGCTTTTATTCAGTATTATTATGCTCTGGATAATTCATAAAAAAATAATAAAAACAAAATAAAAATTGAGGTACTCAAGATATGAAATCAAAAAGTTAATTAATAAAATAGATAAAATACTTTAAAGAAATATATAACATTTTTTAATGGCTTAGGAAATAACTTTCTGACACACTCAAAGCGCTTAGTAAGTCGTCAAAAAGTATATTCCTAATTTTATTTACTAATTATCATGTTTCCGAAAAATTTCGTTCATTTTTTACCGAGGTTGGACAAATAGTTAAAAGTGCACCGTTGAAGCATGCTTCGTATTCACAATCAGAAGCAATTTTTTCTTTTTTATAAACAACGTCTATATCAGTCAAATGTATGTCAAGGTTGATGCAAAAAAAGCATCAACCGGACTGCTTCTTACAAACATTTTTATTTCAATAGGTCCATTTGTAATCTTTAGGACAATTTGTTTTTCAAGTTGTATGTTGTAGTATCTTACACGAGTTTCCAAAATGTTATTTTATTTCGGTTTGCCCGCACTTCACGGGTATTTAAACCAACACAAATTGAAATTAAAAATTTGTGTTTATCGCCTAATAAACATATCGCTCCTTCATTGCATCATAGTCGTGTATCAAAATTTGAAGTAACTTTAGCAAAGTTTTCCTTCATACCTTCTCGTATTATATCTCAAACTGAACCGAAGTTATAGCAAAATGTATCTTTAAATCGGTACATTTTGAAAACTTTAATCGCATTTTGCCAAAATCGTTTGTTTTTGTAGATATGAATATGTTGCAATAAAGGAGCGATATGTTTAGGCATCTCCTATTTTAAAGACTTGTTCATGGACAATGAAACTTTACTGCCTGCATCTTATTTTGAATTAATGTACTTTATTAACTCTTCACTTCACTAAATGTAATAATTATCAACTGTTGCACTGCCCATTCTGCTTTTAGTAGATTTATTGCATCAGGAGACATTGATTTAAATACATGTACTCACTTCTTGTAATTGATCTAATCCACAACCCATCCACAGATGCTAATTTTTAGAGAATAGAAAACTAAATTTCAAAGTATAAATAGCTATTTTCTCAAATTATGAGGAATTTTTTATTTCCCGGGATCCCGCAAGAAAAATCCCGGGAAAACGGGAAATAAAATAATGGAAATTCCCGGGAATTCCCGGGACGGGAAATCCCGGGAAAAAACCCTAATATGTATGTATATATGTATGTATATATTTGTATATATCCTATAAGGAACATAAACATATGAACGAAAAAAAATGTTTAAATTATTTTTTGAAAAGACATGTCATATTCAAAATGTCATAATTTCTCCAAATTAGCAGAATGTGTTGAGCTTATTTCTCCAATATCTCGAAAGCTACTTTTGAAAATTTACATATGAAAATTTCCCCTGCAAAAGTCCCTACGCATTATTGTCATTAAAATAGAAGAAAACACATTCGTTATAAAAAATAAATTTTTTGACAAAAAATAAGTACAAAACTTAAAAAATAATAATACATATCGCACTTGTTCACCAATACTGTATTAACTCAAAATTTGAAAATTTTCAGTAAAAGCAAAATAATTTTTAATATAATATGGAAGGCATATTAAAGAGGATTTTTTAACTTTTATCAAAAGGTACTCAAAATAGCTCGATATTTTTGATATGAATAATAACTGTAGATTTTTTCCAAAAAGTGAAAAACTAAAAATTTCGAGTTAATACAGTATTGTTGAATAGGTATTCCATTAAATGATATCTTTGAAAAAAAATATATATATAAATATATATAAGTGTCGCCAACTTTTTAAGCCACAAACAACTTTGGAAATATATTTTCAAGCAATTTTAGTGAAAAGAAAAAATGTTCAACTGCTTTGGACAAGAAAATGTCACGAACAAAACGTTTTTCAGAATTTATTTTATAAATAATGCGATATGACAAAAATTCCCTACATTTTGGTGGTTATAAAAAATCTGTCCGATTTTCCCTACGCCTCTATTTTAGTATCAAAAAAAAAAACGCATATAGGGATTTACCCCTACTTCTGGCAACACTGACTCCAATAAATTCAAAAACAACTACACAGATGTGTGGCCTAGATTAAGTTGAATACCTGTCATTACGGTCAACCACATGGTACCGAATTTACACCATACGCCTCATAAGGCCTACTTATGTGCACACGAACACACAGGTGTCAGTTTTATAACAAGATTTACTGGACCGTGTTTTTATTTACCCCTTGCTTGGGAGCTAGAGCTTTTAACATTAACTGCAAAGTGGCATTAGTTGAATATCCACAGATGCATCTACTAAGAAGTGTTTCTTAGAGGCATATAAATTTTTTTTTAAAGAAACACTACAAATTCAATGCAATAACTAAAATTTAATTAAGTGACAAACTGGATGGCTTTAAATGTTTAAAAATAGTTTTTGGCATATGAACTCCGCTACTGCGACTCAGTCAGTCCCATTTTGCTCCACTTTTTTGAGCATACCCGGTCTTATACCATTAATAGTGCGTCGAATGTTGGCTTCTAAATGATTGTTTATTATAAATTGTTGCTGGCTTATCAGCAAAGACCTGAGAGTTGATGTATCCACACAAAAAGTAGTCCAAAAGTGTCAAGTCACACGAACGAGATGGCCAATTCACAGATCCATTTCTTAACCCATTTAAGCCCAAACAAAAACTACCGGACAAAAAATAAAATATTGTTTATTTTATTATTTAATACATTACATATAAACAAAAAAAATTTTTTTTTTTTTTTTGGAAATAAAAAGGTGTACTCAAATTGGCACTACACTACGGTCACTTTAAAAAAAAAAATTTTAAAAAAAAAATTTTTTTTGATGTTATAGAAATTTCTGAAATTTTAGTTTATCAATAAGATAATATAGTCACCAAAGATAATTCGGTCACCAAACGTTTGGCTCAACAAAGTGATGGTTTTACGTTGCCCCGTCTTATTTTTAACATTGCACCTCTTAATTATTTGCACGAAAATCCCGAATCATTTGTCTGTAGCGTTCACCATTAGCGGCAATTTTGGACCCGATTTGGATATAAAGACTATTGGGCTGATGACGCCTTCGGCATGTAAACTGCATTAAATATTGATTATTTTTTCAGGATTTAATGGAGTCTCATAAGGACTGTCTTCTTTCAAAAAACGACAATTCTGTTTATTTACATACCCCTTAATTCGAGTCCTCTGTCATACTCATGTCTACAGCGGCAATGGCTTCTTCTTTATGCGCGGTACGGGCATGATTTTCATGAATTAAATCCAAAAGGGCAAATTGATTCATAGTACAAATTACATATTAGCTGCTTTAATGGAACAAAAAGCAAATTCAAAACC
Organism: Pollenia griseotomentosa; assembly: GCA_963931875.1. Taxonomy (NCBI): domain Eukaryota; kingdom Metazoa; phylum Arthropoda; class Insecta; order Diptera; family Polleniidae; genus Pollenia; species Pollenia griseotomentosa. Next base: position 122,222,180 of record OZ007562.1, on the reverse strand, counting down.
AAATAACCTTTTACATGAGAGCTTAACAAAACCCGATCGAGTAATAGAGATAAATCCACGAGCAACTTAGAGAGTATAAAAACAGATAAAAAACTATATAAGACCACTTCAAAATTAAAAAAGTTTTACCTCCACCTTTTTATAATAAATAAATTACAATTAAAATTTTCTCAAATTAAATGAAAGGGAAAAAGTTAGTTACATTTAATAAAATGATTTGATATCTGTGCAAAATAAAATTGATTTCGGTGGATTTGCTAATAGTTCATTAAAAAAAAGCAGAATTTAAGTGCGTACAGTACTTTTAGATGTATTGAAGATTCTTGTGTTCAAGTGTTTCAAAATTTAGGAAGCTATAAAAAACATTTAATTCGCAAGCATTTACCAAATTAAGTTCCAATATATTCCAATAAAAAAACAGTGAGTTGCACGCTGTTCTTTATAAGTAAATGTCGAGATACATTTAAATTTTGCAACAGCGAATATAAGTTATTAAAATGACAAGACTTGCGTGAGTTTACAATAAAAAACGCGATAAGTACTGTGTTTAAAAATGGTTCACTGAATGGTTCACTGACACTGATGAAATTACAGTAAAAGCAGTTCTATTGAATTTGAAATTTCAATTCTGTAAGTTCCTTGAGAACCAAAATATATTAAATAAGACTCTAAACTTTATGGAAAATTGAAAAACAGGAAATCCTTTTAAGAATTTTGTACAAGGATCACTGTGGAAAAATAAAAGAGAAATGAATCCCAAAAAAAAAAATTATTCCATACTTTCTATATAACGACGATTTTGAAATCAACAATCCAATAAGTTCTAATGCTGGCACTCATTCAATATGTAATATTTATTATTCGTTTCCCTGGCTTCCGTCGAGAGACTCAAATTAAATAATGTGGAATAACAGTCACATGCCCGTTTTCTCATTACACGATTATCTTTTTTCCCAACGAAAATCTGCACATTAAAGAAATTTGGTTTTCTCAATGTCTTATTTGCTTCTATTTTGTCGCAAAGCTAACCAGGCACTCAATTATTTATTTTCCTTTTGTTTGACGTACAGATAAACTCAATCAGCTGACTCCCAACTTTTACATGTATTTTGAGAGGTGTTGCCAGCTGAAAACAATGTTTTTGCCGGTAGTTTGAGAAACCCAAAATCGTTAACGGACAGTTCATCGCTCTAATAAATTTTTGTTGACATTAAGTAACAGACAGTTTATCGATACATTGAGAAAATGGCCAACAGTCTAATACAAGTTAGGTAAAAATTTTATTGAAATTAAGCTATAAATTTGACAAAACAGTTAGCAAAAACAGGATTACAAAGTTTGGATTCAGATATCCTACAAAAATTAGCTAGTGCACAATAGCTTGGATATTTGTGTTTCCAGATAGAGTGGGGTATCTACGTAGAAGATATAACAATGCTTAATCTTATTTGTAACAATATTCATAAGGATGAGTTTAAAGTCAACTTGCAGTCTTTGTAACTTTTTATTGACCCATTTATAATACCAGCGACCATTTCTCCGCGTCAACGGAATTGACCAAGATAGTGTTACGCATATTGACTGCTCGGTGCACTTCAACGGCCACTGAAGGATATTTCAGCCCACAAAGTTTTATCCACTTAAGGAAACGAAACAGGTTAACTGGAGATTGTGCTAGAAAAGTACATATGTTTTATGTCATATATTTGAAATCCTAGCATTTAAGACAAAAATGTACAAAGATTGTGCATTCCGAAAAAACGAGTTCTGCTTATTTAAATCATAATGTATCTGCCACGTCCAGTGGCAGCACTACTTCATTTGATGAAATACCTTCTACATCCATAAATAACACCCGTTCTACATCTCGTTGTTTATCTTTTTGGAGTGAAACTGACAATGTGGAATTTAGTGATAATGACGGTGACTATGATATCAATTTGTAAGAATAGACACGAGATTATGCTTGTATGATAAATATAAAAAATAAAGTTTATATCGGGTGTTTTTTTTAGCTGCATGAGAAATTTCGATATCAATTACTAGGTTTGACATCTGGGAATGTCAAACTGTGTTGACATTTATGTTCAGTAAGGCTTGGCAGGTCATCATGAAGCGGTTAACTCTAGAACAACGCTTCCAAAATGTGGAAATTTGCTTTGAAAAACAAATATGTTCGTGAAGTTCATAAAGCACTTCGTCCATTATTCGAAGCTTATTTCTGGTTAAATGGTTGCGTCAGTAAGCAAAATTGCCGTATTGGGAGCCGTTAACTAATCACTATTGCATCCATTTAAATGGACTGTTTGATGCGGCTTACACGCTCTTTCGAAATGGGCAATCGCTGCCGGCACGGTGAATGGCGAGCCATGTTGACTGAATTTTGTTTCCAAAAATTAATCAGCTAAACACCAACGACATTTGGTTTTAATAACACGGTGCAATTTGGCATACAGCGCGCTTACCAATCGATTTACTGCAAATCAAGTTGATGACAAATTTATTTCCTGAAGTGGAATTGTTTACTGGCCCCGTTCTTCGGGCGATTCAATGGCTCTGGATTACTTTTTTTTGGAGCTTTGTTAGGATATTGGTTCAACCGACCAACCAGCATCTCTTAAAGCATTGGAAGCCAATATTTAAGTTCAACGGTGAGAAACATTTTTAGCTTAATGGGTTTGTTAATAAACAAAATCGCCGCATATAGAGTGATAACAGTCCACAACAGACCCTACATACTCCATTATATGCATTATATACATAAAATTGGACTTAATTTAAAAAAAAAAAATTAGGTTGTTAACAAGGTTTGATCAATTACTTTTTGTTTGAAAATATAAATGTAAAAGATCCGAACAAGATTTGGTCTCAACAGGATGACGATTGGTTTAATATGACGTCGGCAACTATCGAATTCTTGAAATTTAATTTTTGCGATAATTCGATTTCGAGAAGTGGAACTGTCCATTACATACGGCCATTGTTGCCAATTTAGCCATTAATTTTTCTAGCCACATTTAGCCATTTTTCATCACGTTTAGTCGTGAAAAAATCTGCTTAGATATTAGCCAAATTTTCTTGAAGTTACGGCCAGCAATGCATGATAAAGCGGTCCAACATTGGACTTTTGGCGCTTCGTCAAGAATAGCCCTAGTGCCCACAGTAAATTTTAAATACATATGAATGTCATATTTCTCTTTTGAATAAATAAAATTTTTAAATAAAATTTAATATTATTAACTCTATTGTTCTAAAAAAAGTAGCATTAACGTGCACCTCCGACGGTGATTTCTTTATAGTTGTAAATTAAGAGTTTGAGGTGTAAAATTAGAGAAACATTGTATGGCATAGCCGATATGGGGCGGCGCAAGGGAGTGGCTTTAGTATTTTAATGTTCTTAAACCAAATATCCCGGAATATTTGAGGATAACGGACTTTTTTTAGGTTTTGGCAATGTTATCTGTTCTGATTAATTATATTAATTATGCCTTAACCAGTTAAACCTGCTGCTTTTCTTTTTATTATGAACTGTAATAGAAAATCAATTGGCGCAATATTTCTTCTGTAGAGTACCCCACAATAAAGTTGCACAAAAGGGGAACTCTCCATCGAAATTTTAGCACGTGATACACGATATTTGGCTTTGTTTTTATTCATCGAACAAACTCATTTCGAAGTCTTTCAAAAAAAGAAAAGTAGGAATAACTGGCTCAGTAAATTAATTTAACTTGTGTGTCAATATTTGAGAAAACGTAAAAGCTTCAATATAAAAAACGAAATACATAAATATTTATGATCAAACGTAATTGAAAATGTTTTTGTAAATGATCTTTAATCATTCTTAATTGATTTTTGGTCACTACAAAGCTTAGTTCGTGTTTTATTAAAGTTCTTTTTGAGTTTTGGGTTTATTTGTCTGACTGTGAGTGCAAAAAATTTAAATCAATTTACGCAAAGATTGCGAATTATTTTCAATTGGTATGCGACGTAATATGATATGATATTCGATATAAAATTATTATATTCGTATAAGTTTGTCTTATTCTTCGTCATTTAAAAGGCTTCTTTCGTTTCATAATTTATTAGTTCTCAATAGTTGTGAATAAATAAATCAGTTCAGTTTTCGTTGTATTGAAAAAAAAACAAATACACCATTCACCATTCCGTTTGTAATTTGTATATACACTATAAAGTATACAAATTTTGGGTTCTTATGAGTAGCGAATATGATTTGACGATGTCCGTGTGTATGTTGAAATGGGTTTTCCGAAGACTCCATAAACAATGGGGACTAAGTTGTTATATATTTATATCACATATACTCTGTTACAGTTTCTATTAAAATTCAGCCAGATCGATGCATAAATGACTAACATATGATCAAAAAGGCATGTCTGCCTTAAATTTTACCAATAAGTCCGTTGGTGCTGCTGTTATTCTTATACCCTTATAAGCTTGTTATTTCTACAATATTGATCTTAGACCCTATAAAGTATATATACTCTGGGTCCTTATGAGGAGCGAAGTTGATTTAACGATGTCCGTCTGTCCGTTGAAATGGATTTTCCGAAGACCCCATATATGATGGGGGCCAGGTTATTATACATTTATGTCACATATTGTCCGGAATTGTTTGCTATTGAAATTGAGGAAGATCGGTCCACAAATGGCTGAGGTATGAGTAAAAAGCCACGACTGCCTCAAATTTTTTCCTTTAAAGGTCCAATTAGACGTGACATTAACATACCAGCACTTTATTACCAGAACGACATAAACATACCATACAAACCAATTCAATTTTGGTTTCTACGGTCATACAGTGGCTATTGTAATACAGTGTTGGTAATGTGGTTTTTTTGTTTTTTTTATACCTTTCACTACAAGTGATGGATTTTATTTGAAATGTGTTTAATTTTACGCAAACACATACACATTAATGCATGTATATGATATGCCGCTCAAATAAAGAAACAAACGAATACCCTCAATATATTTTAATTAAACGCTTCTTCAGTAAAAGCATTCGTAGTCGAGTTGTTAAGTTCTCTCCTGATACTGATGATATTCCCAGTTCGAATCCCAAAAAGAATTTTTTTAAATTTTTTTTATTTAATTTTTTTATGTTCTATAAAACGATTTTCAGATTATAAAACGAATTTTAAACATCAACTTTGGCAAAAGAGGAAACCGGCTTAGGTACATACATAAATGTTTTGTTTTTTTTTATATTCTTCGGCATGGCGAAATGAAAAGTTGGCGTGGCTCAATTAAAATTTATTTATACCTATCTAAAGAACGTTATTTATGAATATAACTTTTTGTTCTTATCTCAGCATGGTGAAGGGTATATAAGATTCGGCATAGCCGAATTTAGCACTCTTACTTGTTCTGTATTATTTTTATGCATATCTGGAGAAGGGCAGGAGCCTTAGTTTCCAAATTAGTTACTAGCATCTTGGTTATCAATGCACAACATTCGACAAAATGTCGGCAAGATTGGACAGGTAGGCGGGGCACTTTCCATACAAAGACATTAACGATTTCTGTATATCAGGAGAACGGCAAGTGCCAAAGTTTTCAAATTAGGTACAATCATCTAGGTTATCAATTCCAAACATCCGAAAAATTGTGAGCGTGACACAAAGTTGATTTATTTATATCTTAAGAACGGTATTTATATAACTTTCTGTTCTTAACGCACCATGGTGAAGGGCATAAAAAACATAGACATAGCCGACCGAATATAGCACTCGAACTAGATTTTTTGTCAATTTGAGCTTGTGTGCGATATTAATAAAATTCGAAAAATGTATGATAAAGTACAAAAACACTATAAAGATTTCGAAGAAAAGTAATATTTGGAGTGTTTTAGATCAGTGGACATAATTGAATTTTAAAAGACCTCTTCAACAAGTATATATGTATATTATTTAAGAGATTATTAATTACAATAATTAGCATTGTGGTTATTTTGTTGAACTATTTATGGTTTTTAATCCAAATTTTTAATTTTTTTTAATTAGGCTTAAGTTCATCAAATTTAATTTTCATTAAATTATATTTATGAAGAAAGGAATTTTACAACATGAAAATTAATTAAAATTGTTATTGATAATCTTTCATTCTTGACCTGCCGAACCCGGGCCGGCAGGTTACCATGACATGTTTCGATCGCAACCACTCGATCTTCTCAAATGGATTTGCCGTTTTACACTTGCAGCCACCGACGACTGCTGACGTCAATAGTCAAACATCAATCCTTAAACCAAATTGTATTTTAACCTTTGGTAGATCGAAGTTTGCTTTTTTTGCTTACTTCTGTTTTTTCGTACTTTCGTCAAGAATTTTTCTTGAAGTTTAAAGTGAATTTTTTGTTTTTTCAATTTTGTCTTTCTTTTTCTTGTTGACCTTTTTCAGCACAACTTGAAGGACAAATGAACACATAGAGCTCGTGCCTTAGCTTTAACAATAATTAGTATTGTGGTTATTTTGTTGAACTATTTATGGTGATTTTTTATGAAAGATTATCAATAACAATTTTAATTAGTTTTCAGATTATTAATTAATTTATATTACCAATTGATAAAGATCAAGGCGAATTGACTAGAAGGTGAGGTCAACTCTACAACTACAATGCTTCTGTGGGCGGGTTGTCAAAAATATTGCTAGTAAAAAAAAATAGGTTTGTTGACATAAAAACTAGTTTGTATAAAAACTTTGACAAGTCGACCACCGAAAAAACCCCATATGTTGACTTGACCCCACCTTCTAGTCAATTCGTCTTGATAAAGATCTTTGGAAACGAATCTAAAATATCTCCTTTCTGAAAATTTCTCTTCAAGTAAATTTGACAAGTAAAGATCGTTTTCAAAAAAAAAAAAAACTTTCATAAAATGTGTATGATTTGTATGTTTGCTATAAAAGAACATATTTTCTACAATCAACTTAACAGTTCTTCTTTAAAAATATTTTTTTGTTGGTATTTTTTTTTTTTTATATAAAATTGAAGTTTGTACTTTAAAAATTTTGCATTGTTCACTCAAAAAAAAATATGCTTAATAGGCATATTGTCGTTTTTACGATTTGATGAATTTAAAAACCATAAAAAAATCAAAATAACAAAGAACGTAATATAACAAGAGATTTTTATTTGATTATTTTTTGGGGAACTACAATTAAAACGACCTTGAATATGAAACGTGCTAGAAAATATTTTTAACTAAAATCATCCCCAAAATCTACAACATCTTTGAAATATTAGTTTTCACTTTTAACGCACTTTATTGAAATGATTTGTTTATTGAAAATCAAAAAAGAAAAATAAATAGAATTTAAAAGAAGTAAGAGCGCTATATGCGGAATCTTATACATATACCCTTCACCATGGTGTGATAAGAACAGTAAGAAATATAAATACCGTTTTTCAGATAAAAGTAAATAAATCTTTTTTGTGCCATGTCCACTTCTCCAATCCCGCCCACCTTTTGTTGGATGTTGTCTATTATTAACCAAGATGCTTTTATCTTACTTTCAAACTTTGGCTCTTGACGTTCTTCGGGTCTACAAAATAATAAACTAACAACAAATATTATAAACCAAACTAATCCTCATTGTGTCTGGGGCCTTCGGAAACCCCATTTCAACAGACAGACAGACATCATTAAATAACCTTCGCTCCTCCTTTAAAGGGTTTAAGAGCAATATTGTAGAAATTACAAGCGGAATGACAAAATTATGCATGCCCTTTTACCTTAAAAAAAAAACACTTAAATGATGAAACAGAATTGAGTCTTCAACTTCAGGCAAAAATTCTAAAGCCCATAATTAAAACGTCGGCAGTAACTTCAAAATCTCTCTCATTTCTTTCTTTTTCTTTTGTTCTTATTTTTCTTTGTTTACAAATTGTATGAAATTGAATGAAAGTATGGCAGCATTGTTAAGAGAATAAGTGTCTATATGTGAGAGCATTAGAAAAAACGTCCTTTAAATAAAATTGATTTTATTTCTCGACCGCATTCTCTGGCATAATTTTATCTCAAACTGTACGAAAAACATCGTTCAGCCCCAGTTCTGTTTCATCATTAAAGGCCATGTCAGATAAAACTTTTGCTTCGGGTTGCGTTAGAGATTCGCTTTGACATCTAAAGCCTGGTACTCTGTTCAACATTTCACGCGAAATGCTGTCAAAACGCATATTAAAAAAACTTGTGCGGAATATCTATGAAATAATGTTGATAGAGTTGTACTCTGTTCATTTTGTAAAAAAGTTCCGAAATGTTTCTGGCAACATTTTTTCACAACTGCGAAACAATGTGAGCTGCACTTATTTCACGTGGAATTTTAAGGAAAAGCAAAAAAGTATGAACTGATTTTTAATTTAAAAATATAAAAATTCAAGCAACACAACCGGTAACCATTTTCTATCTATATTTACATTCTTTTTTATTAAATTTTTTATTAAAAAAAATAATTTTTAGTAAAATACATGTGGGGTTTATTTACATACACAAAACAATGTTGCATACTTTGCAGGAATAAAAACGTCAAATTGTACAAACTCGCATAATAGGTAACATTGATACATGTCAAAATTTTCGTGTGAAATAATTAATGTTGCTCAACATTTTTCACAAATTTGAACAGAGTACTAGGCTTAAGATGAAATATTCATACTTATACGAAACATGTCACATAAAGAACTTTTAACGCAAAGCGAAGCGAAAAGTTGGGCAACTCTCATCTTTTTGCGCGCTTTGACAATCTGCTAGTAAAATTTTTTTTATTTATTTTCTTTTTAACACACAATGTGTGAGTGTTGTCAAAGTTTTTATTGTGGCATACACCTTTTGCGTTACACTTTTCTGTCAAAGTTAAAAGTGTCACGCAAAGCGATGAAGTTTTATCTGGCATGGCCTTAAGTTTCATTCAACTCTACGTGTTTATTGAAACAAATCATGATTTGCAATATGTTTCTATACATTAAAAAGCTTATCTACATTAAATGCAACTTTTTTTAGTTTAGTTTCTTAGCCTAGACATAAACCATCCGTTTATCTCTAGTTCAATTGGTTAAGAATGTTGCCAGATATTTATTTTACAGCAGATATTCGCTGGGGGGACTTGGCAATTTTAGCAAAAATGTGGGTTATTACATTTGGTATATTTAATAATCATACGGCTATTTTATTGCGGGAAAATCTGAGCTATTTTATTAAGGCCCAAATTTGCAGTTATTAATACTAATTAATACTTATAAATTAATAACTATAAGTAAACATATATGATAACTATTGGCTAACTAGCATTTTATATTTACTGTATATTGGTTAACTAAACATTTTCATCAAAGCAAAAAATTGTTACTCTTTCAAAATACCAAATTTCAATGCTGGTAGCAGTGTTTTTCTTTTAATTTTTATTTTTTCTAAATATGAACAAATTCTGAAATGTCGTAGAAAGCAGAACAAGTGGCGGTGTTACTGCTCAACAAAAAGAATATGCGTGGAAGCGTCTGTGTACAATTTATAATAGTAATTTTCTCCAAAAAGGAAATATGATAGAAAGAGCACGTATGTGCGAACCAGAAAATGGATACCACTTACAGGATATAATTTTTCAAAGCTTATTTCAAAAAATTCCACAACAATATACTGTATTTAAAAAAAAAAAAATTATAATAATCGCATAAAAAAAGTTATAAACCATTTTAACCATATAGCTCATTCTGCGCCACCCTGTATAAGGTAAAATGGCTAAAACAACACATAATAAGGCTTTTAATTTTTCTTCTAAAATTTCCACTATCCTCAGTTAACCATTCCAATTCTACTTGTAGATGAGCATGCTGATTCTATTGCCGCGGCATTGGCCTCCCTGAGAGCTATTTGGGAACCGCCTCATTTGAGATGAAAGCGATTTCGAGCGACGGTCTTTAGCCTATTTGAATGGCAATGTGAGAACATGATGTTTCGGGGAGTAAGCGTGTAAGCATACATGTTAAGCTTACTATCGACTATTCTCAAAGCCTTCTTTGCACTATCACACAAATCTAAGCGTTTTTTACACAAAAAAATCTAAAAAAATCTAATTTAACATTACAGTTTATGTTCACACAATCACACATGACCATGCTTTTGTTAAAATGCGACCCTGATCATATAAAAGGTGTTCTTGTTTAGAAAAATTTCAAAACACGATGAAGTAGTATTGGATTTGAAATTTTTTTTTTTTCATAATGCTTGTCATTTTCATAACACATCGCAGTTACACTATCACATTTTAACATATTACTTCAGTTTTTAACATGTCCTAATACAAAGTGTAATAGTGTAAAGTAGCCTTAAGCCAGACTGGTGGCCTAGGCACCAAAATTATTTATGGATTGGCCCTATATTCCACCCGGAACTAAATTAATATATGGACATTAGAAATATGTATGAGTAGATTCGAGTTTGCTGTCACTCATAGTTTCAATGCTTTTGTTTTATAATTAGCCACAAAAAACCTGTCCTTATTATTATGCCTTCATGGTTTTTTCTTTTACAACTGATTGTAACTTACATATTCTTTTTAAAAGTGCCGCAAGCAATTGGTTGTATTTTTTTGCAAACCTGCAACATAATTCGTTTAATAAAAAAGTGACAAATAATACCGTTAAAAAAGTTTAATTTTATTTTCTTCATTAGTTTTACCTTTCTAAACCAATTATAAAATCAGAACCTAGACTATGTAAAATTAACGATACAAAATAAAATCATTATTTATGCATATAACAATCATAACTATTCAACACTTTTGCGCGAACATGCTGTTTCTTTGTAAGCAAGAACATATATTTTGAAACAAAACGCTTGTCTTGGTGAATCCTGCATTGATATTATTCGTTTATTTGATGTTAATTGATATCTCAGTCTGGTCTTTTTTCAAGGACATCAATTTGTCAAATTTAATACAAAAACCATATAATTTAAAGAGTTCGTTTAGAAAATCAAAGGTTAATCCATTTAGTTCATAATTTTTATGTTCGTTTTTGCAATATTTAAAATTTCGGAACAAAATTGGGAATTTTTATTTCAGATTATAGAGGACTTCAAACTTTAAGTTTGGAAAATGAGACAAAAGTTATCTGGCAACGCTGTTTTTAAACAACAACAAGTGAGTTAAACTTTTTGAAGCTTTTTTTCGTTGCTACAATACCAAGAACAAAATTTCAAGTTCAAGTTTGTTTATATTAAATTTGTTAGTTTTCGTAGTAAAAGCTCTTCCATTCATCCTCAAGTTACCGATATGAACACGAGCAAATTTATTCGAAATATGTATGTATGTATATCGCGTGAATGTATTTATTTGTTTATAAATCTTTAAATAAATTTGGCTGATTGTTTTCACTGTTTACATAAATGAGTTATTTGTGACAATTAAATTTGGTTAAACCAGATGTTCTTGCTGTCTGTCTTTCAAAATAAAATAAAAATTTTCGATTGCGAATTTACATATTGAAACAAAAATTAAAAAATTTAAATTTGTTTTTGTTTTCAATATAAATTTCTAAGCGAAAATTTTTAGTTTGAAAAAAAAGTTAATTGCAGAAACGTGAAAATTAAATTAAAAATCAAATGTATATAAGCCGACTTTAAATTTAACATTTCGCGTGCTACTTGAGGTCGCCACTGACAGCAAGATATATAGAAACTTATCTTGTTCTTAGTTTTGAGATTTGTGTAGATTGCAAAAACTATTTGCACGGGAATTTTGTTATTAAGGCAATTTTTGTTCACAATAAATACAAAAATGAATTCTCTTTCGTCCGTTAGAGGGTTAATATGAATAAGGCTCTTGAGCGATATTTTTTCCAATTTAAATTTTTATTATAAATAAATTCATGACGCTAAAAGTCCTCTCAATTTTAGCGTTTGATTACGGATATATTAATTGAATGTTACTAACTGTGATTTTATAATTATGAGTCCAATCGCCAACTTATCCATTCTTTTAATCTTTTTTTATTCAGAGTCTTTTTAAAAATTTTAGTCAGTTTTCACAACTCGATTTTGCTAGAAAAACAAAAAAAATTGAAGCATACCGAACAAAAAGTAAAAACTTGCCTAAAGTGCCAAATAGCCGAAAAAGCTAAATAGAAATAAAAAGGAGATTTTACGAAATTTTCAGTTGGTGATATTTAAGGGTACTTTTTGGGTACATACTTAAACAATTGTTTAATCTACCCCGAAAAGGGCTAAGTTGGAAACAATGAGTTGCATGGGCTTGACACATGGGGGGTTTCTTGATACTTTCTGCCTGTTCAACAATTCCGAACGTTAACGCTCATCATGGGTCACGATGTTAATTGTAAATCACAAATAATCGCCAAGTTTTTTGCCCAACTTAATTTTACATTTCTTTGTTTCAGTGTTTGACAAATACAACCATACAATTTCAAGCGTCATCAATAAGTTAAATGGTTGGTTGAACAGACAGAAGTAAATGCTGACTTTACAAAGAAAATCATCTTCAGCGATGAGGCACACTTTGACCTCAGTGGATTCCTCAAAAAGCAGAATTGCTGAATTTTGGCAAATGAGAATCCACGGGTGATTGCTGAAAAGCAGATGCATCCACAAAGAGTGACTGTTTGGAGAGGTTTATGGGCTAGTGGCGCAATTAGACCCTACTTCTTCAAAAATGGCGTCGGCCAAGCAGTGCTGTTCGCTATCGCGAGATGATAACGGACTTCTTGTGGCCAGAACTTGAGGGTATGGACCTGGACGATATGTGGCCACTTGTCACACAGCCAACGAAACAATGCCTCTTTTCGCGATAAATTCAATGGCCGTGTTAACTTACGTCGAGGCGATGTTAATTGACCGCCACGTTCATGTGATTTGACACCGTTGGACTTCTTTCTTTGGGGATATTTAAAAGAAAAAGTGTAAGCCAAGAACAATTCAAGAGCTAACGGATGACATAATTTGCTACATTAACGACTTTGAACCTCAATTATATCTCAGTCATTGAAAATATGGATCAACGGATAGAGGTATGCCACCGAAGTCGCGGTGAGCATTTGGCCGTTATTTTGCTTCACACATAATTGCCATAGATCGTTCCATAGTAAAAAATATTAAATTAACGCTCCTGTTGGTGTTTATAATACCGTGCGATTTCAGTGTTCCAACATCATGCGACTTAAAGCCTTTAAAATTGTCTGTTTCATATCTCAATTAATTTGTATTAAATAAATAATTTATTTATACAATTTTTATTTTCACAAACTTTTATTATTTCTACGTTTCTGTCGTCTTTTATCTAATTTTGTTTAGAAAATAAGAAATCTTTTTTTCATTGCTTTATGAGATCCGAAATAAAAAATTACGTTAAATCGTAATAAGTAAATTTTATTACATAATTACTCTTCTGTTTAAACAAATGTTCTGCTGACAAATCTTAGATTTCGAGAAATTAAACTTAATTAAAAAAACGATTTTCAAAGGCAAAATTGGTTTAAGTACAGAAAATTTTCTTGTTGTAGAAACTTTCTTAAATGAAAATAAATGTATTTATTTCCTAGAAGAATTCATACATTACATTTAAAAAATAAAAACATAAGATTCACTTAAAGAAATGTGATGTGAAATGATTTAAAGTGTATTTAATGACTGAAATAAATCACACTAGTCTTAGAAAAAATAGTTTATATAATAGAGATTAATTTAAATTTAGATTTACAAGAAATTTAAAAAATTAGTAAAAAAAAAAATGTAACATAAACGACCAACGAGTTAAAAAGGAAGTTTAAGCATCTTAACTTATATTTAATCTTTCATTTATGAGCTCATTTCATCAATTAGCCAAGTGATATTTCCACACACGTGATCTACATTTCGATCGGCTTAACTTTAACTTATCCTTTTTTTAGCATTGACTGCTACTGGTGCTCGAAATCACGTAATGAAAATACTGTTCTTTCAACTGAAGCACACATAAATAATATGAATTGACTTCAATTCAAAGATTTTTGAGATAATAATTTAAAAATTAATTAAATTTGTTCCAGTAAACAAAATAATTGTATCACTTAAATCTTTTTTGATACTAACAATATGTTCTGCCGTAATTTTATTAGTATAAGTAAACTTTTTATTCACTTGATAACATTTTTAATTAAAATGGATTTTATTTTTGATTAATAGTTTAATTGAAAAAAAGAATTGGTGAAAATTTTTTCTGTGCGCACATTGGCACATTAGCAATATGTGGTCTTAGCAAAACGCTTCCTTTAAGACAATTCAACAAGTGCTTCTGAGTCAACCGTTGTACCTAACGGTGTTTCTGGAACTAATATTATAATGAGCTACAAAGCTCAGAAAAAACCTAAGATTCCATCTTAACCTTTAATAGTATAGGGTATAGAAAACTGTGTTCTCTGTTTAATTTAAATCATGCGTTTATTTTGGCCCACCCCTCAACAACAACAACAATGATTTTACTTTAATTAATTGTAAAACACATTTGTGGTTTAATAGAACGAAAATTTCCAAACATTTATTTGTCACGTAAATTTTTTTTAACAATAATCTTTAAGTTCATATCTCAACCTTGTCATTGAATTAACAAAAATAAAAAAAACATAACACTTTTGCATACTAAAATATTGTTAAAATTTTATTTCATAAAAACTATTTGGTTTTGGCTGTCAAATAATTTTACATCAAAAATTCCCTTAACGACACCTTGACTATAAAAAAAACTTTACAATAGACGGGAAATAAAACAAAAAACTGCATTTAATGCAAAAATACTTCATCATAGTTTGACTTCATCATGAAACGATTAATAATTTAATTTCTATGACAACAATTTAATTATAATTGAATGAACTTTTATGTCTGGTGGGATTGGTATAAAAACTTTTATAAGTTTACAAAAATATATGAAATGTAAATTTTGTATCTTAATAATAGTTTTTAAATAGATTTTTTTTTTTTAATTACCATGCACAATGGGCAGGAAAGTGAAATCACTATTATAGTTAAAAATATAATTTAAAAAGTGGTCTCAATATGTCGAAAGTTTCGCTGAAGATGCCGTACAAATCTTCACTTTATTACGAAATGTTATTAGAAAAACAAGTAAGAATTAAAAGGCGGCCAAGCTCGACCATGTGATACCCTATACATATCACAGAATTCATAGACAAATTTTCCAAAAGTGGACCCTATTTGTCACCCATGGGCAATCATTAACCGCCTGAACAAAATTATGCGGTAGAGTGGGGGTATACAAATTGTTTAAATCATGTGTGTATAAATGTAAATTGTTTGGGATATTTTTTAAAATTTCCCATGAAATATAAATTTTTTTATAAAAAAGATATTTGAAGAATTTCATGTCAAATAGAATTTTTTTTTAAAATAGCCTATAACTTTGAAAAAAAAAATTTCCTAAAAAATAAAAAAAATTTCTAAAAAATTAAGAACTATTTAAAAATTTTTCTATAACACGGTAACAGTCCAAAGTAGAGTACTATGAGTCCAAACACATTTTTTAATGGTCTGTCTTATAAAATCCAAGTCAAATAAGCGATTTTCTCTCAACGACCAGAATATTTTTTAAAAAATTTCGCATAAAATAGAACATTTTTCAAAAATTGTTAATAAATTGATTAATTTTAATAAAATTTCCAAAAAATAGAAGTTATTTTTTGTTGTTAATTTTTCTATTACATAGGAACTATTTGAAATGTCTGTAAAATTTGCTATAAAATTTTACTATAAAATAAAAATTTTTTAATAAAAATTCTGTAAAAGAAATTTTTTGAAAAATTTCCTAAAAAAATTTAAATACCTTTCAAAATGTTTTATAGAGGGAATATTTCTTTTAGGAATTCTCCTATAATAAATTTTTTTTAAAAATTTCCTTTAAAATACAATTTTTTTTTTTTAAATTTCTTATAAAATAAAATCTTTTTTTTTGGAAATTTGATCTGGAACAGAAATTTTTTTAAAAATTTCCAAACAAACATTTTTTTAAAAGAAATTTTTTGAAAAATTTAATAATTTTTGAAAAATTCCTAAAAAAAATATAAATAAGAAAATATCGTCGCCTTAATATGCAAACCTGCTAACTCCCTTTAAGCACATTTTACAGGAGAGACAAAAAGCTTTTTATTTTTCCTATTTGCAGCTTCATAGAAACTTATAAATACAGTTAGTTTTACACACTTCAACTCCTGTATACAAAAAATCGTATAAATTTCAATAATTTAAAAAAAATTGCAATGAAATAGACATTTTTCTATAGAATAAGAAAATATTGGAAAAATATTCTATGAAATTCTAAGTTTTTTGAAAATTTTCTTTAAAACTAAACAATTTTTTAATAGAAATTTATTAAAAAATTTTATAACTTTTAAAAAATTTCTTATAAATTGAAGGTTCTTTTTGAAAATTTTTCTATAAAGAAAAAAATAATTGAAAAATTTTCTATAAAAAACAAAATATTTTGAAAAATTCGCTGTAAAATGCTTCATAACAAATAATATTTTTTTAAAAATTTCCTATAATAATTAGTATTGTGGTTATTTTGTTGAACTATTTATAGTTTTAAATCCAAATTTTTAATATTCTAATTAGGCTTAAGTTCATCAAATTTAATTTTCATTAAATTATATTTATGAAGACAGGAATTTTACAAGATGAAAACTAATTAAAATTGTTATTGATAATCTTTCATTCTTGACCGTGGCCGGGGCTCGAACCCGGGCCGGCAGTTTACCATGACATGTTTCGATCGCAACCACTCGATCTCCTCAGATGAATTTGCCGTCTTACACTCGCAGCCATCGACGACTGCTGACGTCAATAGTCAAACATCAATCCTTAAACCAAATTGTATTTTAACCTTTGGTAGATCGAAATTTGCTTTTTTAATGATTATCCATCTTAATCGATCTTACATGTTCTTCCTTACCTCCGTTTTTTCGTACTTCTGTCAAGAATTCTTCTCGAAGTCCAAAGTACATTTCCTTTGTTTTTTCCATCTTCGTCTTTCCTTTTCCTGTTGACCTTTTTCAGCACAACTTGAAGGACAAATGTTCACATAGAGCTCGTTCCTTAGCCTTAACAATAATTCGTATTGTGGTTATTTTGTTGATCTATTTATGGTTTTTAATATTCTAATTAGGCTTAAATTCATCAAATTTAATTTTCATTAAATTATATATATAAAGAAAGGAATTTTACAACATGAAAATTAATTTAAATTGTTATTGATAATCTTTCATCCTTGACCGTGGCCGGGGCGTTAAAAATTAAAAATTTTTTTAAACAATTTCTTATGAAATTAAATTTGCTCTGGAATAGAAATTTTTTGGCAAAATTTCGAAAAATAAGAAATTTTTTAAAAAATTCCCATTTCCCATTCCCAACTATTCCTAAAAAAAATTGTTTGGAAAATTTTCCTTTAAAACCAAACTTTTTGAAAAATTTCCTGTAAAATAGAAAACGTTGTTGTAAAATTTTCTACAAAATATAATTTTTTTTTAAAAAATTTTCTATAAAATAAAAAATTTCAAATAAAAAATTAATTTTTTATTTTTTTTTTCATTTCCAAATACAAATAATTGTTCCCATTATGCATCTTAATGTTATTCAAATTAACTGTTCTGCCATTTGTTTAAAACATTTTTAATTTCGTTGCAAATTTTTAAATTTTATTACTCATTTTTTGCATAATTACAGGTTTTAATGAAAACAAAAGTGAATAATCCGATATATTTGATGATAATTCAATCAGAAATATATAAAATATTAAATAATTTTTTTTACTCTTAAGTTTTGCACGAACAAAAAATAAGGAAGTGTTTAAATAATGCCCAAGGAAAAAAATTCCTAAAATTCTTTTAGGGGCACTAAATTATATTTGCACGTTTTAAGTTACAAATTTATTGCCTTTGAGCAATTGCAACAATGTAAAAAGTTTGTAAAATATTTAAACAATTAAAGGTAACACTTATAGAAATATGAATAAAAGAATCTATGTGATTATTGTGGGATGTAAAATCTACAAATATTTCTAAGCAGTATCGATTTTGGATCGATTAAAGACTAACATATTTTGCGGATAGGTTTTTGAAGCTTTGCTTGTATAATGTTTAAAATTCATAAATAGCTGAGGTGTGTTACACCTTAAAAATATAAGTCGTGGACCATTTCGAGCTAGTTTTTTGCTTAGAGATCTGCGATTTAATTGAAATTAATCTTTGAAAGTAGTTTTTGCATAGTCGATTAATACGTTTTGTTGGTTTGCGGTTAAACTTGCGACAGGAGTATCAAAAGTATGAATAGTTTCGAAAAGAAAATTTAACTTATGAATGTACAAAATTAAAAACTTTCATTCAAATCATTCAAATCTTCAGGTGATAGAGAAAATTTAAAACTATTTGAACATTTAAAAACGATAAATATTAATAATTCAAGGGCAATCAGCATTGACCAAACATTTAATGGTGTGCTTGTTTTTATCCACAAGTTTTATTTTATTTAACCTCCTTAGATAAAATATTGCTTGATTGCTTTGTTTGCCTTTTTTTATTTATTTATTAAGATACAATAGCCCTATTCACAATCTTTTACACTAACAAAATATACAGCAGAGAACTCTCTTCTTTTTTAATAATATGCAACCAGGGCTGCCAGATAAATTTGTGAAAAAAATCGTAAATTTCCTGAGAAAAATCGTCAAAAAATCGGACTACTTAAAATTTAGATTTTTAAAATTTTTTGTTAAATTTTTACTTTGTCGATAAAAAAACATTTAAAAAAAAAACTTAATTATTTCATGCCCAGCTAGCATTTTCAATCGTATTGTATATCACTATGCAACAAATGGGAAATTTTTTTTTACCTGAATAATGAAAAAATAATTAAAGTAAAGGATTAAAAAAAATATTGGTTAATAAAAAGGTAAAACTTTAAGATTTTTGGCTCTACACAAATTTGCGATAAAAAGGTCAAAACTAGGTATTTTCAGTTTTTCAGGAATAAAACAGGAATTTGTGCATGGATTTTCATAAAATAAAATTAATCTTACTTCTCACACATGCAACTTTGAGCTAAAGTACTAAAACTGGTAAGTATTTGTTGATTTCAATTTTTTATAAATTTTTTGAATTCAAAAATTTTATAAAAAAACAAAAAAAAATATTTTTTTTGCCAGTTCAGCCTGATAACTCCTAAAATAATGTCTAACTTAAAAAATTATATTAGATAAACTTAAATCTGGCTTGATTTAAAATGTTTTGACGGATTGCATTACAAAATCGGGTACGTCATTCCAAAGTTACGATAAGATGTATGGAGCAGCCTCTTCAAAAATCGCAAATTTAAGAAAAAAAATTTTTAAAAAAAACCTTACCATAGAATTTTGAAAAATTCAAATGTCACAGATCCTTCTGTAATTATAAAAAACATGAGGGTGATTGTAATTGCCACAAGGAACAAGAATATTTATTCCGTCTATGACTTCACACAGCCCCCATCCAAACTTCTTTCCGAAATAGAAGCTTTGTGCACAATAACTAGAGTGTCAATTAGTTTTTGTTCGATTAATCAAACAGTTTTAGACGATTAATTGTTCGAACAACTTAAAATTGATTATTTCGATTAGAGAGTTAATCGAAGAATTCATACCGATTAATCTAATAATAATAATATATACACTTATAAAATTATTACAGTAACTGTGGGTTATTAAATTCGTTTTCCGTACTGTTAAAATTTAAAAAAAATATAGTTGTTTTACGAATAATTTTATTTTTTAACATTTATGTTTGTTATTCAAAAAACAAACTACCAAAAAATAATGTTTTTCCGTATTTATTTTGTTATGTAGTTGGATTTTTGTCGGTTAAAATATATTTTTTAAAAGTAAAAACTATTCAATTTTAAGGAATATGCAGTTTAATAAATAAAAAATTTAAAAATGAATGTGAAATCATTTGTTTTAAATGAAATGTAAATGATCCGTTTTTTGAATGAATTTTAAGTTGTTTAAAATGAATTTTCGTTTGAATTTAACTACATAATATTTTGAGTGTAGTATTTCTGTTAAAAGTATAATTTTTTTAAAGTTTTTAGTCGAATAAACAACCCAAATGTATGTATCTGTTGAATTAAAAAAACAGTCATATTAAGTTCGGTTCGTGCTTTGTTGTGATACAGACGTGTATTCTTAACTCCGCATACAATTTGAATTTTTAATTAATCACATTTGATTTTGTTATATAAACAGCGAATGGACGCTTGAAATTAAATGATATATTTTGTTATTTTAATTATTTAACATAAAGTGAACAATTAATACGAAAAAAATATTAAATAAAGAAAACTAGTAAAAATATATACGTACTAATGTTCATACATGTGTATGTATACATACATATTCTGAGCAAAAACATTTTAGTTTAAAGTTCTTATTTTGTTGTTGTTGTAAAATACAATAAATAACAAAAATATTAAAAGCACAGTTAAACGGTGAAAAACAAAAACAATTTATTGCATGAATAAAAACAATGAAACAACAATAAAACTGAATGATAGAAATGTTTATGTGACAGTGCATGCTAACGAAGACAATGCTGTAATAAATAAAACAAAAGAAAACAATAGTAACTACCTAACGGCTAAACCAATTTTTAGAACACGATCCCTTTCGCCCTCTCTTTTTACAAAGACGGTTGATGGTGATACGTTAAAAAATATAAACCTCACACTTGCAAGTGTTGCCACAACGGCAAACACAATCTTATTAACAAATGGTACCATGAACTCTAACACAGATGCAATGCAAACATCTCAAGTAAAAAGTGGTCAAAAGCCTCAAGTACAAGTTGGTATGGACAGGTACATAACAGTGCTTAAACGGGGTCGCAGCCCTACCTCTGCAGCAGTTGCTTCGGCTTCAAAAGTACCTTCTTTTGATAAAATAAACTCTCAAAATCGTTTTGCAATTCTGGAGGATGAATCCTCGGAAGCACCAAACGTTATAAAATCTTCTAAGCCACCCCCGATATATCTAAGGGAGCAAAACTCAAGTGAGTTAATAAAGAGCGTGATCTCGGTAATAGGTGAAAATTCGTTTTACGTAGCTGCAATCAAGCGTGGAAATATAAATGAGACAAAAATACAGGTTAATCATGAGAATGATTTTCGTAAATTAACTAACAAATTCGAAGCCCTTAAAAAAAGCTTTTACACATACCAACTAAAGAGCAGCAAAGGTCTTCAGATAGTGATCAAGGGCATAGACTCATGCGTGGACCCAGATGAAATTAAAACTTTTTTGGAAGAGAAGGGTTTTAAAATAAAAAACGTTACAAATATTAAAAACAGGGAAAAAAATCCCCAACCATTATTTCGGGTAGAATTAGAACCTGGCGACATTAAGCTTAAAAAAAATGAAACGCATCCTATTTATAATTTAAAATATATTCTCTACAGAAGAATAACTATAGAGGAGCCGCACAAAAGAAATGGTCCCGTTCAATGTCTTAATTGCCAAGAATTTGGCCATACTAAGGCATACTGCTATTTACCCCCTGTTTGCGTCGTATGTGGAGAATTACATTGTACAGTCCAGTGCGATAAGTCTAAAAATGACCCCAATGTAAAAAAATGTAGCAACTGTGGCGGAAATCACACTGCCAATTATAGAGGATGCCCTGTATATACTATCGTCAAGCAGTCGGCTGGACCGAAAACTAATCCCCCACAAATGCAGGTACCAAATCAAGTAAACACTAATGGCATTCAAGCTCCGCAGCCTAGTAATAACAGAACCTCGTATGCTAACGTCCTTAAATCAAACCATGTGCCAATGCAAGGCGCTTCGCCAAGTAATGATGAAACTCCAGTTTCTAATTTAAGTCGTCTTGAAAAAACCATGGAAACATTAGTGCAAACAGTTAATAATTTTACGAACACAATGGGTAATATGATGCAGGAAATTCTAAGAATGCAATCGATGTTATTGCAAGCTGTACTTAACAAGCCATGAACTGTTTAAAATTCTGTTTTTGGAACGCAAACGGCATCCGCCAACATAAAAATGAATTAGAATACTTTCTAAAAAATAAACAAATTGATGTCATGATGGTTTCTGAAACTCATTTGACCTCAAGAAATACGTTTAAAATCAATGGTTATACACTATATGATACCAAGGACCCTCGAGATAGAGCTTGTGGAGGTTCAGCCATTTTAATTAAAACCCGAGTCAAACACTACCTAATGTTTGATCACCGCGAAGATTATCTCCAAGCAACGAACATTTGCGTTGAGGAATTAAATAGAAACCTAGTAATTTCATCGTTATACTCACCGCCTAGATTTTCAATATCAGAAAGCCAATACTGTAAATATTTTAAATCATTAGGACCCTGTTTCCTAGCTGCTGGCGATTATAACGCTAAACATACCTTCTGGGGGTCACGACTTATAACACCAAAGGGTCGTGTCTTATTTAACACAATTTCTAAAATGGATTTAAATGTGGTAGCGAGCGGACAACCAACATATTGGCCTACTGATCATCAAAAAATTCCAGATGTTATCGATTTCGGCGTGGTTAAAAACATCCCCATAGAAACGATCCATGTTGAAGCTTCCTTAGAATTATCTTCTGACCATACACCTACAATTGTTACTATAATGAACCCCAATAGAATTGTATCTCCGACTGGTCACTTAGCGACGACAGCTACGCAAATTAACTGGTTAAAATATAGAAAATACCTCAGCACCCATTGCACAGAAAATATTCCGCTTAGTACACCGGAGTATGTAGATCGCTCTATTGCCAATTTTGACAGTTTTCTGAAACTAGCTGTTCAACATTCCAGTATTGCCCCCAAAAAAACAAAAAATATTAAAATATATTCCACAGATGTCGAGCGTCTCTTGTCTGAAAAAAGGAGGGCTCGAAGAGAGTGGCAATTGCACAGATCCCCGTTACTTAAGAACTTACTAAAAGAGTGTACAAAAAAGCTTAGAAAGTTACTGCAGACTCAGAAAACGGCTTCTCTGGAAAAATATCTTAAGGAACTTGATGCAACCCCACAATCAGACTACTCATTATGGCGTGCAGCTAGAAATTTCAAAAGGCCAGTTGTCTCTAAACCACCATTAAGAGACTTGAATGGTAGTTGGGCAAGAAATGATGTTGAAAAAGGAAATCTGTTTGTTAATCATTTAAAAAACGTATTTACCCCAAACATATCTCACGATATTGCGGCCGAGTTACCACCTGTTGTTGCTAGAGCAGCTGTTCCCCTAAGATTTGAGATAAGAGAAATCGAAAAAGCTATTTGTGATTTAAACCCCAAGAAGGCTCCTGGTTTTGATAAGATCAGCAACAAAATGCTTCTGGAGCTACCCAGCATAGCAAAGAAAATTATTCTTTTAATTTTTAATGCTATTTTACGACTTGAATACTACCCTCAAAAATGGAAGGTCTCATTAGTTACGATGATACCAAAGCCAGGAAAAGATCACTCCAAAGTTGAGTCATATAGGCCTATCAGCTTATTATCTAATATATCAAAGCTGTTTGAGAAGCTCTTAGCGTCCAAATTAACCCCAATTTTAAATGACAATGGGTGTATACCTAACCATCAATTCGGTTTCAGACGAGAACATAGCACAATTGAACAAACCCATCGGATAGTAAACGCCATAAGAAAAGCCTTTGAAGAAAGAAAATATTGCTCCGCTCTCTTCATCGATGTCTCTCAAGCTTTTGATAAAGTCTGGCATGTAGGTTTGTTACATAAATTAAAGCTGAACCTACCGGTTAACACACACAAGCTGTTAGAAAGCTACTTGGTCGGTCGAAAACTTATTATTAAAGAAGGTGATTTTTTAAGTTCTCCTCAGACAATTGAAGCTGGAGTCCCTCAGGGAAGTATCCTGGGCCCACTTTTTTATCTTATATATACCTCGGACATGCCGACAAACAATTACACCCTAACCTCAACTTTTGCTGATGATACAGCTTTTCTAAGCGTACACGAGAACAGTCGTGAAGCATCTCGATACCTGCAGGATCATATATTTGAACTAGAACTGTGGTTAAAACAATGGAGAATAAAGGTCAATGAGCAAAAATGCGTACATATTACATTTACCTTGCGTCGGGAAACATGCCCCCCTATTAAAATCAATAATCAACTAGTGCCTCAACAATCGCATGTCAAATATCTCGGTATTCATCTAGATCGGCGTTTAACATGGAAATGCCATATAGAAGCAAAATTAACCCAAATGAAACTAAAAGCAATTCAAATTAACTGGCTTATTGGAAGAAATTCTGTTCTTAGTCTCGATTGCAAACTACTACTTTACAACTCTATTTTAAAGCCAATCTGGTGCTACGGTATTCAACTATGGGGCACTGCCTCGGCCTCAAATATCGAAAAAATTCAAAGGCGCCAAAATAAACTTCTTCGAATAATCACAGCTGCCCCTTGGTATGTTAAAAACTCAAATATCCACAAGGATCTCAATGTGCCACTGGTAAGGACTATTATTACGAAGTATGCGGTAAAATATTTAAAAAGGCTAGAGTTGCACCCAAATCCACTAGCTCGAAATATTTTAAATGATAGCGGCCACACTCGCTTAAGGAGAAGAGACACTGCAGCACTTACCCATTAAGATGAGCGATAAACACATATATTAATGTGATACAGAACCCGTGATGAAGAAAATTTTTGTCTTGCACTGGCAGGACATAAAATAAAGAATTAGGATAAGATTTGATTAATTATTGTTAGTTCATATTTAATATATGAAGATTCAATAAATAAAAAATGAAAAAAAAAAAAAAAAAAAAAAAAAAAAAATATTAAGTGAGTAATAAAGCTTATTTTTTTGTAACATTTTTTAAACACAATTTAATAATTCGTTTCACAAAAGAAAAATCGACAAAGGTATGTTAAGTCAAAGATTTAAATTAAATTATCGGGTATGTTCTAGAAATCGAAATTAAGTGAAACTGAAATCGAAAGATAATTTAAATTCATTTACTATTTACAAAATTACAGTAGTTTTTCGTGGTTTTCAGTTTTGTTCTTGCCAAAATATTAGACATTCAGTAGATAAACGACAAAGGTATGCTTACTCAAAGATTTATATTAATTTATGGGGTATGTTCTAGAAATCGAAATCGAACGATAATTTAAATTCAATTACTAAATAATAGATACTTTAAGAATGAAGCAGTTAAAATGGAATATTTTTATGAACTTTCATTACAGGGTCGTTTTTAAAATTTGCTCGATTTTAAATCCACTTTATTTCGATTTCTAGAACACGCCAGTATTTTTTTAACAAAAAAGCTCATGCGTTACTCTCTATAGAATGAGTTTAGCTTAAAAATATTGTACGAAGGATAAATCTTATAATGCTAAATGTAACAGGTGTCTAAAAATGTAAATGTTCTTCAACAACTTCACTAATTTACCACTTACACAGTGACTACAACATAGTACTTGAAGCAGATGCTCCACCAACAGAATCAAAGGGGGATACAAGTGGTTCAATGAATATATATTTTAAACAAGATACTTCAATCGATTCTCTAGAGGAAAAATTTTGCAAAAGCATAGCAGAGGATGGAATAACCGTGAAAATTTTAAAAATTCCAAAGTTATATTGACTCCTTTAAAATTTAAGTGCCCGAAAGTGAAGCAACAATTTGGAGATTCACTGACAAGTTTTATTTAAAAAAGAATTTTTATTTACTCAAGTACTGATTGTTTCTGATATTATCAAAAAAAAAAAAAAAACTAAATCTCGTAGAGTATAAAATTTCTGGATTTAGAATTATTCGATTTATCGATTAATTATAAAATTTTATTCGTTATTATTTTAATCGAATAAGTTTAAAATGCCAAATATCGATTAATCGTTCAATCGAACAAAAATAAAAGCGTAACAATAACCATGTTATTATGTTGGTATTAAGATTAAATGTGATCCAAAAATATCTCATGACAACCTCAATCACTTAATAAAATTGTAACGTAATCGGTTCATATTTAACCCTTCGTCGAAACGACGACGCGTGATTTTATTTTCGATATAAAACCTGTTGTTTATTTTTGCTTTGGTCTCATTTTACCGTTAAAGAATTAAACAAAATATATGCATATATAAAATGATTTAAATATTGATTTTTTATACCTATTTTTGCTCACGACTCATGTAATAGGTGTTTGAAAAATAATGATGACGTTATGGGGGGGGGGGGTTGCTTTAAGACCATGCGAAATAAGGGCATGATGGCTTTATTGCTCAATTGAATGGGAGATTAAGCCATAATGGCCTTATTGCCCAATCATTGAGAGGTAAGGTCATATATTAAATTTTGCGAAATGAGATTTAAAGCCATATTTTTTCAGAATATTGTTGTGCATGGTGTAAACATTCTGCAAAAGCGAAAATCCTTAGTTATCATGGAAAAAATAACAACTAGAATTAATATTTTAAATTCATTTATTTTTATTCTTGTGACGCTCGCAGATAAACTTTATTCAGCGAAGCCACCTGCCGCGTCCTACTGGAGGAGAAAACCCGTAAGCACGGCCGCAGGACGCCACGCAGAAAAATTTTAGTATGCGAAGCCAGATTTCAATACTTATCTTATGTGTCTCCGGGAAGGCTATTAATTATAAAAATAAGAAAACTATTAACCAATGTAAAATGCAAAATTTCTTCAGAACTGAAATGAGAGATAAAGCCATTTTCTAATATCGCTTATGTGAGCTAAGACCATGATGGCTTTATCTCCCATTCAAATGGAAAAAAAACAAAACTATCTCCCTATTGAATGAGAGATAAAGCCATCATGGCCTTATTAGGAATTGTTTAAAAGCACAACCCCTTCCCCCCCCCACGTTATAAAGTTAACCATAGCTCTCATACAACAAAAACAACTATCAAAATAAGTTTTAATGTTATAATAAAATAAGTAAAAAAAATAGTTGCGCTAGGCTAGGTAAAACGAAATTTATGTCAATAAAGTTTTTAAAACATGAACACATTTTTTACCACGGCCGAAAATAAGGCACTTTTTGTTTTAGCGCCGCCATTAAAATTTCGTTCTTTTCATATCGCATATCATTTTTTATTTCCTGATTATACCTTCGTTCTTGGTGAGTTTTTTATTCGACATCAAATTCTAGGCGGCACTGACAAGAAAGTCCTTCTGTAACTTATAACATCTAGCTTTTGATATAGCTACTTTTATGACTGGCCTCAAAATTGAGCGCCTTTACTTAAAAGTACTTATTTTTATTTGAATAAATAAAGTTTAAATGTACATGATCACTTCACAAATAAATACAAATAAATGTGTTATTAATAAATTTTAACACTCACATAATGCGGTTTCTTCAAAAATACCAGCGAGTTCAGTAAACTTAGCACCTTTTTAAAACAATAATTTGATTATAATTATTATGCAAATTATAAAACAAAGACTATTTTCCACCTCTCAATTAAGAACAATACTGAAGAATCAGTTGCCTTTAAATCTTCAAAGTAAACTAATGATTAAAAAAATAGATTTTATATGAATAATCATATTTATTTATTATCTATTTATAACATATGTATAAAATAAAAATGTTTTTGCTTGTGTGTTTATTTGTTTGCTCCCTATATACCCGTAACTTTTAAGCCTATTTTCCTGTCCACATAGATAAGCTTTGAAACTTTGTAAATTTTCATGTGGGCGTGGCAACTCTTATACAGAGACAGCAAGGCAAATCACACCAACAATTGTGCGAAAACCCACCACAAGACTACAGTAAGAAAACAGTCAGCAAAATATAACACGCCACACAGAAAGAAAAACACTCGGTATAAATTAAGTTTTGTATACTTACTTTCAGCACGAGTCGTACTCAAAATACGAATAACACTAAAAAGTAATCAAAACAATCCTAAATGGGATAACTTTCGAAAATCAATCGCAGAATATCTTAAAATAAGTAAAAAAATTCTTAAACCAAGTAAAAAAAAAAGATTAAACTTTTCGTTGGTATTGCCACTCTGAGGGTAAAATTGCAAAGTGTACGTTTTAATCTCATTTAACTCATCAAAGTTTGTTGCAGACACTACAAAAACACCACACAAGTAGTAAAAAAAAAAAAACGATTTGCTTGTTGTGTGTAGAAACAACAAAAACAACAGATCAAGACGAAAACACATTATTTTCTTGTTTAAAACGCAAAATTGAGAACTCTTGCTTTTTATTTAAGGTGCATGTAGACGACATGTTTTTTACATCTGACTTGTCAACTTTTCAAGTCACTTGTAATTGAGCATGTCTGTCAAAATTGCTGTTTTACAGAAGGTTTGTAATATTTGGTCACAAACGTACATGTTATTTGCTTCTGACATTGTATCTATTTTTTTCGCATAGTTATTGCAAAAACCAAAATTAAAATGCCGCCACGAAAATTTTTATTAACGCCGTAAAATAGTTTAGCCATCTTAACATATTTTTCTTTTAATTCAAAGATACCAATATAGGATATTTTAATGAAACGGTTTTTATATATATTTACCTAAATTCTATTCAATCGTGGGATGGATGATTATACATATCTCGGTATTTTAAAATATTTACTTCAGCCGGCTAATGATTCCGTCAATAGTGGACGCCGCTGCCGGTTTCTTCTCGGCATAGATTTCTGATGTCAGATGGTTTGTCAGAAGATAACAGAGCACGCTCTAATTGAAATTTTGTCAGATAACTTTGCATCTGACTTTTACAGAAGCAAAGTTAAGAAGGTAACACACGACATGTATGTATTTTGCGGTTGGAAATTTGACATGTCTGATGAAAAAAACATGTCGTGTACGGTCGCCTTTAGTTTACATTTTCAGTTATATATATATGTGACAATAAATAATAATGGCTTAAGTTGACATAAGTGCTTTTTCATTTTATTACATATTCTTATTCTCTCGTCAAGATCTATCACTCAGCTAAATATAACAAGTATAACATGTCATTATTCAAAAAACTATACGCATTTATATTTTAACTTACTTACACACAAAAAAAACCCTTAATATCTCAAAACACGAAGCCATTATTATTTATTGCTACAGATATGTACATTAAGTTTTTAAAGTAAGAACCATATCGGGAATGTTGCTGGTGTTTTATAATTGAAAAAATTCTTTAAGGTGTAAACCGGGTAAGTAAATCAATCATTATAAAATTCTCCTTTTAATTTCACTTTTGATTTATTTCAAGTACGAATTCGGGATCGAATCAACTTTATAATACTTGAATCAAGCGCATTTTGAGATTGGTTGATCAAAACAAAAATAACAAAACACAAGCCCCGTTAACAAATGCATAAGTTCAACAAACGTTCACAGAAAAAATTCTCCCACCTTTTTCACTAATTAAAGCCTTAATCAAAAGTATAATCAGTTTTAATTAAATTTTTAATCAAGTGAATTAAACGTTTAATCAAGTGAATTAAACGTTTAATTAATACTATTAACTGGTTTAATTGATTCTATTAATTTGTTTACTGGTGCAAATTTAATTAAATTTTTAATTAATATCACAAATTTTTTAATTGAAATCAATTTTTATTTTTTCTGTGTTGTGTTTTGTGCAAAAAAAAAATTATATAGTAATATTGTTTCGTTTTATAAAGTTATTTACTTAAGCTTCGTACAGACGGTGGCCAGGTCTTACAATGTTGTCATTAAAATTGCTTAAAAATGTCTTGCAACTGTGTGAACATTTTAAGCTTTTTTCATTTGGCAGATGTATTAAATTAATGCATATGACAATGGCACCATTGTCAGAAAAATGACAACATTGTTAGATCTGACCATCATCTGTACGAAGCTTTACTTAAAAATTATTTATTCGTGTTGTGGTAAACTTAAAAGTTAATTTTTACAACAGTTTTGCAAATAAATCTCAACTTAATTAACTTGTGTTTATTGTATTGTATATACAACGACAATATAATTATAATAAATGTCTGGAGAAGAATAAGAGTAGAAGTTTGAAATTTGATACAAATTGCTTCGATACCAATACACGAGATCTGGGCCCTATTTCTCAAAACTACAAGTTACAAATCTACAAGTAAAATACGTTAAAAAAGCAACAATATTACAATTTGTATTTTTGTTCCAAATATATTTTACTTGTAGATTTGTAACTTGTAGTTTTGAGAAAAAAATTAACTACATTATTTTATTTTAATAGGGGTAGCGAAGCGCACCGGTTAAAGCTTGACTTTTTTTATATGATTAAAATACTAAGATAAAAATAATTTGAAATTGTATAAAATATAATAGATTATAACATTATCCATTTCATAGTAAAACGCTCTTATAAGACAATGATTCAGGTCAATTGGTTTATTTTTAAGATACTGTCACTTTAATATGTTGCAGATAAAGTAAAAAAGCGTAGACCGCTTTTCTAGTCGATATTCTTTGAGGCAGTTATTAATACTCTGTATTTAAATCTAAATTACACTGAACAAGAATTTTGGACTTTTTTTTAAAAATAATGGTGTTCTGACAATAAATTCTGGTAGAGGAGACCAAAAAAATATATATACGTGTGTCGGCGTTTGGAAAGATTACATCGTAATTGTATTTCAGGAGGGTTAAAGTTTCCCCTTTTTGGGTTGTTCGTATACCATATCTGTAAATATATATAACTATGTGTTTTTTATAGCTGAGCTATAAGATATGTTTCACAGAGAAAAAAAGGAAAATTAATTTCAATTAAAAAATTTGTGATATAAATAAAAAAAATTAATTAAATTTGCACCAGTGAACAAACTTATAGTATCAATTAAATATTTTTTGATATAAACAATAACCTTTTCTGCAGTAATGTTGTTAATATAAGTAAACGGTTAATTCACATGATTAAATGTTTTATTAAAACTGATTTTATTTTTAATTAATGCTTTAATTGAAAAAAATGACGTACATTTTTTCTGTGCTGGCAACTTTGTAGAAAAAGTTGAGATGCTAAGAACACATAGTTTTTTATACCAGTATGCTGCACCAAAAGAAGGAAATCTTAACCTCCCCTAAAATAAAACTCCGACGCAATCATTCAAAACGCCAACACCCGTATATTATTTTTTTGTCTCCTCTGCCAGAATCCATTGCAAGAGCCCTGCTAATTTTCTCTATGTTGTACAACAGTGTTATTTTAGTTCTTTTAATTAAAAGTTAAAATTAATAAGAATTGCAAAATATTCCCAACCATTTAGATTAGCATTTTTGTTTTATATTTGAATGTTGATGGTAATTAATACTCAAATTGTTTGTTTAATTATTTATCTTTGAGTGATAAACGTGATTTGAAAATGTATTATTAACTCACTTTCTTCCAATTATAGCAACAGGAAACTCGAGAATACAATTTTTAAAATTATATTTACTTCATAAAGTCATCAAAAAAAAAAAAAAAAATTATTTTATATCCTTTACCACTCGTGGTGAACGAGGGTCACCTAAGTTTATTATTCCGTTTGAAACTTTTTTAAAATCCATCCAAGACCCCTTAACGAATGTATCCACAGCTCAATTCCAAAACATGCTAAGTTGAAAAAGTGAGTTTTGCAGGAAAAGCTCTTAAAGTTTACTGGGGATTCAACACTAAAAAATTATAAATTTTTTAAAAAAAAAGAACACAGAAAAAATTCTCCAAAATTGTTCACCAATTAAAGCATTAATCAAAAATATAATCAGTTTTAATTAAAAATTTAATCAAGTAAATTAAACTTTTAATCAAGTGAATTAAACGTTTAATTAATACTTTTAACTGGTTTAATTGATACTATTCATTTGTTTACTGGTGCAAATTTAATTAATTTTTTAATAAATATCACAAATTTTTTAATTGAAATCAATTTTTATTTTTTCTGTGAACAATAATTGCTGGTGCGAATACACGGATTGTCGTTCAATTATGTACAAATTCGTGTTATGTGACTAGAAATTACACCACCAAATTTTATGAAGATGGGTCCACAATTAAGCAAATGCGCCCCATAAAGCTAACTATCAAAAACACTTTATTGCTACTTAAACCGCAACGAATCATGCTTTGGTAAAATAATTTAATCTTATTTATTTTCTTACAATTTTTTGACCAAACTTCGCGATAAGCAGTCCATAATTTTTCATATGTATGTCAAATGTAAACCTAGTGTTGGCGACACTTTTTATCGTCGTTCGGTGGTACTAGCACTGTTGGCTTTGGCCGTAATATAAAACACATCTTGCTTTGAAATAATTTTGTTACATAACTCGGACACACGCTCTGTAAATAAAGATAAAGTCAGTACCTAAATTTTTTCTTGGATTTGAGAGTAAACGGATTGCTAAAAATTCTTGAAAGACTTTACACTTATTTAGTACCGCAGGAACCAGTAGCCTTCAGTAATTTCGCATTTTGAACTGTTTATTAGCGGCATCTTATGCGATCGAATATACTATAGTTTGTTTTTTTAGGTGTAAAAGAACGTAAAATTAGTAGCGCTGTATTCTGTGGCGTTTTCTATGACAATTTTTGTTTCTTGTTAAACAAGTGCGATATGTTGTTGCTAATGTTGTTAAATGTAAATGATCGTAATAAAAAAGAAAACAAAGGCGTTGCATCTGATCCCCCTGTATGTAGTGGCGACCTTAGTTAATATGTAAGCTCATTTATTGGTGACAACGAAGTGGTGTTAGGTCGTAATTGCAATTTTCTCGACAATCTAGAACACATTCTATAAGAGTAACTGTATTTAAGTAGGTTTTATTCAAATGTGATTGCTCGAGATCTTAACACATTTTTAAGGAATTATCATCCAAAAATTCACACAAGATCAATGTTTGTTTAACTAGGTCAACTTGTTTTTGATCCTTATCATTTGATATCTTTCAAATCAAATACATATAAGAACGTGTAAAAATAGAATTAATTTTTTAATGAAATATTAAATAATTCCTCAACACTACAAAAATCTGGTTTGAGTAATTTTTTTTTTTTAGATGCCGGCTTAATCTGGGACAGGTTTGCCTGACTAACTTTGAAATAAGTTTGTTTACAAACATGATACCAGTTATTGTGGCCTTCAAAATTCTTAAACAGAATTACAAAAAGAGAAAAAATTAACAATTAAATAAAAGACTAGAAATTGCAAAACGAACAAACATTTACGTACACAGACAGAAAAAAATTTTTTTTTGTAGGAATTTTCAATATTTCTTCAAGTATGACTTTAAATGACAGCTATGACCTTAAATTTTTTCAGTACAGGGTTGAAGAAGTGCGGCCCTTGGCTTTGAAACTCAAAGTTATTTCCCTTAAATAAAAAAAAAAGCTTAACAATCTAACAAGTTTTACTTAAATCTCTAAAATCTATACTTTTATACATTTCAAATTTTTTTTAACATACCTTTCCCTATTTCTCTCAGTGCTACCTCTTTACGACATAATAATATTAATAATGACCATAAAAAAATACCAACAACTTCAAATTCGTATTTACTTTTAACAAACACTTCAGATGTCAGCCTTATCTGAACACTGAACATGACCGACTGTCAACGAAACATGACCGACATTTAAAAGTTAAAAAATTGATTTATGAGTTTTTTTTTTCACATAAACTTTTTAATGTTAGTACATACCAATAAATAGTAATGTTTACTAAGTAACTTATTTAAATTGAAAACAGGATTTTTAGATCCAGCTGGATATGAAATACCTAAATAAGTCTTTTTGCTCCACTAGGAGTGAAAGGAATTAAAAAGAAGACGAAATTCCGAAATAAGCATATTTTGTTTATCTAATGGCGATTTCTTTTCTGAGAAAAATGTTGCATTAATGTAACATGTTCTACATTTTGTGTTCGTTTGTACAAAAAATACAACTGTGGGAAAAATGTTCAAGTTCTTTTGTGAAAATGTTGATGAAAAACATGCAAAACATGTTACATGTTTTACCCTTACTTTTACTTAAGGGTTCATACTGCCCTGTTTTACAACTTTGGTACTTACTACTTTGTTTGTTCAACCAATATTTTATTTTGTTTGTCATAATATTTTAAAAGTTTTGTCAAAAGAATTCTACATCTAAATATTCTTCGACGGTATACTCCATTGGAAAATTCTATGTATTTATTATCGTTTTAAATTTGTTCAAGCAATAAGTGATGTCAATGTCTGTTTCCAAACCGTAAAGTAAGTGTGCAGCAAATAGTCGAATAGTTTTAAAAATCGCTAATGAACTACATTAATAATAAAAGTGTAATAGTTGTAAATAAAGGAAGCTAATTCTGTTCGATTGAAGTTGTACAACATGTAACACTTCGAGTGATTATGGGTAACATGAAAAAGTGTTACATGCATATACTGTAGCATTTTTTTCTCAGAATAGAAATCGCCATAAGTACTTTCTTACCTCCGTGTTTTAATACAGTATTATTCGTTTAGCTGCATTTCACTTAACAGCATTTTTTGCCTATCTGCACAAAATACAAAGCATTGTGTATGATAGCTAAATGTTGTTAAAAAAAATACATGTACGTGCATTTTGCTTGAGTGCATATTGTGGATAACAGCATTCGATTTTTGGTCAACAATGTTTATTTTTAATACAAAATATTATTTTTAAGTGCCTCATAAAAACAAAAAAAACATTATTGTATCAATCGATATTTTATGAAAACGATTGGCAAAAAAATTTTCTTTGCTGATATGGTAACCCAAATCGCTGAACTGAAAATTCATTTAATCTGGCAGCTGTGATTGTATATAAACATTAAAAACATATACATGTTCTGCTAAAAGTTTGTTATACCCTCCACCACCACTAGTGGTAAATGAGGGTATACTTAGTTTGTCATTCCGTGTGAAACTTTTTTATTATACATCTAAGACCCTATAAAATATATATATTCTGGCTCCTTGCGTAATTCTAAGTCGATTTAGCCATGTCCGTCTATTACCAAAATTACTAAAAATTTTAAATTGTTAATTTTTTTCATTTTTTAATTAAACAAATTATCAAAAAACTTTGCCGTTTAAACAATGTGTTAATTGATTTAATTAGGTATAGCTCAGGTTTTGACAATTCCCAGTAACAATTCTACAAGTTTAAATTATTTTATTTAAAACGAAAAATCAATAAAGATTACTTGTTATTTAAATGATATTTTAATTCAAAACAACTTAAATGTTAATTAAATCAAAATTATATTTTAAATTTTCCTTTAACAAAAAAAATAATTGATTCAAATATCACATGAATTGAATTGAAATACTTTTTAAACAATTTTTGAAATTGAAATCCAGAAAAATCGGTCAGTGCTGTGAATCAAAATGTGGAACCACCACCCTAAAAAGATGATAATTTCGTTACAAAAACTAACATAAATGGTGGAATAATACACGGAATAATATAAGATTTTGCACAAATTCGTTTTATACGACTGGAAATTAAACTGATAAATTTCGTGAAGATCGTTCCATAATTCACCGTAGGCCCCATATAAAGCCGACTCTGGGAAATTAATTAAATGCGTCTAAAACCGTAGCAGATATTGATATTGCGGTAAAATTTGTTTCAACTTAGCTTCGTGGTCCATAACTTACCTTCATTCCCATACTACCCTCTGAAATTCACTCCAAACTCGAAAACTAATTTCACTGCTGTATTGAAATTTATTCCAATTTATGTTTTTAGCACCAGAAATCACTCTACAGAATTTTGGGATCATTGGTTCATAATTTACCATGGGTCCAATACAAATTCCCCTCATGAAAATCATTTTTGTTAAGTTGAAACTGTTACGAATCATGATGAGCTTTAGTAAAATAAGCTAGTTCAAAATTCTAAAAGAGCATAAAACTTTTTGATTGCCGGTCAATAATTTAATATAGGTCTAAGTCGCCACCAATGTTAATGCTGACGCCGTTTTTTTAAATTAAATTAAATATTTTTAATTAATAATATCCAGATATCATATAGAGCGCACTATTCGAAATGTCGGTGAAGGGTATCAATGATTCGGCACAGCCGAATAAAGTTTTTAAATAAATTGTTTTATATACATATATCAATATTAAATTTACAACTGTTTTAAAAAAAATTTTTGAAAATAATGATTGTATGCCTAAATCTATTTTTTAATAAGAAAAAAATTTTACATAAGTGCACATTTATACAGGTAAGTGAATACTGCGTAACAGAATATTTTGCTTACCTGCACGAATTTTCGTGTAAACTTGAATGTGCAGCTAAACGAAAAATACTGTAATCCTTAAATTTCGCTCATTTGAAAATAGAAATGACGATGGTTAAAATTTAACTTGTCTAAAGAAATATCTATAATTTTTAAAGACAATTTTTATTTAAATTATAAAATTTAATTAAAAAAATACGTAAATATAATACATATTTTGTTCACTATTGATAAAAATAAAATGGTAACAAGTACTTACAATTTGATACTTAAATTGCAAAAATCAAAAGGTTTCAATTATCTAGCAAAAACCCTGGAAACTCAAAGTCAAGTATTTTGTTGAATTACTCTCAGATAAATATTATATTTCATAAAAGTTATGTCACACTTCAGATGTCGTTGATTAAAGTAAATTAACGAGGGCTGTAGCACATGGTATTTTTTTATACGAGTAACGGGTGGTTAAATTTTAAGGGCCGATGTTGAATGTGAACCACACCTAAACGTCAAGTTTTTTTCTGCATTTCAGTTGACATTTCTCAATTTGAACCATGGAAAAATTCACAATCGAGCAACGCGTTATGAAAATGAGCTTTCAAATCAAAATGCATATCGTGCACTTTGTGATTTTTTCAGTCAATTTAATCGTCCAAATTTAGGTAAAATCGTAAAAATCGTGCAAAATATGAAAAAACCAGTGCATGCTCGTACAGCTCGGACTGCAGGTGCTGTTCACGATAGTGTGGCTGAAGAGCCGTCCGTCCACCTCAACTCGTCGTCGTGCTTAACAATTGCACCTCTCACGCTCGTCATTGATGAACATTATGCATGAAGACTTGCGTTTACACGCTTACAAGGTGCAATTGACTCAAGAACTGAAGCCTCTTGACCATTCCAACCGTCGTCAATGGTCAGAACGGTGGCAAGAAATAGCAACAGTGGATGATAAATTTTCGAAAAAAAATCATCTTCAGTGATGAGGCACATTTTCACCTCAGTGGATTAAGCAGAATTGCCGCATTTTGGCGATTGTTAATCCAAGAGTGATTGTCGGAAAACCAATGCATCCACAAAAAGTGACTGTTTGGTGCGGTTTATGGGCTGGCTTGCCACACAGCTAACGAAACAATGGCTCTTTTGCGCGACAAATTCAATGGCCGTGTTATCTCACGTCCTTGAGCGACTTGCTTGACCGACTATACTTCTTTCTTACTCGTTTTCTTTTTCAAGCAAGCATTTGTCTTAGTAAATCTCTAAGCAAATAGTTATTCAACAAATATTAAGTTTTTGTAGTAATAATTTTGACTAAGTAGTAATAAATTGTGTCTCAGCAAAAAAAAAAGCTTAAAAGTAAAAGTAATTAGCACTAAAGTCAAAAATGTAATTAAAAAATAGTCATGTGCATTTTGACAGAAAATAAATTTAGCTATTAAATTTTAGTTTTATATGTATATCACGAAACACTTTTCGTCTAACGAAAACATAATTTTGCTATTTGTTTAAAAAAAGTCAATATGTTTTCATCTATTCTTAATTAAATCATACTGAGACTTAACCCTTTCGATCCGGCTTTCGAGTAGCAATTCTGTAAAAGTGGTTTCTCTGGCCGGTACGAAGCAAGTCAGTAGCCCCCTTGAGCAGGCACCGGACTAACTTTCGGCTAAGGACCCCGACGAAGGTGTAAATTCGTGCTTGAGATAATTTCTGTGAGAAGCACGTTCTATGAGATGGTCAAAATGGTTAAGGTGGTAATGCTGGTTGTGGAGGAATCTTGTAGTCTTGTAAAGTGTAGTGTTGAAGGAATGTAAAATGAACAGTGAAGACCTGATTGCAGGCGGATGAAATGTAGGGATGGAGTGCGTTGGTAAAGGATGGGCGTGTTGGTTTTGAATACTCTCATGAGATGTGTTTTTTGCGGGATGATAATCGTGCGCGGGGAGTACTTTCCCTTTAGGGGTGAGAGTTTAGGTATCACCGAAATCGCGGGATGGGAGAATTCCACATAAAAGGCTGATTTTTCAAAGATTCAATTTAAATATTTTAAAGATGTTTTAATTGTTTTTAAAACACATGTGTGCCATCCAGGTCAAAAGGCTTAAGTTCATTTTGCAGGTCATTTGATTTACCTAGATGCATCAAAAGCTCGAAAGGTATATTTTAGTAAGAAAGAACATAAATTAAAGTAAATGTAAAAAGCGAAGGATCCCGGCTACTTTGAACATATAAAAGTGGTTAATTCAAGTATGTATGAAGCAACATTCACAGGTTGTTTTGAGCTTTTAAAACAACTCTTTCAACAAGATTTTATTTAGAGATTGTCACAATCATTTATAGTATCATGTCTCATTCGAACGATAATCGATCGATATCATCAAAAAATTCGAAATTGACTTTTTGATTGATTTTTGTTAGTTTCATAAAAGAAATTCAAACGCCAAGAACAACTTGTTGTTATTGATTTTGTAAAAGTTTTTGCTTCTTCTGTAAACTTATAAAAAAGTATTGAAACGTTATCAAGCATTTTAGGTGCCGATATAAAGTTTATCATTCCCGTTGTAATGTCGACAATATTTATATTAGACTATATAAAGTATATATATATATGCTTGGTCCTTTCGAATAGGGAAGTTCATGTAACGTTGTCCACATGTCGATCTATCCGTGTGTATGTTGAAATTGGTTTTCCGAAGATCCCAGAAATGGTATGGACTAGGTTGTTATATATTTCTGTCACATACCCCCTGTTTAAGTTTTCTATTGAAATTCAGCCTGATCTGTGTTTTTTTATTTTATTTTTCTGAAAAAAAAAACGGTAAAAGCCAAAGTTTTTGAAAATAGGTACAAGCATCTTGGTTATCAAAACACAAAATCTGACCAAATATATGCGGGATTAGAGAACTGGGTGCGGCACTTCCCATATTTCAAATTTCTATATATCTGGAGCGGCAAGAGCCAAAGTTTCCAGATCTAAAGAATCATAAGAGAAAATTTTCCAAATTTGGTACCTGAGCTGGGTTTTCAGATTACAGCCTCTCTAATGGGCGGAATTGAAGAAGTGGGCGAGATTCAAAATACAATTCTTTATATCTGGCGAACTATGGGAGAAACACCGTCAAAATTTCTTACACATAACACAACCTCTCATAAAAATATGGGTGGGGTTGGAAAAGTGGGCGTGGCACCTCTCATAAAAATACAAAACAGATCAGTAACAGTAAAAGGTAGCCATAAGCACTGGATTGTTATTTATATAACTTTCTTTCATACCGTACCAGTGTGTAGGGTATATAAGGTTCGGCATAGCGGTATATAGCACTCTTACTAGTTTATTCTTAAGTGTGGACCAACCCCAAGGCACGATTTTAATTGTGAGTCACACCTTAACGTAAATGGTTTGACCAACACGCGTTAAGATTGTTGAAACATTTTACGAAAATGGGCGTTCAAATCAACTTCGGGATTTTTTGGTCAGCATGATGGATTCGTTAACAAGCAGAATTGCCGCATTTGGGCAAAAAATCCAAGAGTGATTGTTGAAAAACCGACGCATAAGCTAGCGGCGTCATCTGGCGCTATTTCTTCGAAAAAGAGGTCGGCCAAGCAGTTACCTTGAATGGTGTTCGCTTTCGGAAGATGACTAAGGACTTGATGATATGGACCTGGACGATATGTGGTTCCAACAGGATGTGCCACTAGCCACACAGCCAACAAAACAGTAGCTCTTTTGGCCGAGAAATTCAATGACCATGTTATCTCACGTCGTGACGATGTTAATTGGCCGCCCCGATTATGTGATTTGATACAGTCAGACTTCTGTCTGTGGGGATATTTAAAAGAAAAAGAACAATTCAAAAGCTAAAGGATGAGATAATTCTCCACATAAACGACATTGAAACTCAATTATGTCTCAGAGTCATTGAAATATGGACCATCGGATAGAGGTATGCCACCGAAGCCACGGTGAGCATTTGGCCGATATTTTGTTGCCCACATAATTGTCATAGATCCTTCTGTAATAATAAATAATCTTAAGATAATTCTCTGAGAACTTTTTGTTTTGTTTTCAATTAACATCGTGCGTTTTGGTTGGACTACCCTTTAAAACAATATTTTTGATGTAATTTTGTTATTTAACTTCATATGTTTCTTGAAATTGACAATGAACTTATTAAAATATTCAAAAAATTTTTTCAATAAAAATTTTTTCTTTAACGAATTCTTACAACATTGCTGTTTGCATTTTGAGATCATCAAAAAAAAAAAAATTTAAAACACTTTTAAAAATATAACGATAGAATTTCTGGCAATTGTCTTTAACAAACAGGGCTGCCAGGTACTTTTTTCCTCGTCCCCAAAAAATAAAAATAATATCCCCAAAAATCTTTTGCTTTTGCAACGTTCGTATAAAAAAATATTAAGAAAGAAATCGGAAAATGGCAACAATCGCTAATTATGAGAATTTGAAAAAATTACATTTGAATATAAAAATGTTCCATACTTATGGGATATAAAATGGGATGGGGAAAAAAAAAAAAAAAATTAATAAAAATTTTGTATTTCTGATACATCGGTTTTTGTGTCATCATCTGTGGTAAAAGCTGAAACATAAGTAGTAGCACATGTTGTGACTAACGTTGCCTCGTCTGTGCTCAGCATTAGATTATTTTTTTAAAACATTCACTCTAGAATCATAACATAAGTTTATTAAGAACCTTTTACACACTCAACAGAAATGGCAATCTTAATTAGGACCTTTTACACCGTATTTGTTGCTGAATAATATGTGTGAAATCCAAAAAAAATCCCCGAATTTTTTTTTAAATACCCAAAAAAATCCCCAATCCCCAAATGACTTTCTTTGTTCTTTTTGCTCGAATTAAATCCGCAACTTTGGGTATAAATCCAAGTTTGGCAGCCCTGTTAACAAATAAAAATATTTTAATTTTTTTTTAATTACTAAAGCTGTGCGATTGAGTAGCTTTTAGACTCACGATCACGCTCGATCACAAAAGAGGGAACTGTTGTTTTTGATATGGCGGCAACAGGTTGTTAAAAATTTGTTTAACAGCAAGTAGATCCGATGCGTAGAACCGATTACCATGGGAACGGTTTTTTAAAATTTTGTTTTTGTTTTAAATGTGAGTTAAAAGAGTGAGTTTTGCGCACACAATCAAACAAGAGTCTGTAATTTAAATTTAATTTTTAGACCATTATATAGAAGTTTTTCTTTATTTTCATGTATTCAATAGTCTCTAAAGAAAGGATTCGTGAATGCGAAAGAAATCTTGGGTGATGTTTTTAATCACCTATGCAAAATTTATATTGCACTACCGATCACATTCTTACGCATGGCTAATGTTTTTAGTAATTACAATTGTGAATCTCGCATGACATGTAAAATTCACGTCACGTGCACACCTCTATTAAATAGACATAGTTCCATATTTACTGCCTGGCTCACGATGTCGTATATTTATATTGAAAACAAAAACAAATTTTTAGTTTTCTATTATTGTTTTTAATATAAATATGCGAAAGAAATGTTCTTGTCGACATTGTGGGTCTGGCAGTTAATATTGTTTAAAAATGCAATTGAATGTTTAATTTTTTCACAGTGTTTGGCTTTAAGTTTGTGTTACTTTTTTTAACCCAAACTGAGTCAACAAAAAAAAAATATATTACGCAGTTTTGGTTTTAACTATTGTCGATCTTTAGTAAGCCACAATATTTTATATATATATCGTCAGCTTAAACGCAGAAGGCCCTATCTAACATTTTGAAAATTTATAGAAGAAGCAAAACACAATTTAAAATGATAAATTGCCTTAAGCTACTTATAATTTATTTTTCTTGTAAATTCCACCAGTTGTTGTAACAATTGAAAATATTGCATATTATGCAAGCTGTTAGTTCAGCCTTTAAGCTTTTACCATTTAATCTTTTGTAGATAGGGCCTTTTGTTTTTTGCTAATAAAATAGAAAATTTTGTCCGAACGATTCCAAAAATTTTTGTGAACATTTGCGTTGATGCAAAACATCAGAAATAATAAAACAGCCGATTTTTAATTTTTGGTTATTAAGGGCCTTTTGCGTTTCAGGTAACGCTTATTGTATAAGTTTAAAAAATTAATAATTAAAAGAATTAAACAAATTTTTTTTCGAAACTTACACTTTCGACCGTTCCATTTTGCTGTGTTATTTTGGCCAATGTCATTTTGTTGGGATGAAAATTAAATCACCGGTTGCAAACCAAAATAAAATTCCAAATATGTATGTTAAAAGTTTTTTAAATTAAACACTAAAAACTTTAAACAAAATTTTTATAAAAAATGAGTTTTTATAACAAAAATCTGATTTAATTGAAAGTATTAAAATATTTTCCAGCAACAAAAGTTACTTTATTTTAGCAAACGTTTAAATGCCATTAACAACAAACACTGAAATAAAACTGAAAATTCTTAATTCACAAAAAGTAATTTAAACCAAAACAAAAATTATAAAAAAACACAAAAGAAAAAATTAAAAAAAAAACACTTTTTTATTTTGTTAACAATTGGTTTTTTGCTGTTTTTGTTTTTTATTATGTTGTTGTTTACTTAACCTAATACAAAACTCTTTACACTCATAAAAAAAATTGAATAAAAAAAACTCACAGATACACAATCTCACTCCAGTAAACAGTCACTCACACCAGTAACCAGCCGCAAAACACTTGTGTTTCATTTGCAGCTATTCGGCCAACAGCCCAGCCCGCCAACTGTTGCAAACCACTCGAAATATGCTCAGGAATTATTCGTTGCTTTTTTTGGTTTTTTGTAAAAAAATTTAACAACTTTGGTTTTTTTTTATGTCAATTGAACATTGAATTTATAACGTTGATAAAATTTTTATGTTTTTATTTCGTATATTTTGGTTTTTTTTAACTTTGATCGGTTTCTATTTTGAGCGATAAATGTTTGGACGAATAAATTTAATCATTCGTTTTAGTTGTTAATATTTATTAATTTATCACACTTGGCAC
This sequence comes from Pollenia griseotomentosa, assembly GCA_963931875.1. NCBI lineage: Eukaryota > Metazoa > Arthropoda > Insecta > Diptera > Polleniidae > Pollenia > Pollenia griseotomentosa. Next base: position 122,178,852 of record OZ007562.1, on the reverse strand, counting down.
AACTGAAATAAGTTGGACTATGTAGCGCTACTTATGGTAAATTCTCAAGTGATAGAGCTTAAAATCGATGTTTATAAGAACTTTAAAATCTTAAAAGATTAAAAAAAAAATACAAACAAAATATCTAAAATAATGTTTTCCTCTTAAAAAGCACCCATTACTCGGAGAGGTTGGAGCCAGAGGTTGAGATTTGGCAAAAATCCAAAATTGACGGATCTCAATAGATCAATATACCGAAAAAAAAACACTCGGGATAAGTTAAGTTTTTTATACTTACTTTAAGTGCGATGAAAAAAGTAACGTACTTAAAACAATCCAAAATTGGATAACTTTCGAAAATCCATCCCGGAATTTTTTAAAATAAGTACAAAATACTTAAATCAAGTAAAAAAAGATTAAGATTTTCGTTGGTAGTGCCACTCTGAGGGTAAAATTACAAAGTGTACGTTTTAATCTCATTTAGGCTGGGTTTTTGAGATCTCAGTTAAACTAGGTTTAGTTAATCTGAAAACTGATTTGTGCCGCCATTACCAAGTTTGTATACAAAATTTTGACGGAACAGCTAGGTTTTGCTTAAAATGTTACAGCCTTATTTATAAAAAATAAAACATGTTAATAAAGGGTTTATTAAACGGATTTTGTATGAAAATCCATTTTATTAACCCTTTATTAACCGGTTTTATTTTTTATAAATTAGGCCGTTAGTCTTTAATGAAATAATAACAAAAAATCACATTTCGCCGGAAAAATCCGAGTTTCAGACTACGTTAAACTAAGTTTAAACTTAATCCACATCTCAAAAACTCGGCCTTAACTCATCAAAGTTTGTTGTAGACTACTACAACAACACCACGCAAATAGTTGAAAAACGTGTGTAGAAACAACAAAAACAACAGAACAAGATGAAAACACATTATTTTCATGTTTAAAAAGTAAAATTGAGAACTCTTGCTTCACATTTAGTTAATATTTTAAGTTTTATATTAACATTTAGTTTTTAAAGTAAAAAACATATCGGGAATGATGCTGGTGTTTTATAATTGAAATTTTGTAAGGTGTAAAACAGGTAAGTAAAACAATTATATAAAAATTCTCCTTCGAATTCCACTTTTGGTTTATTTCAAGTACGAATTCGGGATTGAATCCACTTTATACTACTTGAATCAAGCGCATTTTGAAATTGATTATGGTTAAAGTTTGCTACCCAAAGTCGCGGGATGGGATATCCTGAAAATCTCAGCAAAGGACGGATTTTTCACCACTTGTGATATAGTTGGCCCTGCAGAAGGATTATTTTTAGGTGCTGTTTCTACTGAACAGATGCTGCTAGCATTTGTTTTGGAGGCAGCAGATGTTAGCTAGGTGCAGCTCCTAAGCAACAAAAGAGTATATAATGTTGACGGATTATACACTCGAATTGCTACCTGGGTGTGTTGGTTGCTCTCACGGTCGGGAGCGCTTGGTAAAGCCATTGTTTGTAACCCAGCGGCTAGATTCCATTTGAGATCGCGGCTGACCAGAGATCCTATTTGGTAACACTGGAGTCTATGCGGTACCAAAGGAGTTAGGCCGAAATGACAGGTATCAACGTTAATCCAAGCACAGGGAAAGTTATTTGTGGCTATACTTCGGGAATCACCTGGTGAGTGTGATTTAAGTCTTAATCGTGGTAAGGTAGATATCAAAAATACCCAGGTAATGGCAGATGACCTTAAGCAATTTTTTAATTAAAATATCCACTTGTATATTGGTGACCATCAGTCATCTGCAATGAATCGTTTTTTCGCTACTCATAGTCCCTCATGAAATTTCGAATAAGCATTAAACTACTCTGCTCTAAGGCTCAGTTAGCTGAGAGTAACAGTAACGTTGCAAATCAGCTGTTTCATTTGTTGTGTGTGAAGCAATTAGAACAATTATAGTTATAACTTACTGTTATAATAGTAAGATGCTGCGTCTCAATCTATAGAGCCTTTACTCATACTCGCAACCATAGTCAAATAAGCAGGTGGAATCGCTATGGCAACAAATACAATACTACAACAAAAATGGAAATCGGGTCCCAGCTTACGTCAAAAAATATTTTAAACAAAATTCAAAGCGTGCTGCTAAACGTGATGAAATAAATAAAATTTTAGACAATTTTTTTTAATTATGGTCAATATCTTATTTATTTTAATAAAATACACTAATCACAGCACAAAACGTGGACTTTTTGTAAACATAAGCAAAACTTTGACAATAGATTGGAAAAACCATGCAAGAGCAAAAAATTATCATCTGGCGTAACGCTGACACCTGTTTTCTTTCACAATGCTCCCAGCAACGATGATTTATAAGTTCGAGTTGCAATAAATATCCTATGTACGTTCATAAATGCAGTTGTTGCGCTTCACTTGCGCATTAGTAAAGTTTAATGTATGTAAATGCATTACTTGTAAGAAACTTGGCACGACTTTCACGTGTAAAAAGTTTTTTATTCAGTGATGCCGCAGCTCTGCAGCAAATGTTGGCAATTACTGCATCAGTTAATTTTCTGATGCAATAACTTTTAACATAAAATAAATCGTTTTGTTATTCTTTTCTGATGCTTTTTCTTGTAATTTATAAGAAATCTGACTCTTTTTGGTTCAATATTTCCAGTAAAATTTGCAATATTTTACGTTCGTTTATTCAAAAATTCAAACTTTATACAGCTGTTGTGCCGTTAAAAAACGTCAGCATCACAAGCGCAACTGGTGATCAGCAACAAAATATAAGTTCTGATGCATTTACGAACGTACCCATACCACCAATTGATTTAACTTACTCATATCATTCACCTACAGTTTAAACTCAATAGAGGAAACACACAACCTCATAGTCATGGCTGCCAGATAAACTTGCAGACAAATCGTCAACTTCGTCGCATTGTCAAATAAGATTTTTTATGATACCTTACCTTCCGATCAGGGCTGCCAGATAAATTTGTGAGGAAATCGTCAATTTCCTGAGAAAAAATAAAAAAATCGTCTTTTACGTTTCGTAAAATCGTGAAAAAAATCGATTTTTATTGATTGTCGATGACCGCATTTTTGAATCGTTGAAGATTCCTCACACGGAAAAACTGTAACACGAATGAGATTCTTCCATAGAACAGCAAAAGACGCTTTCAATCGTTGTGGAAATCGTTTAAGACGTGGGTAAAGATTATCTAACGAGTCTTTCTATGTCAAGAATCGTATAAGGTCCATGTAGATATTATTTTACAACTCGTGAAATGTTCGCCGTATAATTGTTGAAAATATGATTTATACAGAGAGAGTTCATTCGATGATGGTTTGACAAAAGATAAACAAAATGTAACATTGTTGTTTTTGTACTCTAAGACTTGAATAATACAGCCGTACCTAAATAAAAGCAGCACACGTTTTCTAGTTTTTGAATAGAGCGCCTCAACGCTTTTAAATTGGAAAAATCGATTTTGACAGCTCGTTTAATAGTGAACATTTTGAAATTTTGTTTTAAGTGTTAGTTCAACGAGTCACTTTTGCACTCGCGTTCTAAAAACAAGCAGTAAGCGAAATAAAACATTCCGCCTTCCACTCTTGTTAAGGTCGGCTGTTCAACATTCCAATATAAAAAAAAACGAACGTGTCAGAAAATTTAATGTTTTATTCAGACTTCGGAGACTAAAGAAAAATCGTCAATTTTTAGACAAAAATCAGCAAATCGGCACTTTGCAAGTTTCGGAACAAAAAGTCGTCAAAATGACGATAAATCGTCAAATATGGCAGCCCTGCTTCCGATGGATAATAATAAAACACAATAGACAAAATTGCCGTCTGTATATTAGAAAGATTATTTTAATAATGCTACTCCAACTAATTTAAATTCGATTTCGCCAAAAGGTTATGTCTATAAGGATACAACGGGTACATACCATTTTAAAGAACTTCGTTTGGCTGTACTTTATATGCTGTAACTCCAACTAGTAATACCTGTGTTGAGAGAGTATTTTCAATAATGAATTCCACTAAAACTCGCTTTCAAAATAGAAGGCTATACAAACTTCTTTACGCGTTATTACGCGCTAGAAACTCTATTAGCACATGTTGCATTTCTGTTGTACCTTTGCAATTTGTCTTGAATAAATTTAATTTCCCTACAATGTATTAAAAAAAGAATACAATAAGGAATGTCTTGTCGATGAACTGTGTTGCGTTTTATATATAATGGGTGATTTTTTAAGTTTAGTTTTTTTTAAATCTAATAAAACACTCAAATTTGAATTTTATATTCAAAATTTTTATTGGAATTGATAAATTGGCCTTTGCCATTTACTTTTCAAAAATAACTTCATGTCAATGTTGCCCGCGACTCCGGTTCAAGTGGTCCATTCGTAAGGTCCAATTTTGCACCACTTTTTCGAGCGTTTCGGCCTGTATTCCATGAATAACACGTGTTTTATGTTATACCCTAAGGCTTCAATCGTGTTTGGCTTGTCCACATAGACCACATAACCCCACAAGAAATAGTCAAGCTGCGTCAAATCACATGATCAAAGGGCCATTTCGAAAGATAAACTGCTTACCAATTCATCCTTCAATATGTCCATTGCTTCACGAGCTGTGTGGCATGTGGCCCGTCTTGTTGAAACCACATATCAACCAAGTCCAACTCAGCCAATTGGGGCAAAAAAAAAGTCGCGTATCATTGCTCGATATCGTTCGTCGTTGACGGTAACGTTCTTCTTCGGTCTTCTTTGAATAAAAATGGACCGATGATGCCACCAGTTCATAAACCACACCAAACTGTGGTTTTTTAGGGAAGCATCGGTAACTCTTGTACGGCATGTGGCTGTTCTTCACCCCAGATGCGGCAGTTTTGCTTGTTTACGTATCCATTTAGCCAGAAATGAGCCTCATCGCTAAACACAATTAATTGTTCGATAAAACAGTGGATTTCCATCGAGCTGAATATTGATAATAAATTTCAACGACTTGCAGTCGTTGCTCGTTTGTAAGTTTCTCCATGATGAAATGGCAGAGTATACTGAACACTTTTCACTTTCACAGATGTAGTTTGGACACAGTTACCAACCAGTGCTGCCAGCCCGAAAAACTTAACCCTCTAATGCCAAGTTTTAGAATAAATGCGAATATATTATGAAAACTATTTTTTTAGGGTATGTTTGGGCCTCTGAATTCAAAAAAAATATTTTTAAGCGCGTACGATGAGTCGTTTACGTTCGAGATGAGAAAACATCTAGGAGTACCTTGAGGCACCCTTGGGTATCTAGTAATAAAAACACATTTAAATTTTGAGAATTCCGTTTGTTAGTTTGTATTGAAAATAAAAAGTAATGAATCAAATTAAAAATATTTGGTTTTGTTTATGAAAATTAAAAAAAACAATTTTATTATTTGAGCATCATTAATGAAGTTTGCACTTTGAACAAAAGCATTGTGTTCGAGATTGTTTACAATGCTTTAAGATCTTTTAAGAGCTTTCGAAGCTTCTACAAATATTTTTCTAGATCTTTAAGCAATTGTAAAAAAATGGAAATTAATAAAAATTAGTTATATATTGGGCGTCAATAGACATTTTGTAAAGCATGCCTTGAGGCACTCTTAGGCATTAGAGGGTTAATGTCATAACTAGGGCAACCAAAAATAAGCAATTGCTTTTTTTTTGTTTACAAGATAGAAAGATTTTGATTGAACAGAAATTCCGATCATAAAAAAACAAAGAAAATGAGCTATATTTGTTAGGGCTTTTTTTTTGCTTATTTTGGCAATATCGGCTTTTTTTTTAGTTATTTTTGCGATATCGGCTTTTTTTTACTTATTTTGTCATTTTAAGATAATTTTTCATTTTTTTCATACGAAAAAAAAATTATTTAATAAATTTTTGCAAAAATCGTTGTTTTTTTTTTTTTTTGATGTGGCAACTTTTTTTATTTGTACTAACAAATTCACCTTTTTGTCAAGGCGAATTCATGAAATCGCCTTACTTTTTGTGCTGCTACAACTCTGGTTGAAAAAAAAAACGTTTAAATCAAAGTAGCCAAGTTTTTACTGTCAACAAATTTACATTTTAAAAATTTCATTGAATTGTTGAAAGCATAACAATTTTAAAACTTTTTAAAGTTGTCTTAGTTTAAAAACAGATAAAATTACCTTCATAGCCTCTGCGTTTTGGATGTAAGTATAAATTTTTTTTAATTTATTAAAACCTTTGTTAAAATTGGTTTATTGTTTTATTATTTAGAAAATGCCTAAAGTCAAGGAAAGCAAATCGGTTTACTTGAGCAAGCTAGTCAAACAGTATCCAGATTTAAAAACTGATGGATCAGCTTTAGTGTGTAACGTGTGCTCAAAACCTTTATCTGTTGATAAAAATTACAACATAAAACAACACCTGGATTCAAAAAAGCACAAAGATCTAAAAGAAAGAGAATCAAAAAAAAATTTACAACAAACTTTTCTACAAAGTTCTACAAGTTCATCGGCCGCCGATAAATTTTGCATTGATCTCTGTGAAGCCTTTGTATCAGCAGATATACCATTATACAAAATTCGACATTTAAAAGTACAACATTATCTTCAAAACTATACATCATTCCATATTCCATCTGAATCGTCTCTTCGAAACAAATATACAAAAATAGTTTATGAATCTACAGTTAACAAAATAAAGGAAGAAATACAAAAACATTTTATTTGGGTCTCTATAGACGAGACCACCGATGCGTCGAACAGATTTGTGGCAAACGTTGTTGTGGGTATACTGCATGTGGATGAAAATATTTCAGAAAAAAGATTTTTAATAAAAACAGCTGTATTAGAAAAAGTCAATCATTCCACTATTGCACGTTTGTTTGATGATTCAATGAAAGAATTTGACCTAGATAAACAGAAAATTTTTCTTTTTGTAAGTGATGCCGCACCATATATGGTGAAAGCTGCAAAAGCCATTGCTGTATTTTACCCACATATAACTCACGTAACCTGTCTTGCACATGGAGTTCACAGAGTTTGTGAACATATAAGAGAATACTACTCAAATGTAGACAAATTTATTTCAAATGCTAAAAAAACGTTCCTTAAATCTCCTGCAAGGGTTCAAATCTTACGAGAAACAGCACCAGATATACCACTACCTCCACAACCAGTGATAACTCGATGGGGGACGTGGATAATGGCTGTAAATTATTATGCCAAATATTTTGATAATTTCGTAGAAATTTTTTCAAATTTAAACTCTACAGATTCTTCAGCAGTGCGTATATGCCAGGCTTTAATGAATGAAAATAATTTGCGCAACCAAATATTGTTCATTTCTGTAAATTTTGGGTTTTTACACGAAGTAGTAACCAAATTGGAAACAAAAAATCTTTCATTGGTTTCCCAAGTGAATATAGTTATGGACACCGTAAGAAAAATTTCCGGTGTTCCAGGGGATATAGGCGACAAAGTGAATAAAAAATTTTAATCTGTTTTATTAAAAAATGAAGGATTTTCGGTACTAAAAGATATTGTGGATATACTGGGAGGCAAGCGGCATTGCGAGTTCAATCGTATAAAATATACCTCAGAGCAAATACTCAATTTTAAATATGCTCCCTTAACATCTGTAGACGTAGAAAGAACTTTTTCTATGTACAAAAGCGTGCTGACTTCAAATAGACAGGGGTTTCTTTTCGAAAATTTATCGCATCAATTTATAATTTACTGTAACAACGCATTCAACGAATAAAGTGGAAAATAAACCATAAATTTTAATTGCTTTTTTTTTTATTTTAACAGCTTATTTTCATGTTTTTAAACGCTTTTTTTAAGAGCTTAAAACTGTTTTTTTAGTGCTTATTTTTGGTTGCCCTAGTCATAACAAATCACCCTTTACTATCGATCAAGGGAACTAGAATATTTTTAAGAAACTACAACAGATCGCATGCAAAGCGTTCGAGTTTCAGAACGCCATAAAATTTATCTGTAGTTTTGCAATTTCAAATCGTGCGATTGTCGGAACATGAGCCTATAATAAAACTGCAATATAAGCTGCTAAGTCCTTGCAGATTTCCACATAAGAGTTCAATTTGACATTAAGTTATTTCTCGCCCAAAGCCAATACTTATTGTAGTGCGCAACACAGTTTACTTTGTTTAATTTTATTTTAATAAAAAAATCGCCGAAACTATTATAGTCTATCAATCACATTTTTTTAAATCGGCACTACGAGTTTGATAAGTGATAATTTTAATTTACTAAATAGTGCGATAAGACAGTTATTAACTATTACAATAGTGTCACTATCTTTATACATTTTAAAACTTTATCCAGATTAGATTTTTAATTACAGGAGGGCATAACTGAATCCACTCTAACGACTATCAAACGAAATTGACGTCAAACAGAATAAGTTAACAATGATGTATCGCCTTATCGGTTTTAACAACGTATTTTAAACCGATACCCACTTTCATTTGTGTGACATTTGTAGAGGGTAGTTTTTGTGTGAGATCTATAGTCCATTGTTGACCTAAAGCAACAACATTTGAAATATTTATTTGTTTAATTCTGAATATGATGGTGTAAAAAGTTCACCAACAAAATATAATCTTTTTTTTTTTTTTGTTTTTTTATTCAACATTTATTTATTGAATCTTCATATATTTAATATGAACTTACAATAATTAATCAAATCTTAGCCTAATACTTTATTTCATGTCCTGCCAGTGCCAGAAGACAAAAATTTTCTCATCACGGGTTCTGTTCACTTATATAGGTGTTTATCGCTCATCTAATTGGATAAGTGCTGCAGTGTCTCTTCTTCTTAAGCGAATGTGGCCGCTATCAAGTGGGTTCGGATGCAATTCGAGTCTTTTTAAGTAGTGTACTGCATATTTCGTAATCATAGTTTTTACTAATGGAACATTGAGATCCTTGTGAATATTTGAGTTTTTAACATACCAAGAGGCAGCTGTGATTATTCGAAGAAGTTTATTTTGTCGTCTTTGAATTTTTTCGATATTGGAGGCCGAGGCAGTGCCCCAAAACTGAACACCATAGCACCAGATTGGCTTTAAGATGGAGTTGTAAAGTAGAATTTTGCAGTCGAGACTAAGGACAGAGTTTCTTCCAATAAGCCAATGAATTTGGATGGCTTTCAGTTTCATTTGAGTTAATTTTGCCTCTATATGGCTTTTCCACGTTAAACGGCAATCTAGATGAATACCGAGGTATTATACATGCAAATTTTAGGGTATTATTTGATTATTGATTTTAATAGGGAGGCATGATTCCCAACGCAAGGTGAATGTTATATGTACGCATTTTTGCTCATTGACCTTTATCCTCCATTGCATTCCATAATCAGGGGCAAATTACGGCATTCGATATCGATCGAAATTTTCATTGAAATTGTATTGTTTTTTCGATCGATATCGAATGCCGTAATTTGCACCCAGACTGTATGGTATAAACACAACTGGGACGAACGACGAACTTCGTTGGCAAGAATTCGTTGCATAAATTCGCCAAATGAGACACAATAAGTGCGTGAATATCAGATATTATTGTTACTTCAAACTTTTTTTAATTTATAAAAATAAATACCTTGGATGCCAGATTATATAAACATTTATTACTCACAATGATGCAGTTTTGCATACAAATGTTTAAAATATAAAAATGTACATTTAAGGTTCTTTACAAAAAATGTATTTAATTTTTGAAAAAGTTAAATTGAGTCCATGCACTGGTGCTAAACAAGAATTTTCAAGCATTTAAAAAAATATATGGCAAGGACATAAATCCTTAGGTAGGTAGGGTAGAAAGGCTGGTGTGAAGTCTCCTTCTAACCTTCACCCAGAGACCAGTAAGGTCCATTGTGACGCCTTAAATAGAGATAGCTATATAAAGATAGAAAGTAGGTGAAATAAACAGCGAAAGCACAAGTCAGATTCAAAAGATAGAAGAGAGATAAAGGTTTCGGACTAAACCCGAGAGAAATCCTACTCAACCAAATTCGCCCTACGTGCGGCCAGCACGCAGTCTCCCCTCGCGTAGCCAGGTCATCCCCATTACGAATCCTATCAGATTCTCGAGTCCGCAGCCCGAGACGTCCCTTAATTCGCCCAGAAATCTACTGCCCAGCCACCTCAGCCTGCTGCCCTGTAGCCTGGGACAGTGGCATAAAATGTGCTCAACTGTCTCCAACTCCTCAGGGTCCTCACACAACCTGCACATATCCGACAAGTCGGATCCCATCCTCACCGCCATCCTGCCTATCATACAGTGGCCCGTGATCATTCCTATCATGGTCCTAACGCAGACCCTACTCCCGCCCAGCAGCGACCCCGAATCGGACTTTCTAAGCACCGGCCACAGCGTCCGCGATACCCGGCAGTCCGTTCGGCTCCCCCAGGCCCATTGGTCGCGCCCAGAATCCACTTCCTGATTCTTCCAAAATAGAAGCTTATTGGAGGAATAACCGCCTCCATACAGTTAGGATCCTCCATCATTGAGCCCTGTCTTGCCAACTCATCAGCAACCTCATTGCCGCCTATTTCGCAGTGACCCGGCACCCTGCACAACCTTAGCAAATACTCCCCTAAGACACCCTCCAGAGCCTTCCTACAATCATCAACTAGCTTGGAGTTCACATAACAGCCTTTTACTGGCTGTCCACATATATAGTGACCTCCGAGCCCCAAGAACCCCAGAACCTCCGCCTGAAAAACACTGCAGTCGTCAGGAAGCCTATATGGCCTTCTAATGTTCAGATCCTCAATGTAGACCCCCGCACCCGTGCCCCTCATCTTCGAGCCATCAGTAAAAACAGCAAATCCACCAAATTATCTGCTCCTACCTGACCACCTCTCCCTAGAAGGCACTATTACCTCCGGCAGCCGCCCAGGTAAAAGCCACCAGCCTCAATCTCACTCAGGATTCTTGAGTGACCCTGCGTGACATTCCCCGTCAATCCGAACTCCCTCAGTCTAAGAATGCTTCTGGCAGCCATTCCCATCACATACTGCTCAATAGACAGAAGATGTAGAATGACATCCAGGGCAGCTTGAGGAGTACTCCTCATAGCACCTGTCGTGCCAATTGAAGCACACCTCTGAGCTTTAGAAAGAAGGTGCCTACGACTAGCCAATCTCAATGACTTCCACCTAACACAGCATAAATCCTTAAGAATACTTTCCTAGGGGAAAGGGAACTAGCACCAGACTCGTCACGTGACAGTTCTAAAGTTATACACTCAAAAGAAAAATCAATCTATCAGTACTCCAATCAATCCAAAGCGGTATAAATAGTACGGTGAGTACGGATTTTCTTGAATCAAGTACAGAAAGATTTTATCAAATACGGATTTTTAATCACGAAATACTTAATTTAACCATGTTCAATCCCGAGCTCGTACTTGAAATAATCCGAAAATGAGATTAATTTAAGGTAAACTTAGATTGAATCAATCTCAAAATGCGCTTGATTCAAGAATTAAAAAGTTGATCTAATCCCGAATTCGTACTTAAAAAAATAATACGAAATTGAGATGGATTTAAGTAAAACGAAGATTGAACTAATCTAAAAATACGCTTGATTTAAAGATTATAAAGTGTATTTAATCACGAATCCGTACTTAAAATAAACTTAAAGTGAAATTAATATGAGAATTTTATTATGATTGACTTGCTTACCCGTTTTACACCAGCATCATTCCCGATATAGTTTTTACATTAAAAACTTAATGTACATAAATAACTGAAAATATAAACTAAATGAGAAGCACGAGTTCTCAATTTTAATTTTTAAATATGAAAATAATGTGTTTTCGTCTTTTTCTGTTGTTTTTGTTGTTTCCACACACAAGATGCAAATGGTTTTGTAACTACTTGTGTGGTGTTGTTGTAGTGTCTGCAACTTTGTAATTTTACTCTCAGAGTGGCACTACCAATGAAAAGGTGTTATCTTTTTTTTACTTGGTATAAAAACTTTGTACTTATTTTAAGAAATTCCGGGATTGATTTTCGAAAATAAACCCATTTAGGATTACACTTTAACCCGTAGGTTAGAAATACGTTTTAAAATTATGAAAACCATAGATACCTATACACAGCTAGAAATTAATATGAAAGGGTCTTGTCACTTTTTTGAAACTTGTGATAGGTTTTTTAATCTCTTAAACTTGTTTTTTATGTATTTTTTTTTTTAATTGCTAAGCCACTCACTAACAAATAATTCGATGGCATATTTAAAACAAACGACACAACTGATACAAAATTATTTAACAAAAGGCAATAACAAAATGTTGTTAGAGTAAACACAATTTGATGACATTATGTCACAAAATTGAGCATAATGAGTCTGGTGAGATTTTTTATTAAACTAAACTCCGATTCGTCATTTCTGAATGCCGATGTGTCATCCCATTGATGACATAATTTCACCTGAACACAATTTGGCAATTGCATCACAATATATTAATTAAGGCTGACATCACAATGAGGAAAAAACAAAGACACTTGTCGTAGTACTGATGTCAAAATACATCAGCGTTTTGACGCCTTTCTATCGTGCATACGCCTAAACCGTAACAAATTATTCTATTGAAATAAAATTCGGTATGTTACAGTTCTTTTCGACTGAAAAATAAACGACCAAAGACTTACCATACCCCTTATATATAGCCAAGTTCAAAAACGTTCTTTTTAAATACGCCTGAAACTGCAACAAATGTTAATGTAAGGTCAGTTGTTTTAACATCGTTTCAAAGCTTTTAGAAATCTGAAGTATTCTTACAATCGTTGGAGGGTGTCAATGATTCGGAAACAGCCGAATATAGCACATTTACTGTTTATTATTTAATTCTTACTGCCATTATAATTTGTACAAAAAAGATTCATAATAAATAAATACATACAAGTTTTAATCAATAAAATTTATAATTTTTTTTAGCCCTGGCAACATTAACATTTTTTTTTTTTAAGAATTTACATTAGAACTTTTCGGAGAAAAGCTTAGCTGAGTTCAGTGGTTTTTAAACAGTTAACAATTATATTGCTTTTCATTATAGGATATTATCTAAGTAAGAATTGAAACCAAAAATAGCAACAGCTTAAAAAGCTTTAATTATTTTATAGTTTTTTTTTTAATTTTGTTTAAGAAAACGTGGTGAATATTATTTATAGTTTATTCAAAAGTAAAAAAAAAAAATATGTGTGTTATTTATAACTACTTTAAAAAAATTTTATTACAAAATATCTCTACTTGAAATTTTCTACAAAATATCTTAAATTGCTTAGACTTATTCACATTTTTATGATTTTATCCTTCACCACAGATGGAAAGCGTATGCATAAGTTTGCCATTCTGTTTGTAAGCTCTCAATATTAATCTTAAGACCTTTTAAAGTATATATGGTTCCTTATGATTAGCAAAATCGAACAGTGCTCGTCTGTCCATGTGTTTGTGGAAATGGGTTCTACGAAGACCCCGTATATGATGGGATGAAAGTTGTTATATATTTATATGTATCACGTAAAGTCCAAAAACTTGCTTTAAAAGTCAGACAGATTGGTCAAAAAGTAGTTGAGATATAAGCAAAAAATCCGGACTGCTTCTGATATTTATCCATAAAACTTCATTTTTTAATTTAAAACCTGGTAAAACCAGTTCATAAATGGCCAAGTGATAGACAAATATTTTCTTTTTTCTTCCTTGAATAATGGTTTTGGCACAACAGCGCCCATATCTTGTAAGCTAGAAGAGGACAAATTGTGCTCAGATATTTATAGGGTGTTTTTTATAGAGTGACACAAGTTTAAATCATAATAAAACAAGGGAATATATTTTTAATATCAATAATGCTAAAATATGATATCTGACATGTGGCCGCCACGGCTTGCGCGTAGAAGGCGCAATCTGGAACACAAAATTTCAACAATTTTTTTTTAAATTCCCTGAACTAATCCCGCAAAGCTTTATGCTTGTCTGCGGGAAAGAAACCATAGTCTCTGGGAAGAATCGAAACCGCAACCCCGGCGCTGATAGAATAGCGTACTACCAGCTAGCCTACCAGGGCACCCATTCTGACCATCATCGTTTTTAAAGACATATGGGTCAATGAATCTCCAGCTCATAATGCGCTTCAAACAGTAATTTTCTGTGGATGTAATGGTGTTTCGACAAAAGCTTGTGGATTCTTCTCACTCCAAATGCGAAAATTCTGCTTTTTACATACCCATTCAACCAGAAATGGGCTTCATCCAAAAATAAAATTTTGAATGGAAATTCAAAATCAATATCAATTTGTGCGGAATTATTTTGGTTAAAAATTTCAACAATTTGCACGCGTTGCTCAGGTTTTAGTCGATTCATAATTAAATTTCAAAGCAAACTAAACAAAAAGCAACTTTAGCTGTTATATGGATGTTTAAATAAAGCAGTGATGCCAACTTAAAGTTGTGACACTCTAAAAAAACACCCTTATAATTTAAAAGGTGTGTTTTTAAGCCATATAGAACAAAAGGGTTAGCTTTTAAATGTAGTGAAGCCAACGCTTGGGACACCAAACGCGTACACAAATATTTATAATGGGCTAAATTGAAAAAAAGCACTGTTTCATGCAACTTTTTTAAAAAAAGTGAAAAAAAGTTTCAAACAAATATTTAAAGCAAAACTATTCAGTTTAATAAATGGAGTGTTAGAAATTAAAAAATTAACCGCTTTGTTACATAAAATGTAACCACAACTAAGCAAAAGTAAAAGAGTGCTAAAAGCGCTAAATTGTAATAACAAAAAGTGCCGAAAATGCGCGTTTTATAGTTAAGGGCTTAACAATTTCATTCGCGTTTCATGTACTTAAAAAAAAGGCGAAAATGTAACCCGGGCTGTCAGACTTCGCTTTTTTTAACAAATCATTATGAAAAGATTCAGGTTGAACAACGCCAGCAAATTATCCAAATTTACTTTGTAAAGTATTATATGTTTATAATAAGTCATCGATTCGAGCAACTTATAGACGACTTCGTGATTTGTATCGAGCATCTTGGTTTTGGCTGCATATTGAGAAAGACCGGTTTACAACATACCCTACGGACTTCATTATATCCAAAAACAACTGCAAAGTTTGATGCGGATTACAAACTGGCAGCATAAATCATTTTAATGTCAAAATCAGTGAAATCGACCTATTATATAAAAAATAAGATTTGCTCCTGGAATTAGGGTCGTTTTTAACACAATAACTACCACAAGAATATAGTTAGACCATTTAAATTTGACTTAAAACACTTTTCATATACAAACCATTTTTATTCCCTTCACCACAGGTGGTGAATAGGGTATATATAATGCTAGAAACACAACTAGGACGAACGACGAATTATTCGCAACGAATATTCGTCGTCAAAAATAGAACACATTGGTATGTATGAAAATACACACAATCATTGCGTAGACCGAAATTCGTCCTGCGCAACGAACACTGCGATAGGTTTATTTCTATTTCTTACGCAGACGAACGACGAATAAATTGGGACAGGGGCAGCTAACCGCAGCTTAATCGAGAAAATTGTAAAGAATCACAGGGAACAATCGCTTCTATTGCGAACTTGGCTAAAATTTGCAAAAATGGCGAAAATTCGCGAAAATTTTTAATATTTCAAACAAGCCATAAAATTGATTAAAAGTGTCTAAAACTATTAGGAATGCCAAAAATTCGATAAAATTTGCTTAATTAGCGAAAATTCGCAAAAATTTGCTTACAGCGGCAAAATAGCAATGTGTAATATTTTTTAAAAATCGTTAAAGTTGTAAAGTATCACAATTCTTACAGATAACATTCACTTATATCGCGAACATGGCTAAAATTCGCGAAAATTGCAAAATTGAAACAAGCGCAAAAATTTATTTGAAATCGCTTAATCAGTTAAAAAAAATTAAAATATCCGATAATTACATAAAAAAATTTTGCAAAAGTAGCGCGAATTCGCGAAAATTTTTCATGTTCCAAAGAACCCATAAAATTGATTAAAAGTTCCTTAGACTATTAGGAATGGCAAAAACTCGTTAAAAATTGCCTAAAATGCTGAAATTCGCGAAAAATTGCGAAATTTAAACCAAATCCAAAAACTAATTTGAGTTTGCGAAATCGAAATGCAGAACACCAAAAATGGTTAAGTAATCCACTTTCGAGTGGATTCGCATTCTGGAGCACACCCAATTAATAGTTTTTGTGTTTTTTTTTTTTTATGATTGGATAAATGTTAACAAACAAATAAATTACAAAGAAATTTTAATAAAATTTATTGTTAGTTAAAAAAAGATAAAAATGTTTATATAATCTAGCGTCCAAGGTATTTATTTTTATAATTTAAAAAAAATTTAAGCCACATTAATACCTGGAATTCACGCACTTATTGTGTCTCATATGACGAATTTACGCAACGAATTCTTGGCGACGAATTCGTCGTACTATGCGAAGTTGAAATTCAGCGAGATCGGTCTACAAATGGCTGAGATATGAGTAAAAAACCACGACTTCCTCAAATTTTTTCCATTAAAGGTCCAATTAGACGTGACATTACCATACCAACACTGTATTACCAAAACGACATAAACATACCATACAAACCAATTCAATTTTGGTTTCTACGGTCATACAGTGGCTATGGTAATACAGTGATGATAATTTGAGTTTTTTGTTGTTTTTTTATACCCTTCACTACAAGTGGTGGATTTTATTTGTAATGTGTTTAATTTTACGCATCCACATTAATGCATGTAAATATATGATATGCCGCTCAAATAAAGAAACAAACTAATCAGGGTTACCGTTGAGAATTTTAAAAAAGTCGCACAAAAAGTCGTTTTTAAAACAAAAAGTCGCACAAAAAAGTCGTTTATTCAAATTTAAGTCTCACACTTTTTTTAACATATTAATTTCGGTTTTATTTCTTTAATAACTCTCTTAAAACCGAAAAAAAGTTGTATGACGATAACTTGTTCTCATCGATTATAGACATGCAGTAATACCCGGGTGGGTATTGGTTAACGATGTACATAAAAATCTTTGGTAAGGCGATAGTTAATCAAAAAACACAAAACAAAAAGGAATTAACAATTTAAACGATATAAATAGCTGAGAAATAATACGTTAAAAATGTTTTTAAATACACTAAATAATATGTTTTTATATACTTTAATATAAGTATAAACTAAAAGTTTTATGTGTTTTTTACTTTTTTTGTTGTTTCGCACAAGTTCATTACTTCCAACCAATTTATTTCAGTATCTAGAAAATTTAGAGTTGATAGCATGGACCCAGCAAAAAAAATTATCAGCACACGCACAGTTTTAAGCTTCCTACTGTATGTCAAAAATGGTTAGCATTTGTTATTTTTTTAAGAATGTAATTGTATGATTTATCAATGGTTTTACTTTTTAAAACTAAATTCGTTAATTAAAGCCTGTGTCTTTTACAACATTTTTAAATAAAGATATGAGATCAATAGCGGTAAAAAGTTGGTCTTAAAACGCTTTAAATAATAATGCCGATCATCCTAGATTGGCATGGAAATTCAATGAACACGATACAAAACAAGGTATATGCAATACAGTTTACTAGTTAAAATGGTCTGGATATAAAATAATCACCTGATCAATCAAATGAGGTTGCATATCCCGGGGAATGTTTAAAACAAAACTGATATTTTAATAAACTGTAAAAAAAGTATTTCACTTACAAAAAAGGGGCAAAAAGTCGCAAAAAGTTGGAAAAAGTTGCAAAATTAGACGATTTTAAAAAAGTCGCACTAAAAGTGTCAGAGCGTCAAAAAGGTTGCAAATTGCAACTAAAGTCGCACAACGGTAACGCTGAAACTAATACCCTCAATATATTTTTATTTAACGCTTCTTCAGCAAAAGCATTCGTAGCCGAGTTGTTATGTTCTCTCCTAAAACTGATGATATTGCCAGTTCGAATCCCAAAAATAATTTTTTTAATTTTTTTTATTTAATTTTTTTATGTTCTAAAAAATGATTTTAAGATTATAAAACGAATTTCAAACATCAACTTTGGCAAAAGAGGAAACGGGCTTAGGGTACATATATAAATTTTTTGTTTTTTTATATTCTTCGGCATGGCGAAATGAAAAGTTGGCGTGGCTCAATTAATATTTATTTATACTTATCTAAAGAACGTTATTTATGTTTATAACTTTTTGTTCTTATCTCATCATGGTGAAGGGTAAATAAGATTCGGCATAGCCAAATATAGCACTCTTACTTGTTTATATTTAAACTGGGAAACTATTATTTTTGTCCACACAAAATAAGGGCTTTTAAGACAAAAACTGTTCCAAGGTGGCTGAGTTGTAAAGAATAAAAACATGTGCTGCCACACATTTTGTAGCCATATTTCTTTGGTTCGTGTCTTCGATTGCCGTGTTATTATTAATTACTGTTAGAAAAATTATTGAAGATTTTTCTTATACAAATACTGTTCTACTGATTTAACTGTTAACAAATAAAAAATTATAGCATACTTTTAAACGCTTGGAAATGTGGCGAAATCCACATTTATCTTAATAATCTAGAAAAGTACTCTTCAACCAGTTATTAACATTCTCTTAAAACTCAAAGGAATGTTAAATTGTTATTGAGGTTTCAGTTTTATGTTAAAAACAATTTTTAGTAAACTGCCAGCAATTGACTCATAAAGTTAAAATTTGTGCAATGGAAAAAAGCTAAATGTATTAAGAAAATTTTCGGGGACAAAAGCGAACGAAATAAAATATTTAAAAATTATTTAAATAGTAAAATAAACCGCAGATTACTAACAATACTTTTTTATATTAGTGAATAAAATGAAAAATGCTCTAACGCACATAAATTTTTATAAAAATCTTTAATGATAACTTTGACCTTTTTTAGGAAAATTTCTTTAATTGAAGTTTTTACAAAGGATTCTGAAACATGTTCCAAACACATTGCTTGTTTTTATAAGTGCTGCCAAAACTCCTCGTTAAAAAATGGCTTTATTTTAAAGAAACTAAAATAAGTTTTTTTTTATACAAAGATTGTAAATATTAAAACACAGATTATTGTCTTTATACCGACTATATAGAGTTTTTTTTTTCCCGGACTTTTTCGATTCCCGGGAAAGCGGGAAATTTTTGTAAATTTCCCGGGATCCCGGGATCCCGCTCCATATAAATAATACAAAGTAATTTTTGTATTAATTAAAGAAAAAACTTTTATAAAAAAACGTAATGGAACTTGTTTACAAAGAAAGTAAAAGAAATGGTTCAATACTAAAAAATTAATTGAAGATTGAAATAGGAACTTGAATTATTATTACCTCACGCCTTTATTCCCTTTTATTATGCTTTTATTCAGTATTATTATGCTCTGGATACAAGATTAAAAGGTAAACATAACAATTTAATTTATAAGACAATAATAAAAACAAAATAAAAATAAGGTACTCAAGATATGAGATCAAAAAGCTAATTAATAAAATAGATAAAATACTTTAAAGAAAAATATATAACATTTTTTAATGGCTTAGGAAATAAATTTCTGACACACTCAAAGCGCTTTGAAAGTCGTCAAAAAGTATATTCCTGATTTTATTTACTAATTATCATGTTTCCGAAAAATTTCGTTCATTTTTTACCCAGGTTGGACAAATAGTTAAAAGTGCACCGTTGTAGCATGCTTCGGATTCACAACCAGAAGCAATTTTTTCTTTTTTATAAACAACGTCTATATCAGTCAAATGTATGTCAAGGTTGATGCAAAAATACAATCAACCGGACTGCTTCTTCCAAACCTTTTCATTTCAATAGGTCCATTTGTATTCTTTAGGACAATGTGTTTTTCAAGTTGTATGTTGTAGTATCTTACACGAATTTCCAAAATGGAATTTTTTTTCGGTTTCCCCGCACTTCACGGATATATAAACCAACACAAATTGAAATTGAAAATTTGTGTCTATCACCTAATAAACATATCGCTCCTTCATTGCATCATAGTCATATCTCAAACTTTTAAGTAACTTTATATCTTTATATCTTTAAATCGGTACATTTTTAAAACTTTAATCGCATTTTGCCATGATCGTTTGTTTTTGTAGATATGACTATGTTGCAATAAAGGAGCGATATGTTTAGGTATCTCCTATTTTTAAGACTTGTTCATGGGCAATGAAACTTTACTGCCTGCATCTTATTTTGAATTAATGTACTTTATTAACTCTGTAATAATTATCAACTGTTGCACTGCCCATTCTGCTTTTAGTAGATTTATTGCATCAGGAGACATTGATTTAAATACATGTACTCACTTCTTGTAATTGATCTAATCCACAACCCATCCACAGATGCTAATTTTAAGAGAAGATAAAACTAAATTTCAAAGTATAAATAGCTATTTTCTGACGTTATTAGGAATTTTCTATTTCCCGGGATCCCGCAAGAAAAATCCCGGGAAAACGGGAAATAAAATAATTGACGGGACGGGAAATCCCGGGAAAAAACCCTACGACTATAGTAAAATTTTTGTAGCTATAAATTTGTAAATTCTCAAAATGCAAACCATCGATTGAATTTAGTTTTTATACCCTCCACCTCTAGTTGTGAATGATGGTATACTAACACCCCATCAAGTACCCAGTAGAAACTTTGCCTACAAAATAATGTGTTGAGTAATCAGATAAAAGAAAAATACAACTTACAATTCTACTGAAAGATCCAATAAATTTTACAAGGGAAATCTCAAATTGAACGCAGTCACAGTTAACCAAATGGTACTTGTTACACATTACCTTTCAAAAAGTTTAAATGTCAGTACAGTAATTTTGACTTAGCTGCACAATCTCCTTTGCAAGATTTTTTTTGCAAATAAACCAAAAAATGCTGCTATCTTTGATGCCTTAATGTGCAGGTACGCAATTGTGGTTACCAACACAAAAGTTCAGCTAAAGTAAAATGTTTAGAAGAGGAGTAACAAACGCGCATACAGAGCATCTGTCAGCTTCAAATACTACTACAACTACTTTATTCTGTTCCAGGCCTAAGATTTGCTTTTCCTATCATATAATCGTAGTAAAGTTGCTGTAACCATAAACCATATGATGCATAATGATGCACATGCCAACAAAATAAATGAATTATAATGATGCCAACTTGACTTGTTTGCAATTTTTGTTTTTATAAACAGCTTAAATTGGATATTTATGTGAAAAAGAGGCCACCATATTTTTTTTGTATGCAGCTAACTTTGAAGTTTTATATAAAAGTATTTTAAAATTGCCCATAAATATGCAGCTATACAAGGCACGTAAGCAAGGATTTTGGAGAATAATTACAGAAAAAATGACTTTTGGGTCAAAGGCAGCTAACTTGAATTTTTTGTATGAAAATAATTTTAAAATGCCTAAAATTTTGTGCATTTATCTTAAATCTGCAGGTATAGAAATTGCACATAAAAAATTAATTTTTATGGGATTTTAAACAATAATGACAAAAATATTAATTTTGTGCAGCTAAATCAAAAGTGCACTTAAACAAAAGGCAGTTAAGTCAAAACTACTGCAGTTACAATTTAAATATGAAGCATTTAATGGGTAACTAGTTACCAAGCAACAAAATTCTTAGCAAAAAACCAAATAAATATGGATGCAAAAATCCATTTTCATTAAAAAAACATTTCCTTTTCTTGGAATCACTTTTGTAAATCATTACATAATAAGTGATTATTTTTTTTTATTATGATAATGACTTATATAATACTTTATAAGAAGTAGTTATGTAATAGCTGCTATGTAACGGAAATAGTAGCAAAGAAAGAGGATTTTTTTTTTATTTAAAAGAAAATCTGCTAAAGCAAAAAATCGTTTAAAACACTATAACTTCTGCTTGGTTATTCGCTAACTTGGATGAAACAACCCAATTAAAAACACAAAAAGCGCTTTATTCAACGCATATAAAAACCGGTGAACGTAGCTATCAGGTTTACACACTGAATGTTTTTTTACTGTTATTTTTTAGTATTCTCCCTGACAAACCATCTTCGTAGTAAGGGAATGCCGTTGCACTTGAAATGTTATTTTTAATTTTATAAAACTTGTTAAGAGTTCCTTCACTTACTTTACTACATTTCTGTATGTCTTATTGTGTAGCGCATAATTGTGCGCTTATTTTTTTTAATTATAAATTTATAAAATTTTTTATTGGGAAGTAGAGAAAAAAATCTGGAAAAATTTGGGCCTTATTGTGGAATAACGGGACACCTTCAATACAAATACCATATGGATTTCTGTGTAACTAGTCCATGGTAACAGTAAGAGTAATCAAACTTGGTACAAAAAGCTTCGTTAACTGTTATATCTATTCATAATTTTTGCAAATATGGCAACACCACCTTCAGCTGTCAACTTTTAAGTTATTGCTGATTCATCATTTTACTTCGATCTTTTTGCGATTAACTAGTTCAACCTCCATCTTGTATTATTGAATCTCGTATTAAATAGAATTATATTTAAGAATATAGAAGCCGTGCATTTATTATTCCATTGGTGCAAATTACAACATTAGCAATGCAAAAAATTACTTTGTTTTCTTTTAATGAGGGCAACATAGCGCACTGGGTTAAGCTAGCATATTATATTTTCTAATAATGTCCGAAAACCGTTAGCTAGCGGTTCAGTAGCATAAGAGTTATGAATCCAAATGTGGAACAACCTCTCTAAAAAATTGATAATTTTTGTTACAAAAGCTAGCACAAATAGTGGCAGAATGCACGGATGTTTTAGAAAAATTCCTTTTATATGACCAGAAATCATACTACTAAGTTTCGTGAAGATCGGTCGGATAATACTGTAGTATGCCTTAAACTGTACTTATAGCAGTAAATTTTGGTCTGCCATAGTTTCATTATTTAGGATGAGATTTTCATGCACTAAAACATCGAAAATATGCGCTTAAAATATGCACTAATAAATCCAAAATATTCACTAAAAAAATAAAAAATTTCATAAAAAATCGTATGTTCAGACCTAACAAATACTTGACAAAAAAATTAAAAAAAAAGCGTGACCAGTCAATTTATCAAACTTTAGCTTTATTTTAAACTATTTCTATTGATTGACTAAAATTATTTGTAAGAACATAATTTTACAATGTAATTTAGAAACTGTTAAATGATGTTTGATCTAGCCAAACATTTTGCAAAAATAATTTTTTGATAAGACTAGTGGTTACGTATAGGTCGTCAAATATTTAATAGTTGTGAACATAGCTTTACTAACTTAAATTTTTGTTCGTTTAAATAAATAAGTACGGTTTTATTACAAGCAAAACTTTGTCTTGTACTTGAAAAATGCAAATCCATTTTTCCAAAATTTATTTTCAGATCCCACTTTGATTCCAGATCAGATCAAAAATATTTGAAATTAATTAAATTAAATTTTTTTGCAAACAGTTTTGGATTTTTTTAATCGCCGGCTTTCTTCCTTCCACATTGTTAAGTTTACTCTCTGCAGTATCAATTAATTTGACTTGAGCATTAAGTGAATAAAATCCCTCCTAATCAGTTATTGTTTTACCAATATATCCGTAATTGGAAAATACAAATGCTAATGGACTTCTTTTGCTTTTTTAATTGCATAATCATCGGTATCAACAAGCTCTTCTA
The DNA here is from genome assembly GCA_963931875.1 of Pollenia griseotomentosa. Lineage (NCBI taxonomy): Eukaryota > Metazoa > Arthropoda > Insecta > Diptera > Polleniidae > Pollenia > Pollenia griseotomentosa. The sequence continues at coordinate 122,155,162 of OZ007562.1, read as the reverse complement.
ACATTCTCAAATTACTCAAAATTTTTTGAATAGAATTCTAAAGTACTAGCCAGGCCCCAATCTTGTTACTACTGGCTGTGGTGGAAGGGGAATCAAGGGATACACTCAAAAGAAAAATTAATCCATCCGTACTCAAATCAATCCGAAACGGTATTAATACGGATTTTCTTTAATCAAGTACAGAAAGAATGATTCAAGTGCGGATTCTCTATCACAAAATACTTAAATTATCCATATTCCATCCCGATTTCATTCTTGAAATAATCCGAAAATGAGATTGATTTAAGTAAACTAAGATTAAATCAATCTCAAAATGCTTATTTCAGGAAATTCCGGGATTGATTTTTGAAAGTAATCCCATTTGAATTTTTGAGTACGACTCGTACATTAAGTAAGTAGGTATCAAAAAAATTTATTTATCCCGAGTGTTTTTCTTTGTAATATTCAACTAGGCTTATTTAAGATAAAAGTGAGAAAATACGGTTCAAGACTTATAAAGTAAAGTTTAAATGGTAAAAATTTGAGATTAGTGGGTTAAAATTACAGGTATTTTTTTCATACCTGCGTCATGAATAAACCGATCTGGCTGACTTTAAATAGTAATTTTTAACGGAGTATATGTGACATAAATATATAACAATAGGGGCTGGTATCAATTCTGGGGTCTTCAGAAAATGTATTTCAACAGACACACGGTCAAACAAACTGACGAATGGACTAGCAGACATAGTTAAATCCACTTCGCTGCTACTTATGAGGATCAGTAATATACATATTTACTTTATAGGGTCTAACATTAATATAATAGAAAATCAAACGAAAAGACGAACTTATATAAAAACGATCTTATTTATGCACTTTCCACCGGCAGTGAAAGGTGTGGTGTATTTGCGGCGTGGAAAATAAATTTTTTTAGTTTTGTATTGTGATCGACCCATGTATAGAAGCATGTATGTCAAAAAGAAAAAAGGGGCTCAATTTTGAAGCGTATCATAAAAGTGGGCATATTAAAAGTAAGACGGACTTTATTGGCACGTGCAAAAAATTGGAAATTTTAAGGGGGAATCCGAGATTGCGCGCCGAATTTAATGTCGGATTAAAAAGTCACTAAGGGCAAAACTAAAGACGTAGTCAAAACAAAAAAGCTGTATATTGGGGCGTGCTTGCCAGATTTTCTTACTTTCTTATTTCATGTTTATCTTTTTGTAATCAATTATTATTTAAGTCGTCTATAATAAGAAGTACAATTTAATTAGACGAATTGTAATATGTAAATAAAAAAATATAAATATATATTTGAGACTAATTTAATCTACAACCAAAATATTGACTAATGGGCACAAGGACTCTACTTCGGAAAAAGTTTAGTTACGGACAGCCAGCTAGACGAATGGACGGAAGGACATTGTTAGATAGACTTAGAAAGTGATTCTGATCAGATTGGTTTACTGATGCTTTAAAAAAGAATAACGCAATAGAAGCTAAAGTTAGTCTGTAACAGTTTCATTAGACTAGAAATTGCACAGCCAAATTTCGTGAAGATTAACTTATAATTTACCATAGGCTTCATATAAAGCCCACTCTTGGATAACACTTTAGTACGCTTAAAGACGTTTCGAATTATACTGTTTCATGAATATTTGGTCTGTCGTAGTTTAATAAGATATTGGGCTTTAATTGTTAATAGGCCTCATTAAAAGTCCATTCCTCGGTGGAGCGTAGCATAGATTCGGCTGTGCTCTTACTTGTTTTTAAATAAAAATTATTGAAAATTACTATTTTTTGTTTTATATTTATATTTTTACACTTTTTATTTGATACAATGAAAAAAATGTATATTAAAGTGATTTCTTGTCCAACAATAAAAAACTTATCTCCATAATTTTCAATTAAAACATCTTTTTTTTTTAAATAATTTATTCTGTTAAAAAACTTTATAATATTTTGTTTTATAAATTTAAATTTTAAAATAACTTAATTAATTTAGATGAGCATGCAAAATTTTTAAAACTTTATACAAAAAAAAAAAAAATAATAATAAATCGTATCTGTACATAATTAAACTATAGGTATTCACAAATTTTGACTCTTAATAATTTTTTAAAGTAAATTTTTATTTAATAAAATTCTAATATTTCTGATTACTACTATCAGCAATTTGTGGACTAGCTTCAATGCCAGCGGCATCATTAACAATAGCAGTTTCTTTTTCACTAACCTCCGGCACAGCCATGGGACTATCCCCCAAAACTATGTGAATGGATCTAAAAAAAAAATACAAAAAAAAGAAATTTAATTATTTCAAGTTTTTAATTAGGAAATTTAAATTTCATTAACTTACAATATTAACACAAATACCGCTAGTTGAGATGCTATGGTTAAAAGGAATACCCCACTGCCGCCTTGACCGTCATCGTTTAATGTGGCCCGATAAACTTGAGAATAAAAAACACCGCTTACAAAGGGTACCGCATTATCACATACTGACAATAAAGCAAACACTTTGCCTCTTTCCGACAGTGGTACTACTTTTGAGGTCATAGCACGAATCATCGGTCCCACAATGGGTCCTAAACTGCTTACCAAACCACCGACGTAGAAAAGTGTACCAGTTGTGGCGAAATAGTAGAATAAGCGAGCAATGGCGTGAGCCCAAGCACCAATGAAGACAATGGACTGGAAGATACAAAATAAAAAGATTAATAAACAAAAGTGATCTTTACAACAAATACAAGAAGTACTTTTTTGGTCCCATTACCAAAAAGGTGAAGGTATGAAAAAGGCCTAGATGCAAACACTGTTGCCAATTTAGCTATTTTTCGTCAAATCTAGCGGTTATAGCGGAGTTTTTTTTTATTATTGTTTCGTTAGGTAAAAATAATGCTTTGGAATAAACTTAAGGGCCAAATAAACTACACAATCGGTCGCACAAGCATATTGTTCACGTCTGAACCGAAGGTAGCGGATTTCCAATTCCTGGTGTTAATTTTGAGTGAAGGGAGGTGACAACTTGAGGCGCCTCCATCAGCAAGTAGTAAATTTAATGTTTAATTTTTTGTGTATTTTCGTTAAGTTAATTTTGCTTAAAACTTTGAAACGTTTTGAAGTCGAATCGTTGTCTTGAAAGCCAGATTGGACGACTGAATTTATTCAATTTAAAATTTTTTTGGAAATTTTAATTAGCAAGTTAATCATTTAATTGTTTTTGTAGTTTATTTATATAAAGTGACGAACTAAATTCTTCTGTAATCGAATTTGGAATTTTTAATAAATGGAAAATTTATAACGTTTGAAAAAATAGGAAAGTGTTTTAAATAGTTAGAAGTGCTTTTCTTTTGTTTAAATATTATTGCCTTTTTTATCTCTTTTTCTAGCAATTCATGAAAATATTGGTTCAAAATTCTATTAAGTTTATTTAATAATTTTTAAATTATTATTACTCCGGTATGGAAATAAACCAAATTGGTTCGTTCTTTAAACGATTTTCAAATTGTAAAATTTGTAAAAATACATATTTTTTTTAACAAAAAACTAATTTAAACGAAATTTTTTAAACATATTTGGGGGATTCACAATGTAAATAATTGCAAGAAATATATTGTTACGAAAGTAACTTTAGTTAAGAATTAGTTGTAATTATTAGTTAAGAATTAGTTGAATTTATTAGTTATCTTGTATTTATTAGTTAACTTGTATTTATTAGTTGTCTTGTATTCATAAGTAATTTTACTAGTTTACTTTGTTATTAAAAATTGTTATAATTTAGTACACTTCAATCCCAATGTGCAGAAAGCCCTAGAAATTACCGTTAAAAAAGCTTCAGTATAAGAGGTAAAATTATGTAAACATAAGTGCTGCCATAAATCAAATTAAAGTGTGGTGAATAGTAAAGCCTCGAACCTTCGAAAAACATTTCGAATGTTCTAGACAACCAAATTGCTGTATATATACAAGCGGCGACTAGCGTAATGAGATCATTCTAAGTTCAGACTTTGTCAATAACGTATAACGCTGAGAAAATTATAGTTGGTTGTGAATAAAAGCTATAAATTACGGTTGTTAAAAAGACTTTGTACTAAATAGAGTTGAGTAAATTGTAAATAGTGTTTAAAGTGTTTGTGTTTTATTTATTTTATTAAAGTTGCAATAAAGAACTCGAAACGGTTTATTATAAAGGAAATAAACCAAAACGTTATTGAAAGGCAGTAACGTAACAATATATGACTGTTAAGGGCAACCGCTTATAATTAAGATTTCTACTGTACAGTTATGACGAATCAATGAACACAGACAGCATTAATATTTTTTATATTTGAAACACAACAGTATTTTTTTTTTCAGCAATTGTAAAATATTATTTAGGACATTATGACGATATGACTTAATAGCACACCTTGTGAATCCCCCAATTATGTCAACAAGTTTTATATTGTATACTGGTTATTTTATTGGACTGTTTATGGTTATTAATCCATATTTTGTTATTTTAATCAGGCTTAAGTTCATTGAATTGAATTTTATGAAGAAAGGAATTTAACAACATGAAATAAATAAAAATTTATTGATAATTTTTCATTTTTGACTGAACTGTGAATTGAACCCAGGCTTTCACTGACAAGACATGTGTAGTTACAGTCGAAACATGTCGGGGCGAAAATTACGGTCTCATCTGAAAACTCCCAGTAAAAAATTGAGCTTACTGGTAAGCAGTTTTACAGGAAGAGAAGCACAATACCCCCTTAAAAACCTGCTTACAATGGGCATGATTTTAATGTGACGAATTTCTCTCTCTGCTAAAAAAAATTTGATCACTGATTTTTTTTATAAAAAAATGTAATTCCTATGTTCGGTAATATTTCGAAAATGATCGTAGACACATTTTAAAATCATTGCATAACAACCTGCTTTCATATAAGGGAATAACAGAAGCACTTAGAACATTGTTCGTGAATTTTTTTTTCCTTATAAGGGATAATGTGAAGTTATTCAATCATTTTTATTTACTTAGTAGTGTATAATCGCCAGCACATATGTACATCAGCGCTCATGTAGTTATCGTGCTTCCAAAAACCTTAAAATTTTTTAATGAGCTTTAAGACATTTCTCAAAATGAAAAAAATATTTGAAGCAGTATCTTTAGTTGCAGTGCCATGGCAAAAGCACTCTGTTAATTCGCTTAAAAAGGGAAATATTTTTTTTCTTTTTTAATTTCCTAAGCTAATCCCGCGAAGCTTTACGCTTGGCTGCAGGAAAGAAACCGAAGTCTCTGGCGGGAATCGAACCTAGTAACCCCGGCGCTGATAGACTAGCTGACTTTAGATGAAAGGTTTTAATGATGATCTTTCCACCACCACTAGTAGTGAATGAGGGTATACTTAGTTTGTCACTCCGTGTGAAACTTTTTTATTATTCATCTCAGACCCCATAAAGTATATATATTCTGGCTTCTTGAGTAATTCTAAGTCGATTTAGCCATGTCCGTATGTCTGTCCGTTTGTTGAAAACACGCTCACTTTCGAAAAACTTAAAAGAAATGAACAAACTTGGGGTCAAATTGCTTGTAGTTATTCTAAGCCGTTTGGGATTGAAATGCAGAAAAATCGGTTGAGTAGGATCAGAGCTATGAATCAAAATGTGGAACCACCACCCTAAAAAATTGATTATTTTGTTACAAAAACTAACATAAATGGTGAAACAATGCACGGAATGATATAAAGATTTTGCAGGAATTCGTTTCATACAACTGGAAGCTATAGTGTTAAATTTCGTGAAGATCGCACCATAGGCCCCTTATAAAGCCTACTAACGAAAATAGTTTAGCACGCATATTACCGTAATAAATAATGCTATCATAATAAAATTTGGTACGTCATTGTTTTTTAGGATTAGAAATGACACTGTGAAACTTCGTATATTTGTTAGAAAAATTTACTAAGTTAGCGGTGCCCACATTGAAAAATATTTTAACATTTTTGTAGTCTAAATGTGTAGCAAGGCACGTTCGCACTTATTAAGCATCTGACGAAAAAAATCGAAATCTTGTTAACAATTTCAGTTGATTACTAAACCTTTTGTTTGAAAAAACTTCAAAATTTAATGTAATTAGGAAACGCAAACATTTTGCAAAATTAATGAAATGGTAAATACAGATAGTGGGAACGTGTCGGGCGTCAAATATAAAATATGCTATGACTGAAAGTGGTGCTAACCATTATTTTGTAAAATGTTTCAGCATATCTTTTAGAAGCTTTGTGTTTTTAAGTAAACGTTGAGTTAATAACTGGTAGGAGTCCCTCAATTACTCGCCTATTCCCTACACAAATGTCGCCCCAAATTAGAGCTTTCAAAATATGCTGGCCAAAATAGACCAAAATAGGCACGAAATGCCCAGTCTAAATTAGCTTGAAATGTTTGTTTGGCATGAAAAAAGTACCAGTTCCGGCTATAACTGTTCCTAACCCCATATTCCCCAAATACGATTTATTAATAAAACATTTGTTAATAATTTAAAAAACGGTAAAAAAAGGGCGGCATGAAATAACCCCCTAAAATATAAGCCCCCAAAAAAATAATGAAATAACCCCCCAAAATGTGGGGCCTTATTTCATATGCAATAAGCCCCCAATTTTGAAAATGAAATAAACTCCCAATGAAAAGAAATAACACCCCAAACAGAAATGAAATAATACCCTAATTTTTTGGGGGTTTGGTTCATATGAAAAAAGACCCAAAATTCTGGAATGAAATAAGACCCCAATATGTATAATACATTGATTGTACAGTTTTGGTTTAAAGAAACATGCGATAGATAGCATGGTTGCGACTTCGCCCAAGCGCAAGGATTTTCTCCTCTATGATATGCCAATCATCTGCTTCGATAACTAAAGCCCTTCTGTATAGCCGGCCTTCGGCCGGGCGCAAGGATTTCCTCCTCTACGTTATAACAAACACTGGCTTCGCTAACTAAATTTTCTCTGCATAGCCGGCCTTCGGCCGGGCGCAAGGATTTTCTCCTCTACGGTATAACAAACACTGGCTTCGCTAACTAAATCTTCTCTGCATAGCCTGCCTTCGGCCGGGCGCAAGGATTTCCTCCTCTATGGTATAACAAATACCGGCTTCGCTAATTAATGCTTTTCTGCATAGGCGGCCTTAGGCCTAGCGCAAGCCCAAATTTAGGAGCTTTACTTAGCGAAGACGGTGTTTGGTATACCATAGAGCAGAAAATTCTAGCTTCCGGCCGAAGGCTTCTGCTAACGAAGGCGGTGTTTGTTATATTATAGAGAAGAAAGTCCTTGCGCCAAAAAACGTTTCCGTTATAAATTTAAAAATGAAATAATCCCCAAAAAAATATATTGGGACTTTATTTCATAATTATTTGTTGGGGAATTATTTCATATGAAATAGTCCCCCAATTAAGAAAATGAAATAACACCCCAAACAAAAAGAAACAACCCCCCAAAAATCTTTGTTGTTGTGCTCTGTACAAACTTTTGGGGGATAATTTCATTATTTTTTTGGAGGGTTATATTTTGGGGGGTTATTTCATGCCGCCTAAAAAAAGTCCATTTGTATTTGCGTAAAATTTAAATTTTTAGATGTAGGAAAAAACCGTTTTTAGCAAATAGTTTTTTTTAAATATTCAAAACTCACTGTATCTCTCATATTGAAGACCTTATTCATAAGCGGGACTCCTAATAACATGGCCACCACAAAGGCTGATGATTTCACAGTCTTAAAAGTACTAAAGATATTAATATCCCATTTGAATTTAAAGCTGCTATACATGTACAAATATTGACCTTCATCTCTCTGAAACGTATACAAAGCCATTGAAATCAGCAAAATTATGAGAAAACTACGACGTGGGCCGGGACGTTTTCTAACCAAAACCGTAAAAGAGTCTATAACGTGCTGTTTATCAAAAAAATCAGGTAAAATGCCACAGCAGCCCACTTCGCGTAAAGGTTTTTGTTTGGGAGTAGTTTGCCACTGGAAATAAAAACAACAAGAATTAAAAGTTAAAGATGGAAAATCTATTTAAATTACAGAGCCGTACCTCTAATACAAGTATTGTATATAAAATAGAAGCTGCCAATAAAGAGGCATTTAGGATAAACATATTGGCATAAGATCGATTAAAATGATTGTAAAACAAATACGAGCCCAAAGCCACTCCCGAGGGCATGGCACTCAAATAACAAACATCCAAAATAGTCACTCTCATGGTACGATTTCGCACTGTAGAAATATCAGATATATAGGCGAAACATGATGCAAATATAGCCACATCAGCTCCGGTTAAAGCACTTGGCAATGTTGCTGTATAGATGACCATTCTCAAGGGCCACGTTTTCATTTTGGCATTTACCACTATCATTACGGAATAGAGTAGTTTACCGAATAGACCCATTAGTAGGGGAAACTTTCTGCCTCTCCTATCGGAAAATGAGCCCAAAAACAAAGCCAATATAATGGGAAACACATGGGCCGCTATCGATTCCCATTGATAGAATTGGGCAGTGGTTATTTGTACTAATTTTTTGTATTCGGCATTTTCGCTGTCCTTAATATTTTCGCAAATCTCAGCGGAAAAATTATTATCGACTCTGCAGGCCTTCTGTAAAAAGAAATCATGTTCGACCACTGAGGTGTTCATGAAGGCGAACATGTATAGGAACATAGTGGGTTCCACTGAGATCTTGCGGTACCATGGTGAGAATATAGCGTTTTTAAAACGCTCACACTTGCTCGCCTCGTTGGGAGCAGTTAACGCTGGTATTTCTGTTGTGGGGGTTGATGGAATTGCAGATGGTGAATTTTCCTGAAAGTATTCAAAAGAATTATAATTATGCCTTTGGGAGTATGTAGATATATGTGTGTATGTATATGCAATAATTAATTCATTAGAAGACAAATTAAATAATTATTATGTGACTACTAAAAATGTCTTCGGGCTTTTGTTTTAGCTATTTAGAGGCGGGTGTGTGTGCTGTTGAAATAATCAATTATATTTATTAAACGTACTTAAAGGATTATTGTTTTTCTAATTAATTTTATAGTTTTATATATTCTGCAGCCATTCGTTGTTGCACAAAGGAAAATAAGTTAAAAAGTTGCAAAAGATTTTGTTAAAAGCTGGTGGAAAGAAATAAACAAATCAGTTAGTAGGAGTGTGGCTGAAAAGGATCTTTTATGCCTTTTAGTTAATTCGCTTATTATTTTAAGCGTTTGCTATTCGAATTTTTTCAGATTTTACAACGCTGTTGTATTTTTGTTCAATATTTAAGATATTTTGTTTAAATCGGAGTTATAATTTACAATTTAGATTTTTATTTTTCCCCTTCAAATAAAAAAAAAATATATATTACGTCATTTCAACTTTGCTATAAAGGGACATGCAAAAATGTTAAGTCCACAAAAATAAAATTTACCAAAAAAAAAAATCGTGATAACTCCAATTAAAACTTCGATATTTAAGTATTTGCTAACGGAGTGGTTTTCAAAAAAGTTGTACGACATCCCATCACTTTCTTCTATTTTTTATTTGATGCTAAAAATATTGCCTTGTTTGCACATAAAGTTGGTTTAAGACGACATGTCTTTAGCAGTGTGCTTGTCAAATTTGCCACTGCAAAATAAACACATGTCATGTAAAAGGAAAAAATGTTTTCTTCTGTAAATGTCAGCTCGAATTCGCAGTGTAAAATTTTTTAATTAGAGCGTGTTCTGTTTTGACATCAGCTGTTTTGCATGTCAGTTGTTTGTGGCGATAAATAAACATTAAGTTCTGTTTATATTCACATATTCTTTATAAAAATAACATTTTTAATTAACTAAAACACAATTAAAAGCGAATATAGAAATATAAATCAGTACATAATATGCTGTTGTGAAAGATTTAAGAGGTTGTGTCAGATAATACCAAAAACGAACGTGTGAAAGCACAAATTATAAAACTTTATTTGTCAATTTTGACAGATATGCGCAATTACATACGGATTTTACATCTGACAAAACCTCTGAAAAAACATGTCGTCTAAAACCACCTTAAATCAACTTCGCTACTCATAACGACCCAGAATATATTAATAAACTTTATAGGGTTTTACATTAATATCGCACAACCTACAAGCCAAATATTATATATATACAATTTTATGGCCCGAAGACGAAGAAAAAATTCAATTCTATTGGAAAACGTAAGATCGATCTCGTAAAAGTACGAATTCTTAAATAAAATAACCTATTTAAAACTATTCCCAATTTCGGGATAAGTCCCCAAAACTGGGAACGCTGTTTCGGAAAGATCTTTCGTTGTGTGAGCTAAAAATGCATTACACCAGTGATGGAAAATTCAGTACTATTGCAAATTTTTTTTGTACCTACTATTTCTTTTTTAAGATATGTACCACAATACCGCCACGCTAGTTTTAGTACTACTTCTTGTACAGGGTACGCATAGTTTTTAAAATTATTTTTTATTTATTTATTAAATTTTTGACATTTTAGTTCCAGCACTTTTTGTGAGAGGTGCCAGCCAGTTATGAAAAAGTTTTTAAACCCATTTGTTATTACTGGAAATCGAGTGAAATTAAAATCGCTGAAGATGTTCAGTTAAATTTGTTTTAAAAATCACCTTAAAAGCCTTGTAACTAGGGCTGCTAGATAAATTTATGAGGAGTCGTCAACTTCCAAAGAAAATATAAAAAAATCGTCTTTCACGTTCCAAAAAATCGTCAAAAAAAAAATCGGACAACTTAAAATTTTGTTTTTTTTTTACAATTTTTGTTCTAACCAGTAAGAGTGCTATATTTGGCTATGCCGAATCTTATTTACCCTTCACCATGATGAGATAAGAACAAAAAGTTATAAACATAAATAACGTTATTTAGATAGATTTTTGTTCTTTTTTTATAAAAAAAAACATAATTACTTCATACCCAGCTAGCATTTTCAATAGTGAAAGAGATACTGGGAGTCTCATGAATAGCTTTTTATATCGTCGATGACCGCATTTTTTAATCTAAGAAGATTTCTCACACGGGAAAAACTGTAACACGAGTGAGATTCTTCCATAGCACAGCGAAAGACGCCTATTCAATCGTTGTGGGAATCGTTTAAGACGTGGGTAAAGATTATCTAACGAGTTTTTTATGTCAAGAATCGTTTTAGACTCATCTTACAACTCGTGAAACGTTCGACGTATAATTGTTGAAAATAAGTATGATTTAAACAGAGAGTCGTAAAAGGTTCATTCGATGATGTTTTGGTGAAAGATAAACAAAGTGTTACTTTGTTGTTTTTGTACTCTGAAAATAATCATTTAAAGATTTTCTTAGGACTTGCATATTGCAGCCGTACCTAAACAAAAGTGGCACGTGTTTTCTAGTTTTTGAATAGAGCGGCCTCAACGCTTTACAATTGGAAAAGCTCGTTTAATAGTGAAGTTGGCCGCTATTGTTAATTAATAATGGCCATTTAGCTATTTTTTGTTCAATCTAGCGTTTTTATCTCTATTTTTATTATAATTTGTGGGTTTTATTAAACAAAAATGGTATCACTACTTTTCGTGACACAACATTGACGCTCTTGCTTAGCTCTGGTATATCAGCGTTAAAGCTAAGCGAAAACCCGTTCGGCTTTCCGCTCTTGTTAAGGTACGGCTGTTAAACATTCCAAGATTAAAAAACAAACGTTTCAGGAAATGTTTTGTTTTATTCAGACTTTGGAGACCGAAAAACGTCACTTTAAGAACAACATGTAATTAAGTTTTAAGGTATTAAATCAAAAAAATTTATAATTCAAAATTGGTATTTTATTTCGATTAATGGAACAACAATTAGTCGAGTGGATAACAGTATTACAAAATTTGTATTTAGTAAATATAAATACTATTTACTATTGTAACCCACCACTCAGTTAACAAACATATATCGAACTCCACTAGAAAATATATTATAAGCTTTTCGTTCGGAAATTAAAAATGAAAATAAAACCAGTAAGAGTGCTATATTCGGCTTTGCCGAATCTTATTTACCCTTCACCATGATGAGATAAGAACAAAAAGTTATAAACATATATAACGTTCTTTAGATAGGATAAATATTAATTGAGCCACGCCAACTTTTCATTTCGCCATGCCGAAGAATATAAAAAAAAAAACAAAAAATGTATATATGTACCTAAGCACGTTTCCTCTTTTGCCAAAGTTGATGTTTGAAATCCGTTTTATAATCTTAAAATCGTTTTTAGAACATAAAAAAATTAAATAAAAAAAATTCTTTGTCTTAGTCTCAGGAGAGAACTTAACAACTCGGCTACGAATGCTTTTGCTGCAGAAGCGTTAAATTAAAATATATTGAGGGTATTAGTTTGTTTCTTTATTTGAGCGGCATATCATATACATGCATTAATGTGTATGTGGATGCGTAAAATTAAACACATTACAAATAAAATCCACCACTTGTAGTGAAGGGTATAAAAAAAACAACAACATAAACCACATTACCAACACTGTATTACCATAGCCACTGTATGACCGTAGAAACCAAAATTGAATTGGTTTGTATGGTATGTTTTTGTCGTTTTGGTAATACAGTGTTGGTATGGTAATGTCACGTCTAACTGGACCTTTAAAGGAAAAAATTTGAGGCAGTCGTGGTTTTTTACTCATATCTCAGCCACTTGTGGACCGATCTTGCTACATTTCAATAGCAAACAATTCCGGACCATATGTGACATAAATGTATAATAACCTGGCCCCCATCATATATGGGGTCTTCGGAAAATCCATTTCAACGGACAGACGAACATCGTTAAATCAACTTCGCTCCTCATAAGGACCCAGAATATATATACTTAATAGGGTCTAACATCAATATTATAGAAATTACAAACGGAATGACAAACTTATATATACCCTATTCACCACCTTTGGTGAAGGGTATAAAAATAAATTGAGACTTTGCAAAAATTGGAAGCTGCTGCTTCCAATGGATAAATGTAATATTGAGTTTTGTGTACTTTTATTATTTCATAATTTTACAAATTTAGAAAGGCAAAAGTGTATGTAGCTTTTTTGTTTACGTTTTTAAAATTTTGTATTATAGACGAAATTTTTCTTTAATTTTGGCTAATATTATTATTTGATAAAAATGAGTTTTTTCCCCCAGTTTTTTTTAACTATTTTGCTATCTTATCTCGACTTAAGAGGTTTTGTCAAACTGCCACAGATATACTGATATACTTTTATATCAAAATAAATTTAATTTTAGTTTGTTTACCAAAATTTTATTTTTTTTTTTTTTTATTAAAATTAATTATTTTTAAATATTTATGTTTTTTTAAAGTTTATTTTTCATAAAAAGTAACAAAATTTTAAATAAAGTACTTTTATGCCTGGTTGTCATTGCACTAAGTACGTTTTTTGCTTCTTTTTAAATGTTTATTTATCGTTCTCTGTAAGAGAGTTTGTTGGCTTTAAATTTTATTATCTCTTTGATGTTCGGGAGACCATGTTAAAATTTATTGTTGTGTTATAATAATTAAATTAAATAAAACCATTGTAAAAATAATAAAAAAATTTAATGCTGAGAGCAATTAAAACATTTAGGGATTAAAATTTGGCCAATTATCAACGGTAAAGCTTCGATTTTTTCTTGTAATAATAATTTTTTGTCGCTCTGTTTAAGGTTAATAACCAAATGGTAAAATTAAGTTAAGCAATTCTACGAAAGATTTTCTAGTTTTTCTTTTTGGTTAATTTCTTGTGAATTAATATTTAAGTTTATAAAAATAAGAAATAATAACTTTATTTTTTAAATTACAAGTGTGGCCTCAAACTTTACAAATAATAAAGGATTGAAAATTTTTTTGTGAATTTTTTTTAGAAAAATAATGTACAGATTTTTTAATTGAAATTTTATTTAAATTAATCATGAGTTTACCTGTTTTGATTCGATATGGAATTACTAATTATAAAGTTGGTAATCATGGTAGAGTGGGCAGTTGATTGAATCGGGAATACCTAAAGCTCCCCATCCATTATACAATATTGTTGTAGGTATTTGTTATTCGCGATATTAGTTCGGTTTTGCCCTATATTATGCAATCAGTTGAAAAATGGTTTTTAACTTAAGTATGGCACAACTTTCATTTAATAAAATGGTAAACATATAAGCAAAACATTATTGTGTAATGTTGCAAACACATATCAGAGTATATAACATTTCTTTTCGTTGTGCAATAAAAATCAAAAACTACTTGATTGTTGTCAATATATTGTGCCACCTTCGAATATCACATACAAATTAGCTATATAAAAATACAATACAAAAAATTTAACAATTATGTTGCAAGCTTTAGATTCAATCTACATTGAACTTTTAGATAAGTTGTTATTTAGGCATGACTTTGAACTTTTAGTATCTTGTAGTAGTAGTATCTAGTAGTAGTAGTAGTAGCGACAGGCACGAACTCCCCTTCCGACGAGCGATAAGTATGGATAATTGCATGCGACTCGCCAGTATATGCTTTTGAAAACCAACTTTAAAATATGCTACAAAATTCAGAAAGTAGCCTTTATTACGTCACAAAACTACAAGTTCACAATTTAGTTTTATTATGTTTAATATTGCAACAGTATTCGACCTGGTCTTGGTAAGAGTGATGCCAAAGTAACTAATACTCGTGGTATTGAATATTCCCCAAATAGTAAAGTTAACATTAAGCTTAAATGGCTATGGAGATTTTAAATTTGCAGCCTTGCAGAATAGGCCGCGAAAAAAATTTAACGTGCAACTTGTTTCATTTATAAAGCCTGGTACTCTGTTCAACATTTCACGTGAAATGCTGTCAAAATGCATATGAAAAAAACTTGTGCGGAATATCTACGAAATAATGTTGATGGAGTTGTACTCTGTTTATTTTGTGAAAAAGTTCCGAAATGTTTCTGGCAACATTTTTTTTACAACTGCGAAATAATGTAAGCTGCCTTTATTTCACGTGGAATTTTAAGCAAAAGCAAAAAATATGAACTCAATATTAAAAAAGAAATAAAAAATTAAAATAGCACAATCGGTAACAGTTTTTTATCCATATTTACTTTTTTTTATTAAATTTTTTATTAAAAAAAAATAATTTTAGTAAAATACATGTGGCGTTTGTTTACATACACGAAACAATGTAGCATACTTTGAAGGAATAAAAACGTCAAATTGTACAAACTCGCAAGATTGGTCACATTGATAAATGCCAAAATTTTCGTGTGGAATAATCAATGTTGCTCAACATTTTTCACAAATTTGAACAGAGTACTAGGCTTAATCAAAAACTCATTAATTTACTATCGAAACATTGGTTAAGGACAAGTTTGCATTTCTTGTTTTTAAACTATTCTACCTGTTTAACATATGAATCACACATGTTGTTTATAAATATTTACTTAAAATATTTGCTTAGTAACAAATATCTTTAGAAACAATTAAACTAAAATAATGCCTTTCTTATTACTAAACTAATTAAATCTTAACTCTAGTACTACAAAAATTCCTGGTACTTGTTAATTATCTGTTAAACTTATTTTTTGTTTTATGACTATCCTAAATGTACACAACAGGTAAAGTAAAGGTAAAGTCTATCGGCCTTAGTTACAAAAAATTAAACAGGTTTATAAAAGTCTTATGAAACGGATCTTCTAAGTGTTTACCCAAGATAAGTGTTTTTCCAAAACGGAATTTGTTTGTCATTTTAAACACATGTTCCAATACATATGTATGTAGTTTAACCAAAGCTCTTTATTACGAAAGAAGAAAAATAACCGACAGAAAGTACGAAGACCTGCAATTATTAAATCAACTTTACCAAAAGATCATTACAACCAGGGCTGTCAGATGTGGCGATTTCTCGCCAAACGTGGCGATTTCTCGCCAAACGTGGCGATTTCCCAACTTGTTTGGCGACCTAATTTTTGATTTGGCGACATGGCGACTTTTTGGCGATTTAAAAAAATAGTTGGCTATTTTTGATGAGCTATGGATTTGTTTAAAAATTCTTTATATTCAATAGAAAGAAAAAATATTATTTTTATTCTAGTATTTTTATGTATGAAATTTGAGGCATTCATATATATGGTCAGTATTTGAAAGTATGTATGTTCAAATGGCTGATGAAGATAATAAAAATCTTCGGGGAAATTGTTTTTCGTTTTTAAAAGTGCTCTTAAAAGAATCAATAAATATAATTCATTAAACATGAATATATTTAAAGTCTATGAACATTTTTCCATTATATGTATGTGGCAATTTATTAAAGGCCTTATGACACTACATTTTTAATGCATTGTTCAAGTTTTGCTGAACAGTGCAAATATAATGTATTAGGAAAATTTACCAAGTGCAAAGAGCACACTGAAAGAAAAATGCTTCATATATTTAATGAATCGTTTTCATAAAAAAAATTTCACTGGTTAAATGAAAATTTTCATTGTCCAAATGGGATTTCGTAGTTATAATGAAGTATTTTCGTTAAAATCGTTCATTGGATTTCGTAATTACGTATAAAATTTTCATTGGATATATGAAAACTAAAGTTTGCCCAAGTTAAACAAAAAATTTTAATTGGGAACCTAAAAAACAATATACAAACATAACTATATTCATAAATTAATACAAAATTATAGTTTCCTTAAAAAAATGTTTAATTGTTAATTAAAAAATGTAAGATTTCAATAATATTTCAATAATTAAAAAAAAAAAATTATTTTTAACATTCAATAACCCTAAAGTCTCAATAATTAAAAGTATAAAAATATTTCGAAAAAGCATGCCTTCATTAATTTAAATTTTCATTATGACAATGAAAAATGTCATTATAGTAATGAAACAAAAACTTTCAATCCATAAATACGTATGTTTTTAGTTTTCTTTAATATGTACATACCTAAATACATATAGTATGTAATAAGTAATGAACAAATAATTGTTCTCCTTTAAAAAAAAACACACCCTTATTTTAAACTGTTGTCAACCAAATGATGTATAGGAAAAAGCTTGTTCTTTGTTTATGTTGTTATTGTTGTTATGTTATGACAATTTAATCTCATATTTACGCTCTTAATTGAGTAATGGCAAAAAACATAGTTTTTTTATTCAAAAACTACACTGCCCCAGTGGGCTAGCTGGTAGTGAGCTAGTCTATCAGCGCCGAGGTTGCGGGATCGATTCCCGTCAGCGACTCTGGTTAAAAAAAAAAAGTTGAATAAGAACAACTTGATTAAAAAAAAAAAAAAATTCAAAAATAAAAAAAGTCTATCAGCAGCGCCGAGGTTGCGGGATCGAATCCCGCCAGCGACTCTGGTTAAAAAAAAAAGTTGAATAAGAACAACTTTGATTAAAAAAAAAAAATTAAAAAAAAAAATTTTTTTTACTTTTTTGAATGTATTCATCCAATGAATAACATTTATACATCTAATGTAATGTTTCATAAAATACATTTTAATGAAACAGGTTTCATTGAGCCAACGAAGCGCTGCATAGGTTCCTTTTTAATGCAATTTTTCATAGGATTAATGTCAAAATTCATTGGTATTCTGAAGAAAATTCTTTCAGTGCACAGCTGTATTAAGATAAATAGCAAACTGTCAAAAATTTTAAAAAAGTTATCGATAAAAAATTAAGTTATGTCAAAAAAAATGTAAGATTGTTCAACTTAAAACTGACATTTCAAGCTTGAAATATTAAAAGTGTTGCTTAATCAGCGGCTTATGGGCAAATTTTTTCGATTTACGGCTTTTTGTTTGTCTTGTTTTTATGTTTCTCAAAAACAAAAAGTTGACAACATTTTATAAAATAAACAAAATCATAGTTTACATATTTTGAAGTTTGCTCTTTCCAACGTTTACTGTTTATTTCTATCAATTCTATATCAATAAAATGAAGTGTAATAAAGGCTTAACAGATAAAATACGTTGTTGTTAAAGATTTTTATGAATCCTAACGTACCTTTGGATGTTTACGAAGCACAATGGAAAAATTAGCGTATGTTAATAGTAAAAAGAGTTTTAATCATGACATTTCTTCTAATTTATAAAGGTTTAGCCCAAAATTTTATAGCTACATGGATACGGCAGTTAAGTGCAATTTAAAGAACTTATTTTGGCTGTACTTTATATGCTGGTAATTACAACAAGTATTGCCCGTGTTGAAATTATGAACTCCACAAAAACTCGCCTTCGAAGTAGAATTCATTACGAACTTCTAGACGCGTTATTACAAGGTTTAAATTATATGAATGTGAATAGTACATGTTGCACTTCTATTGTACCTTCATTGAATAAATGTAATTCTCTCACAATGTATTCCAAAAAAGAAAACAATTTGCGAGTGTTGCCAGTGAAGCGTTTTATGGTGTTTTCTTTTCTACAAAAAAAATACCACATTTTAAAAGGTGCATTTATAAAATGTCTTGCCTTACATGTAATAATGCAATTTTTTATTTGAAGAGAACAAAACACAAAATTAGATCGCCCTGTTTTTAACAGCTGACAAATAGTTTGTTCTTCAATATATAAAAAAATATGTAAAAAAAAAAATACACATAAACCCAAATTTGATAATATATTAATATTAAATAAATAAATAAATGAACAAAATGAATGACCAAATTCCAATTTCTTTAGTTTGTTTTTCATAAAATATGTAAATACCTTTGCCAGATTGCGAATTTATTAACACCAAAAACAATTTTTTAACACCGAATCCATTTAAATTTTATGTCACTGACAACCTACCATTAATAATGTTTGCTTTCTTTTGTTTTTACTTTAAAATAATAGACAAAATGACTATTAAAACTTAAAAATTTTACTGTCCTGATTAGAGGCGATTTTTTTTCCAACTTCGTCTGGTAACCCTATATATAAACAGAAGCTATCTTTTAACAGGGCATTATCAACACTCTCGATTTATACGGGGCGTAAAGTGCAATGCCTTATGCCATTTAAGGGTGCATTTTTTTAGAATAAAACACGCTGCCCTCTTAGAGAGCAAAGCATTTTTAAGAAACGAACACCAAATTGCATTTTTTTAAATAAAATGTGACATTTTTTGTAGAAAAGAAAACACCATTAGATAACTGCAATTTATATACAATTGTATATCCAATATTTGTTTAAACTAACTGCAAAAATTCTCTTTTGTTGCTTTTAGTAGACTACTATAAACTATTTTATAGTAAACATTGTACCTCTTTTGTGTTCACTATCTATTTTGACTGAGTTCTAAATAAATATTATGCAAAACATACCTATATTATGGCGACTTTTTTTTAATTTTTGGCGTATTTTAGCGATACTGAAAAAATTAATTGTTTAGAATTTATAAAAAATATTTTTAATAATTCTTAAAATATGTATTTTATTGTCAAAAACTGAAAAACAAAGGCTTTGACGATTTTAGCGATTTTTGATATTGAATTTGGCGAAAAAGGTCAAAATCAATCTGACAACCCTGATCACAACTTCTACATTTTCTAAAACTTGTAAATTTTTATGGCATCCAAAACTAGTGGTGTTTGATGGTATACTAAGTTTATCATTCCGTGTGAAACTTTTTTAATTTGTATTTAAGACCACACAAAGTCTTAAGTAATTCTAAATGGATAAAGCTATGTCCATCTGTCTGTCCGTCTGTTGAAACCATGCACACTTTCGATCGACTTAAAAGAAATCAAGTAAGGGCGCTTAATTCGGCTGTGCCGAATCTTATATACCCTTTACCATTGTGCGAGCAAAATAAAGAGCAACTAGACAAAATCTAAGTAATTTTTACATATACATTAGGGCGGGTCAAATTGTATGGAACGATTTTTTTTGATGAAGCGTATAGCAAAAACGTTATCTATAGGTGATTCTGAGAAATTTTTCTCAAGAGACCATAGCTCTAAGTCGGGTTTGGAGCCCCCCAAAATTTTAAAATAGATATTTTTCCATATATACACAGAATAATTTAATTGAATTTGTCATAAAATCGGATAGAATCTGTATTGATACCAATATTTTTTTTTATTTTTAGTAGAGATATAAGGAATGTTTTGTCGAAAAATAGCCTAAAATTAACTTTTAACTAATAAATTCTGAAGTTTCTTCGATTTTTTTTTTCAGATTATAAAAGTTCAGATAATTTCCAACAACTTTTATCACGATCAATTTTTTTGTTTTCGAACTCCTTTTTTTCAAGGTTGCAACAAAAAAATACTATTTTTACATTTTTAATTCAATTTATTTTTAAATATTATTCTCGACCTACAATTGAATCTTTTAACGTGGTAATATTATTTTTTTAAGGTCCTTTTTACTTTCCATTCGAGGAGTTTTCTTACGACTTTCTAATATCACTGCCATAACTCCTTCACGATTCTTTTGTATAACTCGTTTTGAAACACTCGTTAATAATTGTACATGTCTTTCTGTTCCTTGTACGTGCGTTGGAATTTGTGGATCAGCCAGTGGTGGCTCATCGAAATCTAAAGCTACGGTCAGACTTAACAAATATTTGACGAAAAAAAACGGGACCAGCAACCAAACTAAAAAAACATTTCGCTTAATATCAATATTTATTTTGATTAAAATACCACATCTTACAAAAAACGGTTTTTTGCTATGTCTAGTAGTATAATTAGTTTATTTTGTAATATTAAGAACACTTTAAATCTCACTAACTATTAACAAAAGTAGGGGTTACGCTTATTTGATCAAATAGTTAATAAGTGTGACCGTAGCTTAAGTATTCTACCAAGTGATCATATGGAATCTGTCGAGTAAATGCTGGTTCAAAAAATATATCGTCGTTATTCATATCAACCATATTGACATAATCGGTACCATCGAAATTGAAGATATATTTTTTGTAAACTCTGAGTTTAGTTGGATCGTACAATTTTTCTCGATTGTGTAAAATTTTTTTGATAGCTCTATCCCGTATTGCTTTTCGATCATCAAATAACATTGTTAATAAGATATTTTCTGGATGTGCGTTATATGAGTTGTTTTGAATTACACCATCTACAATATTATGAAAGTTTGGTTGTAAGTATCGTGTCCAACGTATAAATTTTAATAAAAGTACACTGCCGTACACAATAGAGTTATAAAACTTTACATTGAAGTACATTGGCACATAAACTGGAATAATATAAACTGCCAAAGTTTTTAAATTGGTCGATGGTGTATTAGTTGTTACATATAATCGTAGTAATCTACTTGCTTTGGTTAACCAACGAGAATGTGCAACTGGTCCTGGTTTAATGTGCGCTAAATCAACTGGAACAATACCATTCGAAATTGCTTTAGCCATTTGATATAAATATTTAACATCTTTTGATAGTTCGAGCTCATGTTCATGACACATCATAGCAAAATTTAAGGCATCGTATCTTTGAGTATAATGACCTCGTCTCATTTGAACAGTTGCTTCTGGAACTTCTGTTGTTGCTTCATTTTCATCTTCATCCATGTGTAATTCAGGTGGTTGGTATCTTGGATCATTGGTACCAGTTGTAAGTGTTGGTATTGTTGTAGCTTCTTCTTCAACGTCTTCCGTATATTCAGGTATTGTGAATTTTCTATCATTATGCTGGTACATCATAAATTCTTTTAGATGTTCTGGAATCAATCCACAAGAGCATTCTGTTGTTTTAAATTTTCAATTACATTTGCCAATATAAAATAATTCGTTTATTGAATCAACAAATGCTTTAAATCCATCTATTTTGTTTCTATGTTGTACATGTTTCTGGTATTTACAAGCAAACCATTTAATTTTTTTAAAACACTCTTTTTATTAATGATTTCAATATATAATTTACACCAAATTTGGATCAATTTATCTGTTACGTGAGGAGTAAAAGTTTTATGCGAGAACATTTTGTTTTCAAATTTAGCACGATCACTTAAAAAAAAAATAATATTTTAAATCGTCACATTTAGTAGGCAAACTAAGATCATTTAAATCACTTGATAAACCAAAAACAACAATATCTTGATGAGGCATGTTAGTCAATCTAGAGCAGGGGTGTCAGCGTCATACACAATTGTGTAAATTAATTCACACACATTCTTCACACGCATTCTTACGCTCTTTCATTTAGTCCACGAGAGTACACAATTATTCGTCGATTATCATGCTTTAAACACATTCGAGACAGCAAGCTACCGACTTCAATATGTCAAAACTAGAATTCATGTGTGTATATGGAAATGAATATTTTCACGACGACACGGATACATGGCTGCAGGTTGTTGTCTGTGCTTATTTTGTCGTTGTAGTCAAATTAAACTAATTTCTATTTTTGTCCACTACAAAACAGAAAAAGTGCTGCTAATATAAAAAAATATTTAAAAAATAAGTGCTTAAAATGTTTTTTTTTTTTGTTTAACAGAAAAGAATCGGCTTGAAACAAGAATATTAACTCGGCTCAACACCAAATTGTTATTTATATAATTTTTTTTTATATCCTTAAAAGAAGTTCTATAGGAAGATGTTTTTCGCGCCAACGCTTATAGTTCAGGAGTTATAGCTCATACAAGTTTCAAAATACTTTATCCATATCTCTTTAGGTATAAAATGAATCTATAAAATATGGGAATCATTGGAAAATTCTTTAAAGTGTGTTCAACATGGCGTTTATGGGCATACCGATTAACCAATTAAGAGCCAATTTTATATATTTATACTCCGTGGCTGACTTTTTTTTTTACAAAAATAGCTTTATCTTTAAATCATGTCGATATAACAATAATTATTAAACCTTAAGATATTTGCTTAATAAAGTTTTTCTGAATTGCGGTTTTTCGGCGTTGCAGAACACTTATTATTTATGTACATATTACAATAATTCAATTATGTAAGAAGTACATTAATTATTACCAGATATATATTTTTAATCAAACTTTTAAATAAATTGACTAATTTTCCAAAATAAAATTTTTTAAAGCTTAATAAATTTAAAATTTTATATGATGAAGTTACTAATAATATGGTATATAAAAGATTGAAGTGTTCTTCCCTAAAGATATTATGTTTTAATAAATATGTATATTGACAAAATTTTAAGTTTTGTAGAAAAATCTTTCAAGAAATATTTATTTTTAAAATTAATTAATAAAAGATCAAGTGAAAGCCATTTCGAAGTAGTTTCTAATAATACCACAACTTCTTAGATCCAGTTTTTACCTAAAAAGTTATTGATAAAGTTAACGTTCGTAAATGCAGTTGTTGGGTATCACTTGCGCAGAAGTAAAGTTTAATGTTCGTAAAAGCATCACTTGTAAGAAACTTGGCATCACTCTCATATGTCAAAAGTTTTTATGCAGTAATGCCGCAGCTCTGCAGCAAACTTTGGCAATTATTGCTTCAGTTAATTTTCTGAAGCAATAACTTTTGACAAAAAAGAAATCGTGTAATCGTCATTTATAAGAAAACTGTTACTTTTTGGTTCAATATTTTCAATTAAATTTGTCATCTTTATTGTAAAAAGCATTTTTATTATTATTTAATTTTTGCTTATTAAACTTTTGAAATTTCTAAAATTCTATCTTTGCACAGCTGTTGTGCGCAAAGTATCAGCAACACAACTGCAACTGGTAATCACGCATCAGCAACAACATTTTGCATCACTGCAGCAGTGATACATAGTTTTTATGCATTTACGTACGCACCCAAAGTGTTCTGAAACTTTTACGAACTATACCACGTGTGTAGAAGAAACATTTTATATGTATTTTTTGTTTAATCTGCCGTTAAAATTATATTGTTTATTAGTTACAAAAACAACAAAATTAAAATATTTTAATTTTTAAGAACAATTTTGATTTTTAGTTGAACTGTTAATTTTTAATTTTTGATATTCTTTAATTAGGCTCTGACGATAGAAAGTGGTGTTTCTTGAAACATGTAAAGATCAACCCGGGTTCAAATCCCAGCTCAGCCAAGAAAAATTATCAATAAATTTTAATAAAAATTCAAAGTTGTAAAATTCCTTCCCTCAGTGAAAATAATTTAATGAAAATTAAATTTGATGAACTCGAGCCTAATTAAAGAATATCAAAAATTTTAATTTTTTTTAAATAAATTCATTTGTTGATAATCTTAAATTAAGTTTGAATAAGAGTCTGCAATTATGCATGTTTTTCCATTTTATAAAAGAAAAAAAAAATGATAGTGGCACCACTGAAATATAAAGACATAGTAAACAAAAACAGCTGTTTGTATTTTTTAAATTGTAGCTGCCGTCTTCAACATAATTCAGTAGCTAACTACACGACTAAAGTTTCAGCCAGCAGCATTTGTAGTATTGTGTTCGTGTAGCCTGCTGTGGTGAATGTGTTTAATGCATCAAGCGACGAGTGCACATGCGGCGGATGCTTACGTATTTTTAAAGAATAATTGTCTCTTTATTCACTAATACTAATATAAAGTAATACAACCACAATTGACATCACTGATCTAGAGCAGGGATGTCAGCGCCATACACAATTGTGTAAATTAATTCACACACATTCTTCACACGCATTCTTACGCTCTTTCATTTAGTCCACGAGAGTACACAATTAGTCGTCGATTATCAAGCGACGGGTGCACATGCGGCGGATGCTTACGTATTTTTTAATCTTTATTAAGAATACTTGTCTCTTTATTCACTAATACTAATGTAAAGCAATACAACCACAATTGACATCACTGATCTAGAGTCAAAACTTGTTGATGTTGTTGCTTCCATTTGCGAAAACACCGCAGACGATGTTGATGGTTCTTGATTATCCATAATAACTTTGATATTATCACTGCACTCTTTGATTGTGTCACACTAAATTAAAAAAAAAAAAAAAATTGGTATTGTGATAACCGAGTTTTTATTTAAGTATTTTGGCAAACAGCGTGCGCATTGCACGATGAACGATTAAGGAAGAAGAAAAAGTAAGCTTGGCAACGTTTAGTGTTGGTAAACGTCATTATTTTGTAACGTCATTATTCATTCACAATCTGCAAAAATAAAAAGCTCGAAAAAAATCGAAGAAAATTAAGAATTTATTATTTAAAAGTTCATTTTAGGCTATTTTTCGACAAAACATTCCTAATATCTCTACTAAAAATAAAGAAAAAAGATTCTGAAAGGTGATAAAAATACTTTTCAAACAAGCCCAGATTGAGAAATCTACTATAATTCTATACGATTTTATGACTTTAATTAAATTATTCTATGTATATATGGAAAATATCTATTTTGAAATTTTGGTGGGCTCCAAACCCGACTTAGAGCTATGGTCTCTTGAGCAAAATTTCTCAGAATCACCTATAGATTACGCTTTTGCTATACGCTTCATCAAAAAAAAAAAAAATTAACCCGCCATAATATAAATACATATTAATTGAAAAGATTTTGTCATTCGTGCTTAATTCCCAATTTTTATTCTTGAAAAATAAACACTGAAATTTATTGTTGATGGGATAAGCTTTTCCGATGCGCATTTCACTGGTTGCTTAGGCCAGATCGTCAGGAAACTTTATCCATAAAGATTTTAGAAAAACTAAAGATATTAAAGCAAAAAAACTGTTAAGCGAATAAGAATTGTAAGCAACAGTTCTACTTGTAACAATATCAAAGTTTAAACAAAAACATCACCAATAAACAGTGAGTTTATCTTTTCTTACATTCCCCACATACATATTTACAATACTTAAAACTTCATTATAATATTAACTTTAAATAGCGAAAACTAGTAAATATTTTTTTTTTAAATCGTTTTTAGAACATACAAATTAAAAAAAATTATCTCTTTTAAAAAACCAAGATTCGAACCTCAACAACTCCTCTAGAAAACTGAAAAATGAAGGAACTTTTTAGATCTTATTTGGAAACTTTGGCTCTGCCGTTCTCCAGAATGACAGAAAAAAACAAATAAAAAAACAACAGCAACAAGGGATTTTTGGGTAAATGTTTGTGATGATCGGCCTATAATTTCCTATATACATATAGCCAACTGCTGAAATTTTGTTACTCTGGGTTGAGGGTGTCAAATTATTGCCATAGCCTAATTTACCACTTTTACTTTGTAGCATATGCAGCATTCATTACATGCGTTATTGCCGACAAGAATATTTTTGGTTATTGAGATATAAGAAGATCATATTACACAACGATCTATACTGTTTGCATCGTGGTAACAGTTATCTTAGCTGAGAATGTTTAGTCAAACTGATATAACATCCACTGTAAACATTATTAACCCTAGAGTTCTAATGATCGACGTTTCGACGAGCATCGCTTCCTTGTAATTAATTTACTTTTAAATGGGTGTGCCTAAAGCTACGGTCAGACTTATCAAATATTTGACGAAAAAAACGGGACCAACAACCAAATTAAAAAATCATTTCGCTTAATATCAATATTTATTTTGATTAAAATACCACATCTTACAAAAAACTGTTTTTTGCTATGTCTAGTATTATAATTAGTTTATTTTGTAATATTAAGACCATTTTAAATGTCACTAACTATTTACAAAAGTAGGGGTTACGCTTATTTGATCAAATATTTAATAAGTGTGGCCGCAGCTTAACACTTTCAAATTTTGTATGCTGTTAGTAGATGATTTACTTTTGCTGTGTGTAATTGTGTTTTTTAAACTGCGTTGCTGGAACATTGCTTTTATTGGTTTTGTACTCGTCGAATCTTCGATGGTTAGTATTAACGTGACTTTTATTTTTCAATTTTGTGAGCAAATATTGCAAATGTTGTTACTTCAAACAATAGTGGCACCAATGTCCAGCTTAGGAGAAAATAAAAAAGAACACAAATGAAGTATGTGATATATGCGAAAACCCCATATGCGGAGAGCACAAACTTGAACTTTGTGACTCTGGCTCAAATTGTTATTGAAAAAATTTTTTTTTTATTTTTTTTTTTTAAAGCCAAAAATGTCTTTTTTAAGTTTTGGCTCTTTTTTAGTTTTTCAGTTTTCCGAACAATATTTTATAGGTTATTTTTTATGATCCCAAAAATATGTGCAACACAAAATTAAAAAGTTCTAAAATTAAATATTTCGTTTATCTATATGAATTAAAATAAATTTGTTTTTTATATAAACTTATAAGGGGCCATAAGGATTAATAACATTTATTGAAAAAGTATATTTGCTTTTTAGCCAAAGTTACAGGCAGTTAAAAAATACATCGTCGAATCGACGATCATTAGTTACAACGTACGTAAAATATGGTTCGTACTCTAGGGTTAAACAGTCAACACTTTTGGTGTTGTACACTGATCGTTGTTCCGCACATTACAAATATGACCGAAAGTATTCAGTCAATTGCTATATTCCCCACTGTATGTAGAATTGCTAAGTTAGCACTTATGTTCTATAAATTAAGTTCGTTTTGTTCAATAAGCCCAATCAATTCTTTAACAACAAATCAAAGAGTGCGTATCAATCCGCACCACAAATAAAATAATTAAAGCAAAACTGAAGTCAAAGGTATTTGCTTTATTTATAAGTTGTTTCTAGTTATTTTAAGTTTTCAGACTTTTTAATTGTGTAAACACCCATTAAAATGCGTAGAACTTTCAAAAACAAGTTTTCCAACAGCAATTAAATCAGACTGCATTTTTAGCAGCACCAAATTAAAACAAAATTATTAATAAAATATATTTATGTACATATCGTACACTTAGGCCCGTTTTCACAACTAACCGATAGCTAAAGGTAGGATTCTATCGGCCGTATAAAAAGTGTTAAAACTTTACTTTAACCTGAAGTGACCGATAAAGTAAATTAAGGTTCATCCTACATGGTAGGTAAAAGTAAAGTTGTAAAAATGAAACGCTTTTTATACGGCCGATAAAATCCTACCTTTAGCTAAAACGGGCCTAAATCATAAACAGGCTCAACTCAAAATTTTTCAAAATCGTTTTTTCCACAAATTTCGTTTGCGTCACTGTGCTCTTTAACTTTTCATCTTTAACATTTGTGAAGCTCAGTTGGATTAAAAAAGTGCAACCATGTTTTTGATGCCAGTTTTGGGACTTTCCTAAACATTTTTATAATTTGAGCGTTCGATATGTATTTAACAATAAAACGAGAAATAAAAGCTAGAAATTGTGTTAAGTCCAAGTTTAAAACACAAAATTACACATAGAAAAAAATCAAGGTAAAATCATCGAAAACAAGGTTGATTTTTCGGTAGTGATTTTGCTTTTTACGTTTAACATGATTTCACAATAACTTGCGAATAAAATTTTTTTCTTTTGAAGTAGCTTTAATTCATGTTAATTTAAAATTTCAGTTAAGTTAGATCAAAATATGACATTGAAATTGAAATAACACTACGAATCACGTTGAATGAATATTTCAAGTTGAACATCGTGACCTTCATGAAGAATAAATTTGATCTGAGTGTTAAATATCACTGAAAAGAAGATTCAGCGTTGATTTTGAGACACCTTTTATATTAAAGAAAAAAAAAAAAAAAACTGACCTGAAAACAATGTCAACTTTGCAATTACACTTCATAGTTTTCTTTTACACATGGTAATGCAAAATGTTGTTCTCTTTTAAGTGGTACCCAATTTTATTGAATATCCTTATCTCGGATCTATTATTTAATCTCACAAGTCAGGACAAGAGTGCCAACATGCACTGAAAAAAAAATGCTTCATATATTTAATGAATCATTTTCATAAAAAAATTTTCATTGGTTAAATGAAAATTTCATTGTCTAAATGGGATTTCATAGTTATAATGATTTCGTTAAAATCGCTTCATTGCATTTCGTAATTAGGTTAAAAATTTTCATTGGATATATGAAAACTTAAGTTTGTCCAAGTTAAACAGAAAATTTGAATTGGGAACATAAAAAAACAATATACAAACATAACTATATTCCTTAATTAATACAAAATTATAGTTTCCTTAAAAAAATGTTTAATTGTTAATTAAAAAATGTAAGATTTAATTATTTCATACATCTAATGTTATATGCCATTAAATTTATGAAATCAAAAATTTTTTTTATAAAAGCAACATATTTCAATTATTGCCTTCATAAATTTAAATTTTCATTAGGACAATAAAAATGTCATTATAGTAATGAAACAAAAACTTTCAATCCCCTTTCAATCAACTTTGTTATTGTTGTTATGGACAATTTAATCTCATATTTACACTCTTAATTGAGTAAAAAACGTAGTTTTTTATCCAAAAACTACACTGCTCCGGTAGGATAGCTGGTAGTGAGCTAGTCTATCAGCACTGAGGTTGCGCGATCGTTTCCCGCCAGAAACAGAAAAAAAATAAAATAAAATAAAATAAATTAAATAAAAAAACAAAAATAAATAAAAAAAAAATAATATAAGAAAAAAAATTTTTACTTTATTGAAAGTATTCATCCAATGAATAATATTCATAGAACTTATGTAATGTTTCATTAAAAACATTTTAATGAAACAGGTTTCATTGATCTAACGAAGCGCTGCATAAGTTCCTTTTTAATGAAATTTTTCATGGGATTAATGTCAAAATTCATTAGAATTGCAAAGAAAATTCTTTCAGTGTGTGCAATATAGGATTTAACATAAATCATCTAAACACATCGTTTACCTAAAATGTAAAAATTGCATTGTTTTTGATGCCGATCCGTCATAAGAATGTTCCAGCCGGGGTGGAACTTTTACTCCCCCTAATATGACCTATCGTCGTAAACTTTAAAAATGTAAAAATGTAAATAAACGAATTTATATTTTTTTATTATCCCTTCCACCAGAACAAACTATTTATTAGGTTCTTGTTATTTTACAATTCTGTTGTACACTATATTATTTATAGGCTCAATATATGTACATAATTGATTTATAGTATAGGGTATCATCATATCGTCGTTTATACCTTGACTAAACTGCAGTTCAATAAAAACTTGTTTACATTAGCACTCTCAATAAGTAAACTTTGCTCCCCCTTTTCAAAAATGTTTATTAAACTTAATAAACGCTTATTAAATAAAATTTGCATAGATTTTTTTCTTTTGGAAACTGTTAATAAACTTAAATTTTTGATTGCTTTAGCGGGAATAATATGTTTACACATTCATCTCAAATAACGGTTACACTATATTCCCCTAAATGGCTTCTTAAGTAACAAAAAATTTTTGATTAAATTAAATTTGGAGTTTTTTTCTGCAAAGCTTCAAATTTAATTTAAAATATTTATTTTTGAGTATTTTCTTAAGAAACAATTTTGAACACAATACGATTCCACAAAGTTATCTAAAAATTATAAAATATCGTTTCAACTTACTTCTCTTAGTAGTGGATCCATTAGGATTGATTTGTTTTTTGGTTTTATACAAAAGTAAAAAATTGGTTTTTTTAATTAAAAACACCTTAAATATAACAGCAGACAACAAAAATAAGAAAACTACACACAGACCGTTAAATCAACCACCCGACATCATTTACATCCTTCCCACATTTTGAAGAAACCATGTGAAAAATAAAGTAAAAGTGAACTAAAACTGCTGGTTATTTGTAGAGCTGGCAAACGTCTGTTATTGATTTTTCTTAATGAACTTTAAAGTTGGTGTTTCTGTTTAAATTTACACATTTTCTTTATATTTTAAATTTATTTTTTTGTAGTTATTTAACATATAAAATTAGATCGAATTAAAAATAAAACATTAAACTTGTTTATATAATTTTCAACATGTTCACGTGAAAGCCCGCAAAACGTGTTACACTATTTCGTAAGAAGCACAACATCAACTAAAATAGAGTAAATGTGAACACTTAAATGCTACCCCAAGTGGCATAGAATAAATTTCTACTTATTATTGTGTGATTTGCTCTTCTTATTTGATTTCGTTACAGTTGCGACGAATCGCCTGCACACTCTTATTCAGCTAAATATTTCTATTTAGTGCTTAGCAAATTATATGTATAATTTTAGAGTTAAATTGTTAATATAAACTTAAATCGTATTTAAATACAGATTATTAAGATAAAAGTATGGTAGCACAACTAAATACAAAAAAAAAATAAAAAAAAAAAAAAAAATATTATAAAAAAGTGTAATTACACTGTGCAAAAAAAAAAAAACAAAAACCAGCCTCAATACTTGCAACGCGATATGAAAGTAGACTACTAGTAGAGCCAATCTGCCAAAATTTCGAAAATCCGTTTTACACACAGTACACGTTGTTTTGGTCTTAGAAGATCCCTAGTGATATTTGATGCAGAAAATATTCATGGAACATTTTAACCCTCTAGAGTGCCGTTTTAGTATACTTTTGTGAGAAAGTTAAAAAGGACAAAAATGACCCCTTAACATCAGTGTTAGAGGGTTAATATATTCTAAGAATTGGCCCATATTTCGGGAACCCGAGTTAACTTTTCAAAGCCCTTTGGCAGTTTTGCTCTACTAGTAGTCTACTTTCATTTCGCGTTGCAAGTGTTGAAGCTGGCGGCGATTTTACCTGAATTTTGTTGCACAGTGTTATAGAAGGTGGTCTCAAGAAACAGTTGACTGTTATTGCTTTGCCTGTTGTTGTTGTATTGTTGTGATATTGAGGCCAACTTGCTAAGTTATTCCAATGGAAACTTAAGTTACGTTTAAATGTACCACATCGGTGAATTAAGTTTTTTTTAAGTGTTTAGTGAAGAAGAGAATTTTGTATTTTAAACGATTTTAAACATAAATGTGTTTTAATATCAATCCTGAAAATTTGCCATTAAACGTTTAAATAAATTGCTTTTGCTTCTATTGGTAGCACAAGGTAAAACACATACATAATAACATATTTACGGCTTCACTGCTAATAGAATGATTTGAATAGTTAAACAATTTTTCATAGAATTTTTGTTTCCAAATATTTCCGTTTTATTAAGTGTTGGGTTCTTTTTATTGTACTATTTTTGTTTCAATGGTTTTAAGATGCATACATTGAACATTCATACCGATGGTAGAGAACAAACATAGCATGACATAAACACACAAACAAGTCTTTTGTGGATAAACAACTAGAAAAGCACATTTTGTGAATTCCTCATTTAAAATGTGCAAAACACGTGCTGTAACCAGGGTTGTTAGGCTTTTTTCTTCAAAAATCGTCAAAAGTTTTAACAAAATTCGTCAAAATCGTTACGAACATTAAACAAAATCGTCAACAAATCCTCTTATATTTAAATTTTACAATTTATTGCATTGAGTGGTTAAAAAATTTAATTTTTAGCAAGAAATTCCATTTATGATAAATAAGTGATGTGGTTAAGTTATATTATATTTATTTCAGAAAGTGGGCTGAAATATATTTATCATTTGAAAATAAATAAATAAGAAAAATTAATTTTCATAAAAACATAACAAACATTTATTTCATTTACCCATATTCACAAAAACATTAAATGAAAAATAAAATCTCATTTGCCATTTACTCGAGCTATCTTTAAATGATTAATTTTTGGCGTGCTAAACCAAGGGTTTTGTCTATTTCTACAGTATTTTTACCCGACTTGAAACGTTTTATTACGTCCAATTTTAGTTCCAAACTAATGCATTATCTTCTCTTTGCATTCATTTTTCTACATGACTTTTTTTAAGAACTAACTTCTTACTTCCAAACACGCAAATATACTATTACTAAGATTTAACCAATTTTTAAAAAGCGACGAAAATCGGGGCTCTAGTGTATATTTTTTGCAGTGTCGATGACATTCATACAAGTCTGAGTTTATACGGTTCATTCTTTACTGAAAAGATTGCTACTTTATAGGCGAGAGGGGCGAGTGGAAAAGAAACGAGTACATACCCCTCGCCTCTCTCGCCTATAAAGTAGCAATCTTTTCAGTAAAGAATGAACCGTATAAACTCAGACTAATTGTAGAATTCGAATTACTAATGCTTCTAATGAAAACCACCTGATTTGTGATGGGGGAAGAATTTTTTTGTTTAATTTTCAATAATTTTTATAAATTGATTTTTACGTTTTGAACTGTTTCCAATATAAGTGTTTTATTTATGCCAGAAAATCATCATAACACTATTACTTTTAGTAAAAAAATCGTCATTTTACTGTATTTTCTCAAAAAAATCGTCAAAATGACGAAATATCGTGACATATAACAACCCTGGCTATAACACATTTTTATGAAAGAGAGACAAACAAAATTCTCAAAAACTGAGAACTTATGTTAATAAACAGTGTTGACAATTAGGAGGTAAAAAATTTTATACTGAAGTGTTAATATTATTTAAAAGGTTTAAATAGATAAAATATTTTATCAAATAGAACTTATGCAAGTAACAAATAAAAGATTATGCAAACTTTGGGAGTGGACTTTTTATAAGATCTATAAATTATGAACCCATCTTTATATATAGGGTGTTTTTTTTAACTGTATGAAAACTTTAAATCATAATACAGTTTATTTATCTTATGAATAACTTTAAAACTAACTGAGCTATCTAAATAAGAGCGGCAAGCGTCTGTTTTTTGCCAAAACTTTTCATTTTCACACAGTTTAAACGAAACAAACCTTAAGAACGCGAATTTATTACCACCCGGATGGAAAATTTTATTTGATAGATCGCTTGGTCGTTTTATTTTATTAAAAATGAATTGGTAAAAGAACTTGCATGTTTAAAAAAATGCTTGCCGCTCTTGTTTAGGTAGCGCAGTAACTGCTAGAAAAATTAATATATTTATGAATTGTTTAAGTGTTAGTAAACTATTTTACCACAAGAAGTACATACTTAACAAATATATACATCGTACTGTCTTTAATTTACTGCCAGGCCCACAATGTCGACAAGAACATTTCTTTCGTTCATTTAAATTATAAATAAATATACGAAAGAAATGTTCTTGTCGACATTTTGGGCCAGGCAGCTAATAAGTGTAATTATTGCGTTTCGTAATAGAACTTCTCATTTCATGCAATGCTAAGCATCAATCGCTTATTCTGAAAATTTCAAGCATAATAAAATATGCCCCGCCCCATCTTACGGACCCAACCTATCTGACGCCGGGTTGATTCTTAAATGCGAATAAAATATAAATTATCACCAGTGCTTCACACGTGTATTGATAAAAGAAAACACGTCATGGACACTTCTCTGCATGTAAACCTACTATCATATATGAAAAGTCGATTATAGTTTGAAAATGTCAAGTTAACCAACGCGCATTATAAAAGCCTTTTCTGTCAGATGTTTTTTAATTATTTGTAAATCCCAAGTTTTGGCTTTTTTTTTTTGTTTTTGTAGTTGTGGTTTCCTTCTTTTATATAAAACTGTATCTTTTTTTACCTCTTCAATGAGTATTTTTCCCATTTATGATGCAAAATAACTTCAGGCAAAAATCCTGAAGCCCATATTTAAAATGTCGGTAACTTCAAATTTTTTCTTTTTTTTTGCTTTTGTTCTTATTTTTCTTGTTAAAAAAAATTTATGAAATTGACTGAAAGTATGGTAGCATTCTTAAGAGAATAAGTGAGGGTATTAAGAAATCGTTCTCAAAATAAAACTGATTTTATTTTAATACGGTATTCCCTGGAAAAATTGTATGTCAAACTATATGGAAAACATCGTTTAACCCTAATTTCTGTTTCACCATTTGTTCACAAATTTCTACTAATTAATTATTCTTTTTTGATGTCAGCTGATAACTTGTCAAAAATACGCAATGGACTTAAAGTATTATTTAAAATCACACACGATTTTTTACGCATTCACGAACACTTTCTTATACATATATGTTATTGTCTTAATTTAAAGAATTTTAAGCTTAAGATACATTTTCAAATCAACAAGGAAGAGTGCTTTATTTTGCTGTTTGAAATCTCAAGACGTGGGGTTTTTATGAGGTGTATGGTAAATTATAGACCGATCTTAAAAAAATTAAATTGTGTGACTTATAGTCTATGACTTTGACAGACCAAATTTTACGAAAATAGCATTATTTGTTACAGTTTAAGGCGTAGTAAAGTGTTAACCTCAAGTAGGCTTTATATGGGGCATATAGGTAAATTATGGATCGACCACCATGAAATTCAGTTGTACGATTTCTAGTCAGGTAGAACGAGTATATGCAAAATTAAATAACAATTGGTGCATTCTGCTAGCAATTACTGCTAGTTTTTCTAACAGACGCGATGATTACATAGAAGCAGTTGTGCTAGACTTTAGTCATTGATACCATCCGAAAGCGAATAAGAATAAAAAAATTGAATTAAATTCATTAAAAAACTTAATTTTTTTTTCACTGAATTCCTTTTTTTCTAACGGCAAAGATATATTGTATTAACAAAACATTTAAATATTTCTGTAAAATAATTCTAAAAGCATTAACCCTGTTCATCAATTTCGAACTTAAACGTTCGCATAGAAAATTATATTTAAAACAAAAACAAAATTGAACGCTTGCATAGAAAATTACATTTAAAACAAAAACAAATTTTATAATTTTGTTTTTGTTTAAAATACCTATGTATAATTTTCTATGCGAACGTTGACGTTCTAAATCGTTAAACAGGCAGTACAAATTTAAAACAAAAAACGCTTCATTGTAAACACTTAATCATAAATTAAGAAAAAAGCTTACCATTGATTTATCCATTGTTGACCGCATAAAAACTTTTAAATAAAGAGCTCCAGACTGATCAAAACAAAAGCTTTTATTTTGTATTCATTCACATACAAATTGTATTTGCCTTTTTAAAGCTTCAGAAAATGATAGGAGAGGAAGGTATGGGGTTGTTAGCAGAGAATATACACACCAAATATTCTTTGTCGGCAAAATAATATAAAAAACAAAAAAAAAAAAACCAGGTAAGAAAGTATAGTTGATCAAGCCGGACCATTTAATACGCTACACTACAGTATAAACAAGCCAAGTTTTCAGGAGTGTACCACATCTGGACCCCGCAAGCATAAATAAAAGTTTTAGATATCATGTTATTTTGTTTTATACTTTAAAATTAAAATTTAAAGCGACTTTAGAGAAGGGGTTTAATTGGGACCTATGGTCGATTCAGGACCTACCAGTACAAACATTTATCTAGTAGCGATTATAATATACATATTTATATGTTTTGGCACTTAAAGCTATTTTTGGGAGTAGTATTTGTGTGGATGCTATGGTCAAATATGAACCGTTAGCAATTAAATGTGGTAACGCTGCCTTTAAACATGCAAGTAGTGGCATGCCACTGTTGTATAAGTACATATTATCAAAGAAAAGTTATTCGAAATAGTCCAATCTTAAGCCATTTGCTTTTCTGTTTACACATGCCACTGCGAGTTAATTTTCAAAATGTCATTGAAGCGTCAACTTGAGAAAATTTGTTTACTTATACCCCTTTTACAAAGTGACAGACAGAAGGCAGACAGACGAAGTTTGTTGGTAAGGGGGCGACGATGTATGCGTGACACACTTCACTTTTTTCCTCTCTCGCCTACAAACTTCGTCTGTCTGCCTTCTGTCTGTCACATTGTAAAAGGGGACTTATCAAATAAAAAAGAGTACCAGAAAACAAAATAGAGTTACCGGGTTAATCATATAGGCACGTTTTTGGGGAAATTGCTTACTTTTATTTAAATTGGTATTATTTTTACAATATTAATGTTCTATATTTATCAAAATTGCTTTTATTAATGCGCGTTTTAAAAAATTAATAATAATAATAAATTTATTGAGTTAAAACTTTTTTTTAAACTGCTTCATTTTTAACAGGGTAACATTGTTTATCGTTTTGTCATTTAATGGCAAGCAAGTGCCAAATTTCCCCTCGCATGCAATTTTTGCTGCCACTGGAGCTTTAATGTAAAACATAATAAAATGAATTATGGGCCCAAAGACTTTATTCTAAAAATAAGTTTCCAAAGTTACCAAAAAGTTATTCTAAATCGATCGGTACACTTAAAGGTGGACCCAGGAACACTATTTTTAAGTGAATTAATTTAAATTAATTAATTTCGCCATGTTATTGTTACCGGCAACTGAATAATAACAAAAATATGTTTAACATTTATAATAGCATGGTTGTTTTTCAACCATATCATGATGCTCTTGGAGAAGAGGAAAATACTATTGTTAATTTTAAAAAAAATATTGTCATATTTAACCATAACATGTTAAGAGGCAACCATAATATGGTTGTGGCTTCGTATGGTTTGACTAATTCAACCATAATATTGTTGCCGGTGACAGTAATGTGGTTAAATTAGCCATACTATTTTTTTTTTGATTTTGCTTAAAACTAAAAGTTTTTGGCGAACTATTTAACGCAAAACGCACGAAAAGCAGACAAACAAGAACGACCTGTTTGTCCCTAAGAAATAATGACAAAAAGCGCGAGCTGCTTCTCCACTCAGAGCAGTTTAACGAGTGGTAGCCATACTATATTTAAAAATTTTTGTTAAAAAGAGTTTTGTTAGAGGTGACCATATTAAATAAAATTTTTTCTCTGCGTGCACTATGGCTGTGAAGGTATACTACGCAGTAAAAATTATTGCTAAAATATTTTCATACAAACGTGTTTGAAATTTTTTTTTTTTTCCATAAATTTTTTTACTGTTTTTAATATTTTGGTTTGATTGCAATTTTAACAAAAAAAAATGTTGACAACTTTTTAAAAATATAATATACGCGTTAATGGTTTCAAGTTTCGTTTTTTTGCATTTTTTTTTAATTTGATCGCAAGAAAAACTTCTTTATGCTAGGAACACAACTGGGACGAACGACGAATTTTTGGCCGCGAATATTCGTCGCCGAAAATAAAAAATATTTGTGTATATGAACATACACGCAATCATGGCGTCGGCCGAAATTCGTCATACGCGGCGACTTTGCAAAAGATTTATATATATTTCATACGCCGGCGAACGACGAACAAATCAGTACCAGGTGACCATGTTTGATTTTAGTTTTCAAGTATTTTAGTATACATATAAAGTTACTTTTTTACTTTAATAATTGTTTTTTATTATTTTATCGCATTTAAATAAATATACAAAGTAGATAACTATAAGAATAGTCTTTAATTGTGTTAATGTTTGTGTTTTTTAAGTAAATTTTTTTTTATATGGTCACACTATTTCTCTCTCTTTGCGCAAACAGCGAACAACTTTCTCAATTAAACGAATTTACTCAACGAATTTTTACTAAAAAATTCGACGTGTAGGACGAAGTTCGTCGTTCGTCCCAGTTGTGATCCTTGCATTATGTGAAATATATGAACAATAACAAAAAACACATACATTCTATATTTGTACTCTTTAAAAAAGTACAATAATAAGAAAGATGATGAAATAGCGTGACGAGGATTGTAGTAAAAAAAAACAAAAACAAAGGTTAAAAACGTTTCAATGGTTAAACAACAGAGACAACAACAACATTATAAGACACAAAATAAATTTTTGATTGGTTTCAAAGTTGGTACCAAGGTATATTTATACCAGGTAGCCGCGAGATTACAACAATTGTACAATAAAACAAACAACAGGGCTTTTTATTCTTGTTATGTGATACGAATTGTCAAACAGCAAAGGGGTTGATAAGAGACAAAAAAGACAAAAGTTAAAGACAAAAAACTTGTTTACTTGTTTCCTATACAACATTTGACACTTCGTATCACAAGACAAGCAAATAAAAAAACAAGTAAGAGTGCTATATTCGGCTGTGCCGAATCTTATATACCCTTCACCATTGTGCGAGCAGAATACAGAGCAACTAGACAAAACCTAAATAATTTCTACATAAACATACATATATACAATACATAAAACTTCATTATAAATTAAATTTAAAAAGTTAAAACTGGTAAATATTTTTTTAAATCGTTTCAGAACTAATAAAAAAATTAAAAAAAAATTTTCTTTTTTGAAAAAACAAGATTTGAACAGTTTCTAACCTAAGCAAACCCCCTAGACAACTGGACCATGAAGGAACGTTTTATGAATTTCATTAAAAGTAAATATGATCAGTTTACAGTTCACAACTCAACACAGTTGACACAGAAACGGACAACTGGATTTGAACTTCGGTTTTCATAAGGACCCAGAATACCCAGAACTTTATAGGGTATAGGACTTTCGGTGAAGGGTATAAAAAACAAACTTAATTGTAAAAAGAGTCATTTTTGGGATTTCTGTATTTCGGTCATAACTCTGCTATTTCTTAACCGATTTGACAGATTTATATACCGACGTGTTAAAGAAGAAATTTGCCAGTTATTTTGGTTATAAAACTTGGACTCGGGAAGATCTATGGTTCCCGAAAATGGGTATTTTTCAAAAAAAAATTATATTTTGGTCATAACTTTTTCGTATCTGTACCGATTTTCCCGAGTTTTTAGAAAATATTTTATATTAAAAATTTGCGATCTTTTGATATATAAGGCGTAACCATAGGTCATATGACAGTCCAAAAAATCAGGTTTTTATACAATTTTTGATATTTTTTGTACGGGAGGTACCACGCCCACTTGTTCAATCCCGCCCACATTTTGTGGGATGCTGTGTATTGATAACGTTAATGTGTGTACCCAATTTGGAAACTTTGGCTCTTGCCGTTTTGAAGATATATGTACAGAAATAAATAAATACAACAACAACAAGGGATTTTTGGAAAAAATTGGAGGTAGTCGTCGTTTTTTGCTCATATCTCAGCCATTTTTGGACCGTTCTGGCTGAATTTCAATAGCAAGAAATGGTGGACTATATGTGACATAAATGTAAAACAACCTAGCCGCTATCATGTCTGGAGTCTCCGGAAAACACATATCAAACGTAAGACGGACAGACGGACAGACGGACGGATATCGTTAAATCAACTTCTCTCCTCATAAGGACCCAAAATATATATACTTTACAGGGCCTAAGATCAATATTGTAGAAATTACAAACGGAATGACAAACTTATATATACCCTTTTCCACCTGTGGTGAAGGGTATAATAAACAGCTGGCTTTCCGAGACTTCCTGCTATAAATATACCTTGGTTGGTACAAAAAAATTAAAAAAACGCCGTATTCAATTTTTTAGTGAAATACATCAAATTTTAATAGTAGAATGATGACGAAAAACATATCGTGTCGGCCTGCTGACGTTTTGGCTGAAATTTCTTCTTCTTAAGTCAAGGATACAGCAACAGTGAGTGATAAAGAAAAAAACATTGTGTATAAACAAGACTTGGTTCAGAAATTATTCCAACATAAAAATGTATCTCAAAGCCAGCCGCCGCTCTCCATTCAACTTATCATTCAGTGCTCCGCGTTACCGTTGTGCGACATTAGTTGCCATTTGCAACCTTTTTGACGCACTGACACTTTTTGTGTGACTTTTTTAAACTCGTCTAATTTTGCAACTTTTTCCAACTTTTTGCGACTTTTTGCCCCTTTTTTGTAAATGAAATACTTTACACTGCATGATTTCACATATTTAAATATCAATTTGGTTTTAAACATTCCCCGAGATATGTAACCTCATTCGATTGATCAGGTGATTACTTTGTATCCAGGAGGAAGCTTAAAAAATGCTTTTAATGAACCATTGTACCTTAATTTAAACAAATAAACAGCGCATGTATTAACTCTACCGCACAGCAGGGCGTGTGCTGAATTTTTTTAGAACTAGAATTAATGAAAAATAACTTAACCAACAGGTTAAAAGTAGAAACTTGTGAGTCCATGCTATCAACCCTAAATTATCTAGATATGTACTGAAAAAGGTTGGATGCCAAGTAATGAACTTGTGCGAAAATACCAACAAGGTTAGAAAAACATAAAACGTAAAGTTTCGGCATACAACTTTTTTTCGGTTCTTTTTTTTTAAAAAAGTTTTCGTCAGACAAATTTTTTTAGTCTTTTTAAATAATACAATTTGTTCAGTAGGTAAAAATTTCTTTTTAACTGAAGCAAATTCCAGAAAGTTATTAAAGAAATAAAACAGAAATTGTCACCGGAGTGGGTACTGGTAAGGCTAAAGTAAATAAAATTTTAAAAAAAGTGTAAGACTTAAATTTGAGAAAACGGCTCTTTTGTGCGACTTTTTCAAAATTCTCAACGGTAACCCTGTCAGTCCGTGCTTGAGTTGCGTCAGCCTGTGCAAAAAGAGTTAACTTTTTTGCTTGATTTAGCAAAATTATTTGTTTGAAATTTCTATGAATTTCAGTGAATTTTTTGTCTGATTCAGTTGAATTATTTGTTTGAAAAAGTTTTTAAATATCAAAACCAAATTTAACCAATAATTGCAATTATTTGTTTAAAAAAATCAGGGTTTTTTCAATAAACGAAATACAAAATAAATTGTTTGAATATGCAAATTTGTTTAAATGGACAAAAAATGTTTTGATTTTAAAAATTTTTTGTTTGAATTAGAAAAATTATTTTTCTGTGTAAGGCTGTGCCGCATCTTATATTCCCCTCACCGTTGAAGCGTATATATTCTCTACAGTCCCAGTTGAGATTTTAACTTGAGTATTTTTGTAGATTTGTTTTTCAGTTTTGCGCAGTTTTGCAACTAAGCTAGCTACTCGTGCCTGCATATGCGAATTACTGTGTCTGTTATGAGAGAGTGTTTTATTAATTGGTGTAATGTAAATGTGTTTATCAATTGTATTACACAAGCAAGTCGTTATTTTACATCAAAACTTACTGAGGTTACATTACTTTGTAACCAGTATACAACTATGACCTAAGTATTACCATATTTATAAAATTTGTTTCTGGGTAATGGGCGTATTAATTAAAACTTTGATGTAGGGTATATATATATATATATATTATATATATATATATTAGGTCGCACAAGAATAATGCTATTACGAAATTTTTTCTATTCAGAAACTGAAATTGAATTGAATGTCTTATTGTAATAACATCAGAAGCCACCGGAATTGAAAAACTGGGCTTATTTGTTTTTCCTATTGATTAAAACCATCCCAACATCCCCTCAAGTGATTTAAGCTATTTTCCAATTAGTTACTGATTCAGACGATGATTGACTTTTTAGATTTTAATTTTTTTGTTGAATTGTTTTTCGTATTAACATCATAAGCCACAGCAATTTTTACAGCTTTTATCAAAATTTTGAATTTTGATGAAGTTATTTATGAAAGTAATGTTTTTTTAATTACAGTGAATGTGAGGGTATACAAAGACGTTTTGTGAAGGAACAATGAAGAAATCTTAAAAATTCCCGTGAATTAATTTTTTATAATTTGGAAACTTATGACGTTGTTGCAAAAAAAGTAGTAATTTAAATTATACATGAAATTTGTTGTTTAAATTTCAACTTCAATTTTTTTTGCAGTAACATCATCAGCCATACATAATAAAAAAATTTAAAAATTTTTTTTAAAAATTGTGCGCAGAAACATTATTAGACACATTAATTTTTGAACAGCGTTTTCCGCTATGTTAGGTATCCTATAGATGTCGTTTTAAAGAAGTTCTTAAAAGGGTGTACAGTAAGGTGAGTTGAAAAAAAGTTGTGCCAGCCACACCCTAGAATGAAAGATATGTCAATGAAGTTTCCAAAACAGGAAACTTTTCTTTTACCATGCCCCCAAATATAGCCCTTTTTGTTTTTAATATATACACTGATAGAAAAATGCATCTTCGTATTGATGATGCCCTAACATCAAAATTGTGACATCAATGTTACTACAAATGGCATCAATGATGCAAAAAGTAACATCAATCCAATGACTAACGTCTTCGTACAATTTTGTCATTTTTTACGTGTCATCTATTTTATGGCTATAGTGACATCAATTCGATGTCACATTTTGTATATTATTAACATTATTTTCATGATTACAATGTATTATAAGAAGCAAAAATTCCTATATTCTATTTTTTTAAATTATTTTGTTAAATACATAAAATTTTTAAAGTAGAATGATTAGGAAAACCATATGGGACATGGTTCTGCTGTTATTCAACAAACGTGAAGCAAACATATGTAACGGGTTAAGAAATAATAATACAGTGCGCTCGGGAAAACGTCAACTAATTTAAACCGCGGGTGTT
The DNA here is from genome assembly GCA_963931875.1 of Pollenia griseotomentosa. NCBI lineage: Eukaryota > Metazoa > Arthropoda > Insecta > Diptera > Polleniidae > Pollenia > Pollenia griseotomentosa. The sequence goes on along the minus strand of OZ007562.1, from coordinate 122,112,085 downwards.
GACGTTTAACAAATTGTTGACGTTTACGAATGTAAAATTTTTAAACAAAAAACATATCGATAATGTGCTTTTAAAGGTTTTTATTGATAATAAACTAAAAAACTAAACCCAAACTTAAACAAATTTAAAAAGGAAACAAAAAAGTCATTCAACCTGACTAGAACCATAGAAGACAACTAGAACCAAAAGAATACATTTTAAATGAGATCATATTTTTAATTTTACATGCACACATATAAATTTAAAAAAATCTTATCTTGCTAATTGTTGACTTTGTTACACCATATTGCTTCGCTGAAGCTACCGCACTTGTACCCTTTTCTAATTAGTCCAAAATATTTGCCTTTTCTTGTAATTTAAGACCTTTCGGTTGTTTTAAGCTTATTTTGGTAATGTGATATTTACGAGAACAAAAAAAAAAAACTGAACATAAATAAAAAGACAATACCAAAGTGCGTACAGTAAGCTGTAAGTTCTTTTTTACTCTACTTATAAGGGGAATCCCCAATTTCCGAAATTATTTCATAAAATAAGTGTGTATGTGTACAAATGTGTGTATTTTACCTGCTGCTAAATTCAAAATTTTGTTTTATTCAGAGTTGACGTTTTAGAGCTTTGTGGTTGGGTTGACGTTTTAGAGTAGGCAATGTAAAAAAATAAGGGTTGACGTTTTGGGATGTTGACGTAAACGAGCGTTGACGTTTTCCCGAGTGCACTGTAATAACACTAGTATACAAATTTTGATTTTGAAAAAGTATTTTTTAGGGTAAGTAAATTTTTTTATTTATGTTTACATACTGCATACAAAATTTACAATTATATTTTAAAATTAGTTACAATTTCTTAAAAAAAGTTTTTTGAAAAAATAATAGAAATTACACCGTTCTTCTATTCGTTGGTAGAATTGCGACGTGGTTTCTTCGCTGTCCTATTGTAGTGTGCTTCTGGAGCATCTCGATAAATAGTCCAGCAGTAATCCGCTAACATTGAAACGTTCCACTTGCCCTGATATCGTTTTTCCATGTTCACGATGTCCTGGTGGAAGCGCTCCCCTGTAGCACATGGATTGCAGCAGAAATGTGGAACCCAGCTTTTATCTTGGTGTTTGATGTTTTCGTTAAAGTAGTAATAATAGGCTTTTTTTATTATAGGCGATATACAACACCTTTGTTTACTAAATATCACCTCACCGCAAATATAACAAAAATTGTCGGGATTATTAACACATTTTCGAGACATTTTGCAATAAAATAGTATTATACTTTTTGCTTTTAACACTTTTATCGTTAAATTATAAAGAAAAGAGCACAAAAAAGCAATATTTTGGATATTTGATACCAACTAACTACGTAAATATCAACACTATGATGTTAAATGTGGGTACTTTCGTTAAGTTCGAAACTTATCAGGGATCGCAAAAACTAAAACTAATAAATGAATTTTACTTATCAATTGGTATTTTGCATGGACAGAGAACCAAAAATTAGTTAAAATTATTTCGGATACTTTTTCTTGTATACTAGTGTAATTTATGGCCCTATGTTCCAACTAGGAATTTCAAAGGACTAAATATAAATAAATAATAATAATGATTTTGACTTAATGACAAACTGTCATTAAATTGATGCTAATGTGTCCTTTCTCCGATGTTACTGCGTCATCGCACTGAGGACATGTTCGTCATTTCTGTGATGCCGATGTTCATTCCTTTGATGACATAATTTCATTTTGCTGTGATGACACTTTGGCCAAGTGATGTTAAAGTTGACATCACAATGATGAAAAGTGTCATGGGGTCAAAAACGAAGACACTTGTCATAGTACTGATGTCAAAATACATCAGGGTTATGACGCCTTTTCTATCAGTGTAGCACTGCCATTTAAAGCTTGATGTCATCATATCGCATATCGTTATTCATGGCTTGACAATTGCTTCATTTTTTCCCTTGGCGAAATTTTAGCCCGACATCGAATTCTGGTTGCCACTTATGCCATCCCAATAGAACCCAATACAAAACGCATAAAATTTCATTAGTCACGCCCTAGAATGAAAGGTATATTGATAAAGATTGAAGAACTTAAAAAAATGGTTTTTGCTACGCTCTCAAATACAGCTCATTTTGTTTAATATATATAGCGTCGCCATTTAAGGTCCAATCTCATTGACATCATTGTTTATGGTTCAAATGTTACTTCATTTTTGTATTTAATGCTTTTTTAATCTAATTTGAAATTCTAAATGGCATTTATGAAATCTCGGATCTTTCCCTACAAATGTCCTATTTTTCATAAACATAAAAGAATTCCTTCTGAAACTATGTAAGTCAAGTTTTTCAAATACTCAATTTTTATACACGTCCTTCAATTTGCTACCAAAAAGCGCTGTATTTAAGGGCGTGGCAAAAAAAATTTCTTCTTCAAAGTTCTTCAAACTTAAAAAATTTACCTATCATTCTAGGGTGTGACTGATGGAACTTTTTTTGTTTTTTATTGGGTTCTAGCTGGTTTAGTGCATTGTGAATTTGAAGGACTTTCCTGGCACGTGTACAAAATTTGACATTTGTGGGTAGGAGCGTCCAGAGTTTGATGTCGGGTTAAAAAGTCAATATATGCAAAAATTAAGCCACTGTCAAACCATATACAACGATATGCGATATGATGAGATCGGATTTTAAGTGGCAGCGCTATATATAAAAAACAAAAGGACTGTATTGGGAGGCGTGGCTAAAGAAATATTCTTGTTTTAGAAACTTTATTGACGTAAATTTCATTTAGGGGTGACTGCCACAACTTTTTTTGTATGGAGGTCTCGACCCGCTCTAGTGTACAGTCCATTATCTTAAAATAATTTTTTTGTGGCATACAGTGTTATAACAATAAGCCCAACAATTCAATCCAACTGCAATTTTACTTTGCCCTGATTCAAATGATTAAATTAAGGCATTTTGTACGATATAAACCAAACTAAATAATACCAGGGTTATGAAAATTTTCGTAAGCATTAAACAGACATAAGTTTTACTTGGAATTATTTGGCCGATTATAAACACACCAAACTAAACAAGAGTGGTAACCGTTTTTATATGATGTAGTCACTATTGTGCCTAAGCCATTAAAGCGGGTAGTAAAAGCGTGCTTTTTGTGTTTAAATCAGTTCTTTATTTATATATTTTATATTAAGTAAAGTCTGAAATATTTTTTTAAATTTTAAGTTTTTTTAAGAATTAATAAAAAAAAATATTTGTACACTCAGAGAAAACAAATTTTTCAATATGGTCACCTTCAACAAAACTGTTTTAAGCAATAACTTTGTTAACATATTATAGTTATAGTTTAATTTTCCTTCATCAAGATGCCACAACCATATTATGGTAGAAATTTTCTTAGAATGAATTCTGTAAATATTAAAAGAAAAGAAAACAACCCTCTTATACTTAATAATCATTGCAATATTTATTTCAAATTAAAACGTCAACTAAAAAATACGTAAAATTCGATTTGGCGCCTATTACTAAACGTAATGACGTCGTATATTATTGATAAATTTTAGTATCAAATGTAACTATTATTGCTCACAATATTTGGGAGACGCGGATATATTTATTTATTTGTTGTTAACACGACTCGCAGTTTTATTTTTTATTAACAAACAAATCCAAAATAATTTAAAAGTGTTTTCACGTTGAATGAAATTTCTTATCTAGTCGCTCAGGGGTTGTGAATATTGATTATAGTGTTAAAGATTCACAAAATTATGACAACTTGACAAAATGAAATCGAAAAAAAAATCGATTGTTTTGGGCATTAAAATCGTACATATTTTTTAAGCATTAGTCGCAAGCTAGAATGCCTGGCTAGCGAAAGTTAGAATGGTCAAGACAACGATTTTAATTGATAAACGTACCCATAAAAACTGTCTGTTTCTTAATGTCAAAATAAATTTGTTATACCGACAAACTGTCCGTTAACGATTTTGGGTTTCTCAATATACCGACAAAAAACATTGGTTTGAGTTGGCAACACCACTCAAAATACATGTACAAGTTGGGAGTCAGCTGATTGAATTTATCTGTACGTCAAATAAAAGGAAAATAAATAATTGGCAGATGAGTGCCGGTTAGCATTGCGACAAAATAGAAGCAAATGAGACAATAAGAAAGCCAAATTTCTTTAATGTGCAGTTTTTCGTTGGGAAAAAAGATAATCGCCTAATGAGAAAATGGCCATTACTCTATTTTATAAAAATACCACTGTGCACGAATTTGACACTTTTTTTAACAAGCTGGGCAACCTACTGGTTAAGCTAATTCGATTACGCTGTATTTAAAGTTAGCGCTCGTATTCGCGATTAAAAATTTTAAAAAATCTGTAATTTACCAGCTGTAATACTAGAATGTAATGTTTTGTTACTACGTAAATGGGTAATTCCACAGGAAATACAAATAAAAAAAAAAAAAACAAAAAAACAAAGAATTGTACTAAAAAGAGTTGAATGGATTTAATTAAACAATGAACAAAGATTTATAAAAAAATATCGGTTTTCTGTTATCTACAGTCTAGAGGGGGGTAGTGCACAAAAAAAAAAAAAAATAGTTTGATTTAAAAAAAAGCAATCATCACCTTATTGCAACTTTTTTTTCTTCACTCATTTGAGTGCAACTTAAATTGTTGCACTAATTAAAAACTTATTTTTTTATGATTAAAGCCAATAATTATACCATTATTGACAAAATTTCCTTTTGTTTAATGTTCTTTACTTATGCATATCCTCAAAAGAAATCAAAAACCACAATCATACAAAGTTACATTTTTTAAATTTTAGTGAGACAATATTTGTATGCAGCTTTTTTGATTGCATGTCCAAATTTTGCACCATTTGAATTGAGTGCAGATTTTTGCATTCAATTTGCGTTTAGTGATAGTGAAAAAATTTGCTCTATCACAAAATTTTTTTAGTGGAAGTTAAAAAAATAACAATCATCAGTAAAGCTGTTAAAAAGAGTGCAAACTAATTTTTTTTTGCAGTTTTATTTAGTGATAGTGCACTAAATAAATTTAAATCAATATTTAGTGCACTACCCCCAACTATGATCTACACGAGTATTAAATACGAGCGCTAACTTAGAAAAACAGCTGTAACTGCTATTAAGTATAAAAAATGGTAAAAATAAACAGGTTTCTTTTTAAAAAAAACTTGTATTTTCTTAAGTTTTGATTGTATAGTACAATAGAATGTTTCTCAAATTGGCAAAAATATATAATCTCCTGTTATCGCATAAAACAGTTCAATAAATAGAAAACACTCATTCAACATCGCAAGATGTAACTGGAGCATATTTGAACGCTACCACAGGGGCGAATTTTTCGATCACAGAAGCGATGATGTGATAGACACGAGTAAGATAGTACTGCGCACTATCTCAATTACAACCTAGTACACTTTTTCGAATGCATTGCTGCATCTACCGCTTGCACACAAAATAAGCGGGAGAGTGAAGTAAGTGTTCATTTAATAAATATAAACTCAGTACTGCTTTACATAAATTGTAAACAGACGGTGGGCAGCCTATAAACATTGTCGCTTACTTCGTAGGAAAGTAGCAGGGGTCTTGCACACTACTTCCCGCATTTCAGAATGTTAGATTTTGCAACTCTTTTCAGGACGTTTTAACCAGAATTTCGTTACAAATTGAAAAAATATATATTTAACTCGCGATTTATTTTTCGATTGTTCCTTATTACATTACATCCGGCAAACTTTTGAATCGCAATTTAAAAATAAACTACTTAACAAATGAAAAATAACGGGGCAAAATAAAAACCTGCACTTATACGTACATACATACATACAGAATAAATCAGCACCTTATAAAAGATGAACAATAGCAATTTTTGAAAATTCCATACATTGCCGTCATACACTAAGCATGAATTCATTGAACACAAAGTGAGACAAACTTCATTGAAGAGATGTGATTTGGTATGCAAAATTCGCCGCTGGCTAATAGTTCAGATGGAGAAAGAAAGTAATTCTTCCGTCTGACTTTTATTAAAATATGAGTAGTCCACTTGCAAACACCGCTACGTTAAAAAAACCAAATTCTGAGAAAAACAATTAAAACAGTTTTTTAAAATTTAAATGCACAGCCATAGGTATAGAGAGTTTTGCAGGAGTATTGAATAATTAATTGCACGTTACTTACGGATTTTTGTAGTAGATTGATAATGGCTCAGGGAGGCACTTGCAAAACACATAAATAGGCGGCTTTTACAGAATTTTTATTTGTTTTACTTATACTACATTTACACCTATGCAAAATCCAGTACTTACGAGATTTCGAGCCCAATCTAGTTGTTTTTGATTAGATTTCCCATACAAAACAAAATCTACTTCGTGACTAGATTTCGACGAAATCTACTCAAAATCTAGTATTACTTAATGATGCAACTATGGTTTTTTCAATATAGCACTAAAAAATACTTCCCTGCACAAGAAAAAATGGCATTTAAAAAAACAAAACAAAAATTGTTAAAAAAAAATAAAAAAGTTTTATAAAAATTGTAAAAAAATTAAAAACGAGAATAATATTGATAAAATAAATATCGTTGATTATAAATAAAAGGTAATGCAAATTGTTTAATGTATATTTATTTTTGTGCTTGTATGTGTAACGAAAAAACTTTTAGTCAGTTGTTTTGTTATAAAAACAAAATCTCGCTAATGTCAAAAAAGTATAATGTAAACGCACTAGATTTTGAAGAAGATTTTAAATCAAATCTACAAGATTTCGGCCTAATGTAAATGTAGTATTAGACCCCTTTCACAGTCGGCAAGTTACTTATGCAAGCCTCTTGCGCAACTCTTGGTTTGTAGACGGCAGCGGTAAGGTCGGGGTAAGGAAAAAAAATTGGTACAGACTTTGTTGTACTAGGCAAGCAACTTGCGCAACTAACTTGCCAAGTCTGAAAGGGGTCTTAGCGGTGTTTGCAAGTGGACTACTCGCATATGGGGCATTATTTGTCAAGCGAAAAACCAAATAAAAAATATGTGTTGGAATTTCTTTATATTTGGCATAACTATAGTTCTAGTATAGAAATATTTTTTTTCTATGATGTTTATTTGTCAAGTTACGGGGTGGTAAAGTGTTGCCGTTTTCAAAAAAATGTTTTTTTAAATTATTTTTCGAACCAAAAATTAATCAAAAAAAAAAAAAAAAAAAAAAAAAAAAATTAAGTGATTCTTATAGAAAAAATTTTTTTTTTCACCGGAAATTACCAACTTAAATCAAAATTTTTCTAACTTAGTCCTTATTAGAACTATAGTCATGCCAAATATAAAGGAATTCCAACAAAATTTTTTATTGGGTTGTCCGCTTCACAAATTATACCCCTTATACTATTTCTTATTTTAATCCTGTAATCCAGTACAACGATCTAAGACCTTTTTTAAACTTTTCAACAAAATCTTACTTACTCACATAATTAATATTTTCTTTAGAACTATCAACTATGTACACAGAAAAAAATAAAAATTGATTTCAATTAAAACATTTGTGATATTAATTAAAAACCAAATTAATAGTATCAATTAAACCAGTTAATAGTATTAATTAAACGTTTAATTCACTTGATTAAACGTTTAATTAACTTAATTAAATTTTTAATTAAAACTGATTATATTTTTGATTAATGCTTTAATTAGTGAAAAATTTTGGAGAATTTTTTCTGTGTAAGTCGAAGCTTGTATGTATAGAAAGCTCTTTTGTAAGTAATTTCAAAAGACTTGAGCAGATGAAAGTGCTCTTTTATGTACAATTAACATTTAGCATTTCAAATAGATTCTGCTCATATACGCAAAGCTTATTTAAAAATTTTTTCTAGGTTGCAAAAAAAGGTATATTTTTGGCAAGCTGTACCAAAAATGGCTTTTTAACGAAAGAACTGAAGAAATAGCAAAAAATGGCATTAGTGGTTATTTGTAATAGAAAATCTCTACAAAGCCAAAATTTGTATTTTCTAATTTGTTTAAGAAAAAAATTAATATTATTAAAAAAAAAAAATTTTTCCGCGTCAAAATTTCCAATACAGAAATATACAAAATTCCAATTTACAAGAAATTAAACATCTGATTAATAAATATGCTTTAAAAACGATGTAAGTTTATGCGAATACCAACGAACGCATGCACCTTAAATATACTTGTAGGTAGCAATTAAGGCACATGCTTATGCACAGATGTGGAAACGATTTACGTTAGCACCTACCATATAGCCTACTTCATGGTGGAACTTAACCACTGGGTGACAAATAATGCCACCCAACCCCGTGTGTGGAGCAACCAGCCGGCAAGATTATATACTCGAACCTGGCTTAGAGCTGGAGCTATCTAACCCCCGATGCTTTTGAAAATATACCAGCAGCCTCTGTTGAGTAGCAAGAGCACCTTGGCATGACCCGTCACTCAGGCCGAACTCTCCCACAAGTGTTAAACCATCAGCCGTTAAGTAGGTTTTTAAGGATCAACTTTCCCGTTACTTTGAGTCTAAACCACAGCCACCACCTGATCCCCGAAAGTATCTTTTTAACGAAAAAGTAATACTTCCCAGAAAGCATATCCCGCAAGAAGTATACTTTTTGATGTTTTAACCAATTTTCAGTGTGGTGGCATACCTTCAGGGGCTATTGACACCCCTGCTACCAAAAATAATCTCTGATCAGCCGCAATCTGAAAAAATCTGTAAATTTTGAGTTTTTGCCAAATCCCGGAGGATTTTACACCAGAAGGTGAAATATTTTTTAGATGATTCCTACAAATCCCCGGAGGACATGACTTTTTACAAGGAGAAAAAAGCTATACTGCTAATGCAGAACGCCAATAGGCTCCCCCACTAGGTCTAGGATAAAAATAAAAGCCCATACCGCGACATGTTTAAGATCGCCCATGTCATGATTTGGATTTAACTACGACTTTTTTATGACACCCAATGGGTTTCATCAATAATTAAAGTCTAGTGGCTTTTGGTTTCTGTGCCCCCATTTTTGACTCTAGTTAGCTGTGTTCTGTCAATTTTGTGACTTAGGCAAGCTTGAGTTACTAGATATATGTATGTATCTGTATCTTTTGAATGGACAACGTTTAGAAAACGGTGCTACCATTAGACGCGCACAGCCCTAGGGGTCATGATAAAAAAAAAACAGATAGTGCAGGTCCGGTGGCTTTGTATACCTGTTTGTGGACCTGTGTTTTCAAAATCTTAATGCGCTATATTCTTTTCTTTGTTTCATGCCCAAGCGGTAACACAAGTTAAGTTTCTCAAGTATGAAAAAAGCTTTTGCTTGTAGCTTTATAAAAGCTGAGAAAACTAAAGTCTCTTATTAGAAAACGATTGAGAGCAGCAGTGACTGAAAATTTTTGAGTCTAAAAATTTTAAAGAATTAATAATAATTTTTTTACGCTTATCTCATGTGAGTCAGACGTCACGACAAATAAATGCAAGTAAACATTGTAGAACTTTTTTGCTAATCACATAAGACCCGGCTTATCAAGATTTAGTATTAGAAAAAAATAAATTTTTATTAGTTTATATAATATGATTATTATTTTAAAAATAGTTTCTATAATGTAATTGCAAAAAATTTTTTTATAATAATCATTTTAAATTTTGAAGAAAAACCATTTTATTTTTTAGGTATTTTTTTTTAATTGTGTCACACTTTTATTTGCGGCAAAAACGAGTTTTTAATTGTCGTGTTACGTTGTAAGGTTGCGTAGTTACAATTCAGATCATTTATACAGCTGCAGGCTGCCTTTCTTTGCGGTTTGAGTTCTAAAGACGGCCAAGCCAGAAACTGATCGCCATCAGGCAGCAAGCTTATAAGCCTTATTAGTTAAATACCACTGAAAAAGAACATACTTTTTTACATTTGAAGGAAGTGTAATCAAATTGTATGTAATGAATAAAAAACTTTTGATTCCACTGTGTCACAAATTTTTAAACAAATTCGTGACCAAATGAATCCAAATATGAAGTCGGAATTGTCAAAAGTAGAACAGTTTTCGAGATATTGCAAAGGTATTATTATTTGCGTTTTTTTAAAGACATACTTCATTTTTTAAGTATGACATCAAAATGAATGTTAATTTAAGCAAATAAATAAAACAAAATCGTGTTAAAAACTGTACCAATTTTCTCATAATTTTTTCACAAATCTTGAATGATGTCTTCTCTAGAAAGCTTGTTACAATCAAATTTCAAATCAAATGACTTCCATGCCTTTGACTCATCATCAGACAAAATCGAATCAAATTTGTAATCTTTCATTAGCGTTGTAATTTGTGGTCCCACAAAAAACAAACGGTTTTCAGGTATTCAAATTCGACACTCTTTCCTGTTTTGAGCAAAGCTTTGACGAAATTTTTTAATAAACCATGTTTAATATAAAGCCCTATCATAACAAGTTGTTATTGTTTTTTAAGGGCCATTATTACAACCTAATGATAAAGTTGCTGATAGTTAACGTGAACAATAGCTATCTTGAACGATAAATTGACCAATCAATTTTTTCCATTATTACAACTGTCCGATAAAATAAAAAATGTAATTTATATACTGTGGCAACATTGCAGTATATACCGACTACTTTTGGTTTTTTAAAATACGTAGTGGCAACGACTTAGTTTTGTTTTATTTATTAAAAAAAAACAAAAGTAAATTTTTGTGCTTTATTTTTGGTTTTAATGGTAAATTGTTTTGTTTTTTTTGTGTTAAATTGTGTTTTTTGAAAAAGTTGAGTAATTTAAGACAATCATTGAAGTTACCATATCCTCAGCAGAAAATATGGCATCTTCAAGTTCTTAAAGTTCACTTGTAAAGTTACCATGAGGACAAACCTGATGTTAGCTTATCAGTCACTTTTAAGGTTAATGTTAACTTGTAATAACCAAAAACTATTTATCTGTCAGATAGCATCCTAAAAATAACTATTTGTAAGTTGTAATAATGGCCCTAAAAGTTATCAAACAATAAATTTGATCAAAGATGCATTTTGATGCATGTAAAACGGCCTTAAGTACGAGCTTAACAAATGGTACTGAAAATACTTTGAAGTGAATAAATTGCACTGGAGCAACCAAAAGCTTTCCTATGGTAATTTGGTGCACTGAATTCGAATCACTATTTCATTTAAAAATCAATGAATTTTCAAAAGTGAATGGCGTTATTTGAACATCGTTTGTATTTTGTTGGTTCGGTTTCACGTATTAGAGTCCAGCAATAGTCTCCCAGCATGCTTTTGTCTCAAAATCCTTCATAAATTCTTTTCATTAAATCTTGGTGAGCACGCTCCCCTTGTTCGCGCTCACCGCACCTAGTTCTTTTTTTTTTTTTAATCAAAATGCGAATGAAGAATATGCAAAAGATTGTCGGTGTTCACGGTTTGTCCAAGTTTCTGACTGCAAAACCAAAATAATGTAAATATGCATATTTTAATGATTCTAATATTGCATTTCCCTTTTTTCCAACCAAATATTCACCTGACATGTTTACATGCTACTATTATGAAGATTTAAATTTTTGGTGTCCAGCCCATACCACAATTGTGGAAATTAATTCACACACATTCTTCACACACATTCTTACGCTCTTTCATTTAGTCAACGAGAATACACAATTCAGTCGTCGATCATCAAGCGACGAGTTCACGAGTTTAAAGAAAACTTGCCCAGTAAACATTTCATACATAAATATAGAAAAAATAGAATATTGCAATTTAAAAGATATTTTATGATTGGGAATGCTTTTGGCAATATACAATGCCTCTTATGTTTTAAAACATTTAAAAATAAGAGGCAAGATGTTTTAAAAAGGCATTTTGATAACTTTCACAGTTATATAAATAAATTTAATGTAATAGAAAAAGAAGATCTTTTTAAAAACCACCAAAAATTTTTTTTACAGAAATTAAAAGGCTGGTTGCTTGAAATAGAAAGCAATAAAGACAAGCTAGATAATCAAAAATTAAAACAGGAGGCAGCACGCCTTATTAGTTTAAATATTATAAGACATGGTCGACCATTTTCTGATGGAATGTTTATTAAAGATATACTCCTCAAGACTATGCAAACTCTTAATTATAGTGATGCTTTTATAGAAACTCTTCCCTTGTCCCGCAATACTGTTGCACGGCATTGTATTCAGTTAGGAGCATATGTAGAATTTGCCATTAACGAAAGGCTTAAAAATTGCGAATATTTTTCTTTTTCTTTAGATGAAAGCACTGACATTAATGACCTTTGTCAACTTGTTATTTGTATTCGATGCGTAGATACAGAGTACAATATTTTTGAAACAATGTATTCTCTCGAAACTTTTAACGCAAACGTAACAGGCAATTTGCTGTTCGATGTCGTTAATAAAAAACTTCTTTCTATTGTAGACTCTAGAAAATTAGCTGGCGTTATTCGCTCAGCAGTTTTCATGGCAGGGTGGTCAGATATAAATTTCGATGCAAGAGCTACCTGATGAATAATACAATGAAAACTAATAAATTCAAAGCCGTGCCTTTTCAATTGCCCTATGAAACCTTCATTTCTTCCACACATAACATTTGCACCATCTGTACAAACGCCAGCTAATTTTCTAGTCTATAATAGGAAGCAGTTTTTTATTAACGGCATACAAATAACGAGTTGACAAATGTCATTAATGTCAGTGCTTTCATCTAAAAAAAAGAAAAATATTCGCAATTTTTAAGCTTTTCGTTAGTGGCAGATTGTACATATGATTCTAGCTGAATACAATGCCAGGCAATTATATTGCGGCACAAGGAAAGAGTTTCTTTAAAACAAAACCTATAGCCTTTTAATTTCTGTAAAAAATGTTTTTCGGTTTTCAAAAAGGTGTTATTTTTTCTTTCACTTTAAATTCCTTTATATTACTATGAATGCTATCAAAATGCCTTCTTAAAACATATTCCCTCTTATTTTAAAATGATTCATAACATAAGAGCAAACAAATTAAAAATGACTACCTGTTTTTGATAATAAAAAAAAAATAAAAGTCAAATATTAAAATTAATTTACCATTGCAAAATTATAATTATTAATTATAATTCTTATTTTGCAAGCAAAAAAAAAAAAGATGGGAAATAACAAACTTTAATTTTTATGGCATCGCTCGTAATTATTACGGTACTGATTGAAACTATTTTAATAATTGCTTTTTTAGTTTGACATGAATTTGTGTTTGCTGGGTAAACTCTCTCTATTCACTAATACTAATATGAAGCAATACAACCACAATTTAATTTTTGGACGTCTCTGATTTAAAACAAAGATGCCCAGTAGTGGCTGATATCAGCAAATTAAACTCACACGTATACTTACGCTCTTTTGTTTGATCGTCAATCAACCAATAGGAAATCAGCATGTTGAGTGGGAGAGACAAACTACACTTGCAGAAATTCTGCGTCTTATTTTACATTTTAATCGTCATCGAGACTGCTGTCAGTGAACATATAAATTGAAATTATTGCGATATATTAATGATGTCCGCCGAAAAGTATTTTATGTTACAATATGCTTTTGATGACATGCAATGTCTTATTTGTCATAAGACATTTAGATGTCCGCATATATAAATTATATATGTATGTATTATAGATATATATATCTCTCAATACATTTATCAAGAGTATTACTAAAATAAATACATTCATCAAGAGTATTACTAAAATATGTACATTCAATAATTTTACATTTCCCTTTTGTTAAACAAAGAAACAGAAAAAAAATGACAACACCCGCCACACATGTGCTTTCGTCGCAATCTCGTTGACGACAACATAAAATGAATAGCAAATTGTTTTCTTCCAGTGTTATTTCGTCAGTCTCACCAATACTACTACCTTGGGCATCTTTGATTTAAAATGAATGTGGGCTTCTGTCAAATAAATAATTGTGAAATTGTTGTGGCAATATTGACTGTTTAACAGTATTGCCAGCATGCGATAAAAAATGAACAAGACGTGGTAGCGCACTTTTTATGTTAAATTCGAATTCAACGCACCCAGATTAGTTTAAAAAGATACTTCGTTTTTGCAGCCAATTTTTTTTCCAAGTTTGTAGACCAGTGTTATTTGATAGATTATCGTTTCGTGTCTCCATTTCGTTGTTTAAAGCAATGCAATAAGTTATTTGTCACATTTAAAACACAATTTATTAATAAAATTAAATGCTACAAGAGTATAGATGCAGACAATTTTATTGTATAAATAAACTGTTTTTGCTGGGTAGTTCGCTCTCCAATACAACCTAATTTTAAGCTTTAACTCACGAAAATTAAACGAACATTGGAAACTCTTACACTAACTCCTTTAAAGGTGCCAAAGATCTACCACAGCCACTGAACAATACTTAAATGTGCATCACCAACAACCAATCCAAGACCTTTAAGTCCTGGGCCCATTGTACTAGATTGGGTTATGAATGGCCTTGATTATGAAGTTTGAAAATGTTAGACCGCACCATATACTTTTGATAGAAGCTAAGCCCATCTATTTACCTAAAGACAGGAACCATGCATTACCTTCTGCTGGCATCTAATAGTTGTATAAATTTTCTGTACAATTTACTTTATTGCGAGCCAAAGGATAGAAAAGGATAGCTAGAGTAAGCCTCGTAACAAAGAAATACAAACAAAAATTTTGATAGTGCATAGAAAATATTCCTGGAAAATATGGAAGGAATAAGACTATTAAAGTATGAAAGCTTTATAAATTGTAATTTGGCTTAGAATACACATTCGATTAATTTGAAAATTTATATAAAAAATTATTTTCTTTAAAAAGAATAAGCATTTTCTATACTAATCACTTTTGTCATCATTTCTTACAGAATCTGACCCAAAAAGTCATGTATGCAGCTGGTCAGAATCATTACATTTTTTGAAGCAAGTGGGAACAACTTTTTTACGTTTTTAAAAGAAAGCTTGGTCTTAAAAAAAATTAAAAATTGTGTAAATTTTAACTCTCCTTTTTCTACTACTTCGAAATTTCAGAGCATCAAACATTAAAAATTGCTTACTTATCGGATTTGAATTTACATCTCAGTATTTTTAGAAATAACTTATTAACAATTATATCAGTAGTAAAGTTGCTATAATTAAATAAAATTATCACGGAAATTTCCGCACCAATTTCCTGGGATTTTTTTTCCAAAAAATGTGCGTTATTTTTATATAAATCTTAAATAGAAAAAAATATCTAAATAATATTCGGCAAAAAACTTTGACATGAATCTTAACCTCAGTACATAATTTTGTTTTGGCGGCTCCATGATTGCCCTTGTGCCCTAAATAGGATACATTCTGGGAAACTGTAGGGTACATTCTGGGAAAACTTAATTCTGAATACTGTGTTTTTGAGTATCATATCGTCGAGCTTGAGGGACTATACTTTCTTAGTTGTTTTTCTTCGAAAAAAATTCTGCGAATCAAACTTTTATGGGCTTAAAAAGTTTTATTTAATTTAATATTCATTAACAAATTTGTTTTTATTTAATGTTTTTTATTAATTAAGAAAAAAAAAATCATTTCTTAATTTTATCTCAAATTGGCTTTGAACAAATAAGAGATAATTTACTGAAATTTATTTTATCACTTTATCGACCCATTTGCCGCATTATTTGGCACAGAAGATCTAATATTGGTTTTTGGAAATTAATACAATAAAAGAAATAATTATAATAAGATTATTGCGATTTTATAACAACAACTTTTCATCTAACCGCCTTTGGTTAAACCATAATATTATCACGTTTCATACAAAAGGTCTGTTCAATAGCAGAAAAAAATATTGCTTGTTTTCAATATCTGTTGCGGGAGAATTAAAAAAAAGTGCTAAATAGTTTGAGAGAAAAACTATTTGTTTTCATTGCTGCTAGTAAAAATTTATCGAGCAAGAATAATTTAATAAAGGTGTTTCATATATTTGTCTACAAAACAAAAATTTTAAGATGGGGAAAAAAATTATTTTCATAATTTTTAGCAAATTATAAGTTTATTCTTTGTTTAATTTATTGATTAATAAAAGTATATATTTTATTTTATTAATACCTGTTTAAGACTATGCGACATAACCCTGCAACAATATTAGAATTTTCTTTTGGTGTCCCTTCGAAAACTCGTATTCGCGATCAGATGTAACGCTTGACGTTAAAGTCTTAAATCCGAACTTAACTATTCGAGTTTACAAATTATATTAAAGAGGAACATTGAATTGTTGCTTGACTTTTCAACTCGCGCGGGGTTGTACCGCTTCTTCTCAACGATCACTGCTTCATGAAATATTTTTGTGGGACATGTCGAATAGTGTGAAACAGGTACAATTATCGAACAAAAGCGAAGTGCAACTAGATCAAAACAATTGAATTAAGCAAGACAGAACTTTGTATCTATCTTACAGCTGCACAGAAAAAATTCTTGTCCATTTTTTTTTTCAATTAAGACATTAATCAAAAATAAAATCGGTTTTAATTAAAAATGTAATCAATTGAATTAAACGTTAAAATTTATAACAACATCACTAAAGAAAATGTGGTTAATATAAAAAAATTAAATTGATACTATTTGTTTGCATTGCTGCTAGTAAAAACTTAACTGGTGCAAATTTAATAAATTGTTTAATTAATATCACAAATTTTTTTGTAGATACTGGTAAAGCTAATTTTTTATTTATTTTTTGAGTAATTGAGAGAAATATTTTGCAAACTTTAAAATATTTCGTTAGTTTCAAGTCTCTGCTAGTAAAGTTAATGAACAGACCTAATGTTTAAGGGCCAATTGACTTAACACTTTCGAATTAGAAATTATAATTTCCAAACACATTTTTTTTTTAACCAGATTTCAATGATAACG
Organism: Pollenia griseotomentosa; assembly: GCA_963931875.1. Lineage (NCBI taxonomy): Eukaryota > Metazoa > Arthropoda > Insecta > Diptera > Polleniidae > Pollenia > Pollenia griseotomentosa. The sequence continues at coordinate 122,095,172 of OZ007562.1, read as the reverse complement.
ATTATACTTGACGTATTTCAACACGAGCACTTTTTGTTTTTTTTTTATTATTATTAAATAACTGCATGTGCTTAAACAGTTAAATAATTTAGTTACTTATTACTTTAATTGGCAGTAACTTGATAAATTAAACTGTTTACTTTTTCGATTATTAAGCATTAGCAGAATAAACGAACTGAATCTCAACTGACACCAAAATGTAAATTACTTTAAATAATTAATTTTCGAGCTTGCAAAAATACGTTTCGTTTATTTTTTAGCCGTAATACAAATTGCTGTCTTTAATTTCGTCTACATTATTGAATAATTAAATTTCAACTAATTTTGGTGGTAGAACATTTAATCTACTAAAGCTTTTAATACAAAATTATTATTCTTATAGGGTCGTCTTGCGCAAAATATGAGAGTTATAAATGAATAAAAAAAGTCTTATCAAATTTCAAACAAAACATAGTTTTAATTATTTTTTTTTTATTTAGGATGTTCAATGTGTTGAGAAGTCTTGTTGTTTAAAAAAACCTGATTATTGCAACAAAATTTTGTTGTTATCAAGACCTAATCAATATTTTAAAATTATTTAAATTGTGAGATTTATTACATTTTTAATATTAGTATATTGATAAGAGAGTTAGAATAATTTGTTATTTAAGTAAATTCGCCGTTATGCCAAGCATTTGGATCGTGTACAGACCCCTCAAGAATATTGTTCTTGTTTTAAGAAATTCCGGGATTAATTTTCGAAAGTAATCCCATTTAATATTGTTTACAGTACGTTTTAGTGTTATTCGTACTTGAATTTTTGAGTACGACTCGTACTTAAAGTAAGTACACAGAAAAAAATAAAAATTGATTTCAATTAAAAAAATTGTGATATTAATTAAAAAATTAATTAAATTTGCAGCAGTGAACAAATTAATAGTATCAATTAAACCAGTTAATAGTATTAATTAAACGTTTAATTCACTTGATTAAACGTTTAATTCACTTGATTAAATTTTTAATTAAAACTGATTATATTTTTCATTAATGCTTTAATTGGTGAAACATTTTGATGAATTTTTTCTGTGTATAAAAAACGAAATTTAACCCGAGTGTTTCTTTCTGTGTAGTAGTTGCATATTTTGTTTTTTTTTATAAATTCAAGTTGAAGAGTTTTTAAATAATTCAGCTGGATCAGAAAATGCATTAGTATACATTGTGTTATAAATAACAATATATATGAACTTGTTAAAAACGGAGTGCTTTAGACTCTGATTGTTAGCACGAAGTAAAGCTGCACGATAACCAGCCAATGTAAAATTACAAGTAAATGCAACTATTCGGCTGTGCCGAATTTGTTTATGTATATGCTTTACAATGGTGCGAGTATAACAGAAAGTAATGTAAATACCCTTTTAAGATATAAATAAATCTATTTTGTTCCCCGCCCACCTCTCCAATCCCACCTACACACTGTCGGATATTGTGTATTTATGTATTGCTTGCACCTAATTTTTAAACTATGGCCTTTGTTGTTGTCCAGTGCCCATGTTCCGTAACTCTTGCGTTGAGTAACTTTTCGATTGAAATGTGAGAAATGAAACACAAATGCCATAAATTAAAAAAAACAACTGTTTTTCTCACTTAACTGCGTCTGTAAAAATTGTTGCGAGTATTATTTGTCACGTAAGGATTTTACTCGCCAATTTACAGAAAAAGTGTGTCTGTAAAATTTCTGTCAGAAAGTTCCCGCGTTGAACTGTCAATTTAACTCACGAATAAAAACGGGGCGAGAAAAAATTGTAACACTAAAAAACATATTTAGAATGCAAACTGCAAAGAATAATAAAATTTTATTCTTGGTACATTTTTTCATTGTTAAATTATTATTCTTTTAACATTTTTAAAAAATATACGAATGCTTGCAAAGCTCGTTTGCATACAACAAACATTAAAGTCGCACTTAACAATATTTGGTATAGCCGACGCGTTTGATATTTGATCATTTATGGCTTTCTATTTTAAATTTACAATAAAATTTGTAAATTAAGCCCATTTTCCACATAATTGAAAAAAACGTTCCCAAACAGACAAACAATTTTTTTTTTTTTTTTTTTTTTTTGTTTAATATGGTTTCTTTCTAAGTGTATGACAATTATTGATAAACAAAAAAAATAAATATAAAAATTTATTTCGTTACTTTTTTAATAAAGTTGTAAAATTCTCGAAATCCTTCAAAACCCGAATTCAGACTTTAAATTAAGCTTATGTTCATATTTATGCCAAATATATATTTATTTTTTTTATTTTTTAGAAAGAAGACAATATAGGCTTTCGTTTGCTTCTGATTTTTTAAAAAAATCACTTTCCGCTTTAAAATAACGGTGAAAATTCTGAAACAAACTATAATTTTCCAAAAAATAAAAATGTCTATAAAATCGTAAAAAAAAATTGGTTTCCGTGTATCTTTTTTTCAGAATATGCCTTTTTATGTATATTTAACGATTTGAGAAAAAAAAATTTCAAAAAAATTAAGTTACGTCTCCCATGAATTAATCTCCACTTTCGGTGTCATCGAACCCACTGTGCGACGGTTGTATTTTCGCCGCCGTCGTTGAATATTTTTAAATTTTAGCAAAAATTTTGGTCGCCTTCAATGATATGTGTGACTGACATCTGCAATGTCACATCGGCTTCGAGTGCAATGTTATGACATTTATAACGTTACGACGTAATCTCTTTTGATAGTTTTCGACATGAGTTCATACTGACTTTTTTCACACTTTTCGAGAAACGATGGAATATTTTGTTTCACATTTTTCGATGCGAGAAGTTTTCACTAAAGTTCAAAGTAACAAAATAATGTTTTCTTGCTATCTACAGTAGTTGAATGCTTTCAATTACTTGCCTGGTGTGTTAAAATGCTAACATCCTTTTTCAGTCGATTAATTCTTGTTCGGTTAATCGAACAATTTTAGACTATTAATTGTTCGAATTATTTAAAATTGCTAATTTCGATTAAAGAATTAATCGTCGAATTTATACCGATTAATCGAATAATATTAATAATATATAGTATTTCTGTTAAATGTATAATTTTCTAAATTTTTCAGTCGAATAAACAAACCAAATGTGTGTGTCCGTTGGAATTAAAAAAACAGTAATTTTTAGTGAGTAATTTAGCCTTTATTTTGCTAAATTTTTTCAACATAAATTAATAATTCATTTCACAACAGAAAAAACGACAAAAGTATGTTAAAATTAATATAAATCCAAATTTGCTTTAAATTACCGTATTTTAAATAAAACTACCGTGCTACCTTTTGAGGCCCAAAATTACCATAAAAAAGGGTTAACATCACTGCAATCAGTCTTTGTTCATTATTTTTATATACATACCCCCGTATTTATAAACGATTATTAAATTTAACAAACGTTTATTAAGGAGAACTTTCATACAAAATTTGTTTTGTAAACCTTTATTAAATTTAAAAATTTTTTATAAATACAGGCAATAATATTTATATATTTTAATAGCTGAGAATTTATTGTTTAAATTGCTTTAAAAATTCAAATAATTATTCTCTTGTTTCATTTTGAGGCAAAAGTCGATAATAGTGTGCAAAAATGATCTGCCTAGCAAAGACAAAAACCTTTGTCGATTACAATCAGGGTTGCCGAACTTTGACTTTTCGAACCAAATTGGTCGGATATTTTATGTTTGGTCGGATGGTAGGTCAAACCTAATTTTGGTCGGTTTGAGAAAATGTACTACATTTATTTTAACAACCTTAGAACACTGGTGACAAAGCAGACAAGTGCAAATCTAATATATTTTTAACAAAACACAAAATTTATTTTTGATTAATCCATGGATGTGTCAATGAAATGAAATGTTTTAAGTTAGTTACTTTGACGTTGTTAGTCTTATAAATGATAATTTTGTCTTTTTATTTGAGCTTACCAAGTCAGATGCCGTTTCAGCTTTTCTTTTTTTAAAAATTTTTTATCAACAAACAATATTCCTTTACAAAAATTTGATCGAATTGGCAAGAAACGGCGCTCACGTCATGAAATCTTACTTAGCAATGCCAAACCTATTGAGATTCTTTGTGGAAAATTTAAATTTTTTTCGCATAGTCCTAAAAGAACAACATAAATAAAAGAATTTCGGGGATACTGTTCTGTACCACCCCATAATAAATTAAGTCTATCTTATACAAGATGGTCTTCTTTGGAGGGAGATATTGTAAGAATTATAAAAAAGTGGGATGCTTAATTCTGTATTTTGTATCGTGTTTTTATAAAGTCAATGGTACAAGAGCCGCAAAACTTGCAGAAAGTAATTTTATTATTGGTTTTTTATAAGTATTATTCAAAAAAAAAAAAAAAAAGAATTATGATGCATGATCTCGTCCAAGCCAAAAATTACTTCTTATAAATATATGTGTTGCTTGGTTAAAGCAAAATGTTTCTTTTCAGCCGCATGACGTTTAATCAAGGCCCTACTGTTTATGAAAAAAGACATGCAATCAAAAATCATCGTATGAACGCAGAGTATTTCTTGAAGTTATTTTAAAAAGGAATGAAAAAAAAACGTCGTAAAAGCCCTAATGTGAATTGGGGGTTTATTTAAGAAAATTTTACGAACTAAATAAATTCAAATCAAGAAATTATTTTGGATTTTCTTGTTTTAAAAAAACGAAATAGATTACTTTAGAAAATTAATGGTTCTAGTTTATAAGCATTAAAAGTTTATGTATCTCCTGTGTTTGTTATTTTCTTGTTTTTATTATTAATTGCATATTAAAAAAAAAATAATAGCTTTATCATATTGTCATATAAAATACAAAAGGGCCTATCATCATTTAAAAAAAATTTCAGGCGAGGTTAAAAAAGAAATGAAACTGTTGTGATTATAACAATGATTTTTTCTGGTTAATATCATTAACAAATTATGGATTAATGATATTATCCTAAAAAACTGTTTTTGTAATCACAATAATTTGCTTTTTATTAAGTTTCTTATCGCTCCTGAAAATTTTTTAAAAATGATGATAGGCTCTTTTGCATTTTATATGACAATATAATTGTTTTTTATTACTTTGATAATTGTTTTTAAATATTTTAAAAACTTGGTCGGTTACAAAGGATTATGGTAGGTTATGCAGACAATTTAGGTCGGAAGAAAATTTTTGAAGTGGAAACCATGATTACAATTTCTTTCAGAATGTCTGAGTTTTTTGGTGAGAGGGGAAGAGAACATGTCATGATTCTCTCCCTTCTCACAAATAAACTCAGACTTTCTGAAAGAATACTTTCATAGTGTGAGCCCAGACTATGTTGCCCATATATGAAATAAAAAACAAGTTAGAAAGTATAGTCGGTCAAGCCCGCCATATAATACCCAACGACACAGTATTGAAAAACACATTTTCTAGAGCGTACAATAAATGGGACCCATGCGCAATCATTAACACGCCAGAACAAAATTGTGTTGTGAGGTTAAGATTCATGTTCTTCAATTTCTTTTTGCCAAATATTATTTAGGTATTTTGCAACTGTATTTACTTGGACCTACCAGCACAACATTCTCTCATGACATAGAAGCTATTGTAGAAGTTATTGTCGTCAATTTGTTTTGTCAATACCAGAATTTATAAGAATGTTATGGCCATAAAAGACATTTTCGGGAGTAGTATTTGTTTGGGGGGTATTTCAATAAAATTTGGTAAATTGATAGATGGCAATAAATTTAGTTTGGTATTCAGGACCAAGCCTATTAAAATTGAGGGAATCGGTCCATATTTTCACATAGCCCCCATACAAGCTTCTTTTCGAAATAGGATTCTTGTGCCTATAACCAAATATTATTGGAATTGGTTTATATATGACCATAGCTCCCACAAAAATTCTATTCCCGAAAATAGCTTTTAACGCCATAACTTTCTTATATTTACATTTTGGTATTGACAAAACAAATTGACGACAATAACTTCTACAATAGCTTCTATGTCATGAGAGAATGTTGTGCTGGTAGGTCCAAAATTAATCATCATCAAACAAAATCATTTAAAGGCAAACCAATTTCATATAGATAAAGATATCTAAATAATATTCGCCACAAAGGACTTTTTTATGAATCTTAAACTTAATTTAATAATTTTACGTTACAGTTGCAAACATTTTTTCTTATATGCTGTCATATGGTCGGGCTTGACCGACTTGTTATTCTTAGTATACATTTCGCCTTCTACAGGCACTGCAAAATGTTTAAGGTACGAAATATTTACTGCCGTATTCATAAAAAATTAAAATGGATTTGAAATGTATTTTAAGAAAAATTTTTATGAATACGGCAGTTAGCAGTTAGCATTTTCTCAAATGCATTAAGTTCTTTTGACATCCTTTTTGTACGGACACATTTTAATAGTTTCTTCTGTATCTAGTCATGAGAGATAACACTGTCTACCAATGGAGTTTTCGTTAAGAGTTGGAAATGATGGCAAAAATTTTAAATGTGGCGTTAGATACTATTAGATAATTAGATAACAGTAGAATAAAGATTAGGTATACTTCTTTACAGTAGATCATTTTTATGTTGCATATGAGGCATTATTCGTGAAGCGGAAGTAGTTATGAATGTGTATGTCAGTAGATATGAATGTGTTAGCCAAATATATTTTTTTTTTATTTTATTTGTCGAGTTATGAGGTGCTAAAGTGTTGCCATTTTTGAAAAATGATTTTTTAAATATCGTTTCGAACCAGAAAAAACATAAAACAAAAAAATGAAGATAAGTGATTCGTATAGAAAATCGTTTGATCGTTGAAAACGTCCATTACGTCATATGGTGGTCCGGACGAAACGCCGATACACAGAAAAAAATAAAAATTGATCTCAATTAAAAAATTTTTGTTATTAATTAAAAAATTAATTAAATTTGCACCAGTAAACAAATTAATAGTATCAATTAAACCAGTTAATAGTATTAATTAAACCTTAAATTCACTTGATTAAAAGTTTAATTCACTTCATTAAATTTTTAATTAAAACTGATTATATTTTTGATTAATGATTTAATTAGTGAACAATTTTCGAGATTTTTTTCTGTGTACGTTTCGTGGAGTGTGGACTGTATCAAGGGATCCGAACACCTTGTTGGTATTCCCAGCGAAAATGCCGATTGCGTTTCTCGGCTTATGGTGGGTATAGGATTGCTTCGGGATTCAGTGTTTAAATATCAACCATGTATCCAAACGACTTGGTGATATTATAAAGTCTGGAAAGAGAACTAGAAAAAGGCACAAATATTTAAACGAAAGAAAAACACTTCTTACTATACAAAACACTTTCCTCTTTTTTCAAACGTTAAAAAGTTTTCATTAAAAATTCTAAATCCGAGCACAACAGTTAAGTTCGTCACTTTATATAAATAAATTAAAAAAACAACTTTAAAATTAACTTGCAGTTTTAAATTTCCAAACAATTTAAAATTGAAAAAAATGCAGCCGTCCAATACGGCTTTCAAAATAACGATTCGACTTAGCAAAAAACTTAAGTTTTAAGACAAAAAACAAACGTATCGAACATTGTTTGATGACGGTGGCGCCTCAAGTTGCCAAATCCCATTACACACAATTCACACCAGGGATGGGAAATCCGCTGCCTTCGGTTCAGACGTTAAAAAAAAAGAAAAAATAAGAAAAAAAAATTTTCATCTGCAAATCCGGAAATGAACAATTTAAATAAGAATTTTTCGAACATGGATACCTTTCTTTTAATTGCTTACTAAAATTAGCTTAAGGTTTTCATATTACACTGTAAAAGTTTGAGAATCGGATATCTATAAGCTTTAGAGTTGTGCAAATTTAGGGATTTCCATTACCCCCATATTTGTATGCGGGCCCCCTAACGGGTGGAAATAAGGTGCAGGTATGCTTTGAGAAAATATTTAGGACGAACAACTAATGGAGGACTAGGGTGCACTCTTATGCAGTTATGGGACTTTTTCTTCAACATATTTCTAGTTTGTATTGCAAATTTTGTATTGGAGCCCCCTTAGAGAATAGAGATAGTGGGTAGATATGTTAGAAAAAAATATTTAAGATGAAAAACAAAGTTGAACGGGCATTTTAGGCACTGCATGGGGCCAAATTAAGAATTTTATTGAACCACCTAATTTATATAAGAGCCCGCCTAAGGGGCGGAAATAAGGGCTTAGGATGTTTAAAAAAAATGTTTAGTACCCCCTTGCGGACTCCTTTGCAGTTATGGTATTTTTTTTTAAATGGAACTTTCTTTCTTTTCCTTGCCATGCCTTTTAGAATATGAATATTTTAACTGATTTACCAATCAGTTCGTTTTATTGCTTAAACGTATATGTACCCAGTTATTTCATTCCATTTTTTATGGTTATATTGATCAAAATTGTTTCTTTTATCATTTTTAATTTGTACCTAGTAAAACAACACAAAATCATCGAACTATAATTACGAGTTTTCGAAAATGACAGACTTCAAAATCGGATGCTTGTGACATGTTGTATGTATGTACATGCATGCAACATGTTTGTTATCTTAGTTTGTTTCTTCAAAGTAAAATTTTGTCCGATTATATGTAGATGAAATAACTAATTGAAGCAGGACTGCACTTCTAGAATGAAAAAGAGCAGGAAGGTAAGATTAAATTGCTTGTCTGCAAAAAACATCAAAGTGTTGGTAGGTCATCATTTTAGTGAAGCCACTTCATTTTTAGTCCACTGAAAATTTCAGCAACAAATGCATTGGTTGAAACCCGATACTTTCGTACTGCAACAACAATGACAACTTACATTCCAACCAACTTGTATTTGTGTGTACATTTTTTACTACGAGTACCTACAAAGTTTTATGTTGGCTATTAGAGTTTTTAAAATTTTTTCAATGCAAAATGCGCTCATTCATTTTTATACACACACCATATTAGTGGAGAGGGTATTATGGGTTTGTGCTGATGTGTGTATCACATAGGAATATTGGTTCTGGACCCAACTTTTAGTATACCGAGCGACGCGGAATCACTTTCTGAGTCGATCTAGCGATGTTCATCTGGCTGGTTGGTTGGTTGTCTGTCCATGTTACCTTGTACGCAAAGTACAGGTCGCAATTTTAAAGATAATTTGATGAAATCAAACAAACATTATACTTTCAATTATCTAACATATTACATGACCCTCATAAAAACCTCTTTCCGTAACTGTCTTTGTGTCCATAAGATATCTTGTTATTAGATTAAATTTGGTCCGAACAACAAAAATCGTCTAACCAAATTTTTTTTTTTTTTTAATCGGTCCATATACCATACCATAGTTGCCATACAAAAAACCACTACCGAAAATAGCTTAAAGATGCCATAACTTTTTTATAAATGTTGGTTTTAATACAAAATTTACCAATATTTTGTAATGTTAGGTTAAAAATTTATCACAGGTCCGTATAAACCTTCTTTCCAAAATCGCTTGATATTTAAATAATATTCGGAACAAAGAAATCTCATATGAATCTTCTTAACCGTTTAACAAAATTTTATTTTGCCGGGTTCATGATTGCAAATTGGTCTCACGAAAATCTGTCTTTAATACTGTGCTTTAGGGTATCAAATGTTCGAGCTTGACCGACTAAACTTTCTTACTAGTTGTTTTTAGTTTTTGCGCGCTTAAAGCACTTTTGCGGTTTTTGTTGTGCTCATGTTCGTTGTGTGGGGAAATATTTTTGCAGTTGCATTTTGTCTTTAATTTGTGTCTTTCAAAAGAATTTGCTTTAAAGTGTTTTATGCATTTACTGCCAGTGATTACAATAGTGATGCTAAATTCAAAACTTAGATAGGTCGTTACATAGCAAAACGTTTCACCTCCCTTTTAAGGTGCTTATGGCTTGCATTAAGACCCAGGAAGAAGTACACTCAAAAGAAAAATCAATCCATCCGTACTCAAATCAATCCGAAGCGATATTAGTAGTACGGTGAGTACAGAAAAATTGATTCAAGTACGGATCTTCAATCGCAAAATACTTAAATTATCCATAGTCAATCCCAATTTCGTATTTCTAATAATCTGAAAATGAGATTGATTAAGGTAAACCTAAGATTGAATCAATATCAAAATGCGCTTGATTCAAGTATTACCCCGCGGGAAATTTGTGTCACTTATTCTTAAAGCACTTAGTCCCGTGAGCAGTGAATAAAATTTTATTTTAAAACGTGATAGGTGAAAACAAGACATATCACTTAACTGGTGATACTGTGTTTGAAGTACATATTTTACTCTGGAGGAGAGGCAATTGACGCAAAACTAGTCATGTGACTGTATTTGATGCTGGGAGTGGCTGATGCTATCTGGAATTACCTTATATGGAGGGAAACGATCATATTAACATGGTTCACTCGGGACAATATCTGCTACAGGCACTATTTTAACCAAAATTTAATGTATCCATTAAGGTTATTTTTGTGACCTGTCACAAAGTGTCAAAAAGGTGCCAATTTACCCCCTCCTAGGACATCGCCATGTAAAAGTGACAAGTCCCCTTCATATAAAGTGTTAGAACTAGCACCTTTCTCTTTAGAACTGTCCCGTGATAAGTTTGGTGTTAGTTCCCTTTCCCCTAGGGTATAAAGTTGATTTTATCACGAATTCGTGCTTCAAAAAAACCAAAAAAGATATTAGAAAGAAAAAATTATGATGATTGATTTTCTTACTCGTATTAGACCCCACAGAATGACAAAAAACCAACATCATGCCCGATATGGTTTTTACTTTAGAAGTCTTATGTACATATTTAACCAAAAATATAAACAAAATGAGAAGCAAGCGCTCAAATTTACTTTTTAACACTTCGTGGTACACATGAGTCTGGCTAGACCATTTTCAATGTGTACAGAAAATCAAAACATGCTTAAGCGGGAGGGTTAAACACAACGAAAAGTTTAATCTTTTTTTTACTTGATTTAAGAATTTTATACTCATTTCAAGAAATTCCGGGATTGATTTTCTAAAGTAATCCCATTTAGGATTGTTTTGAATACGTTTTAGTGTTTTTCGTACTTGAATTTTTGTGTACGAACCGTACTTAAAGTAAATATAAAAAACTTGATATATCCCGAGTGTGTTTCTTTCTGTGTACTAATTGTTTTGCAGCTTTTGCACTGTACTAAAGTATACGATTGAAGAAGCTTATGGACTATGTCAACCCCTGAAGGCCTTTTGCAGTCTACTAAGCATTTCAATTGAAGCTGTAAAATTAGCTATAGTTGTAGTTGAATTAGGACCTCTCATAAAGATACGATTGCACTTTAAAATGCGGCTTGATTGAATCTAGATTTGGACCATGTAAAGAACTGCGATTGAAGTTCAACTGTGGACTTTTTAGGGCCTATGCTAAAAAAACATAAGCGAATTTAGCTTAATACAGATTGTTCAGAAAATGTTTAAACCGAAAACGAATTATATTTACGGTGAACATCTGTTCCGATCTGTATTTTGGTAATAAGATTATCGTCCCGTCCCGGGAATTCCCGGGATTTTCAATTATTTTCAATTCCCCCATTGCCAGGAAATAATTGCGGTAAATCCCGGTAAATTTTGAAGAAAAACTTTTTTTAAACTTTAGAAAATCTATGTGGGACTTGTGTCTTAAGTTTTTTTATCCGGCTTAATTTCACCACTTAAAATCAGCTTATTAAGCTGATTTTTAGAATGGGCTTAATATAGGGCCTTTCGTAAAATATAGACCAATCTGCGTGAAATTTTATTAATTGTATTAGCAAATTGTAGAGGGCTAAATTTTGCAACTATATTATTAAGTTTTGCGGTTAAGAGCGTAGCAAAAGTGTTTTCCGAGAGTGTGTTTTATATGGGGCGTCTGATTAATGAAGACGCAATCTTTTCAAATTCTAGTGGTGTGATTTTGAGTCTTATGAAATTAGATTACGCTAAATTTCACCACAAAAGCATTACCCGTTACTCTTTTAGCCATACGAACATTATTTCCGAGAGTGGCCTTCGCAAGTTTTTGTGACTTATAAAATGAACTTGTTGAAATTTAATGCCAATCGTTGCATTCCGATACCAATTTATGTAAGTTTTTCAAAATTTTATTATGGAGGTTCCTCCACATTTGCGCATAATTCTTTTTTTACTTAACCGATTATGCTGGAATTCAATCCCAAACTGCCTAGAAGTACAAGAAACTATTTGACATCAAAATGGCTAAAGCCACTTAGAATTACTGAAGGACCCAGAATATATCCTTGCTGGTAGGCAAAAAGGTCCTAAGAAAAAAAAAATTAATTTTGAGCTTTTAATTGTTCTTTTTTCTTTCGTTTGGTATCAATAACACGGTGCGACAGTCCAAAAAACCTGGGACCGGATATTATTTTTCTTGTTGGGCTTGTCGAGTAAAACAAGATTCCAATAGTGAAATATGCCGGACACCTCCAAAATCCGGATTTACGGTTAAAAAACCGGTTTGTGTACCTTTGCGCACTTATAAGCCTGTAATTTTGTTGATAATGATCCGATTTTTAATCTCTTACTAGATTTGGAAAGCAGAAACTGAGATCTTTCGAATGATATATAATCTATCTAAGAAAACTTGAGAAATTTGGGTGTTATTGTCGAGCAAACACAAATTTTGTAGATTTTTCAAAAATGTTTCAACTTTGGTGACGTTTTTATACATTATTTTATTAAGAAACTACAATACTATTGAATTTATTCAAAAAGAACGTTTATTTACGATTACAACGCATATTTGGGTTTAAAAATACTTTTCATAAAAAAAAAAACACGAAAAAAAACAATATTTTTGAATGACTAAAATCTCATTACAAAAAACAATAACACCCAAATTTCTCAAGGTTTCTTAGATAGATTGTATATCATTCGAAAGATCTCAGTTTCTGCTTTCCAAATCTAGTAAGAAATTAAAAATCGGGTCATTATCAACAAAATTACAGGCTTATAAGTGCGCAAAGGTACACAAACCGGTTTTTTAACCGTAAATCCGGATTTTGGAGGTGTCCGGCATATTTCACTATTGGAATCTTGTTTTACTCGACAAGCCCAACAAGAAAAATAATATCCGGTCCCAGGTTTTTCTATCTATTCAATTTTGTAACACTGTGTAACTTAATTGCTTCTAATTTACTTAACATTACGAAAAACTATAGTTTTTGACTTACGACGTTTTTGCCTAACGTCAAGAATATCGAGCCCTAACCGCGAAAATAACGTAAGCGCCAAAAATCGCTTATGATAAAATTATTCTTGGTATAAAAACGTAACGTTGCCTTATGTGACCAGGACATTTTAGGAGATGATGCAAGTGTAGCCAATGATGTCATTTATTAAAAAAAAAAAAAACGAAAATTGAAAATGATGTCGCTTACGCTATTTTCGCGGTTAGGGCTCGATATATACTTTATGGGATCTTAAATTTATATTAAAACGATTCACATGGAATGACAAACTTAGTAGACACCCATACACCACTGCTGATTAAGGGCAGGGTTGCCAATTAAGCTTTTTAGTGGCTAGATTTAGCCATTTTTCACCTTGCTTAGCCATTAGATAATGAATTTAGCCATTCGCCATTTTTTTTTTAGCCATTTTTCAACTTGTTTAGCCATAAAATTTTTTTTGCCGTTTTTCTTTTAAAATAATAATTTTTAAAATTTTATAAAAGTAAAATAAACATTTTTAACAATTAAAATGCGTTTAATTTCAGTCACAACTTTTACAAAAGTTAAAAATCGCTATAAACGATGATGATGAAACATCTTTCAAAATAAAGTCACAGTATTCCAATATTAAATTTATAAAATGGATTAGATCAACACAAATAACGATGTATTTTTTCTGGTTGCAAGTATTCCAATAAAGAGGTGCAGGCGGCAACAATATTTTTTTAGTAATTTCAGAATTTGCTCTAAATTAACTCTCACTTCCGTGGTAAAATGCTGAAGTTAAGAGGCTTTTAAGTCAAGTAAACATCGTTAAAAGTAATTTGAAAATAGGTTAGATTTAGCAACCGTTAATTCGATTTTATCAGTTAGGTTAGTATATTTACCATAACAATAAAATATTTATATCAACACCACAATAGTGAAGAGCATTTGTGCTGATGTTTGTACCACCTTAACATATTGGTATTAGACCCACCTTTAAGTATACCGATCGACTCAGAATCACTTTCGAATTAACAATGTTCGTATGACTGGCTGGCAGGTACAGGTCGCAATTTTGGAGATAATTTAATAAAATTTGGTAGGGTATTATAAAATCGATATAGTTTGATTGATTATACTTTCTTTTTTTTTTAATTGTAGATTTGAACTCAAAAAGTTGGGTAAATGTTGGCATGTTTATGGTTTTTCAAAATATATAAAACTAATAGGCAAGAGTGATTCCTATGAGATGTTATTGTCCATCGACATCGAATTTATCGCGATTAAATTTTTTAAATGCTTAAATATTTAATTTACGTTTATTCTTAAAATTTTATTGTAAAAAAACTTTTAATGGAGTATTTTTGTTTTGTTATTGAATTTTAATGTGTTTTTATTTAAAAAAGTTTTAAGCCAATTTCAAGCTATTTTTCCGTAAATTTATCCATTTTTAGTCACCAAGTCTTGGCAACACTGATTTAGGGTATTTTTTCTTCATGCTGAATTTATTAAACCGTGAGCTTTCCTTTCCTATTCGCCCTTCCAGAAATTATATACCGCTTAGACTTCAATACTTTCAGCCTAATTATGCAAATTTTGATCATATCCGCAGAACGAGCTCTACACTTAACAATGTTTTTACGTATATTAATTTTTATGATCCTATTGGCATCAAAAATAACCTGCTTATTGCCGTAAAATAATTTAAATCTTAAATGTTTTCGTATTTGTTATGAAATTATTTAGTATCTAAATTTTGACATTTTGAGCATAAGTACGAAATATAAGTTTAATTGGAGAAATAAGTAAATAAATAAATACAAAATTTTGGGTGGGAATGCCGGGATCCCGGGAATTTAATTTTTATTTCCTGCTTTCAAAAAGAGCGGGAAAAAACTCTACATTGATCCCTTGTCGATTTCATTGTGTTCTAATTTGTTTGCTTCTCTTAAGGGTACTTTACACTATCATACAAGTCTTACTTATACCATAATACTTTGTATGACTATCACAAATGAAATAAAATGCAACCCTGATCAAATGAATAGTAAATAGTATTAATGTGCAGTAAAATTTAAAACCACGACGAAATCATATGGGATATATATTTTTTTTCGTAAAAATTCATTTCATATCATAGTGCATTCACTCTACTACACTTTTACATAGAACTTGAGTTTTTGACAGGTCTTTATACAATGTATAATAGTGCAAAGTACCCTTTAGTGATGGCCGAGATGTTTTTTTTTCTTTTTTTGCTGTTGTTGACGTTGCAGTTGTGGTCAGCAAACAGTTTTGTTCTCTTTCATTGTGCTTGTGGATTTTGTGGGTGTGTAGTTTTTGAGCGCTATTTATTTAAATGTATGTATTTGTAGGTGTTCCCAGAGTTAACGAAAGAGTAATCACCAAGTTGGCCATGTGTTTGGTATTTCAACTAGATCGTTTGTTAAATTTACATTTGAGAAAGTACAATTTTTTGGCCTGTTAGTCGTAAAATGGATTTTACAACGAATATTTTGGTGACATCTCGCCTAGCACATCGACTCCTTTAGACAGATAAGTCATGTAATTCTCATACAGATCGTATTTTTTTTTATATCATCTGAATTTTAATAAAATAAAATAGTGCTTTAAATCTTAAGCTTGCTTAGAGGAATTTAGACTTTTGGAGCAGAATATCCCTAGAAATAGACTAACGTTTAATTGGTAAATTTGTGAATAACTAACTCCCATCCTTGAATACGAATTAAATTTTAAGAGTGCTAAAGGCAATCTTCCATCTTCAAGTTAAATGTTTTTTACTTCCTGCACTGCATTAAACTTAAATGACAACCGACATTCAAGTCTATAAATATTACTATTATACTAAATAAACTTGTTTGTTTACTAAAAATTCAATAACTATACCTACAAACTTTTTTATCAATACCTCAAAAATCGTCATCGCAGAAAATTCAAAAAAATTTTTAATCAAATACGCAATTTTCGTATTCATATAAGAAAATTTTTTTTTCCTGTTTATTATATAATTCTATAGAATTAATTGACATTGCCAAGACAGATGAAAATATATCAACCTTAATCTCTTTCATATGACCACATAAATCAGATTTAAAGCCGTTAAATCCTAAAAGCATGTTTTTTCTGTCTATACTAGAAGTCCGACCTTTTACAAGCGTAGGTTGTTTGTACAGCTGCTCTGAAATATCTATTTGAATTCACATTTTCTCGATGACATTTATACACTGATACATTTTACAGTTACGTTTCATTAGAATTTTTTCACTGTAGTCCCCTTTAACTCCGAGAGCTTGTAAGTCTTTTATGCGCAGCTAAATCTTATTGACGACTTAAAATTAAAAAATATCTTATGGGTAGGGGATGTCTAGATTCAAATCTGGTACAACCGAAACCATTAGCTGAAAGGATTTTATAGGTCTTGCTGTGGTTACTGGTGAGGCACCCTCCTAGACTAATTTTGAACTCAATTGAAATCAAAAATAGGAAATCTCTTAAAGATCGCGGCTGACCACAGTCCAATCCGGTACAACTGGAACAAATGGCCATTTTGATCTTATAGGTCCTTAACTAGATCATGTAATCGCTATGATATATATTAAAATCGTAGTGTGGAAGATCCTTAAATGACGATTTTGTCCATTGATCTAGAATAAAGTTCATTCTGCTGATAGTTCTTTGGGTCTAAGTTATTCTACGGAAGCAGAATTTAGCAGTGAAACTTGGATAGTTTGATCATGTCAGACCAGAACAAATTTTGATAGTGTACTTACACTAAAATTGAAAATACGATTAGGCGTTCAGAGATCTACAATAGCCCGCTTTTTCGCTACCCACAGTCGCTCATAAACTACCCATAGACCACGTCTTTAAGACATCTTTAACAATAGGTGCAACATACTGAGAATTGCTAAACAAAAGTTCAAAAGTAGTATTTAAGCTATACCGACCCCTTAGGATCTAACAAGCCTTCAAAATATTCAATTCTTTCGATTGTTTGATCACAAGCTTTTGAAAATATTGAATGGGGCGACTATTGCTAGTTTTGTAACTCTAGTCTGGCCACCTTATTAACTTGAGGGCTTTCACATCACTCTCATATCTGTATTAAACTGTCTAGAAAACATAGAAAAGAGAAAATGATAAGCTAGAACCAACGTAGACAATATTTAATCTAAAACCTACAAACACATCTTGCAACAAATGAAAGCAGTCACAACTTTAAAAGACAAATTTAAATAATTGATATGTAGTGGTATCTCAATCTCCAACAGAGACAAAATACTTTTTCGGATTCAAATGTGTTGGTGTTACAATTGAAGCGTTTTCCCGAAGATAAAAAAATAACCAGACAGTTTCTCTTCAACTTTCAAGCGATTAACATTGGCAAGCGGTTGTAACTAGAAAAATTTTAAGTTTTCAATTAGATGTGAAAACTCCTGGAAAGTTAATAAAAAAAACAATATAATTTCTAAAATGTCCGATAAAGAAGATAGTTATATACAAATGGAGGATCCCCGTTATTCGGCTTCTCCAAGTTCTAACACAAGTGAAGAACGCGTCGAATTAAATGTCTTAAACGGTATTGAGGGTGGTGGTGTTGGCACCGTTAGCAAACGTAGTAGTGATACTGAGCGTAATTTACCGTTACGCAGTTACAGCAAATGGTCACCTACCGAAGAGGGAGCGACATTAGTGTGGCGCGATCTATGTGTATATACAGCCGGCGAACACGGCACATCACCGAGTTTGTATAATATGAAACGTATAATAAATAATTCAAATGGTGCTGTACAACCAGGAAATTTAATGGCCTTAATGGGCTCGAGGTGCGTTGTTAAGCAATAAATAAATTCTGTGGCATTTTGACAAAACGTCTTAAGTCAAATTTAAAAAGTTAAAATAAATTTAGGTAATCATACGAATTTTCATTGAAAAAACATTTTTGTTTACGCTTTTAAAAATGTGTATCATAAACGAAATTTTTCTTAAATTTTGGTTTATTTTATTATTTAATAAAAATGATTTTTTCACCGAGTTTCTTTTAAAAACTTTTTTCCTATCTTATCTCGACTAAAGATGTCTTGTCAAAATGTTACAGAATTTTATTATCTGTTAATTAAAGAAAGAAATCAAATAATGAGTTTCCGTTTCGAATAAAAAAATGTGAATATGTTAATAAGAATTGATTAGTACGAACTTTAAGTGACTAAAAAAATGTGTGTTTTGGATAGACTTTTGGAAAATTGAATTTTCCAAATTTTTGGGAAATTTAATTTTATTATGCTGTGTAATGACATTCTATGTTATGACAACCTAATAGAAAATTAGGGATTAGAGTCTAATTGCAGCGCTCGCAAAAACATAGTTTTAAATAAAAATATCAGTTTTCTCGTCTAGGTTTTTTTATGGGCGGGACTAATATTTCGTCTAAGTCTTAAGTCTAATAAGGCAGTACTGCTAATACAATTCATCATAACTTGAGATCAAAACACTTGCACACAATTGTATTTGATTAATTTTGTTTTTAAACGATTTAAAGCTGCATGAACTAAGGAACGCTTAAATAAAAAAACTATGCCGAATCCCTAATACTCTTAATACTCTTTACCATAAATTTTAAAGCACATTCGTAAGTACAGAAAGATTGATTCAAGTACGGATTTTCAATCTCGAAATCCCGAATTCGTTCTTGAAATAATACGAAAATGAGATTGATTTAAGTTAAACTAAGATTGAACCAATCTCAAAATGCGCTTGATTCAAGTATTATAAAGTTGATTCAATAACGAATCCGTACATGAAATAAACCAAAAGTGAAATTAGAAGGAGAATTTTATTATGATTGATTTACTAACCTGTTTTACACCTGACAGAATTATAAAACATCAGCACCATTTTATATTTGGTTTTAACTTTAAATATAAACTAAATGAGAATCAAGAGTTCTTAATTTTACTTTTAAAACATTAATATGATGTGCTTTCGTCTTGTTCTGGTGTTTTTGTTGTTTCTGCACACAACAAGCAAATCGTTTTTTAACGTCTGGTGTTGTTGTGATGTCAGCAACAAACTTTGATAAATTAAATGAAATTAAAACGCTCAGTTTGTAATTTAACTCTCAGATTGGCACTTCCAACGAAAAGTTGAATTTTTTTTTACTTGGTCTAAGAATTTTCTACTTATTTTAAGAAACTCCGGAATTGGTTTTCGAAAGTTATCCCATTTAGAATTGTTTTAAGTACTTTTTGGTGTTGTTCGTAATTGAATCGGTTAACCGATTAACTGATCGGTTAATTTAAAATTGTCTATTTTCGATTAACGAATAAACCTGTTAATTTCAGTCGATTAACCGATTAACCTATATAACAAAACTTTGAATTTTTTAAGTATTAGATATGGGCATTTCCCCAGAATGGTCTACCAGGATGAAAAAATAGAATGTTGATAATCATCGTCTTTTATTGTTTATTATTATTAAAAAAGTCTATGTTGTTATAAAAGAATGGTTTCATAGCATGTCTCAGCTGTTTTACTTGAGGAAATTGCACTGGAAACTGGAAAATTTTATATTTTCTTATATTTTCTACTTCTAAACACATTTTTATATGCTTATTTTACATGCAAAAATATGTTATGTTTACACTCTTTCTTCATAATCTTTTCATTACAATCAATTGTAAATTGAGTATTTAGTTGTTTGTTAAGGAAATTTGAAGACATTAATGGGAAACTGCAATGTGATAATAATAAAAAAACATATGGAAAAATCGTACGTTCGCGACCCGTACGTTCGCGACCGGTACTTAAGCCAATTAAACAAAAACCAAAAGAGATATTTTTTTTGGTATATACTGCATGGAGACCTACATTAATACACTTTTAAAATAAATTAATCACTTTTGAATATTCCGTTCCATTACGCAGATTTATACATTTAACTGCTGTCAGCCAAAGTTGACTTCTATTTTGCGTACGTTCGCGACCACATGTTAATAACTATTATTATGAAAACTTAAACTCGATGAAACTCATCTTTTGCACTAAACATACAGCTACCCAAATGCTATCGAATCGCAAAAAAAAGCTAGGAAAAGTTTTGTTTTCTATATTATTTGTACATCAAAAGCGTACAAACGTACGTTCGGGACCCCAGGAAATGCCCATATACAATATTTTTTGTACTTTTAATTATTTGTTTCGTCTCATATATAAAACTAACAACAGAAGAAACTATTGATAGTAACACAAGAAATCTTTTAACAGAAATAACCAAAACAATTAGAAGAATTAAAAATTTTAAAAAATTAAAACAGGACTCTCATGGCAGAAATAGATATTCTGTAATATGGGTGCTTTCGATTTCTCCAACATATACCATAAGTGAAAGAATTTTTTCCAAGTCAAGTTTTATCAAAACTAAAGAAAAGAATTGCTTAAATCATAAATAATTAAGCCAAATTATTTTTCCAAAATATTTTTTTTATAAGATCTTCTTTAAAAATCTCTGTTTATTTTTTAATAAATACATATACAGACATGTCACAGAGTACAACTCCGTTCGGAAACGGAATTTATTCCGTATTTTGTAGGGTATTTATTTAATCGGGCTTTTGCTTTAATCGGTTAATCGCTCGATTAATTAACCGAGGTTTTGGTTTAATCGGTTAATTTGGTTTTTGATCGGTTAACCGATTAATAAAGTTTTTTTTAATAAAAAAGGTAATTTCAATTATTAAAAATGCATAAACTTTTTATTTTTTGAAGTTTATTATTAAAAAAAGAAAAATAACAATTCTTGATCTAAAACGAGCAAACAAAAAAAATAATTCATAAATATGTGATATGTATTTTTAAAGTAATACGTCATCAGGGGTGTTCTGGAAATCGAAAACGCAAAAGGCAAGAATTTTAAACGTCGTTTTTTAATAAGATTTCTGTAGTTAAATAATTTTATTGATAAATATTTCCCTATTAAACAGAATTTTATAACTAAATTAAAAAATTAGATTATTATTATTTATTAGTTATTGCAATAGTTTAAAGAGATCTGAATTAATAAATTTTGAAAAAAAAAATTTTGTTTAAATGTTTAGGATTAAAGCGATAATTTTCTTTAGTTTCGACAACACTTGACTTGGAAAATTTTTTTTCTCTTATCGTGGGTGCTGGAGGAATCAGAAGCAGCCATAATAAAGAATATCTAATTTCTCAGTCCTTTTCCTGGATTTCTCTTAACATATAAAATCTGCCATTATGCCATTAGAGTCCTGATTTAATTTTTAAAAATTTTTAACACTTCTAATTGTTTCGGGTAATTCTGTTAAGAATGTTTTGCTAGAAGGAAATATAAAGCACAATTATCGGGCCTGTTCTGAAAATCACGTGATTTCAAATCACGTGTTTTTGAAATCACGAGTGTGATTTTGTGGCGTTCTGAAATTCATACCGTTTTTGTGTTTCTCGGTGTGCTTTCGGCAGTTGAAGATCACACAAAAACGAGACACTAAAATATCACACGTGTGATTTTAGTAGGCACATGTGATTTGAAATCACGTGGTTTGAGTAAAAGTGATTTGCAGAACAGGCCTGTATGATTAAAAATTCCCCGGGAGTTTTTTACCTTTTCCCATTTTTACAACTGAATTAACATAGGAAAAATGGGAGAAGGGAGAAAACTCCCGGGGAATTTTTATTCTCATGTATATGAGACGAAACAATTAATTAAAACACAAAAAATTTGTTATAATATTACAAAAAATTAAAAATTATGTAACATCGGTTAATCGAATGAAATTAACCGGTTTAATCGTTAATTGAAAATAGACAATTTTTAATTAACCGATCAGTTAATCGGGTAGTAATTAATCGGTTAAGCGATTAACGGTTAACCGAATGAATACCCTAGTATTTAGGTGCTTCAGAAAATTAGGAAAAAATTTTTAGGAATAAAACCATTTTGGTTTTCATAAACGGATTTGGAGTTTTCTGTATCTGAAAGGCCAAAAAACTATCAAAATACAATTTCTATCAATAAAAAAATATGTTTTATTCGGCTCCGAACGGAATTGTTCTCTGTGACATGGCTGATTACGTATTAATTAAAAAAAAATATCACACATTTATGAATCGTTTTTTTTTTTTTTTTTTTTTGGTTTCCTCGTTTTAGTTGAAGAATTGTTATGTTTGGTATGTTTTTGTCTTTTTTTTTACTTATAAACTCCAAATAATAAATAATTTGTGCAGTTTTATTAAAATTGCTAAATTTATAAAAAAAACTATATTAATCGGTTAACCGATCAATAACATAATTAACCGATTATTAACTGATAAAACCAAAACCTCGGTTAATTAATCGAGCGATTAACCGATTAAAGCTAAAGCCCGATTAAATGAATACCATAGTCTTCCTTACTCATATGAGATAGCCACTATTGTGCATATACCAAATGATACTTACCATGTTTTACTTACTTGTGATGTTACGAATATAAACTTTCAATATGTGGCGAATACGAATATCCAATTTTATATTAAGCGCCACTCAGTATTTTAAATTTAACTAAAAAATCTCCCATTTGTAAACTGAAAAAAAAACTGTTACACTACTTAATTTTTTCAAGGCTAGTTTAAACTATTATACTTTGTATTAATATACGTCAAAAACTTTAGTTATATGAAAAAGTGTAATCGTGTGAAAGCGATGTTTTATGAAAATAAGTATTACGAAAAAAATTTGACATCCCATAAGCCTTCATCGTTATTGAAATTTTTCAAAACAATAATACTTTTTATTTCATCAGGGTTGCATTTTATTTCATAGTGTGATAGTCAGTGTGAACAGATCCTAAAAAATTTTGGAGCTAAATCGGCTTCAAAAAAAAGCTAAAAAATGCTGAAAATGAAATAAAGTGCTGAATTCTAATTGCTAAAATTTAATTTTACTTTTTTAAGTTAATTTATTCTTATAAATCGCTTATTTTTGTCATCACTGCTTATATTTTTATTTCCTTTGAATAAAACAAAATTTCTGATGCCTGTCATCAAAATATTTTAAATCTTATGGTGTTTTCTTTTCTACAAAAAAATACCACATTTTAAAAGGTGCATGTATAAAATGTCTTGCCTAAAATGTAATAATGCAATTTTTTATTTGACGAGAACAAAACACAAAATTGGATCGCCCTGTTTTTAACAGCTGACAAAAAGTTTGTTCTTCAATATATAAAAAAATATATACATAAATCAAAAAGTATGTTCTTCAAAATATAAAAAAAATATACATAAACCCAAATTTGTTAATAGATTGATATTAACTAAATAAATAAATGAACAAAATTAATGACCAAATTCCAATTTCTTTAGTTTGTTTTTCATAAAATATGTAAACAAGAAAATACCTTTGCCAGATTGCCAATTTATTAACACCAAATTTGTACGATTTCTTGATTTGGCGTTTTTTTTCAAAAACAATTTTATAACACCGAATCCATTTAAATGTTATGTCACTGACAACTAGAGTTTTTTTTTCCCGGACTTTTTAAATAGCTATTTTCTGAAATAATGAGGAATTTTTTATTTCCCGGGATCCCGCAAGAAAAATCCCGGGAAAACGGGAAATAAAATAACTGAAATTGATAAATTGAAAAAACCCTACTGACAACCAACCATTAATAATGTAATGCTTTCTTTTGTTTTTACTGTAAAATAATAGACAAAATTACTATTAAAACTTAAAAATTTTACTGTCCTGATTAGAGGCGATTTTTTCCCAACTTCGTCTGGTAACCCTATATATAAATAGAAGCCATCTTTTTAAAGGGCATTATCAACACTCTCGATTTTTACGGGGCGTAAAGTGCAATGCCTTATGACATTTAAGGGTGAATTTTTTTAGAATAAAACACGCTGTCCTCTTAGAGAGCAAAGCATTTTTAAGAAAAGAACACCAAATTGCATTTTTTTAAATAAAATGTGACATTTTTTGTAGAAAAGAAAACACCATTATAAAGATTTATAAAGCAAATTTTGTATGAAAATTTTCCTCAATAAACGCTTGTTAAATTTAACAATAGTTTATGAATGAAAATACAACGAATTATTTTTTTAACATAAACAGTTATAAAAAACAACTAAAATATTTATTCACAGCCTGTTCATCGTTAACGTTCGCAAGGAAAATTACATTTAAAACGAAAACAAAATTCGAATTCTGTTTTTGTTTCAAATATAATTTTCTATGCGTACATTTCTAAAATACAACAATAATATAGTATCCTTTAAGGATAAAAATGCTCATGTTACTTTTACACCATAACAGCACTAAATATTTGTACAAACGTATAAGCAAGCAATTTGTGTGGTTTATTTTGGTCTTAACATAATAGCAAGGTTCTGCCAGACATACGTTCACATTATTGAACGGCTCCCGTTTGCAATATATTGTAATATACCGAAAATTGCACACATTATATTTTTAAAATTTGTGTAAACTCTATTACAAAAAATGCTAACTGCTAAATCGGAAATTTCTCAGCTAAATCAACATAAAAAAATTCAAAATTTAACTCCAAAAATGCTAAAATGGTCACGCTGGTGATAGTGTAAATACAAACTGTAATGTTAAATTTAATTTTTTGCCAGTCGCAACAAAACTCATTCGATTTCTAGCTCACAAAGTGTAATGGAATACGTCAGACTTGTGTGATAGTGTTAACTAGCCTTAAACCTTATTATGACTTTCTGATGACTGAATTTGAAATAGCAGTACTTTAAGGGTATTACGCTTAAGCTTAAGCAAGTTTTACGCCTAAGTAATTCTAAAATGAAACATTCTCCTTAATTGTTTTTCTTTATATTTCTATATTTTCTAAACATTTTCTCTTAATTGCATTCCGCATAACTGCGTTACATTTATAAGCGGGTCATATATTTCGTAAAAAAAAAATAATTTATCAAACAAAATTTCACTGTTAAATGCACGAACGACTTTTTTTGAATTTTTTATGTTACGTTTCAAGAATTTGATTTGAAAATTAATTAGGCAATTTACGAAGTGTGCTATTCTGTCATATAGGTTGTATTTGCTAAAATTCTATGATTGTCTTGAAAAGTTTGTTTAATTTTTCATATTAAAATCTGTGCCATTTTCACAAAACATCTTAAGTCAAAATTAAAAAGTTGAAAAAAATGTTGTTAATTATACGAATTTTCATTCAAAAAACATTTTTGTTTCCTTTTTAAAAATTTTTTATTATAAATGAAATTTTTCTTTAATTTTGGTTTTATTTTTTACTAGCTTAACCCGGTGCGCTTCGCTACACTGCTTAAACCACTTCTTCAGTTGAGAGATATTTAATATATGCATCCTATGGAAGGTTTTCCCCCCTGCGCCTTCCCGCTTTATTTTTATTTTCAAAAGTGTAGTATACCATAGGAGTGACTTCTACTAAGTTTGAACATTCTTACTATAACAGTTCTTAAGATATGTGATATTAAACATTGGCGTCCTATGGGGGGTAACATTTCCCCGCTGCTATTTTATTTCAATTTTGGGGCTCAGAACATCCTACTAGCAAAAGTTCAACAAAAATATTGCTATCTATGAGGGGTACTGCTCCTCCCACGTCTACCCCGCCCATTTGTATATTGAAATTTATAGTTTACTATAATAATAGCTTTAACCACTTTTGAAGACTCTCCCTTTAATAATTCTTCAGTTGAGCGATATTTAATATATGCATCCTATGGGAGGTATTTTCCCCCTGCGCCTTCCCGCTTTATTTTTATTTTCAAAAGTGTAGTATACCATAAGTGTGACTTCTACAAAGTTTGAACATTCTAACTTTAATAGTTTTTAAGATATCCGATATTAAACATTGGCGTCCTATGGGGGGTAACACTTCCCCCGCTGCTATTGTGTTTAAATTTTGGGGCTCAGAACATCCTACTACCAAAAGTTCAACAAATTGCTTGCAGCGGCTCTTATTAATATTGCTATCTATGAGGGGTACTGCTCCTCCCCCGTCTACCCCGCCCATTTGTATATTGAAATTTATAGTTTACTATAATAATAGCTTTAACCACTTTTGAAGACTCTCCCTTTAATAATTCTTCAGTTGAGCGATATTTAATATATGCATCCTATGGGAGGTATTTCCCCCCCTGCGCCTACCCGCTTTATTGTTATTTTCAAAAGTGTTGTATACCATAAGAGTGACTTCTAGAAAGTTTGAACATTCTCACTATTACAGTTCTTTAGATATGCGATGTTAAATATTGGCGTCCTATGGGGGATTCCACTTCCCCCGCTGCTATTTTATTTTAATTTTGGGGCTCAGAAGATCTTACTACCAAAAGTTCTGCATAATGCGTGCAGCGGATCTTAATATATGCGATAATTAATATTGGCATCCTATGGGGGATACCAATTCCCCTGCCCCTATCGAAAAAATAAGTAGCCTATTTTATTTTTAGGGCTCACGTGATGTATCTGTAAAAATTTCAGGAAAATCGGTTCAGTAGTTTAGGAGTCTATAAGCCAACAAACAAACAAACAAACAAACAAACAAACAAACAAACATACATACATTTTTCATTTTTATATATATAGATTTGATAAAAATTATTTTTTTCACCGAGTTTTTAAAAAGTTTTTTTTTTGCTATATTATCCCGACTTAAGATGTTTTGTCAAAATGCCACAGAAATGTAGTATGTATGACCAAAACAAGTTTTTCATGCTATTTGCATGAAAAATATGATTTTGCATATTTCCTAAGTTTTTCCCAAAAAAATAATTTTTGATATATTTGTTAAAAAAATTTGGCAATCGTTTTTAACAAAAGAATTGCTTTTGAGTCAATCTGTTGCAGTTACAAAATATAGTTATATCTGTTATTTTGTTTGAAAAAAAATAAGCTAGGGTTCCCACGACAATTGGTTATTACTTATTATTACTTAGCCACACCTGTTCCTCAGATCCCGCTGTATCAAAAATAATATTGGGCTATGTTTTCCTAAAACGAACGGCCTTTTCCGTACTGATGGATATTTATTTTAGTTTAAATAAAACACGATTTGTTTCAAATAAACATAACTAAAAATAAAAAAGAAATAGATACATGTATATATTGCATTTTCTCACCATCAAACTCCCTAAAATTAAGAAAACTCAAGGGAAACGATTTAAAAAATATTTTTTAAAAAATCACCTGTATTTGTTTTTACATAATTGTTTGGTGGGTGAAGTTGCGCATTATTGTCCCTTAAAGTATAGTATTAACTGGGACACATTGAACTTTGCTGTACATTCTTTCATTCCAAAAAATGTTTCCTAAATTTAAAGGCTTTTATTCATATTTTTTACTTTTCCTGTCAAAGCCCGAAAACCAACACAATAAAGTTATTTTTCAATCAAATACAGTCGACTCTTGATAATTTGAAATTCAAGGGACCAGAGAAAAAGTTCAAATAATCGAGATTTCATATTAACGAGAGTTCAAATCTAGAACATTTTGCATATTTGCGCTTTCGCAGAACCATTTGCTCCAAGCACTTAATTCCGCAAATGAGCAAAAGCAAAAAGAAAAGCAAAGAAATTTTATTATTTATTTTACATAGCAACTGTCTATGTGTTGTGTATGCTAAACGCAAACAATTTTAATTTTTGTTTTAAAAACAGAAACAAAATCACATTACGAATTCAAATTATAGAGTGTAAAAAAACTAAACTTAAAATTATAGAACGCTGTCGCAAGATATCATTTCTATAAAGCAGCGCATATAAACTAAAATAAATCATTGTTTTATTGATTTTATATTTTGCATAAAACACAGCACATTAAAATAATTCAAATTATAGAGCGTAGAGCCAAAAAATTCAAAATATAGCGTGTCGGCGATAAATATGCCATTCAAATAACTTCAAATTACCGAGGGGACCAAATTACATAGATTTTTTTCAATTTATTAAATGTTTTTCAAGGGACCTGTAAAACAGTTCAAATTATCGCGAGATTCAAATTGACGAATTTCAAATTATCAAGAGTCGACTGTATGTCTATCCAATGTTTATTATTATATCGAATAAAATGATTTGATATTTTTACCATATGTATAAATAATTATTAAAATTTATATAAATTAAACTTTTGAACGAAATTTTTTATTACAATTTAATTTAAAGCGTATATTTAGAATAAAACGCGTCGTTGCAAAAAATGTTTACAAGAAATTTTGCCTATGATATATGTTAAAGTGAAACAACATGACTAAATTTCGTAAAGGTCGATCTATAATTTACCGTAGTCCTCTTATAAAGCCAATTCTCGAAAACGTACTTTTGGAATTTGCCTAGAACCGCAACGTATTTTCAAACTATGAAGTCAGCTTTTGTTAGGATTGGTTCATTATTTATAGATACAATATAAATTCCACTTCTGAACTGTTTTTACTTTCGGCGGAGAGTATCAAAGATTCGGCATAGCCGAACATACCAGTTTTACTTGTTTTAATAAAAATAATTAACATTCTTTGGTTTTTTTTTTGTGAAAGAACATTTTTTTTTAATTAACCAACGAAACAGTTTTTTGTTATTCAAAAAGAAAATATTTCCACTTAAAACTAATTTCTGCTTTCCAAATTGAATTCACACATCTGTTACACATGTAGAAAAATATCTCTTGTTTTTCTATGGATTCTGAATATATAACATTTTTTTTCAAAATTTTTTCTTCTACTCATGAATCATGATGGATTTTTGCATGTGTCAATTTCCAATAATATTTCCAGCTTTATACTCTTTTCCATTTGTGGGTTCATTTGGGTAACTGTAGTAATTTTTATGGCATCAGTTTTACATTTGCAACTTACAAACACATGCTTTTATCGATATTTCAAGTAACTTCCAATATCTTAGGAGTAGGGGCTGGAATTATATGCAACTTTCATTTCTTAAATGTTTAAATTCTAATTTATTAAGTTATGATCCTAATCAGTATTTTTGGCGATATTTGGCGGCATTAAATTTTTTGCGCGTATTTTTGCATATGGACAGTTCCAGCGAAAAGTCTACTTTTTGTAACGTAACGCCAGAAATAATTTAAATTGTTTCTCAAAATATTTTATATGTATAGTTTACTTTTTTATATGTTGGTGTAAAGCGCAACTAGCTCTACATTAAGTAACAAAAGGGATAACGGTTGAACAACATAGTCCTAAAATACAACCTTATTTGCATTTTGGAGTTACATTAAAAAAAGTAGACTTTTCGCTGAAAATGCCAATATGTACCTTAAAACGAGCAAAGATTTTTAAATTTGATAGCTTGAAAAATAAATCTATATGAGTCCAAAGCTTAATAAGAAAGGTTTTATACAAAACGTCTTGCTCAATTCGCAGTTTTAATCAGTTTTGTAGTGCAAGTTAAAATCCACTTCCGTTTTTATTAATGTCACGCCAACGCATATTTTTGCTTATATCTGCAAATCCTTAGTGTCGATTGCTGTAATTTTTTTTCTGAATATAGTGCTACTTCATTACTTTATATATATTAAAACCCTTTTTACAAATTTAACTTCTTTATTTAATTTTTTTGCATTTTGTGGTACAAATATCACGACACGTCAAAATGGAAATGCCTAAATGCATTTTTTGATATACATATATGTTAAGAAATGCATATAAATTTGCATACTATTTAAGCTACAGTTGTCCTTTTTTTTAAACCCAAATACCGTTTTTGCACTCAAATAAAAAATTATTTTTTTTGCTACTCATAAGCGCCCAGAATATTTATACTTTTTAGGGTCTGAGATCAATATTGCAGAAATAACAAACGGATTAACAAACTTATTACAAACAAACTTTCCACCTGTTGGAAAGTGTAAAAAAATATATTGAAAAAATGAGGAGAATGAGCGGTAGCCTTCATTAAACTTAAAAAAGCTATTATTCACAGATGTGTCACAGATTCCGTTCGGAATGCTGTCAATTCCGTATTTGCCATTTCGTTCGGAATCATTTTTGGTGCTTTGGATTGCAATCGTTTTCATCAATCCGAAAAATTTTGTTTAAGCGATTTTTATGTTACCCATTTGGCAACATCAGTATTTATTACAATTTAATATGGCAACAAATTCACTTAGCAAAACAAAAAACAGCTGTTAACAAAATTTTTGTACAAAAAAATTTACATTTGAGTTTTTATTTATGTGTAAAAAAGTAATAAACTTTAAAATTTGTGAAATTTAAAAAGTAAATATGCCGGGCGTATCAATAATTGCTGAACTAGAAGGAAAAAGAAGTCAACATAGACAAGAAAAACTCAGTAGTCGAAAGTTAAGGGATGCTTCTGATCCTCTCTTATTTCCAAATGCAGTGTTAGTATTTTTTTTTTTAATTAAGTATGTTATTCAATTGTTAAATAAAAATAACTTCTATTACAAGCTTAGCTTCAACATATTTTTTCAAAATATTGCACATCCTGTCAAGCTTTTGGTTTTGCTCTAGCATTAAATTAGCCATTCTTTTCCTTCCTGTCAATTTATTTTCCATAACTTTTACCAAACTTTTAAGGTGTTTATTTTCCTCGACCAGAAGAGCGTTTACATCATTTTTTAATGTAATTTGTCGTTTGAATCTTTTTTTTGCAGTTTCTGGCGTTTTAATAAAAATTGGGGAACTTTCTTCGGTTGGATTTAAATTTTTGTTCGCCACCTTTTGAGCACTAGATTGCAGCACAGAAGCAGGTCTCTTTAATAATGTTTTTGAGTCAAAATCTTTACGGCTAGAAGTCGAAGGGGTTGTTAGATCAATTTGCGATTGTGTTGTGCTTCTTTCAAAACATTTTGGTGTTGTTGTGCGAATTGGGGAACTTTTTTCTGATGGAGAACTTGGTATGGCTAAATTTGAATTATATTTTGCAATCTGACCACTTGCTTGTGTTTTAAACGATAAGTTCGAAGTTACGTTTTGCCAATTAGATATCGATGGGGTTTTTTAAATTAAAATGCGGGAAATGCAGGCTAAAAAAAGTTTAACAAATGTAATTGTTTCCAATTTTGCTTTATTTTTTTCAGTTTTGTTTTGTTTTGTGTGTTGCCGGTATGTAAATAAATTTTGGCAAAATATGACAACAAAAGAGATATGGCAATGCTTCATAAATCCATTACGAAAATTTTGTTTTCTTGTTAAAGATTTTAGAAAGAGTTTTAAATATTTGTAAAATAAATTGCTAAAAATTATTTAAAATATACTTCTTTTGAAAAATAAATAAAGAAAACATATTTGTTTATTGATAGAAAGTATATTTTGATAATTATTTGCCGTTTAAGATACAGAAAACTCCCATTCCGTTCATGAAAATAGAAATGTTTTCATTCCGAAAAATTTTTTCGTAATTAATTTTCTGAAGCACCAAAATACGGAATAGATTCCGTTTCCGAACGAAATTGTGTTCTGTGACATGGCTGATTATTTTCTTTTAAAGAAAACTTCCTCAAAGAAAACTTTTTCAATCCAATTTAATTTTTTCACGCTTATTTTATGCGTATACTTTTTTTATAGCAACTGCATGAAATTCCAGCCCCTACTTGTGAGTGTTTGAAAGAAAGATAATCATCATCTTTTCAAAGAATGAGTTTCAGTACGAGTATGTATGATAAATGTACTCTACTTGTTAGTACTTCTATTGGGAGTGTAACTGATATGTCTCTGGTTGTTGGTGTTTATACTTTATGATATTTTATTTGTAATTTCATCGTCATGTCGAGAGTATGTTTTTTGGATTATTCTGTAAAAGAAGAATAAAATGAAATAAATATAAATAACAAAATAAGTAATAGTTATTTACAAGAATTATTGAAGGTTCTTGAAAATATACTGTCATTGAAAAGAATAAAGACATTTGCACCATGCCGGATACCTACGTTCTCCTTGCAAAAATACTTTATATTAGAGGGGTACAGCGTATTTTTTTGCTTGTAAGGTGGTATGCTCTAACTTGGAGGCCAGGCCGCACGATCAAGTTTTGCCTTTCAATTCCTTTTAATTTGCAAAACACTCTCACCTTTTTACTAACACACTCACACTTTTTAAATTGACCACAAGATTGCTTTCAATTTCACTTTTCCATTTGTTTGGCAATTTTACTTACAATTTAACAGCTGATTACAGGGCCCAATTTCGAAGATAATTTAATTAAATTTGGTACAAAGGTTCTAACTGCCACAAGAAGCGACCCTATTGAAAATGGGGAAAATTATTCCATAATTTCACATAGCCCGTATACAAGTTTTTTTTACGGAATAGGGTCTTTGTGACCATTAATCATCTTATTATGTTGGTATTCAGATTAAATTTGATCCTAACATATTTTACTGCAATCAAAATCATCTTACCAAATTCTGTTGTTATTGATTTATATTTGAGCACAGCTCCTCCCATACAAATACTACTCCCGAAAATAGCTTTTAGTGACATCAGGTATTTATAAATGTTGCTGGTGGCATTAAAATTGGCGACAATAGCTTTAACGATAGCAACTATGTCATGACAAAATGCTGTGCTGGTAGGTACAAAATTAAGCATATGCCCCAAATAAACTATATAGATGCAGATGGGCAACACCATATGTGACTGACTCTACATTTGACACAATTTGCGTTTTGTTTTGTCTTATATTACGATTAGTGATATTTTTTTAGTATCAATTTGAACATGGCTATGTAGCAGTTTCAAGAATTATCCGATAGAGAAAAAAATGGCAACCACTGATATTTTGAAATACCATTTATTTAGTAAAATATAGACGTGACTGACACTACATGCAAAAGGATGTCATTTTCGAGAGTGTTTTTAAACTTCAATAATCTTCCTCTGCACTTTCGTAAAACTTAAATTTGTGTTTTTATCGAAAGTTCAAGAAACAAACTATTATAAATGCTGAAATTAAAGCAGCCTAAAACGTGACCGACACTACACTCACTTTGTGTAGTATAATAGTCAGTATTTTTACATGAAACGTTAGAATTGAAATCACAGCGCATACAATAGGAACTCTAAAATTATTTGAGAGGTACAAAATTGTAATTAATGTACTCGTTGAATTGCTATTTTTGAATATAAACACCACCTAAACGAAATCACTAATAGTAAGTAAGAAACCGACATTGAAACTTAAATAGTTCAAAACAACCCCTTTTTAGAAATAAGAAATATAAATGTTTTAAAAACTTAAAAATTAATTTTTTTTTAATTCTAATTTTTTTAAATATCAAACTTCGATCTACCAAAGGTTAAAATACAATTTGGTTTAAGGATTGACGTTTTACTATTGACGTCAGCAGTCGTCGATGGTTGCGAGTGTAAAACGGCCAATCCATCTGAGGAGATCGAGTGGTTGCGATCGAAACATGTCATGGTAACCTGCCGGCCGCGGTTCGCATCCCGGCCACGGTCAAGAATGAAAGATTATCAATAACAATTTTAATTAATTTTCATGTTGTAAAATTCCTTTCTTCATAAAAATAATTTAATGAAAATTAAATTTAATGAACTTAAGCCTAAATAAAAATATTAAAAATTTGGATTAAAAACCATAAATAGTTCAACAAAATAACCACAATACTACTAATTATTTTTAAAAAATATAAAAAAATTGTTGCCACTATAAAAACTTCAAAGTGACATAATGTTGCCACCATTTTTACTACCAAAATCAGATATTAATTTTTTCCATTAATGGTAGACTTATGCGCGGAATTGCTCAGATATCTAAATAATGTTTGGCAAAAAGAACTTTTACATGAAGCCTTACCTCATAACATTGTTTCGTTCTGGCGTGTCCATGATTTCTCATTGGTCACAAATGCTGTAGTGTAGGATATCATATGGTCGGTCTAAACCGACTATACATTCTGACTGGTCATATATTTGTAAATAGATGAATAAGCTATTCTAGCACTCTATGTATATTTACGTTTCTCTCCTCGATTTTTTTCACTTGATCCTAAGTGTTAATGTCATAGGTGTTAACGAGAGATTGGAGCAGTAGTTTTACGAGTTGGTAAGAAATACAACAACATCTAGTTAGTTTGACATGAAAAGCATTTTTCAATGAAGTGAAAATGTTTGAAAACTATTGAAGCGCAAATTTCGTTTTCTATACCAAACTCGAGTATTCAAGTACATTGTTTTTACTTTAACTTACTTAAAAACGAATATGTACAGACGCATGTCTTATATACACATACATATATGTATATATGTATAAACTTATAAAAATCCAATTTTATTTATGTGTTGAATTATTTATTATCCCAGCTAGCATTTTGTATCGTTATCGAATATTTTAGAAATCAGCTTCACAGCAAAATTATTGCATATGAGCTAAATTTTTCGATCACAAATGATACCCTCGTTGTGAGAAAATGGTACCCTACCGATGAATCACCTCGAAGAATATTTTTTGATACAATTTTCTGATGCCGTTTTGAGCAATTTGAGAGTAGTTTTTATAATCGTTATTGAGTAGTTTTCGTCTCATTTTTCAATCCCAAATTATATAGTTTTTGATTATATTTCAATAATTTTTTAATCGTCATCTTTTTACTTTTTTCCAATTAAGGTAGCACCATTATGGCTTTTGAGAATTTGAACCAAACAAAGGTTATCGGGCTTTCGCAACGAAAAGAAGAAAAACCATTCGCACTTGCATCTATTTTCATAAATTGTCAATAATTTTTGGGCTTCGTTTTAGATACGAAACATTTTATTTTATTTTTGTTTTTGATTTTGCTGACCAATTTCAAAATATTTAAGCAAATTTAACAAAAATTTTAAATATTTAAAAATTATTATGTCAATAAATCTTATATGAAACCTTTTTCAATCGCTTCCGTGATAAATCATTTTTTTTATCATCAAAACTGATCTAAGAAGTCTCCTTTAGGTGATTTTTACAAAAATAATCAACCAAATGGTTGCTATCTCAACACATAAAGAACACAGCAAACTTTTCGACACTGCCAGTAGTAACTAGTTTGTATGGGCATTTCCGTCAAGAGGTCCACCGTGACCGAAAATTTAAACGTTATTAAAATCTGATTATTTTACGATATTGTTATAGAGAAATATTTAGATTTTACTAATTTTATAAATTTACCCATTAATTTGTTCACTTAGATGAAAAATCAGACTGCAAAGTTGTGCAAACGTAATTTCTTATTTAAGAGAATGTTTTATTGTAAGTTTTCTTTAATATTATCTTCCTTAAAAGAGATGATATTTGATGAAAATTATTCCAAAAAAAATTTCGTAATTGCTCTGTAATCTAAGGAAGAGTTCGAAGAGAAATATGTTATTCGGATCAACGGTAAATTTTTATTTTGTCTTACTGCCTGTTTAACGATATCGAACGTCATCGTTCGCATAGAAAATTACATTTAAAACAAAAACAAAGTTCGAACATTGTACGAACTTTGTTTTTGTTTTAAATGTAATTTTCTATGCGAACGATGACGTTCGATATCGTTAAACAGGCAGTTAATCATTATTCAGTTAGATTATTATGGAAAACATTTCACGTTCGAAATGTCACGTATCGACCCAGATTTTGGCTTAAAAAACATAAAATACAGAAGATTTTGGAATCAAACCAAAGACATTTTAATGTTACATTTCTTGGTAAAATTCTGAAAGTAGTTTGACTAAAAAAGTGTGCCAGGTGTCGCTGAATTACGCTTTTTTATACATGGCCACAAAAACTATTTTTTTCACGTTCGAACCGCTACTTCTTTTGCCATTATCTTTGACCTAGAATCGCGCCCTCCATAAACTTAAGCATAGATAACAGTGCTTTCTTAGTGCTATAATTTAAGGCTTAAAATAACGTTAAAGTATTTGTTGTTTAAAATGTTATTGCGTTTTTGATGCGTACGACTGCCTCGTTCAACACTTTGGAATTACCATATATCAAATATATTAGATATTTTAGATTAGCACATGCCCGTTATTAAGGGGTTAAAGTTTTTAGAACTATGTAAGTTCTTAAGTAGCTAAATATTAGAATGTATTTTAAACATTGAAGCCCATTATGTAAATTCCAAAATTATTGGTTGTAATCTACGACTTATAGCTTGGAGAATTTTTAAATAGTGCCTACAAATAAAATCAAATTAAAATGGGTAGTGCAATTTTTTTAAAATGGTGGGATAAATAAGTTCTCACTGTCAAACAACATACTGCTTTGCTTTATTTATGAAGATAAGAACATTTCCTTTAGATTTATGAATCTCAAGTGGTGAAGCTTTTTCTTTTACATTGAGCCATATTTGAAAGTAATTTGTTCTGAATTTTACTTTGGCAGCAACATTTGTGAGAGTTTTGGCAGCAAAAGTGGTTTTGTAAAAATGTTGAAGGCGTGTAAAAGAATGATCGGGTGTATATTTTAAAAATGCGGGACTTCCAACCAATTACGTATGTATCATTATTATAAGTGTTGATCTTCCTTTTTTCCGATTACTTTTCTCAACTTACCGTTAGCTTAAGGCAGGATTTTATCGGCCGTTTAA
The DNA here is from genome assembly GCA_963931875.1 of Pollenia griseotomentosa. NCBI lineage: Eukaryota > Metazoa > Arthropoda > Insecta > Diptera > Polleniidae > Pollenia > Pollenia griseotomentosa. The sequence goes on along the minus strand of OZ007562.1, from coordinate 122,058,397 downwards.
AAAGTGTTCCATTATTACAACTTTACTTGGGAAATTGTGTACCCATACGTTGAAGACAAGATAAGTAAAAAGGATATTTAACATGCTCCAAATGCTGCTTTAAAGCCATCAAAAGAGGTCGGGTTTTGCATCAAATCATTATTGGCGATAAAAAATGGATCTTTTACAACAACGAGAAGTGCATAAAATCGTAGGTGAAGTCAACTTAAAGCTAAAGCCAAGTATGCATAGCGCCAAGTTAACGCTCTGTATTTCGAGGAACAAGAAGCGATCTAATTATAAGCAGCTGATATCGGGCCAGAAAATAGGAGACTTGTAGCGAAAGCAATAGAATTTTTGTAAGCGAATAATCACCGCACAGAATATGCGACTACACACAAAGCCGTAATATTTCATAATTACAATGCTTGTCCACATATTGTAAAACTAATAAAATACCAGATCCCTGCAAACATTTTTTAAGATTTGGAAGCAATAAACACGTTTACTGCATCCCAACCGCTTCCTTTTTTGCTTCTAAAAATGACTGCCTTGTTCGCTCTACTGCTGTAAGATAAGGCATACAATTCTACAATTGTTAAACGCGGTGCTAAATACTAAAAGTGAAACGCACCCAGCCAGCAAAATACTCCGACTTTGTCTGAAACAGACATTTCTTGCAAATGTCTGACTTCATTCATAGAGACTTCGTTCAGATTTCCATCAGACATTGAATATACGTACTGTCTGGCCGCTTTCTGATCGATTTCGCATGGATATATCAGGGGGAATTTATGTATCGATATGTCTAATAGATTTCTGACGGAATTCATAAAGATGTGTCTAATGGTACTTTTTTATAAATAACAATTGTCATTAAGTTGAAAATATTTAAATTTTATTTTATTGTTAAAAAAAAAATTTTAAAAATGGTACGTACATTTAAAATTTTCAATTAAACTCTTTTATTTTGCAATAAAATTATAGCCTTCGAAATTTTTTTAATATATCAGATCTATCGGATTGTCTAAGACACATAAAAAACTTATGGGACACGGAAATATCTTTTTTTGCTTTGCAACTTTAAATAAACACATCAAATTAGAGCTAGTATCCTTAAATAAGGTAATACAAAATATCTGTGTTCTAAAATCACCTTTTTTAATGCAACTTTAACATACTTTTTAGAGTATTTTTGAATACTTAATATTGGTTTGGAGATATATCAAGAACAAGAAGCTGCTCCGTGGATGACATCGACAACAAATTTTTCAACCTTTTACTATGTATAAAAGTATAACGTCTGTACTTTTAATGAAAAAATTTAATAAAAAAAAAAACAATATATAAAAGTCTCGTTTAACTTTCGATCACATTTCTACAAGACATGCCTTAGATTTCTGTAAGAAGTCTATGCGTATAGTCGATCAGCTATCTGTCAGAAAACATTAAGAATGTCGTCTAATATATCCGAATTTCCCATGCCTTTTTTATTAGATTTCTGTCAGATATCTATCAGAAATGCTGGCAAAAAACCCAGAATTTCCCACGACATGTCTGATAAAATTCGTGTCAACCACATCATACATTTTTGGGTCAGGAATCTTACAGAATTCGTATACGATTCCGAATTTTTTGCCGACGTTCCTGTTAGATATCTGGAAGACGTCGGACTATTTTGCTTGCTGGGCAGTTTATTCATTTTTTTTAAGATTACCTTTTCTACTGTTTTATTAAAGCAGTGATATCATTTATTCTTTTGATAAAAAAAAAATTTAACTTAATTTGACAAAAATCATACATAATTATTATAAAACTATTATCCTTTTATTCCAAAAAAATATTTGAGATTTATAAAAAATTGTTAAGCGCTGAAATAACAATTTGTTTGATGCTTTATTTTTTATACTTACTTTGTTCACGTAAATGATGTCAGTTTTCAAAGCATGAAATAAGCGTTCTCTACAGTAGAGCTTCTGCACAAGAAATTCCAATTCCAAAGTGCCTCGGGGTAGGCTAGCTGGTAGCGAGCTAGTCTATCAGCGCCGAGGTTGCGGGTTCGATTCCCGCCAGAGACTGGTTTCTTTCCTGCAGACAAGCATAGAGCTTCGCGGGATTAGCTTAGGAAATTAAAAAAAAAAAAAAAAAAAAAAAAATCATGTAATATTTCATAGAAGTGTAAGCGCTTCACTCCAAATTCTCCCTTACATTATTGCTTCCGAGGAAGTGTCAGTTTTTGCTGGGATAGAAGTTTGTGATTAGGTAGTTTTACCTCACTCGTCTTGAAGTTATTTAGGTAGTTTCTTCAAATTTTTCTTATGATGCGGATGGATCCTTATTCTAATTAAAAAGTCCACTCAAAAGAAAATAGAAAATTCTAATTTAAATATAGTAAATACCAGTGTTGAAAAATTTAGTACTTTGGTACTTTTTTCAGTACTTTTTTAAATTAAAAATACCGCAGTACCCCCGCTTTGTTTTCAGTACTTTTTTATCCTTTGAGCTTTTTAACTGCAAGAAAATTTATAAAAAGGGATGCAAAGGATAATATGTTAGAGGAAATTTAAATGAAAACCATATTTATAGGAACATGCAATGTTAAGGAAAAAGTTTATATAGTAAGAGAAACAGCGAAATCGTTTTATTCGATAATTTGCGAAACATTAGGAACTCAATTTTGTTTTGAACATAAAACCTTTAAAGTGATAATTAGCTTCACTGCAGAAAATATTGTTTCCGGAAAAACCATTAGCATAATACTGATGTTATTAATGTTATTCACAAACGATAAAGAAAACTATAATAATATCAATTCTCAATTCCGTGTTTTAGCGGATCTTTCAGAAATAAAGCATTTCAGAACTGAATATATTTAAATTTCTGGGAAAAATATAGCCAATATTAACTAAGAACGAAACTAATGTTTGCTGACATTTCATATATTGCTTTTGGTATTTTAGCGATAACACATTTCTGAGCATCAATTGAGCGCCAATTTTTAAATGCAAAAGTATGTTTACACATAAAAACTGTTTCCAGTTGAATAAAAAAGATCAAAAAACATTTTTGCCACAGATATGAACTATCTCAAATATTAATTTTAGAAAAAACTGAAAAAAACGTACCTTAGCGGATCATACACTTGCAATATAACTGTTCAATTTTAGCGCCAATGGGTTTGTGATATTCGAAGGTGGCACAATATATTAGCAAGAATCGAAATCAGAAAAGAAGTGCAATATACTGTGAACTGTGTTTGCAACAATGTACTATGTTGTTTTGCTTTAAGGGTTATTTTTTTTTAATAAGAGTTGCGCCATATTTTAATTGAAACCATTGTGCCACTTATTGAATATTATAGGGCCATATAGAAATAATATGGCGAATAACATATACAATAATATTGTAAATGGATGGGGCGCTTGACGCTTATGTATAACAAACATATTTTTTACATGTGTACCTTAAATATAAATACTGTTTGCTGTTCAATAGGTAGATAAATGCATTCCAATAAAATATTTTTTTTACCTTTTAATTTCATAAATTATTGTTTTGTTAACAATAAGTACCATTTGGTGCGAAAAATACTCTTTTAGTTGAAGTTCAGTACCATTTCAAAATTTCAATTTTGCAACACTGGTAAATACTCTATAACTTTAACTCTGATTTACTTATGTTCTGAATTTTGCTTGTTACTTTTCATTTCTAATTGCAATATTTCGAGCAGTTGGCTACTATTGACGTGCCCTTTTCTTTAAAAAAAGCGCGTAAATTCATAAAATAAATTAACCGATAACATATTCAAGGTTTTAGATAATAAAGAAGATATGCAAAATAAATGTTCATAAGCAAAATCTCTTTAATCTAACATATAAATTTTTTTTTAAGTTTAAGACATAACCGCTGATAAAAAAGAATACACATATTTTAATTTTTATGGTTCATATGCTTTAACTATGTACAATACACTTGTTTATCTATAAATTTAAATAAATAAATAATATTAGCTTTTTTTGTTGTTGTTAACTGCTGCTTAAAAAAACAGTTATGTCTCTCTTTTTATATCAATTGGTATAAAGGTGCAATTTATAAAAGTGATTTATTTTTAGTTGTGCCAGAAAATACAATGGCAGTAGATTCCTACTGCTAAGTGCTAAATAGTCTTAATTCGAATTGTGACACTTTTGATAAAATAAATCTTTGTTAAAGGTTATATTAATAATACTTGTGTCAGCGTAAATTTTGGCAAACGTGTCAAAACTTGAGAAGAAGTCGGCTAAAGTGACATAACATAAAATAACCTGCTAACTTGTGCAAAATATACATTATCAAAAATGACACAACTAGAAATGGTTCATTATCTTAAGTATTAATATTAAAAAAAAACTTTTTAGATTATAATCTGTATGGATTTTCTACTGAATGGTCCAAAGATTTGTTTTAACTACTTTCTTAGGTCAAAAACAGTTTTTTTTCGATTTCTAAAAACTTAAGTTTTTTGAGTTGAGTCACTATTGAACTAGTTGTGCGATGTATACAAAAACCAATGTGACATTTTAGAACTATGTGTGCCGCAAAATTAAAGGAATTTTATTTCCCAGTAAAAACTTCGCTTATTTTTTCAAAATGAATAGCTTCTCTCACTCATTATTTAGTAGCTTTCTACTATAACTGCTTCTATAACAACTTCTACAACTACTTATTTCTGAATGTATGTAGGTAACAAAATAATGACTTACCTTTGAATGCGTTCATTTCGGAACATCCCTTGTAAAATCCATTGGTTCATTCAACAGAATTGTAAGTAGTGCTTTTAAGTTTTTCTGATTACTTAACACATTATTTTGTAGGCGAAGTTTTTACTGGGATGTTAGATACACCTTTCCTAAATTAAAGTAACGATATGTATGTGTACTATAAAATTTTTATATATTTTATTCTTATCAAAATTGTGAAAAATGCCGAATTAAATTTCTTCGTGTTATTATCTTTTCATATTTTTTTTTTTTATTTTATTACTGAAGTAATAGTTCCCAGATAAAATTTAAAAATCGTCAAAATTTGCAAAAAAAAAAAAAAAACGCCAAAAGATCTTTACAAATATTGTCATTGTAAAATAACAGTAACTTTTTATAAAATTTTATGTATCAAATTTTCATTCAGTCTAATTTAAATTCTACCTTTTACTATTGCTGATCTATTTTGTATTTTAGTGGGCGGTGCCACGCCCATTTTATAAATCCCGCCTATATATAAATCCCGTCCATAATTTTAGAGAGGTTGTGTATTGATAACCGAGGTTTTGATACGAAATTTGGACAGTTTTCCTCCCACCGTTTTTCGCCGACTTTTCCAATCCCGCTCAGAGAGCTTGCCAATTGATTACCCAGCTATGTGTACCGAATTTGAGAAATTTTTCTTTTACCGATCTTTAGATTTGGAAACTTTACCCACTTTACCAATTCCGCCCTCATGTTGCTGGCTGTTGTAAATTGATAACCAAGATGGTAAAACCACTATAAGGGTCAATTTTGTGGCGGACCCAACAGTTGTTTCTATTATACCAACTTGCTATCACCATTCCTTAAGGGGGCTCTCCTACAAAATTTTCAAAGCAGTCACATAACTGCCTAGGAGTCCCTGCTAGAGGGGTAAAATATATGACCGACCTCCATTAGATTTTCGCCCTAACCGTTTTTTCAAACACACGTTCCCTTTATATCCACCAGTTTGAGGGCTTCCATAGAAATATGGCGGTTTAATGAAATTATATTGCCCCCAGATAGACAAATCTAGGATCGACCGCACTTTATTTTTCATTTTAATAATTTCTTTCTAACATACCTACTCGCTATCTCCATTCCCTGATTGTGCTTCCATACAAAATGTCACCTTTTTTTTTGGAAAACTTTTATATTCATAAATTTTGCACAAAATATCTGACCTTGGGTCAGAAAAATGGTTCAGGTTCACACGAGTGTAACCTGGCGGTCAAACAATGGGGTATGGGGTTATTGAGGAGGGTTCTGGCAAAAAAAATTGATTCTAGTCAGGGTTGATAAAGTTGGTACAATTGTACTTTTTTTGATACAATTCAAAACTAAAAAGTACGCTGGTACCTCATTTACTTACTCATTTGGTACTTTTTTCAAATTTTTCAAACCTACATATTTATAATATATATAAAATGGCAACTTGTATTTATCGTAGCTTTTTTATGAAATCTAAGGGAAACTCTATTTTTTGTTGTTGGATTTAACAACACAGTTATGATATTTTGCATTTGCTTTTTTGCAAGACCATTTGCACCAAACACTGAACTCCGCTATTGTGAATAGATTTTTAGACTTGTTCATTGAACGATTACTTATGCCACATTTTAAATTTAGTATCAGCGGCAGCATATAAGCGTGCATTTTCTGATGATATTGACAAGTTTTTAAAAGATATAGATAGGAGACCACTTCTGCAAAAGTTCTACATAGTAGAAAATACTTCTTTCTCTCAATTCAAGATTATTTTGGAACGAATTCATAATATTTTCAAATATTCGTCAACAAGATGGTTGCCACGTCAAGAAGTAATCAACAGAATTTTGGAACAGTAGGAAACCACTCCATTTTTATTTTACTCCGAATTATTTTGAAGAAGATTTTACAAGCGCTAAATTAAATTTTATTATATTCGGAGTTTGAACACAAATGAGTGTATTTGATGTTGTTCATTGAATGCAATTTTTTTGCAATCGCACAATGCCGTTCTCTGATATCTACACAAAAATACCTTTAAAACGATATACATAAGTATGTTTCAATAAAATTGGTGGACGATAAGATGCTTAAAAATCAACGAAAAAAAAAAAAATGGTTCCAGTATTTATATATAAGATAGAAGATTAAAAATTTTTTGAAAAGAAAGATCAAGTACATACAAATTTTACTCATCTAGTAGATACATCTTGTTGCACATTGTTTTTTCTTTTTTTTTATTTAAATAAAGATTAGATAAAAGTAGTTGTATTTTTTTTTTGTCGTATGTTTTTTTTTACTTTTATATTTTTTGTTATTTAAATGCATAATAAAATAAAGATTTAATTTAGAGATAAGAAATCACGTGTTTGTAAAAGAAGTATACTCGCATCTGTGCAGACAAAAGGTATCTTTTTGTATTATGCAACAATGCAAAGTAAACAAGTAACAGTTATAGTCGGTGAAACCTGACGATAAAATCACCTACAGCACAGTATTTAGAACCAAATTTATGGGAGTGGACCCATACGCAACCATGGATCTTCCAGAACAAAATTTTGTTATGATATTAATATCGTACACCTAATTCAAAAGTGACTCAACTCAAAATTTTTTTTCGGTCAAATGCTTAAACTATGCAAAATAAACTTGTTTAACTAAAAAAAAAAAATAGCGGTGTATGTTGTTGCTGTTAACTGTTGCTAAAAAAAACAGTTATGTCTTTCTTTATGTTTCAATTAGTATAAAGTTGCAATTCATTAAACTGACTTATTTTTAGTTGGGTCAGAAAATACAATGTTAGTTGATCCCTACTGCTAAGTGCTAAATAGTCTTAATTCGAATTGTGACACTTTTGATAAAATAAATCATAGTTGGAGCTTATATTAATAAGACTTGTTTGTGTCAGCTTAAAATTTGCAAACGTGTCAAAACTTGAAAAGAATTCAGCTAAAGCGACATAACTTAAAATAATACGATAACTTGTACAAAAAAGATATTATTAAAAATGACATAACCAAAAATGGTCATTATCTTGCGTATTAATATTAAAAAAACAAATTTTAGATCATAGTCTCTACGGATTTTCTGCTAAATGTTTCATAGATTTGTGTTTAACTATTTTATTTAGGTCAACAACAGTTTTTTCGATTTCTGAAAAATTAAGTTTTTGAGTTATGTCACTTTGAACTAGGTGTGCGATATGAAGCATTATTCTAAAGCGGACAACCCAAAAAATATTATTTAATTGTTGGCATAATTACAAAAAAATTTATAGTTTTTTCATTAATGAAACAAATTAAAACATTGAAACATTGGGAAGGCAAATTTAAGTAAATACCTTCAATCAGGGTTTAAAAACTACAGTCGAAACCAAAAACTGTCGAACAAAAAACGAAAATTTGTGTACATCTTTTCGCTTTTTGAGTTGTTCTGATAGCGACGGTTTACATTTATGTGTAGTTTATAGAACACGAGCGCTTTACTCCTCCGTTCAACTTACATTTAAAACAAAAACAAATTTCGAAATTTTGTTGTTGTTTTAAATGTAAGTTGAACGGACGAGTAAGGCGCTCGTGTTCTATAAACCACACATTAATGAATCAGAAGTAAAAGCAACAGTTTTTTTTTTGCCAATGACTAATGGGGAATGGAAGAAATGACAGTTTTTCTATTTCGACTTCAGTTTTTTAAACGCTGTCTTGAATAAATTTAGGATAAAGATACGTAGTTATTACATGAATAATACAATATTTATAGTTTTTAACATAAATAGCTATTTTTTTATTAGTAATGCAAATTAGGGAGGTAACGATACGCCTTTGTGCTAATGCGAAGCTGATAACGATATGCCCGAAAATTAAAAGAAGAAAAATATTAATTTATATGACAGATATCAAAATCTAGCCTCCTCGATTTCGTTGTTGATAGAAGCAAATAATTTTACATATTAAGAACTTATAACGAAATATGCCAACTTTTCGGCACTCCTACAGCCAAAGTAGGCTGGCTGTACCTTAGACCGGGTCGAGCTTCATACAAAAAAAGTTGTGCCAGTCACCCCTTAGAATGAAAGATATGACAATGAAGTTTCTAAAATAGGACATTTTTTGCTACGCCCCAAAATGCAGCCCTTTTGGTTTTTTATATGTAGCGTGGCCATTTAAAATCCGATCTCGCACACCGTTGTTAATGGCTTGACAGTGGCTTCATTTTTGCCTTTAGTGATTTTTTAATCCCACTTATGCCATCTCGGATCATTCCCACAAATGTGTAATTTTTTTACTTGCCAAGAAAGTCCTTCAAAGACTTAGTATGTATAACTTTTAATATGCTTACTCTTATGGCACGCCTCCAAAATAAGCCCATTTTTTCACATAGATATTACATTTAACCAGGTAGAAGCCAATACAAACCAAAAATAGAATAAAAGGTATAATTATTAAGTTTGCAGAACCTTTAAAAAATTGCTTTTGCCACGCCCTTAGTTTTATTTTCATAGCATCGCCATTCAAAGTCTAGTTTCGTCGTATCGTATGTATATCATTGTGTGGCTTCTTGATGAAGATGACAATAATATGGTTGTATTAAACATAAAATGTTTAAAATTTACTTTAAAAATAGTGTTGTTAAACCATATATAAACATGGTTTTCTCTGGATTTATATATAATTAGCTAAAGATGTTTTTGGTGGACAAAGATCTGGTTGTTAATAATGGAATTATTTAGTGCATGGTTCAGATATTCAAGGTGGTTTAAAGATGTTTGGTTCGCGGCCGATAAAGGAACAACCTCTTATCTTTCGGACCGGTCGAAATAATTTGACAAAAAGAAGAATATGCCATCTCTATTTTTTAATATCCCCTTTTCAAAACAGCTTCTTAGTAATGGAACACCGTAGCCCCTTAAATAGAATTTTTAAATCCTCCACAATCAGATGTGAAAAGAATAAACTAAGATTATCATTTCTTGAGAAACTTTTTTTAATACTCATCTAAGACCCCATAAAGTGTACATTAGAGTGGCCGTTATTTTTTTTTTTTTATTTCTTATATTCTACCCGCCCCCACCCCCCCAAATCTGTTCAGTTTTATGTAAAAAAAAAACTACAAACAAATTTCGAAGAGATTAGTTGTGTTTTAAGGGGGGGAGCGTCCGCCCCTCAAAGTTTGCCTTCAAGCCATTTATTCAAATGTAATTTGTTTGCATATGACTATCTCTTTAAAAAGACATTTAACAAGAATAATTTAGCTCTTCTAGTCAACAATATTAGCCTCAAAGAAAGTTGTTTGCTAAAATTAATATTTTAGAAAATAATTAAGATAATAACAACAAAACATTAATCATTTTATAAACGTTTAATATAAATAAAAGAGGGATTTAATGTCAAGTGACCCAATTTTGAAATCGATGTCTTTCGATTTGGATGAAACTTACACCAAGGTTAGTCCTATTGGATAGTAGTTTAGACACAAATTCAACAAGATCGGTCAAAAAGTTCTGAGTTAGAGGGAGTCAAAGTTTGAAATTTTGGCCATATAGGTGTTCTTTCTCATCCATGTAACTTACTACCTATTGTCCCAGGTAGCTTAGATAGCTATTTGATCAATCTTTTTAAAAAAAATTTTTTAAATTATTTTTTTTTTAATTTAAAACTTGGCTAAAAAACAAAAAAATTTTTTTAAAAAGATTGATTAAATATCTATCTAAGCTACTTGGGACAAATTTTGCTAACACCAATAGGTAATATATTACATGGATGAGAAAGAACACCTTTATGGCAAATTTTGACCCCCTCTAACTCAGAAACCTTTTGACCGATCTTGTTGTGTCTAAACTACTATCCAATAAGACTAACGTTGATGCAAATTTCATCTAATCGGAAGACATCGATTTCAAAATTGGATCACTTGATATTAAATCTCCCTTTTTATACCCTTCACCACAGGTGGAAAAGGGTATATATAAGTTTGTCATTCTGTTTGTAGTTTCTACAATATTGATTATAGGGTCTAAAAAAGTACATATATTTTTGGTCCTTATGAGGAGAGAAGTTGATTTAACGATATCTGTATGACCGTCTTACGTTTGATAGGTGTTTTCCGGAGACTCCAGACATGATAGCGGCTAAGTTGTTTTATATTTATGTTACATATAGTCCACCATTTCTTGCTATTGAAATTCAGCAAGATCGGTCCACAAATGGCTAAGATAATTTTTCCAAAAAATTCCCTTGTGATTGTTGTTTTATTTTAATGCGTTTAATTTTATGCACACAAACCCATAAACATTTATGTATGTACATGATATGCCGCTCAAATAATGAAACAAACTCGTAGACTCAATATATTTAAATTTAACGCTTCTTCAGCAAAAGCGTTCGTAGCCGAGTTGTCTAACTTCTCGCCTGAGACTCATGAGGTTGCGAGTTCGAGCCTGAAAAATAAATTTTTTTTTTATTATTTAATTTGTTTATGTTCTAAAAACGATCTTAGGATTATAAAATTACAAAACGAATGGTGAAGGATATATAAGATTCGGCATAACCGAATAAAGCACTCTTACTTGTTTATATATAAAACGTTAATAAAATATTTGGTGTTTTGTTGTTATTTTCTAAATTATTTTCTAAAATATTAATTTTAGCAAAAAACTTTCTTTGAGACTAATGTTGTTGACTAGAAGGGCTAATGCCGTATATCATCGTAAAATGTTTTTTTTAAGGGATAGTCATATGCAAACAAATTACATTTAAATAAATGGCTTGAAGGCAAACTTTGAGGGGCGGACGCCCCCCCTAAAACACAACTTATCGCTACGAAATTTTCTTGTATTTTTTTTTTTACATAAAACTGAACCGATTTGGGGGGGGGGGGGAATATAAGTTCTCCATATAACTAACGGCCACGCTAGTGAACATGTTCTGGGTGTTTAAGTTATTCTTAGACGATTCAACTATGCCCGTCTTTCCGCGTGTCTGTCCGTCTGTCAGTCTGTTCCCACTCACTTTCGAGCGACTTAAAAGAAAATAACAGTTTTGGTATCAAATTCTTTCTAGTTCACCTACGCAGTTTGGGCCTGAAATTCAGAACAAATGGTTCAGTAAGAAAAGAGTAATAAATTAAAATGTGAACTTATCATTCTAAATAATCGATATTTCTGTTAGAAAAACTGATATAATTTGGTGGCGGAAAGTATCGATTGTAATTAAATTAAGTACTAACTCTCTTTATATGACTACAAATCATTCTACTAAATTTCGTGATGATCGGTAAATGATGTACCATTGGCCTCTTTGAGAGCACACTTCTTAAATATTCTAACTCTCGGTGGAGGGTAACAAAGATTCGGCCCAGTCGAATATATCACTCTTATTTGTTTTCTTATAAAATTTGCTAAGAATTCGTTCATTTACCTCACTGCACCCCTGCAATATTGTTAGCTACGAACTGAACCGTTTAATGTCTCAAAACAAACTCAACTAAACTTTATGAGTCAGCCTATATTTATAGTGTACAACCGGTAGTAGTTGTATATTAGTAGATTCAAGAACCTTCTAGTTTGCAAAGTGTCATAATATCCACAACTTAACTTATAACCAAAAATATTAAAATGTGTAAAATTTGTTTTAAAATACCTTTAAAATTTTAAATGATTATCAAAACTTAAGAAAAAAAATTATTATTTATTGATAGAAATGTTTTACAATTCGAAGCTTTGGCTTTTCATACAGACTATGAAGCAGCTTTAAGGCAGGCTTTAGAAAATATGTTTCCTAATGCGTCAGTAAAAGGTTGCTGGTTCCATTACTGCCAAGCTCTGAAACGCAGAGGTCAAAAGATAAGCAGGTTTGGAAATTTAATAAAAAGAAATAAAGACTGTGGTAATTGGTACCGAGAAATCCTAAGTCTGCCATTAGTTGGCTTCGCTAACTAAAGCTTCTCTGCATAGCAGGCCTTCGGCCGGGCGCAAGGATTTTCTTCTTTATGGTATAACGAAGATTGGCTTCGCTAACTAAAGGCGAAAATCCTTGCGCCCAAAAGTGTTTTCGTTATATATTTAATATATACACCCAGAGAAAAAGCAGCAAACCCATTTTTTAAAAAATTTTAACCATATTATGTTTAATTTAACCAAATCGTTGTCACCGACAACCATATTATGGTTAAATTAGTTTCTTTAAAATAGTTTTGTTGGTTGTGACCATAATAAAACATGTTTTTCTCTCTGATGACACTTTTAAAAGTGTCATAGTGTCCATGGACGTTATGAAATGCCACCTTTTAATCATTGTCTTTTAAACATTCTACTACAAACGTTTTGCATTTTTACGATGTCTTAGCAAACATGAAAACTTATTTCGTATCTGTTTGACAATCCCTTTTCTTCTCTAATCCGATCGCTTACAAACAAAACAAACGAGTTTGTCAGACATGTCTGAAAAGACATCGTATAAATGACACCTTTAATATTTTTAAATATTTAAATATTGTAAATGGCAACTTTGTTTAATCTTTTTTTTTACAGTGGCTCAGGAAAAACAACTTTAATGTCTGTGCTTGCATATCGTCAACCAGGTAAATAAAGTGAAATTTATTTATTATTAGATTAATCTAGACATTATTAAAATGTCGTGCAAAAGAGAAGATAGAATGATAAGTTTGTTAAGAAAAAGCTATAAACATTTAGTACGTTTAATTATTTGTGGGTGTGTGACGATTTTTAGTTGGGACAGTGGTTCAAGGTGACATTCTAATAAATGGTAGACGTATCGGTCCATTTATGCATCGCATAAGTGGATTTGTGTACCAGGATGATCTGTTTAATGGGGCACTGACAGTAGCAGAGCATATGCATTTTATGGTAAGTGAAGGTGTAATTTAATTTTACTTTATAATTGTGGGATTTCTTACTTAGGCTCTCTTGCGTTTGGATCGCAGAGTAAGCAAGCAGGAGCGTAAGTTAATTATACAAGATCTTTTGGAACGTACCGGTCTTTTGGGAGCCGCTAACACACGCATTGGTTCGGGAGATGACGAAAAGGTTTTATCGGGTGGTGAACGAAAACGTTTGGCTTTCGCTGTGGAACTGCTTAATAATCCGGTTATACTTTTTTGTGATGAACCAACTACCGGTCTCGATTCCTACAGTGCCCAGCAGTTGGTCCAGACACTTTATGATTTAGCCAAAAAGGGCACTACCATATTGTGTACCATACACCAGCCTTCCTCCCAATTATTTGATATGTTCAATAATGTTCTCCTGCTGTCGGATGGAAGGGTGGCCTTTACTGGTTCACCACAAAATGCTTTGGACTTTTTCGCTCAAAATGGTTACAGATGTCCAGAGGCCTACAATCCGGCAGATTATTTAATTGGTGTATTGGCTTCGGATCCGGGCTACGAAAAGGCTTCTCAAAGATCAGCCCAATATTTATGCGATCTTTTTGCTGTAAGCTCAGCGGCCAAACAAAGGGATATGCTGATAAACTTGGAAATACATATGGCCGAAAGTGGTGATTATCCCTTTGACAAGGAGGTGAACTCTTTCCGTCCTGCTGCCTGGTATTTGAAATTTCATGTTATCTGGTATAGATGCTCATTAGCACTGCTGCGCGATCCGAAGATGCAATGGCTAAGATTTTTTCAAAAAATGGCCATGGCCATAATAATAGGAGCCTGTTTTGCCGGTACCACTGTACTCGATCAAATGGGTGTACAAGCTGTCCAGGGCGCTCTCTTTGTCATGATTTCCGAGAACACCTACCATCCCATGTACTCAGTTTTAAATGTTTTTCCGCAAGGTTTTCCTCTGTTTATGCGTGAAAAACGTTCAGGCATGTATTCCACAGCACAGTACTATATTGGTACTGTATTGGCCATGGTAAGAAAACATAATTAACTGACTTGTTAAAATAATTTAAATTCCAATTTGCATGTATCATCTGCCTGTTATCTATATTTGTGTCTGACGGGTTGTCTATCCAACTGGGTGACTGAATGTTGTGTTTTATTTTTTGGCGCGTTTACTTCCTAGCTGCCGGGTATGATTATGGAACCATTTTTGTTTGTTGTCATTTGCTATTGGATCGCTGGTTTGAGACCAACATTTTATGCATTTTCAATTACGGCCATAGCAGTTGTACTGGTGATGAATGTGGCTACAGCATGTGGTTGTTTCTTCTCTACGGCCTTCAACTCGGTACCACTGGCCATGGCTTATTTAGTGCCAGTCGATTATATATTCATGATAACATCTGGCATCTTTATTCAAATCAGGTAAATAGAAACGTATAACAACAACCTTGGTTTTTTTAGCGAACGCACAGAAGAAACCCCTTTTCATGACCAAATATAGGCTAAATTTTCTGTTTTATTTAGATTGCTATTGCTATTTGGCTTTCTTTGTATGCCTCATGAAAACCATTTAATATCATCAGCTATGTGTAACATACAAAATTAATTATCTCTGTCGCCCCCCTTTTTCAGTTTGATGTTGCAAATTTTCAATTAATTATTATTTTCTCATATTTTCCAGTACGTTGCCCATAGCTTTTTATTGGACGCAATTCTTATCATGGATGTTGTATGCTAATGAAGCAATGACCGCTGCCCAATGGACTGGTATCACAAATATCAGTAAGTAAATCGGTTTTGTGCCCTAACTACACATTCTATTCGTTAATATTTGTGCAAAAAGTAAACTTACTGTGTAAATATGAACGTGTAACTATGCACATGCATATACTTATGTATGTATGTATATATGTATGTATGTATGTATGTATGTATGTATGTATGTATGTAGTATGCAAATGTTTGGAAATTGAAGTTTTTAGTTTTAAGCAGTTTAAGCCACAAAAACAAATTATTAGAAAAAGCCATGTTAATCTGATGACATTTCACGCTTTGATAGTTATTTAAATTACTGATTAATTAATTGATCATGATATTGATTAGCCTAAATAACAATTATTCGATTAATGAAGAATTTGTTTAACCCAATCTCTAATTAATTGATTGGGTAATCAACATTTTGAATATGTTTTCAAAATGAAAAAAGCTTTCATTAAATTCTTATTGCCTTAAAGTGGAACAAGAATAAAGTAAACACTAAAATTGCTCACAAAAAAAAAGATATCATTAAAATTTACGATTCGCGATGGTTGCGAAAAAAGCAAGAAGAAGAAAAGTCAAAAATAAAAGTCGAAAAATCAAAAAATCTAAAATGTACGTTTTGTATGCAAATTTGACTTAATACCACCAAAAGGAATTGTATTTCTTCAGTTGGTGGCGGACCCATTGTTTGACAGCTGCACAGAAACAAACCAAACCCATTTAAAACATCGAAAAATTTCTACGAATATGCGTTATACGCGCACTTTTATGATGGTGTGTTTTCCCTATATAAAATGTATTTTTTTCCTTATGAGAACTACATTTTGTCGGTATCTGCTTGCTCGCGTCATTTGACTAATTTTGTATTGTCCACCACACCCCGTATTGGTAAGCCATTGTTTTGTATGCACAAGAACCCAAAGTTGGAGGAATAATTCATTCATGTTCTTTGATGTGGGGAACACGTATGACACAAGCAACTACAACAATCAATATAGCGTTTATTTATTTGGCAATACTGTCATTGATGTTAAATATCGTTGTGCAAACGAATATTTGAAAAACTCTGCTTGCTATGGCTCTTGAAGACAGGGTGTTGTTATTACGGTGACCATCAGAACAGCTTTGTTCTATAGACATTATTTTAGGCAAAAACAAACTTAACTAAATGAAATTTAATAATAATATTTCATATCAAATAAAACATTGCCGAAGTCGGTCAAGTAGATCTTCAATGTTTTCCTCAGAAATGTATGAAAGTGTAAAAAAGTTTTATTTCAATGAGAGAAGTTGAAGACGCAGTGTTCTTGATAGTGGTTTTCAGTGAACATATTGTGCACACTTATTGTAAAATTTTAAGTATTTTTATTTAAACATGACAAAAAATACCCCAGAAAACAAAAATAATTTTTCTAAAAAAAATGCGATAAGATTTTTTTTGTATAAATCCCGATAATTTGTACCCCGATATATCGTAATTCGTAATAAACTGTCAGTCCCTTGAAAAAATCTCGTTAATTCGTAAAATTTCCATACATTTTGGTCGCTAATTCGTATTTTTTTTTTTTTTAAATAAAGGCTGACTTCCAAAACGTCAATTGCTTTGTATTATAACAAAGTATAATGTTTCATAACGCCGCAGTACAATATATATACAATGCAAACCCTTCCGAAACGTCACTGCCAAGTATAAGTAACGCATCAAAATAGCAATCAGAGCATCGGTTTTAAAGTTGATGCTTTGTGACATTTAACATTTTATATGCAAGCAATACAGATTTATTGTTATGTTATGCATTGCATCACTTACATTTCAAAACGTTTTAATAAACAAAACACACAGTTGCATTGTTTCGGTACTTTGTGCGTGTACATGGTTGAAATACAGTAGTAAAATTGTGTAAGAACTTTGTATTAGTACGTTTTGGAAGTCAGCCAAAATCTTCTTTACCTCTTATAAATCATAATTGTTTGCTAAATATTATTTATAATTCGTAATAAAACGACAGAAACATAAAAAGAATGATTTTTTGTTTACCGCTATTTTTTTGCTTGTATGTGTGTTTATTTTTATACCCTTCACCACAGGTGGTGAATATGGTATATATAAGTTTGTCATTTCGTTTGTAATTTATATAATATTGATGTTAGACCCTACACTGAAAGAAAAATGCTTCATATATTTAATTAATGGTTTTCATAAAAAACATTTCACTGGTTAAATGAAAATTTTCATTGTCCAAATGGAATTTCGTAGTTATAATGAAGTATTTTCGTTAAAATCGATTCATTGAATTTCGTAATTACGTTAAAAATTTTCATTGGATATATGAAAACTAAAGTTTGGCCAAGTTAAACAAAAAATTTTAATTGCGAACATAAAAAACAATATACAAACATAACTATATTCATAAATTAATACAAAATTATAGTTTCCTTAAAAATATGTTTAATTGTTAATTAAAAAATGTAAGATTCAATTATTTCATACATCTAATATAATATGCCATTAAATTTATGAAATCCAAAATTTTTTTTAAAGCAACACATTTCAATAATTGAAAGAAAAAAATTATTTTTAACATTCAAATAACTCTATAGTCTCAATAATTAAAAGTATAAAAATATTTCGAAAAAGCATGCCTTCATAAATTATGACAATGAAAAATGTGATTATAGTAATGAAACAAAAACTTTCAATCCATTAATATGTATGTGTTTAGTTTTTTTTCATGTAATAAGTAATGAACAAACAAATGTTCTTCTTTAAAAAAAACCCACCGTTATTTTCTTCGGCATGGCGAAATGAAAAGTTGGCTGGCTCAATTAATATTTATTTATACCTATCTAAAGAACGTTATTTATGTATAAAACTTTTTGTTCTTATCTCAGCATGGTGAAGGGTATATGAGATTCGGCATAGCCGAATATAGCACTCTTACTTGTTTTAAGATCAGTTTGTTACATGAATAATTTTTATATATATTTTATTTCTAACAATTGTCTTTTATGTTTTTTTATCGTTTTAGTAAATAAATTAAAAAAAACCCGTTAATTCGTATTTATTTTATTTTAACCCCGTTAAATCGAAATATGAAATAATTTTTTAGCTCAGATGCACATTTATTTTATTTTATTTTGACTTATTCCAAACGCCTTTTCAAAAATTTCGAAAACCCGAGCTAACTTTTCAAAACCCTTTGGCAGATTTGCTCTACCAGTAGTCTAGTTTCATTTCGCGTTGCAAGTATTAAGGCTGGCGGCGATGATCCAAATTTTGTTGCACTTTGTTATAAGGCTTTAAATATTATTATATTATATTATCATGCCCTAACCGCGAAAATAACGTAACCGACATCATATTAAATTCTTTCTTTTTAATAAATTACATTATTGGCAACACTTGCATCATCTTCTCAAATTTCATGGTCGCATAAGGCACCGTTACGATTTTATAGCAAGAACAATTTTATCAAAAGCGACCTTAAATGAAATAAAATAAAAAAACTCTGCTGCAAAATTTGATTTTGGGCGCTTACGTTATTTTCGCGGTTAGGGCTTCATATGTGTAAGTTTGTCATTCCGTTTGTAATTTCTACAATATTGATGTTGGTCCTTAAGTATTTATATTCTGGGTCCTTATAAGTAGCGAAGTTGTTTTTACGATGTCCGTCTGTCTGTCCGTTGAATTGGGTTTTCAGAAGACCCCAGATGTGGTGGGGACTTGGTAGTTATATATTTATGTTATACATAGTCCGGAATTATTTGCTATTAAAATTCAGCTGAGATTTGAGCTCTTGCTGTTGTTGTTTTTTTTACTATATTTTTATGTAAATTTGGAGAACGGCGGGAGCCAAAGTTTCAAAATAAAGTACAGGCATATGTGTTGTCAAAACACCCGAGAAAATGTGGGCGGGATTGGACAAGTGGGCGTGGAACTTCCCATATAAAGACATTCAAGGTTTCTGTATATCTGAAGAACGTCAAGAGCCAAAACTTCCAAATAAGGTACAAGCATCTTTGTTATTAAAACACAACATCCGACAAAATGTGGACGGGATTGGACAAGTGGGAGTGGCTCTTCCCACACAAAGACATTATAGATATGTATCTGTATATCCGGAGAACGGGGCCAAGAGCCAAAGTCTCCAAATGGTTGTCAATTCCCAACATCCGACAGAATGTGGGCGGGATTGGAAAAGTGGGCGTGGCACAAAGTTGATTTATTTATATCTAAAGAGCAGTACTTATATAACTTTCTGTTACTATCGCTCCATGGTGAAGGGTATATAAGATTCGGTGTAGCCGAATATAGCACCCACCAAATTATAATAAATTGGAATTCGGACGACAGGGTCGTGAATGCAATCGTTGAAAACAAAGCAGGCGATAATATTCTCTGTGTAGTCGTTTGTTTCGAATCAACGGCGAGAAGACCGACGCTTGTTTGAAAATGTGGTTGACGATTTATTTTAGCTGTCCCTAGCATATCGTGTAGTAATTAATATTGTCGTTGATCTGTCTTCGAGGATGCCTTACAGACATGGCCAGCTGGGTTGCTGTTGCATTTCCCATGCACGGAATTTCAACAGAGAATTTTTTTGTTTTCTTTTGAGAGAGTTTCGGTTGCATTTTTTAATATTGCAAATTTTGTTTAGATATCCAAATCCAAAAAAATTAACTTTTATTTACAATTTTGCAAACTTTGTTTTGAAATCCAAAGCCAACAAAAATCACCTCTAATTTACAATTTTGATGAAAAAACAAAGTTTTGAAACTTTTTTTGATTAAATATTTTGCGTTTTTGTATATTTTCACCTTTTTAATAAATAAAATAATTTAGTAATTTTTTGTGAGAAGTTGGCAGCACTGTAATTAATGTTTAATGTGTTTATCATGTCCTTGAAGAGTCAATTATTTGTCGAACAGCAATATTAATGTTATTTAACAACAATTAATGTATTAAATTTTTTTTGTTTTCATTTGCTTTTATCTATTTCCAGCATGTTTCGAAGAAAGTGAAAACCTGCCCTGTTTTCATACTGGCCAAGATGTTTTGGATAAATTCAGTTTTAAGGAAACCAATATTTATCGCAATCTCCTGGCCATTGTTGGCATTTACTTTGGTTTTCATGTCTTGGCTTACTACTGCTTGTGGCGTAGAGCGCGTAAAATATAAAAGTAAATATGTACATGTGTATATTTTTTTCGCACTGAATCTCCAATCTGGCCCAGTCTCCTTCTTTCTATATCTCTGAATGAGTCGTATCATTCGTAAAAACAAGTATAAAATTATAAGTGTAATTGTTTGTTCTATGAGTAGTTTTAGATGAAATATTTTGTTTGTGTTTAATACAATTTACATATTTATAACAAAAAAATAAAGTTAAATTAAATACTTACCATTCATTTTAATGATTATTATAAAAATTGCAGTCAGTGGGGTTTTCTGTCTTAATATTGTGGTTTAAATTTGGATTTTATAAATTAAACGTCAAGACGAAGATACACTTACATATTTTGCAAATGAAAAATAATTTTTTTAACGTTAAAAAAGAAATTTATTTGCCAACATTAAATTTGGTTTTCTAGTGCTCTAGAGCAGTGATTTCAA
The DNA here is from genome assembly GCA_963931875.1 of Pollenia griseotomentosa. Classification (NCBI taxonomy): domain Eukaryota; kingdom Metazoa; phylum Arthropoda; class Insecta; order Diptera; family Polleniidae; genus Pollenia; species Pollenia griseotomentosa. The sequence continues at coordinate 122,037,436 of OZ007562.1, read as the reverse complement.
ACATTTTTCCCTTTATGGCCACCGTAAGAAACTGTTACTTTTAATTGGCAGACTCCCAAGTGTACGAATTGTAAAATACGTTAAAAATGTGTTAAAAAAGTTATTTTTGTTGTCATTATAGTGTTTGGCAGCGATAGGCAACCGATACGAACTTGAACTGGGGACCACCAGACATTTTGGCAAGACTGTTTTGGAAAGCGTTGGTAGGACTAAGGCCCACTGGGAGGGATTACAATATCGGACATGCTAGAATCCTGTACGAAATAAATTGGCACATAGACGTTGATTATGTTACACCTTAGCCAATCTTTGATCCTGGCTTCACCACGAGCGTGGTTCACTTCGATGACCTACAAATACCCGTTTATGCAAAATGGACCACTGCAGTATCATTCAGACTGAGATAATGGCCATATCGTTACTTAAAACGCAAAAGGCCCTAACTAACAAAAAATAAAAAATCGACTTTTTCATGAAATCTGATGAACTGCATCAACACAAATGTCCACAATAAATTTTGGAATCTTTCAACCAAAATTAGCGCTTTTATTAACGAAAAACAAACGGCCCTATCTACAAAAGATTATATGGATACACGCTAAAAGGCCTTACTAACAGTTTGCATATTATGCAACATTGTCAATTGTCAAAACAACTGGTAGGTTTTTTAAGAAAAATAGAAGGAAAATTAATTATAAGCAGTTTTATGCAATTTATCAATTAACATTTTGAATAGTAATTTGCTTCTCCTGTAAAATTTTTAAAATGTTAGATAGGGCGTTTTGCGTTTTAGGTAACGATATACAGAGCCGCGAGACACGTCCGGTATGGTAAAATATCTGGCAGGGATATTCACATTATTACCGATAGCAAGGCGGCTATAAGATCCCTGGAGAATGTATTCATCACATCGAGAATTGTCCAAGAATGCCGGATGCCTCTAAAGGAGATTGCGAGACATTCAGGGGTTACTTTTAAGTGGGTCCCAGAACACAGGGACGTACATGGAAACTGCAGGGCGGACTCGTTTACGTATGTAGAAACCACCAAAAATCAAGACGGTGCAACATATAATAAAGGTGTCTCACTCCCAAGGAGTAACCAACTTATAGCACACACGGTTTATCTCATTGCCGCCCAGATATGGTTTGATGAAACTACCTGCAGGAAACCAGGAAAATGTGGACTACCATAGATGAAAAAAGCTGCCTAGACCGAGGAGGAGGATCATATCTTCTGTCAGTGTCCGCCATTCGAAGACTTAAGACTTGAACTGTTTGATTTGAAGAACCCTTGGGGACAAAACTGGTCTTTCTTATATTGATTTGAACAGGATCCATTCCTTTATCGAATCAACCGAGTTTCTAAGTGAGAAAATTAGCAGCGTGGTAACACAGGACTCTTGAGAGATGGTTTGACATAGTATCTCAACGGGAACTAATTAATGGACCCACGTGAGCTGTGCTTGATTTCGGCTGCCAATGGAACGTTACCTATCAAGAATGAATAAAAATTGCGCCATCCTGCCAAACAAAATTTAAATCTTTTGCGCATGTTCACAAATTACTTCACGCATATTGTATTTCTATTTGCTAATAGCTTCATGCTGGAAAACTCTGAGTAGTGGTTTTTTAATTGCAAGGTTGCCAGATTTTATAAAGTGCACACATATCTTATAAGAAATTCGAATATCTAAGGACATTTCATACATGGCAACTTTTGCCGTTTACAGACTACGTCATCTAACGGGAGATCAAGCGCATGTCGCAATCTTTATTTCTATTACAGTAATTTTGACTTAGCTGCACAATCTCCTTTGCACGATTTTTTGTAGAGGTAAATCAAAAATGCAGCTATCTTATATGTATTTATCTGCCTTAATGTGCAGGTACGCAATTGTGGTTACCTGCATAAAAATGCAGCTAAAGTAAAGTGTTTGAAAGAGGAGTAACAACGTTTTTATTAATAAATTTATAGTAACAGTGACGTTCAGACAACCTGTAGTCATTTGTTATGCATTTTTATAATGAACGGATAGCCAAATTGGTAAAAATAAAGTGAGGAACAGAATAGTCGTTGTAGTACAACGTTAATATTAGCGCTGCAAGCTGTCAAAAGTTAAAAACGGCAGTTTCAAAGTAGTGTAAACAGAATACGTAGTTGAAGTAGTCTTTGAAGTTGAAGCGCAAATTTCGAAATTTTCAACTCTGTTGCGCTACAGAGCATTCAACAGCTTCAAATACTACTATAACTACTTTATTTTGTTCCAGGTCTAGGATTTGCTATTCATTTCATATAATCGTGGTAAAGTTGCTGTAACTTCAAACCATATGCATAAATGTACGTACATGCAAACAAAATAAATGAATTATAATGATGCCAGTCTGACTTGTTTGCGATTTTTGTTTTTAGAAACAGCTCAAATTGGATATTTATGTGAAAAAGAGGCCACCATATGTTTTCATGTGTGCAGCTAACTTTGATGTTTTATATGAAAATATTTTAACGCTGCCCAAAAATATGAAAAATGTGCAGGTATACAAAATGCACGTAAAGAAGGATTTTGAAGAATAATTACAGAAAATATGTATTTTGGGCAGTTAAGTCAAAGTGCAGCTAACTTAAATTTTTTGTATAAAAAAATTTTAAAATGGTAAAGAAAGTGCACTTAAAAAAGGAATTTGTATGGAATTATAAAGAATAATGCCAAAAATTATCAATTTTGTGCAGTTAAGTCAAAAGTGCACGTAAATAAAAGGCAGTTAAGTCAAAACTACTGTATTCTTGTGTGCTTGAAAGGTAAAAGTAACGAAACGATTCATCAATGCCCCAAACTCGTTACTCTCAGCAATAATCGATATCATCGGATATATGTTAAGATCGTCTTTATAAATTGCGTTCTGTAATCTCTGCACTTGAGAGAAATTTTAAAAAGGTACAATATTTGGGGAAATAAATTATTTTTTTTGTGCGATGATTCGGAAAGTTGCTATTCAGTTGAGATTTATTCGGGCGACGACAACCATCGTGAGGAATGTGCAACAAATTTGGTTCCATCTGCGAACGTTTGGCTTGCTCTGTTCCACGGTTTAACAGTTATGCAAATTTTTGTTTAAATAACTCCTACACATCAATTCCTTTGATGGCTCATTTGCAAACACAAGAAATTTATTCGCTTGGCACATGTATTTTCTCATCGTCCACCATTATGCAAACTAGCACAGAAGCTTGCCAACCGAGCCGATTACAGTTGACAATAAAGTTATTACTTCGGCTTCTACAATGGTCGGGGCAAAGTCGTTTAATTCGAACGATGGGCAAACGCCACAGAACTAGAGCTGCAAAACCATCGATAGTCGGCCCAATTGATAGTTTCGATAGTTAGCTTAAAAACTATCGATACAATCGATAGTATCGAAAAGTTTCTATGTGCCACTTCTGTGGACACGGTAGTCTATGAAGGTGGTAAAAAATGAAAAAATTTTAAAACTTAATTTACAGAAAACGTTTAATAGGTATAAAGACCAGCATATTCACTTTTAATTTCATCTATAGTTTATAATTAATATCAACTTTATATATGGGCATTTCCATTTTGACGTGTCGTGATATTTGTACCACAAAATGTAAAAAAATTAAATGAAGAAGTCAAATTTGTGAAAAAGGTTTTTATGTATACAAAGTAATGAAGTAGCACTATATTCAGAAAAAAAATTACAGCAATCGACGCTAAGGATTTGCAGATATAAGCAAAAATATGTGCTGGCGTGACGTTAAAAAAACGGAAGTGGATTTTGACTTGCATTACAAAAATGAATAAGACTACGAATTAAGCAAGACGGTTTATATAAAACCTTATTTAGTAAACTTTTGACTTATATATATTTATTTTTTAAGCTATAAAATTTAAAAATCTTTGCTCGTTTTAATGTACATATGGTCATTTTCAGCGAAAAGTCTACTTTTTTTAATGTAACGCCAGAATGCAAATAAGGTTGCGTTTTAGGACCATGTTGTTCAACCATTATCCCTTTTGTTACTAAATGTAGAGCAAGTTGCGCTTTACACCAAAATATAAAAAAGGAAACTATACATATTAAATTTTTCGAGAAACAATTTAAATTATTTCTGGCGTTACGTTACAAAAAGTAGACTTTTCGCTGGAACTGCCCATATGTAGATAATGATTGTCATCAGGGTTGTCAGTTTTTTTTCACTTTAGACGTCAAAATATTCAACTTAAGTCTAGAAATTTAAAAGGTTATTTCGTAACCTTGCGTTGAAAATTTATTCATATAAAAATTTTTCAAGGAAGTAGAATAAAGTCTTTTACAAAATAACCCCATTAATTAATTTCAAGACTTTTCGTTTAGAAAAAAATGACAAACTGGTAAAAAAAATAGCCACATTTAGCGAGAAAACACCACTTCTAAGAACCCTGGCTGCTCTTATTTTTTTTATTTTTTTTTAACTTAAATTATTTTAGCTAAATAAACAAGGTAACACTCTTTGAATTAATTTAGTTTATATAAGAGGTAAGATTAATATTATTTTGGTATGTAAATTGGTACACAATTCTGTGGCAATAAGAAAAAAGTGCTTAGGTCTATTTTTTAAGTTTTAATGGTTATTTTTGGAAATTTAATCCTATTCTAATATAATCTACACTTCTCTGCGGCTATTTTTTTTAAAAAAGTTTTTGTTCCTAAACATTTCTATGTCACAGATCGGAAGTAAACTTAAGTTTTTATTCCAAATATTATTACACATTAAAAAAAGATATGTACGCAAAGAGTAATTTTTCTATAACTTTGATTGTGAAAATGTCAAGGGTGCCATTTTTTCTAGTTGTTGCATGTGTACTTTTGAATATGAAGATCTAAAAAAAACTCGAATTTAGGTTAAGTCAACTTAAGTACTTTTTCCTTTTTCCCAAAGAACTAAAAAAGTTTATGCACTGCTTAAAACTTGCATCGAATGAATTGTTAAAAATGTTTCGGTGACAACATCTAATCAACTAATCAACTTTTAAAATTTTCTGATAGTATCGATAGTGATAAAAACTATCAATAGTCCGCCAAAAATCAAACTATCGATATTACTATCGATTGTTTTGCAGCTCTACAGAGAACGCACCAATTATCGAAAGGATTCATAAAAAAAAGAGCTAATGGAGGCAAGCGAATTCCAAAATAAAGTTAAACAATTCAACAAATATATGATTGGCATTGAACTCCTTGACCGAATTAAATCACGCAAATGGATGAAACTAAGCGACCGGACTCTAAGTTAAGGCTACATGAATTTGTGAATGAGTTTGCACATTGTAAAGCTGGCTCTGAAATTCCAGTAGTCAAAGAACGAAAAAATAATATCGAAAGTTACATTGCTGCGAAACGTAATGAAAAATCGACTACTTTTCTTTTACCGCCATTAACATAATTTTTTAAAAATCTAAAGTAAAGTAAAAATTCTCAATGCACATTGAGAACAAAGATTCGATGCCGAAAATACAAAGTCAATTTGTTTTTGTGAGAAAAATTATTTCGCTAAGTTTCGCGGTAAACTTTTTAAAAACACAAAGATCGTACTAAATGTACTCCTAGAGGTTTCGCCGAGAACCCGCCAGTTTTGTTTTGACCTCTGCCAGACAAACATAACACTGAAACAAAACTGTTACCCAAAACTTGTTTAGAATGGCGAATTAAATATTATTTAGATGAACAAAATGTATCAGGATATTAAGGGTTAAAATGACAAACATAATTTCTTAACATGATTTTAGTTTGTTTAGTTTTTCGTGTGCAACTTTTTAACCTTTAACTGTTGAGGTGGTGGTACATTTGACCCTCTCCTTAAATTTTTTTTAAATACTCTCTTCCATTGCGCTCTATCAATTGAATTCTCTTAGTATCTTCTCATATCGTGATCGCTGTTATTCACTGAGCTTGACTTAGCACGAGCAGAGCTAAGGACATGCTGGTGTAAAAATTACCACTCGTCATCAAAATTTTACGTAATTTATTTCTTTGAAAATATTTGACCACCACGTCAGCGTTAGCGTAATACTTAATAGAAAAAAATTTACCCCACATCAAAATTAACGTAATATTTTCATGGAATTATTTTTACCACTCTTCCGTTTTCTTGTAAGTAAAATATGTTTTATATGATACAAGCTAACTCAGTGCGCTTAGTTACCCTTATAAAAATAATATAAGTAGATTTTATTAAATACAGGTCTCGTGCATTGTTTAGGAAGCTGTTTGTACCAAGATTGAATACTCTTGCTGTTACCATTCTTCAGTTAAAAAGAAATCTATAATCTCTTTGTATAGGAGGTGCCACACTCTCTTCAACAATCGCGCCCATTTTTGTAGAAGCATTGTTTATTGATAGCCCAGCTGTGTGTACCAAATATGGACAAATTTTCTCTTGCCGATCATTAGATACAAAAAAAATTATTTTGTGCCACGCCCAATTCTCTAATCCCACACACATTTTGTCGAATGCTGTATGTTGCTAACCAAGATGCTTGTACCTAATTGCGAAACTTTGACTCTTCTTCAGATATATATATATATATCTATAAGGTATTTGTATGAGAGGTGGCACGCCCACTGCTCCCGCCCAGATTTGATCAGATTTTGTATATTGATAACCAAAAATATTTTGACCAACGTTGAAAGCTTTAGCTCTCGCCGATTTGTCTGCAATGTTATAAGCCAATGGTATGGGATGCAGATTTTAGTCAGTAAAAAACCTCCAAAGGTTGACCTGTAGTTTCTACACCGTATTATTTATTTCATGATCTCTTTTATATATTTAAGTGTATACATTTGACTGTGAAAAGTTTTTGTTTTTTTTTTTTTTAAATCCATATTTATACCCACACCACAATAGTGGAGAGGGTATTATGCATTTGTGCTGATGTGTGTAACGCCTTAAAGTATACCGATCTACTCAGAATCACTTTCTGAGTCGAACTAACGATGTCCGTCCGGCTGGCTGGCAGGCTGGCTGGCTGTCCATGTAACCTTGTGCGCAAAGTACAGGTCGCAACTTTGGAGATAACTTGATAAAATTTGGGTCATAGGTTCTTATTGGCACAAGGACCAAGCCTATTGAAAATGGGCCAAATCGTAGGCCCACGAGGGAAGATAGGGGGAAATTTCTTCCTCTCAGAAACTATCAAACCGATTTTAATGAAATTTAAAACATGGATAGATCCATATCTATATGGACACATAAGCTATACAGTTTTAAAAAAATAGGACCACAAGGGGTGTTAAGGGCAATTTTTGTCTCTCAAACTGATTTTAATGAAATTTAAAACAAAGGTAGATCCATATCTATATGGACACATAAGCTATACAGTTTTTCAAAAATAGGACCACAAGGGGATGTAGGGGGCAATTTCTGCCTCTCACAAACTTTCAAACCGATTTAAATGAAGTTTTTAAACATAGAGAAATCCATATTTATATGGACACATAAGCATGATGTGTTTTAAGGTACTGTGGTGCTGGGTATCATATGGTCGGGCTTGACCGACTATACTTTCTTACTTGTTTTTTGATAAGTTTTTGATATATCGTCGCACCACAATAGTGGAGAGGGTATTATGCATTTATACTGATGTGTGTAACGCCTTAAAATATTGGTCCTAGACCCACCTTAAAGTATACTGGCTGGCTGGCTATCCATGTAACTTTGTGCGCAAAGTATAGGTCGCAATTTTAAAGATAATTTGATAAAATTTGGAGTATAGGTTCTTATTGGCACAAGGACCAAGCCTATTGAAAATGGGCCGAATCGTAGGACCACGAGGGAATAAGAGGGAAATTTCTTCCTCTCAGAAACTATCAAACCGATTTTAATGAAATTTAAAACAAAGGTAGATCAATATGTCTATGGACACATAAGCTATACAGTTTTTTAAAAATAGGACCACAAGGAGAGGTAGAAGGCAATTTCTGCCTCTTACAAACTTTCAAACCGATTTAAATGGAGTTTATAAGCATAGATAAATCCATATTTATTTGGACACATAAGCATGATGTGTTTTTAAATACTGGGGTGTAGGGTATCATATGGTCGGGCTTAACCGACTTACTTTCTTACTTGTTTTTTTAAAAAAACGGTTTGTGAAGTTAAGTACCTGTTGTGTTTAAACAAATAAAAATAATTTTTGGTTTCTTTATTAGTGATTAAAAATGTGGCACCTTATTTTTCAAAAACAAATAATTATAAAAAAATATTTTTTGCTAAATTTAGAGCAGTAAAATTTAACACCACGTCTTAAGTATGTCCCAAAATTTCACCTCCATAGTTAAAGGTTAAGGCTCCCACGAATCAAAAAAGATTGAGAACCTCAGTTTTAAAGAAAATCTGAAATATAAGATGCAGGTATGAACATCTTATTGTACCAAAGAACCAATTTTGGAGAATTAATGAACCGTTCACTTATTCGTTTATGTTATTTCAAGGAGATTCGCCATACTTTACTAGAAGTTAAACGTAAAAGCGAAAATCTTTTTAGTAATTATGTAATTTACTCATTCTGTGAAATTACATTTTGTACTTACTTTGTCATTTAAAATTTTTTCTTAATTATAAATTCAAAAAAAAATTTTTTTCATAATAGTTTTTTATTTTCTTATTTCATTTAATAAATATTTTTATTTTTAGTACATTTAACATTTAATTGATCCATAGGAAAATTAGAAACTTTATAATTTTATTCAAATAAAAATAAAGACTTTGTCTATCAATTAATACTCTTATTAAATTTTAAATTTAATCATTTAAATATACTTAGAATTGTTTTTAAAATAATATACATAATTTTTTTTTAATAACAACAACTGTACAACTTACAATAAATATTTATTTTAGTAAATAAACTCTAGATTATCCTTAAAAAAAAGATTTTCCAGAAAACAAAAGGGTGTTCCACAACAAATACAAAATTGCCGCCACAGTAAAAAAAACATAATTTGACAGCTGACAGTTAAGGGTTACTAAAGATTTAACATTACTCGATAATAACAAGAATTTTAATAATATAGCTCGAACAAATTAAAAGATTTGATTTTTGACTCAATTATCCTTAGCGATGAAGCAAGCAGCATATTTTCACTTTGAAGACTTATTGAATTACCAAAACTGTCGTATTGAATTGCCAAAACTGCCTGTGACTTAATATCGAGACATGACAGTATAATTCTTTTTGCCTTATTTGAATGGCGTTGCCAGACGCGACCCCAGAAAATATGGCCCCAGAGTATTAAATAAAGTATGGCCCTAAAATTTGACATGGAAAACAATGACACGCAATTTTGTGGTATTTTTTTTTTTTTGCTCTATTGGGGTTTTTTTTCCATTTTTTTTGTAGGGATATTTTTGCATATTAAGTAAAATTAAAAATTAATCCAAATATAACAGCATTTTTGACTTTCGGACTACTTCTCATTTACTAATATAAATGGTGGTCCAAACATAATGCACGATGGTAATTTTGAGTCACACCCTAATGTCAAGTTTTTTGCCCAACTTAATTTGACATTTCTTTGTTTCAGACAGCAACAAACAATCCCAGTAATGAAGAGGCGCAAATCTCAAGAGTATCAGTATGAATTTCCCGCTCCATGGATCGCACATTATAAAATTCTTATGTTAACAAAAGTAATAGCAAGTTGTGATAAATTATTTAGGATGATCATGCCACATGGGTATACAAGTTTGTCAATCCGTGTGAATCTTTTTTAATATTCATCTAAGAACCCACAAAAAAATGTATATTTTTGGCAGTTCAGTAATTTCAAGTCGCTTTAGCCATGCTCGTCTGTTGAAAATGAAAAGCAGTTTGTTATTGAAATCCAGCAAAATCGGCTAAAGAGGATAAGAGTTTTAAATCAAATGTGAAACCACCATCCTAAAAAATTTATCAATTTGGTACAAAACCTATTATAAGTGACGGCGGAATGCGCATATCGATATCATATTTTGATATCCACATTTTTGTAAAGATCGGTCCATAATTTACCGTAGGCACCATATTAAGCCCACTCTTTGAAAAACACTTTCATACCCGTAAGCCCGTAACGAATAACGCTGATGTAATAAAATGTATTCCGTCATAGTTTTTAATGACTAGAAGTCACACCGTAAAATTTCGTGAAGATCGGTCCCAATTTAAACATTCCTCTCGGAAAACCTCATAGTCATAGTTTCATATGACTAGAAACCACACTGTCAACTTATAAAGCCCACTCTCGGAAAATACTTAAGAACGCGTAAAACCGTAACAAATAACGATATTGTAATAGATTTTGGTCTTTCACAGTTTTATATGACTAGAAATCCCACTGTAAAATTTCGTGAAGATCGGTCCATAATATAAATATTCTAACTGTAGCTTAAGGGTATCAAGGATTTGGCGCAGCTAAATTTTGGAAACATATGCAGACATTATAACCCGAGAACCACTAGTTCATTTTAGTAAATCTAGTCTCCACTTTTGGTTCGAATACGAATTATTAAAAATCTTTTTTTATTATTTCTTCAACTTTTTTAGGAGTTATACTTCTCAGTTGGTATTGAGAAAAAATTACTCGTATAAAAAACAAATATATTGGGAAATTTAGTGTAGTGTAGACATTTTGATGACTATGTCAACAAAAAAGTCTAAAAAACTGGTGACTTGAAGACACTTGCACCCAGGTTGCCTTCAGCGATGTCCCTGATCACAACGCATACGCATACATATTTCGGCAACATCATACCTTGCTTTTTAAGTTCTATTATCACACGTTTACATCTTAAAAAAATCGATAATGCTGCAGAGTGAATGGTGCCTCTTGGTCATGCTTTTGAATCTTGAAATACAATTGATTTCAACTTATAGTATATACAAATCAAATTCTCTGAATAATTTTGAATGGGATCGTTTTTGTCAACCATTCTCTTGTTTTTCTTTTCTTTGCGTTGTCATCACGCCAATAGGCTTCGCGGGATTAGATATTAAACTTTAATGTATACACTCACAATATTACAGTAACGGACTGTAGTTTATTTAAGAAGTATTCCGTTCAGTCATTTTTAAATAAATAAACATTTAAAATTCTAAGCAAATTTATTTTTAACTGGTTCCAACATTTATTCAAAGAACTAAGACCCCTTTCACACTCGGCAAGTTACTTGCGCAAGTCTCTTGCGCAACTCTTGGTTTGTAGACGTTAGCGGTAATGTAGGGGTAAAGAAAAATAAATTTTGTACAGACTTTGTTGTTGTCGGCAAGTAACTTGCGCAACTAACTTGCCGAGTCTGAAAGGGGTCTAAGTGCATATTAATACGGATTTTCAATTGCAGTCAATATTGTCCGTTGATTAAGGTGAATTCTTCTGTATTTAAAATTAAATGATAATTAATTCAACCCCATATTCCGCAAAAACAAATGAATTTTCAGTTATTTTATAAAATTTAACTACCAAAAATAAATTTTTAGTTATCTATAAAAAACTGTTCCCATTTTCTATTTGTTAAAGTAAAATAATTGCGAAACAATATCGGTCATGCGGCTGGTGTCTTAAAATTAAGAGTTCTTCTGTAAACAACAGGGTCAGTACAACAAAAGTAAAAAAAAAAAAACATTTGTAACGACCCAGCTAGCATAGGCTGTTTGTTAGACGGTTATGTTTAATATACAACTCCTAAAAGAATCTTCTGATGATTATCTGACGATTAACAAAAACAAAAATTGGGAATTTAGCACGGCATACGGAAATCGTATTAATGATAAATTTTGTATTCCCGTAAATAACTTTGACAAAAAATTCTAATTTTTTTTATTTATTACTTTTTTTATAAATTTTTTGACAAGCTCGTCTTTTAATCTTGGAATGAACCTTTTGCGACTCTCTGTAAGAGTCATATAACAATTACTAAATTAGAGCATTTTTGAAATATTAAAATTCTATTGTCAATACAATTTCAATAAAACAAACCGACCTAAGGATCTGTAAAAAAGGATTTTCCGACAGGAAAGTGTTTGCTTTCGCAGCCTTAAAGGTTTGTTTCATGTAAATTGTAAGAAAATTAAAAGTTTGAACATGAAAAAGACGCGTGATGCCCCTTTTTAGGTAGCTCAGTTATACGGCTGAGCATTTCACGAGTTGTAAAATAATCCCTACATGAGTCTCATACGACTCTTGGCATGCTTTTTAAAAGACTCGTTAGATAATCTCCAAATACATCACAAACGATTCCATTTACGATTAATATAAGCGTCTTTCGCTGCGTTATAGAAGAATCACTCATACGAATCAGCACGTGTAACTAGGGTTGCCATCCGTCCTCTTTTCCCCGGACACCGTCCTCTATTTTTTGGTATCCGGGGCAGTCCTACTTCTTTTTCACCAAGTGTCCGGGGTTGTCCGGCTTTTCATTGTAAATTTGTTCCTGGATTTAAATCACAGTTCACAAAATTCATTAAAAAAAAAAGATTAAGGTGCTCGGGTTTTTTTAGAGATAGGTATGATTTAATTTTTGGGGACGTAACGTGACAAAAAGAGTACTTTTCTTTGAATGTGCCCAAAATGGAGCACCCAAAAAAAATGGAACAAATAAGCAAAAGCAACCTTATCAATGTCGTTACTTTTGTTCAAATAAATACTTATTGCTTAAATGATTATATTAAAATTTTATTTTAAGATTCTTTTTGGAAAGAAAAAAAAATCATATCTTAAAAACAGCACATCCCTCAAAGTTTTAGGATTTTTAAAAAACAGTTTGAAGTATTATATAAAAAAAAATCAGCAAAAAAATAGGGTTTTGACTTAGTCCATTTTTAAAATTTAGTATTTTGCATATACATTTTTTTCAATATATTTATTGTAGCGTCAAGTATTCTCTTTAAACTGACAAAAATCATCTTCGTATGTAAAGTAGTTTTCGAGATATTAAAAGAATAAACTCAACACATTCGGCTTATTCGGCGATATTATGACAATTTGAATATGAAATAACTTTTGAAAAAAAATTAAAAAATAGTTTTTCGTTGATATGTGTTCTTTATGGGATCAAATAAACCCTCTCGCCAAATTGCATTCAAATCGAAAGGGGTCGAGTCCCACTCTTGGTCGACTTGACATGAAATTACCCAAATTAAGTTTTTGTGTGCCGTCGTTAATTTTATTAATATTAAGTTGTTTAGAAAGTGTCCTCTTTTTTCGAACAAATGTCCTACATTTTTTATGCTGGCGTCCTCTTTTTCTCAAAATAGAAATGGCAAGCCTACGTGTAACAGTTTCTCCCGTGCTAGGAATCGTCTACAATTATAAAATGAGCTCGTCGACGATCAAAAACACTCTTTGTGAGATTCCCAATAGACTCCTAGACGATTGAAAATGCTAGCTGGGGAGCAGTGTTGCCAGTGAAATTTAAAGAGAGATACATTTTATTTTCCAAAAATATACATTTTTTCCTAAAAAGATACATATGGAAAAAAATTTTAAAATCCATTTTTGACGTTTAACTTTTATTGACATTACATTTTTATATCATATTTAATGAATATTGTAAAAAAATGCTATCATATAAATTAATTTTTATATATATTTAGGTTATAATTATAAGAAGGTAAGTATGTAATTTTTAAAAATCAAAACAAATTAATTTTTGTAAAAATTTGCACATATACAAGAACAAGCAGACGACAGAAAAACTTAGAAAACCTAACAACAAAATACATGTTATTTTTGTATTGAGTTGTCACTGTTTTTTTTAAGTATTAATAACGATATGATAACTTTAAGGCTCGATTCACCCATGCGTTCCGAACGATATAAGTAAGAAAAGATAAATTTACTGTTTATTGTCGGTATTTTGTTTAAGCTTTGATATCGTTGCAAATAAGACTGTTTGAGTGTTTGCAATTCTCATTCACTCTGCAGTTTTTTTTTTGCTAATATCTTGGGCTTTTCTAAAATTTTTTGGGATGATCTGGCCTAAGCAACCAGTGAAATGCGCATAGAAACTAGCTTATCCTCCAACAATAAATTTCAGAGTTTTTATCAAGAATAAAAATTGGGAATTAAGCACGACAAACAAAATCTTATTAATAATTAAAAATAATAAAATCACTTTTCTTTTTTCGTCCATTTTCTTTAACACACTTAGAAAACAATTGAAAATAAGTAGTTTGCTAGTTGTGCTACCATTTTGTATACATAATTGTTTGCATCTGTAAACCACATACTAGCATTGTTTTTCCGGACAAATTTTCCGAAATGGGTGAATCGTTTTGCAAACACTCTCGGTAAAAACATTATTCTCCGGACAAACATATTGTTCGGAACGCATTTAAAAAACTTTGTCAGAGACGGAAAGTTTAATATTTTATTTCTGTACATTTTGCGTACAGATTTAAAAGATACGAAAAATTTTAGTATTATACATGGTACCTGAAATCATGAAAAGATGCGAAAAATGTATCTTTCGTATCCTAATGACATCACTGGTAACTAAGTAAGTAAATAATAATATTCTTTCTCTCATTAGAAAAACAAGCGGACAGGTGTCTGTTGCGTATTTTTTAGAAATTGGGCTCTTTTGTGGAGTAAATGAGTAAAACCCAGGTGAATTGACTAGAAGGTGGGGTCAAGTCAACATACGGTGTTTTTTTCGGTGGTCGACTTGTCAAAGTTTGTATACAAACTAGTTTTTTATGTAAACAAACCAATTTTTTTACTAGCAATTTTTTTGACAACCCGACCACAGAAGCAGTGTTGTTGTAGAGTTGACCTCACCTTCTAGACAATTACTGAATTACTGCAGTTAATTTTTTGAAAGTTAATTTATATAAAACAACTGAATATTCCTTTGTTTTTTACGGAATATGGGGTTGAATTTTTGGCAGTAAAAATTAAATAAACTTTTCGTTAAAAATAAATGAAAAATAAGTAGCTAGACCGGTTTTTAACTGAATTTTTATTTATTTTATATTACAATTGCAGTTAATTTTACGTATAGATTATTGTGAGTGTATAATCAAAATGTTAATAGATAAATGAAGATTTGTCAAAAATTTGCCTGCAATTAATGTAATGTAGGGTACTATATGGTTGGCCTTGACCGACTATTCATTTTAACTTGTTTCTTGGCTATTTCTGAGAAATTATACAAATTTTGCTAAAGTTTGTTATTAAGTCCTTGTCCATATTGTGAAGCATTTGCTGCAAAACATTTGAGTTTGATGATAAAAGGGGAAAGGTGAATGGAAAAGTGAATGGAAAAGTGTACTTTGTTTCGTGTATAAGCCGGTAATGCCAGACATGTTCAAAATGCAAACTTGACGATTTTTGGTTTAAAAATGCAGATTTTTAAAATCGGTGGAAACTTCTTCACATTGTCACTTATGTTTATACTATTTCGACCTCTTGTAAGTATTGAAAAACCAAATATATAAACCATTCATGGATGAGAACAGAAAAATTCGTGTTTGTTTAGTGTTGATATTTTTGCTATTTACGGAAGTTTTTGCACTTATAGTACAGAAAATTATAAACAATGATTGCGTTGGAAAAAAATAGATAACGGTTGCCACACCACACAAACCAATTTGGCGCAAGAAACGTTTAAAAGAAAGTCATAAAGAATAAAATAAATAGTTCAACTATAATGTCTAACCGTTTGGAAATTGAATCATTAGTAGGAATTTTATTCACAAATGTTACTTAAAAATTAAAAATTCTCCTTGTCTTAACACATTAACATCGCCAGACTTACGTCATGTAATCTTATCGATAAATATCTTTAATAATTGCAATATTGGATCTCTTGTAAATTCTCAATAAGACTTTTGAACTTTTAACTTGTTGTTTAAAATTACAAAGTTGCTATTAATTCTTACTTAGGCTGAGTAATTAAATTTGGATAGATATTTTAAATGCAAAGATATTCAAAAATTATCAGCCATGTTTAGAAAATCGCAGTCGAGTGAAATTAAAATCGAACAAATTTTGAAAACTTTTTTGTGTTGAAAGTTTAAAAAAAATACAATTCCTTTTTTATACCTTGCACTTCGAGGACCACTTATATTAACCAGAACTTCTTTTAAAATCAATTAAAAATAAAATTAATTTTAAATCTTCATCGGTTTCAAATTCCAGAACATGGCCGTATTTTTTGAAATGAATGAATTGATATATCTTTTTCTTTTTGAGTGTTTATCGAAGATTTTTAAAAGATTTTGAAGATTTTTTGATTTATGCATATTTTACCTCTAAAAGTTCTGGCAACACTGGTACAAGCATTTTTTGTGAGTTTGTTATTAAGGAGAAGAAGAAGAAAGAGAGAAGGCATACACAAGTACGTAAGTGCTACAAAACAAATGTCTAATTCTATCAGAGTGACCAGGTTAGGGGTTTCCCCTCCCAGATTTCATTTAGGGGCAAATTTAGTGGGTGCAAATTCTCAGGGCATAAATATATATATATGGAGGCTTTTGCTATTTGCTTGTCTGTACAAAACATTAACTAAGTTTTCGAAACACCCAAAAAGAATTATAATTAATACGGCCAACAACTTAATAAGAAGAGTGTTAAATTTGAGTGACGAGGAGTTCCACGATAGAAACATAATGATAATAAAAGGAATATTAAAAGAAAACCAATTTCCAATACAGTTAATTAACAAACTTATCCGTGACCATAATACAAATAGATATAAGGAAAAAAGTTTGAGAATCTCTGATGAGCCAAAAACTTATAAATCCCTCACATACGTACCTGAATTATCTGAAAGGTTCGAAAAATCAAAATTTTTTAATGTTCAAAATTTCCAATTGGCACACAAAACCAACAACACACTTGCGAGCTTATTTAGTAAAACCAAGGACAAAATACCCACAATGGAAAAGTCCAATATAATTTATAAAATCCCCTGTACGGGCAACGATACTGAAATTTGCAAAAAAGTTTATATAGGTACCACGAAAAATAAGCTAAAAACAAGACTAGCGGCCCACAAGTCAGACCAAAGGTTAAGATTTAATCATGAAACACAAAAAACTGCATTGATGAGCCACTGCGTTAGTTATAAACACTCTCCTGACTTCGACAATGTTCGTATATTGGATACGGAGAATAAATACAAACGTCGTTACATTTTGGTGATGCTAAATATAATAAATACACCAACAACTTTACGTATGAACTATAAAGCAGACATTGAGTGCAGCGCAGCCAGCAGCTATAGACATTTAGTAACGAAAAAGAAGCAATAATTAATTTTAAGTAGATCAGTGCAATACCAAACGACGCGTCGATGTAAAAGGAACTATAGCTAAAAGTTTATTTGTTTGTGTAATTTTTACAGTAAGAGTTTTTTCAATATTTTTTCGTAAAAATTTTTTTGTTTTATTCTTTGATCGATGTACATATTTATAAATGTTTTTATTGTTATTTATGTTTATTGTTAAACCATAGATTATCCCTGAAGATGAAATTCGATGAATTTCGAAGTATCGGAAAAATAAAATAAAAATTATTTAAACAACTGACCTCGAGCTCAAGTATTTCATTTACATTGCAAATTTAAAGGTCGAATAAATTCAACATTAAAAAAATTAACTAAGTAGTATTATATTTTACATCCTTTTTTTGGTTGAGCAAAAATCGCTAGATTCCCGTTATAAACGTCTGAAAATCGGTAGATTTCACGGGAAAATAGCTAAATTACCATCTTTGAAAATAATAACTAAAAGTACCAGATTGTCCTCGAGGTAGATAATTTAGTATAAACATTTAAAATTCTTTTCCTTCTAATTCGTCTTACAACTTTAATTCAACATCTGAAATTGTCCATTAAAAAATATGAAAAATCGGTAAAGGGTTTGAATACCTAAAGGGTGGGTATCTTTTAAGAGCCGATGTTAAATGTGAACCGCAACTTAACGTCGAGTTTTTTTCTGCATTTCATTTGACATTTCTCAATTTCAGACTTACTCAATTTGAACCATGGAAAGATACACAATCGAGCAACGCGTTAAAGTTATTCAGGGGTGTGACGGAAATCGAAAACGTAAAACGCAAGAATTTTAAACGTCGGTTTTTAATAAGATTTCTGTAATATAAGAATTTTATGACAAATACTACACAAATATTTCTTTAATAAATAGAATTTTATTACAAAAATAAAAAATAATTACTAAAACTGTATTAAAAACGACTTCAAAATTCTTGCGTTTTACGTTTCCGTTTTCCAGCACACCCCTGATTATGAAAATGATGATCATTTATCGAAGGAAATCATCTTCAGTGATGAGGCAGATTTTTACCTCAGTGGATTCGTCAATAAGCAGAATTGGCGCATTTGGGCGAATGATAATCCAAGAGTGATTGTCGAAAAACCAATGCACCCACACAGAGTTATTGTTCGGTGCGGTTTATAGGCTGGTGGCATCATCGGACCGTATTTCTTTCAAAATGAGTCTGGCAGTTACTGTGATATGGATGTGGACGATATGTGGTTTCAACAGAACGGTGCCACTTGCCGCACAGCTAACGAAATAATGGCTCTTTTGCGCGACACATTTAATCAGGGTTACCGTTGGGAATTTTTAAAAAGTCGCACAAAAAAGTCGTTTTTTCAAATTTAAGTCTCACACATTTTTTTTACGTTTTAATTACTTTAATTTAATTACACTGGATTTCGGTTTTATTTAAAAACTCTCTTAAATTTGCTTCAGTTAAAAAGAAATTTTTACTTACAGAACAAATTGTTTTCGTTAAAAAAACTGAAAAAAATTTGTATGACGAAAACTACATGCGCTGCATATTTGTATAAATTAAGGTACAATGGTTAATTTAAAGCAATTTTTAAGCTTCCTACTGTATGCCAGAAATGGTTAGCATTTGTAATTTTAAAAATGTAATTGTATGATTTATCATTGGATTTACTTTCAAACAACTTAAATTCGTAAATAAAAGCCTGCGTCATTTATAAAATTTTTAAATAAAGATATGAGATCAATCGCGGTAAAAAAGTTGGTCTTAAAACGCTTTAAATAATAATGCCGATCATCCTAGATTGGCATGAAAATTCAAAGAACACGATACAAAAAAAACATATACAATACAGTTCAGTAGTAGGAAAATATGTTAAACTAAGCAGTGTTAAAAAAGGATTTCACTTACAAAAAAGGGGCGAAAAGTTGGAAAAAGTTGCAAAATTAGACGATTTTAAAAAAGTCGCACAAAAACTGGCAGAGCGTCAAAAAGGTTGCATATTGCAACTAAAGTCGCACAACGGTAACGCTGCATTTAATGGCCTTGTTATCTCACGTGGTGGCGACGTCAATTGGCCGCCAATATCATGTGATTTGACACCGTTGGACTTCTTTCTTTGGGGTTATTTGAAAGAAAAGGTGTACGTCGATAAGCCAGCAACAGGATGAGATAATTCGGCACATTAACGGCATAGAACCTCAATTATGCCTCAGCGTCACCTGAACCATCGGATGGAGGTGTGCCGCCGAGGTCGCTACGGCCATTTGGCCGATATTTTGTTCCATAAGTAATTGAACCATACCAAAATTATCGTAATAAAAAGAAATTACAATAATTTCCTAAATAATTCAAAATCAACATCGGCCCTTAAAATGTAACCACCCTTTATTTATTTGCTTATTTTTGCATCAGCTACCAGCGAAAATTAGGTCATACTATATTGATGTAATAACATTGAAAGTAAATAATAACTGAGTCAAGTAAAATTAATTGAAAATAAATTAATATGTAAGCTTTTACATTTAGGTGGATTTTTTCCAAATACGTTAAATTTGGGGGGTTTTAACATTTTTTTGGGGGGAAGAAAAAAATAGCCTGGCAACACTGAATTCTATGGACACGAATGCAGTTTCAAAAGAGAATTGAAAAAAGTTTTTGCAGCAAATGTTTCATAATATGGACGAGGACTAAGTAGAATGTGGGAAATATTTTTTTTCATAAATTATTATACCCTTCACCACAGGTGGAAAAGGGTATATATAAGTTTGTCATTCCGTTTGTAATTTCTACAATATTGATCTTAGGCCCTGTAAAGTATATATATTTTGGGTCCTTATGAGGAGAGAAGTTGATTTAACGATATCCGTCCGTCTGTCCGTCTTACGTTTGATATGTGTTTTCCGGAGACTCCAGACATGATAGCGACTAGGTTGTTTTACATTTATGTCACATATAGTCTACCATTTCTTGCTATTGAAATTCAGCAAGATCTGTCCACAAATGGCTGAGATATGACCAAAAAACCACGACTGCCTCTGATTTTGCCCAAAAATCCCTTGTTGTTGTTGTTGTATTTTTTTATTTCTATATATCTTGAGAACGGCAAGAGCCAAAGCTTCCAAATTAGGTACACACATTAACGTTATCAATACACAGCATCCCACAAAATGTGGGCGGGATTGAACAAGTGGGCGTGATACCTCCCGTACAAAAAATATCAACAATTGTACAAAAACCTGATTTTTTGGACTGTCATATGACCAATGGTTATGCCTTATATATCAAAATACCGGAAATTTTTAATAGAAAATATTTTTTGAAAAACTCGGGAAAATCGTTTCAGATACGAAAAAGTTATGACCAAAATATTAATTTTTTTTTCAATAATACCCGTTTTCGGGAACCATAGATCTTCCCGAGTCCAAGTTTTATAACCAAAATAACTGGCAAATTTCTTCTTTAACACGTCGGTATATAAATCTGTCAAATCGGTTAAAAAATAGCAGAGTTATGACCAAAATACTGAAATCCCAAAAATTACTCTTTTTATAATTAAGTTTGTTTTTTATACCCTTCACCGAAGGTCCTATACCCTATAAAGTTCTGGGTATTCTGGGCCCTTATGAAAAGCGAGGCTCAAATCCAGTTGTCCGTTTTACCAAATATCACAACTGTAAACTGATCATATTTACTTTTAATGATATTCATAAAACGTTCCTTCATGGTCCAGTTGTCTAGGGGGTTTGCTTAGGTTAGAAACTGTGAGTCCCTGGTTCGAATCGTGTTTTTTCAAAAAAAAAAAATTTTTTTTTAATTTTTTTATGTTCTGAAACGATTTATAAAAATATTTACCAGTTTTAACTTTTTAGATTTAATTTATAATGAAGTTTTATGTATTTTATATATGTATGTTTATGTAGAAACTATTTAGGTTTTGTCTAGTTGCTCTGTATTCTGCTCGCACAATGGTGAAGGGTATATAAGATTCGGCACAGCCGAATATAGCACTCTTACTTGTTTTTTTGTTATATTTAACATTTTTTCGAATGTGCTTCCATGAGTTAAATTTTAAATTTCATAGAAGTTTGTCAATAAGGATAACTTCCCTCTTTAACCACAAACTAACGAAAATAAAGAATTTTAAAATAACTCAAGTATTATTATTTTTATCGTTATCATTGATTTTTCATAAAACTTTTAATTATATTTAACAATTCTACTTAATTTACAGTTATTTACTTTTTATTTTAACAAATCACAGAATTAGAATGAAATAAATTTGATTTTAATTAAAATCCATTAAAGCCAAATAAAAAATGGTAGATTTTAACAGATTTAATAGATTAATTTGATTTATCTTTGTTTTGTTTTTTTTTTTTTTTTTTTTTTTTTTTTTTTTTTTTTTTTTTTTTTTTGTAAAAGCACTTTTCTTTTTTGATAGCACACAGAGAGAAATATTTTTAAATAGTCAATTTTTATCTAAAGCTTTAGAAAATATTTGCATTATACATACGTATATAAATAAACTAATTTTAGTTAAATTAAATACAATTTAATCTATTGAGTTTTATTTTCATTTAATTAGATTTCTTTTAGATTTTGGACTTTAAAGACAGCCTTAAATTGACAGCATAGTTTTTTTGTTATTTGTATATTTATTTTTTTTTTTTTTTGTTACATTATTTAACAATTAAACTTAAATAAATTTAGTTTACAAATACATTTAAACTATGTAATTGAATATGCAGTTTTATGTTGCCTTATTTACTTAATTTCTATAAATAAATTCATTTTGTTTAGTTAATTTTTATATTTATATTTATAAGTTTTAGTTATTGTTTTACTTTCGTTTGTTGTTTTATTATTTTTAAAATAAATTAAATTTCCAATGATTATCCCTGTATTTACAGTATTGTGTTTTGAGTGTGTGACTTAATTAACAATAAATACGTTTATTTATTTATAGAAACTATATTTTATTGTATTGTACATTGAAACGTTGCACAGTGGGACCGATTAAAAAGAATTCATATTAAAATAATTGTACATTCTCTAATCTTGTAGATCAATTAAACAGTCATGTATAAAAATCGTAGAGGATGTGATTCAGTTGCAGAATATTTTATAATGGAACCACCCAGTTATAATAAAAATGAAAGACAAGATATTAATATTGGACTTTACTTTAATCAAACTTTAAACTATAACTAATTTATAATAAAGTCAATAAGACAACAAATTTAATAAGATCCTTTAACTTAATGTGAAATAGGGTAGTCCAACCATAATGCACGACGTTAATTGTGAGTCACACCTTAACATCAAGTTTTTTGCCCAACTTAAATTGACATTTCTTTGAACAGTGTTTGACAAAGTCAACCGTAGGGGGCCACACAATTGAGCAGCGCGTTAAGTTTGTTGAAGCCTTTTATGAAAATGGGCGTTCAAATCAAAATGCATTTCATGCATTCGTAATTTTTGTGTTCAGCGTAATCACCTCAGTGGATTAGTTAACAAGCAGAATTGCCGCAGTTAGGCAAACTAGAATCCACGAGTGACTGTTGGAAAGCCAATGCATTCAAAAGGAGAGACTGCTTGGTACCGTTATTGGGCTGGTGGCGTCATCGGGTCGCACTTCTTCGAAAATTTGGTCGGCCAAGCAGTTAACGTGAATGGTGTTCGCTATCGCGAGAAGATAACGAACTTTTGTGGCCAGCGATTGAGGATATGGACCTGGACAAAATGTGGTTCCAACCGGATGCTGCCACTTGCCGCGAAGCCTAGGAAACAATGGCTCTTTTGCGCGAGAAATTCTATGGCCGTGTTATCTCATGTCGTGGCGATGTTAATTGGCCGCCACGATCATGTGATTTGGCACCGTTGGACTTCTTTCTTTGGGGATATTTAAAAGAAAAAGTTAATGTCAATAAGCCAATAACAATTCAAGAGCTAAAGAATGAGATAATTCGGCACATTAACGACATTAAAACTCAATTATGTCTCAGAGTCATGGAAAATATACACCATCGGAGCTTTTCGAGCTTTTGACCGATATTTTTGTTTCACACATAATTATTAAAGATCCTTCTATAATAATAAAAAATATAAGGGTAATTCTCTCAAAACTTTTTGTTTTAATTACAATTTGGTTGGACCCCCCTTTTTCTAATTTTGGGAATTTAAAATTTATTGAAACCATAGTTCCTTTCTAGTAGTTTTATTTGGTGTTGCATTGATATAGGGTGCCGTAACCCATTGAACATTAGGAGTGGAAGATATTCTTTGCCCTTAGCCCAGGGGCTAATGCACGAATTTGAAACCGGGACTCTTGCGTTGCGGCTTTATAGAAACAAAGAAAGAGGGCACTGACGGACAGATTTTATTGACCCGATATTGAGAGCACCGTGAGCATCCAGGATTTTGATCTGCACCAATTTTCAATTTAATTAGTTTGCCTTTTTTTATTAGACCCCACTGTGTTTTGTTTTTTGCTTTATTTTATGGTCCTTAGCCAGACTGAAACTTTTATTTTTATTTTTTTAATTTTTTTCTAAATTTAAATTAAAGAATTTGTGACAAAAATATTGTGTGTAAAACTTAAAAATGCAGGATTGGCGCATCTATTAGAAATTATTGTGTCTTAAAAAACATGTACAGACTTTTGCTGGGTAAATATCTGAATTTTATTCGCACTGAGTCATATAAGAAAATATTTAGTTGAAGCAACAAAGTTTTTTTGTTCTTCGAAAATCGGAATTTTTGAAGAATAAAGCATCAATTGAGGGAAGTTTTGCTTTAATGTAAGCAAGTGCTGTTAATGCAAATCGATTATCCATCATGGAAATTTAGTAACGCTCGAGTGAAAGCCTAGAAACGTTAAGAGACGATTTCGCATACCCAAAAAGTTTTTTTTTTCATTGAACAACTGGCGATAAATAAAAAGACATTAGAGCGATGCGCAAGAAATCGTATGTGAAGCTCGGTCAAAGCTAAATCCGAATTTCCATTGGACCAATTTAATACGTTGTATTTGACGGAACTTCTGAAATCGAACCAGGCAATCTTAGGGGACCTGTACCTAACATAATTGGTACGTTTCAGCGATCATTATCCGAAAAATGCCGGGATTATGCAACGAGACAGGAAGCCGTAATATTACATCAGTACTAAGCTGAGGAAAGCCAAGTCAAGAATTATTTTCAAAATTAGGGTTGGGTGGTTATGCCCTACCCGCCTCATGGGACAGACCTTGCCCCGTTTACCTGCAGCTTATTTCGATCGATTGAGAACGCATTTGCTGGAATTGTCTTTACTTTAAAAAAAGGGTAGCCGGAATTGTCTTGATTTCATTTTTGGGTTAAAAAAATTAGCATGTCTTCTGACTCGAAATCCATATCATGATAAAAAGCTTGAAACGATGACAAGTACTTTTAATAAATTTTAAATTTGTCAATATTTTACAACAAACGATACAAATTGGCCACTTTTATTTTTAAGTTATACTTGAAAGCTTTGGGAGTTTTACAAATATTTATTACAAAATGTTAGTTAATAAAAAAAAAAAATAATAAGATAGTTAAGAACAACACAGTGTTTAAAATCAAAAACCTTTTTGAAACCGATTTTACAGAGAAAAATCTTTTATATCTTTAATATGCTTTCTGTGTAATTCATTTCCACTGTGAGTTTAAAACTAAAATTTAAATTAATTTCTTTCATACAAAAAAAAAAAAAAAAAAAAAAAAAAAATCCTGTGAAACCTGTTTATTTCCACTGTATATTGTTTCAAATATTGTTACATAAATTGTAACATACTAATAAGTATGTGCTTTATAAATATTATACATTTATTTATCATCAAATATACAAAATTAGCATAAGTTCTATTTTACGTTGTTAGTTTTAGTTGCATTTTATTTTCAAATAACCTGCACGCGCTCGGAAATTATTTTTGTTTTCTTTATTTGCTTAGTTGAGTAAAATTCAAAAATCTCTAGTTTGCTAAAAAATATTTTACAAAACTTTTGTAGTTTATTTTTTATAGCATGTTTTTTTATCCTTAAAATGTTTTCTATTTCTATTTGACGTTAATGTATACTACGTGTGCTCATACCGACAAACGCAAAATCCTGAGTGCAAGATACAGAAATGGGCATAAATATAGCACACATCTCCATCAGAGACTCTACGTAAGCTTCAAGCTGTTCAGAGATTTTAAAAATTATTCGCTTTGATTTGAAACGGAATTTCGCTTTTGTATTAGGAAATTAGGACTAGGGTTTCTACTCGGAAAAATTGGGGAAATTTTGAAAACTAATTTTTTTAAAAACTTCTCTGACAGTTGAAACAGCTCTTAAAGAATAGAAGCGAACCTTTACAACAAGACTGTTGTATTTTTGTTCGAGAGAAAATACATGACATTCAAGTTTTAAAAGAAATGAGTTATGAAAGGCATCCAAGACAGACAATCCACTTTGTCTTAGGAATTTAAAGTATAATCTTTTATTCTAGCATAACGTAATAATAATTTATAAAAATGCATTCCTACTCCTTATTTCTGATGTCAAACATGGCTGCCTGACTTGGGGATTTGATGCAAGCAAAAAGGACATAGAAAGTCATTTGGGGATTGGGGATTTAATAAAAATAATCGGGGATTTTTTTAGGTATTTTACACATTTTTAATATATTTTCCCTTTTTTTATTATTTACGCTTATTTTTCTTTGTTTCGTATATAAAATATAAAAAAAGTAGCAAAACTTTTATCTTACTCTTTTCAGAAACTTATACGGTGTAAAGAGTCCTAATTAAGATTAATATTTTTGTTAAGTGTGTAAAAGGTACTTAATAAACTAATATTATTATTTCTTAAGTAAGTGTTTTAAAAAAGAAAAATTTAAAAAAAACATACAATTTTTGATTTTTTAAAGACAATTTTCAAGCAAATATGTCTTCCCCAAAAATAAGTAAATATGAAAAACAATATAATAAAGTTTGGGAAATATTTTTTTTTTATTGTTGATTTCAAGGATGGCTAAAACCTATTGAACAAGCTCCAAATTCTTAAAATTAACTCATTCGTTTTCAAAAACAGCAATCGCATAAAAAGGATTTAAAAAAAAAACATGCCGAAACCAGTTGCTACAAACAAAATAAAAAAATATTTTTGCTTAAAATGTTTATGTGGGGATTTTTGGGGATTTCTTATAACAATTTTTCCTACTATCTTTTAAAAAAATTTTAAATTTGGTCAGAAAAAAAATCAATAAAAAAATATAAATTTTTTAAGATTATTTTTTTTTAATTTGGGGATTTTTTTTAAATTTTTTGGGGACAAGGAAAAAAGTACCTGGCAGCCCTGATTTCATACTTTACAGTAGATAGACAGCAAATTGCCAAAATTAAAGGAAACAGATTTGTTGCACTCTAGGATAACCCCTGGAGTGTATGTAGAAATAAATCCTAAAGTTATTTCACATTTTAGTGCAACATTTTAAGGGAAACAGGTGCATTGCATACCCGTTTTTCTACAAAAGAAAACTTGCCAGGTCTTCCTTCATTTATGAGAAATCTGTTAGCAACTTTTGATTTTATTTACAAAAGTCGAAAAATTTTAATTAATTTAAGAATTTCATAAAACGCAATTTTTGTATGGGAGACCCCCTAAAAAGTGGAGCTTAGGGGCAAGTATGTCTCGAAAAAATGTTAAGGACAAAAAATTAGTTGAGGTCGCTCATACATTATATCGCACTAGGGGCGACTCCTGGGCATTTATGGGGCTTTTTCTTCAATATATGTATTTCTAACCTGTATTGACAATTTTGTATCGGAGCCCGCTTAAGGAATGGAGATAGCGGGTAGAAATGTGAGAAATAAATGATATAAAAAATTAAGTGGGGTTGGCCATACATTTGACCCATCTAGTGGCATTCTTGGTACTGCAGCAGCCAAATTTGAGAATTTGTGTAATCTTGCCGGATATTAATAACATAATTCTTAAAAACCTTAAACATCAAATATTTGATCATATAATTTTAAATTGGCGAACATTTTTGAAGACGAATTTTTATTAGTTAGCCACAATCGATCGATGTCCTTAAAGTCAATATACAGGGTTATCCATTTAATAGCTTCAAAACCGCCTGTGCGGCAAAACTGTCAGCTGTCAAATATCTATAATCTAGCGAATCATTTATTCAGTGAAAAGTTTGTAGTTTTGGAATATCGATCGTTTATCAATCGAAAAACGCGTAAGTTTTGTTTTAACTGGCTTTAAAAGTGGTACATCAAACTTGTCACAATTTTCGAGCATTACGGGGTGAATATGGTCGTCATAATCGACCTACTGTGCAAGGAATTGGCAAGATTGTAAAGAAATTTGAAGAGACTAGAAGCACTGCCGATTTGGACAGGCCTGCGCATCATTTCAATGCGCGCACTGCCGAAGATAGTAAAAGTGTGGCGGATAATCCGAATTTGTCAATTCCACGGCCCAAAGATCTACAGTCATATTGTAACCGACTTTCTTGCATGGGAAGTTTCCAGAGCAACAGGTTCATGTGATTTGACGCCGTTAGATTTCTTTTTGTGGGGCTACATCAAAGACCGAATCTACGCAGATATTCTCCTAACGTAAGAGTACTTGAATACCAACATTCGTCAAGTTTTCACAGAGATACCGCCCGAAATGTAGGAAAACGTCGTCGAAAACTACCACACAGGGATCGACTGCTTCAACCAATCTAGAAGCGGTTATTTAAATGGCATTGTATTTCCTTGCATTATTATCACAAAAGTTTTGTCGAAATCATAGCTTTATGTGTGTTTTATTTAACTTTACTTTTGGAACCTAAAAATGGATAACCCCTCATTAAACGGGGTTTCAGTATAAATCAATTGAATTCAAAACCAAGAGAGCTTTTCTAGTTCGTACAAAACGACTTTAATTCAAGTAATAAAATGTGCACGACTTTGATATGTTACTTTTTATCAAGCTAGGCACCCTACAACTATATACTTTATACTTATGAACCATAAAACATATTTTTGAGGCCATTGGTCAATTTAAATCAATTCGACTCTGTTAAATAAACTGTTATGTTATTATTTTTTGCGTAAAAATTTTTTTCAAAGAAATTTTTTTCTTAGCTCTATTGAATACATTGCGTTAGTGTCAAATTGAAACAAGCAGGGCACCCTATTGGTGAAACTAATTCGTGCGTGCTGAATTCAAAGTAAGAGCCCGTTTTCGCGATTAAAAATTTCAAGGACGCTGTTTTTGTTTATTGGATTTTTTTTTTTTTGCCAGATTTTGTTTTTGTTTTTTTTTTTGACTTTGCAATTACCCAGCAAAACCTTTACTTACCTGGTAAGTTAGCAAGTAATGTTGGAGAAAACTAAACACTACTTATTTTTCGGCCGAATAACTACTTATTTTTGTTCTAGGTGTCCACCAGAGAACGGCTTTGTGCGATTGCAAAAAATTCGCATTCAATGAACAACATCAAATACACTCATTTGTGTTCATGCAATCAAACTTTCTCAGCCACACACATTGGTGTTGTTTTAAAATTCATTCAAGTCATGTACAGCGTGTTGGCTTTGCCATTCATACCATGTTTAGCTTCGTTCGTCAATTATTGCTTTGGTAAAAAACACATACAAAGAAAAATACACAAAAATCATTGCTCTGATGCCTATTCAGCAGTTGCTATGTATGTACTACGTATTAAAGTTTTTTCATATGCTGGATTCGAAAGAAAAAAAATTTAAATGAAACTAAACGCACATAGGAACAAACAATTTCCATAGAAACAAGAAGACTGTTTTTATTTTTTATCATTTCTTAAAAAGTATTGTTGCTTGTTTCGCTTTTAAAAACCACCCTGCAAATAAAAGGACTAGTCCAAACACGCATGTAAAATTTAGTTCACAAGGGACTTACCCAAACGTATGGAAAAACATGGTCTATATAACATTACGATGTCCTAGGGTAGGACCATACCACCCAGCTTTGGATTACAAAGGAGTTGTATTAAAACTACTCCATGATATGCTCAAGAGGATTAGTTTTGAAGTCGTTTAAAAATTAACACATGTCGTTAAAAAACGAAGACATGTCGTCTCACTACAAGAACTTTTTAACAATGAAATGGTCCATGCTTGTATTACATCGGACTAGTCCAATGAGTAGTCCATTTCATCAAAATCCGTTGGTCTAATATTATTTGCAGGGTAAACACAAAAACAAATTGGACACAATAACTAGTTTATTTGAACTTATGCCTACAACAATCATACCAACAAAGCGACTCGTACTCATACCAATTTACATTCGTCTTTGTCTCATCGAGTGGGCAATGAATGACTACTTGAATGCATAAAAATGTCTGTCATTTGACTTTGTGCAATTGTGTTACTGCGTGCGCAACAATAAATGCAAACAAAGCACTTTCAATAAAAAACTCACACATGCACAACTTTGTTTTGCAGGCATAGAGTTAATGTAAATTATAGCGTATGAATAAATCAAGAAAAATAGTGATTTTTGCAGTTCTCTGGTGTCCACAGAATTCAGTACTTACAATACACTTACTAGAAGTAAAAAATTTCACTACTAGTAAGTCGAATTGTTAGTACATACAGAAGCCAAAAAATTACTAGTTAATAGATCAAATAAGTAGTTATTTAGTACGTTACCAGTAAGTATATATTCAGTACTGAAAACAACACAAATAATAAGTAGTTATTGAGCTGATTATTAGTTAGAATTTATTTAGTAGTGAAAATAACAAAAGTAATAAGTAGTTTCTAAGGTCATTACTAGTAT
Source organism: Pollenia griseotomentosa (assembly GCA_963931875.1). Taxonomy (NCBI): domain Eukaryota; kingdom Metazoa; phylum Arthropoda; class Insecta; order Diptera; family Polleniidae; genus Pollenia; species Pollenia griseotomentosa. Next base: position 122,007,315 of record OZ007562.1, on the reverse strand, counting down.
CATCAATAATGACAATTGTAATTACAACTACTTACCAGGTAACGTATGAAATAACTACCATCTATTACCTTAAATCAAAAAGTTTTTCCTGGGTAATTCAATATCAAAAATATTTCTTGTACAAATAAACACTACAATGTTAGGTTATTTTGTATATATTCAATAGGATTTAGAAAAATATTCAATAGACTTAAGAAAAACGATTTTTCAAAAATGGCGAAAAAAAAATTTTTCCTCAAAAAAAAAAAAAAAAAAAAAATTATTTAAAACATGTTGAATGGATTTAACTTGAACAATGATCTCGAAAGTATACATATTATTCTATGGTACTTTAGTATTGAAATTTTTAATCGCGAATACAAGCGATAACTCATCATTAGGGTGCCCAGCTTGTTAAAATTTGCGACTAGCACAGTGTAATTTAAAATAAAATTCAATTGTTTGATCATTCTATTTAAGCAAAGTTCGGCTTATACGTTTAAGGACAATACAAATCATGATATATATTGAGCTAGCCCTGCTTTATAACCTGAAATTTTTTTCCCGGAAAATAGGATTAGATTTAGATATAACTTAATCATTTTGGACCTAAATTCATTAACATTTGTTCGAGGAAGTCTATTAGATTTAGAATTAAAACAAATGATAACGTTTTTTAACTGATCGAGTAACTTATTTAAATGTTAATTTTGAAATTCTTAAACCTTTGATATAGCAGAAATATAATTTAAAATTTCTACGTGGATTTTTACGATTACTAGGAAAAATTTCTTGTGTAAGTTTAATAACATTACTAATTATATAGTGAATTAATCTCTTTCTCATTTATCCAAAGTTGTGTGCTATAATTTTCCACAGTACTGTTTTATACACTCACGAGCGCTTCCTTCTTCTACTTAACAATATATATAAAAAAATGCTATCTATATTTAATACCTGCAATTGCCCCCTTGTTAAGTGATGATGTGTACTTTATTATATACTACTAAATACATTATAATACTTACATACAGACAGTGATAAATATCTACTTACTTAAACACATACACACAAACATAACTTTACAACAATATACCTATACTTATGTAGTTATATAAATAAATGCCTGTGTATACTTTTGTTGCTCGTAAAAAAAAAAGAAAAAAAGTATTTACAGTTTCATATATGAATAGGAACAGATTTCTACACTTTTTGTAGTTTCATTCGACAAAAACACGAGAATGAAAATATACTCACAAAATAATAATGGAGCGATGTATCTTGGAAGCGGCAACTGGATAAAGTCCTTAGTTACTTACCGCATCGGTTAATGGTACCGAGAAATTTGTTGCAGTATTGTGCATGGAATCTGGAGAGGCTGCTGCCACAGCTGTTGCTGCTGCAGATGGGAAATCGTCTGCGTCCGTTGCTGCTGTTATAATAATCATACTACGTGAGTTGGGTATATTAAGAACGTCGGTATAGAGGCCAAGAGGACTTAATGATTGTGATGCTTTCATAGTCGAATGATGATTATGATGATGATTTTGATTTTGGTTTAAATGTTGATGATGCGATTTTAGATTTAACCAGATGGCTTTGAAGTCAGGTGAAGTTGTGGATGATTGAGAGGATAATGTTAGTTCACATGGTGTTTCAATAGTATCATTAGTATCGTTTAAATGTGTTGACGATTGAGGCGGAGTCAGTGTTGAAGAGTCCTTCAGTAAATGCGTTGTATCCGAATAACGTTGGGGTGACGAAGATGAGTGATTACTACTACTGCTATTCGTAGATGCCACCGCAGTAATAGCGTTCACTGATCGGTGTTTTCTACGAGCTAAAGTTTCACTTTTAAAATTGACTAGAGTAGCAGTAGCACTACTACATTCGGTGGCTTTTTTATGGGGGTTACGAATGGTCTCATTGGCTCTTAGGTTCAATTGTTGTTTATTATTAAGATCTGAGAGGCTTATATTATTTTTGAGTAATATTTCTAAATTTTCTATAGAAGTTTTATGCGTACCCTTATCACTCTCTGACTCAACATCTTTCAGCTCATCCAGGGCCGTGCGAGGCAAATAATTTGTTTTGCTCATAATACTATTGCCCTCGGAGGTGTTTTCAATGGAAGAGGAATTGTTTTTGGCAATGGTGGGTACTGTGCCTATGGTAACTACACTTGAGCTATTCGATATGCACGGCGTTACCGAGGTATTCGAACTCACCGTCGTGCCAAAGGATGAGGAAATGTTGTGTTGTCGACACAATGATTTACGTCGTTGTGCTGTTAAGTTGCTCATATTTGAATTGAGATCCATATCGGGGGATAAATCCTCTGACTCCGTTAAATTACTGCTAACTTGGTTCGATAGTGTTAGTGTTTCTGGTGGGCATTTTTTCTCATCAGCTACAGTTTCAATATTGATGATGTTCCCATTTGAATTTGCTAGACTCTCTTCAATTTTAGTTTCCACTATAATTTCTTCGGGTAAAGAAGTTTGATTTTGTATCTTGTCTACGGGTAATTTGCCCTTGAGAAAGTACGTGATCATGGTTCCTTTGCCTTTGACATTGACACTGCCACGACAAGTCAATTCGAAGCCACGTGGCTTCAATATTTGATAAGTTTCTTCGGTGACCTTTTGTTTTGTAAGCAAAACGTGTTGAAAGAATGCAAAGTAGGGAAAAAAGAAAAGAATAAAATAAATGTAAAGTTTAAGTTGTGTCCTCGTATTATATAAGTGAGTTATTCAAATAAATATACGTTTTGAAAACTTAAAAAATTAAATTAAATAAGTTCTCGATGTTTGTCAACAAATAGTTCCGACTATGTTCTGTCGCAATATCACAATTAAAATGGACGTTTAGGAAATAAGTCATTCGGCAGAATTTTATGGTTTTTTTTTTAAATTTTATGAAATAAGTCATTCTGCAACATTTTACTGTTTTTTCGTTGTTGGTGGTGTGGACGAGGAACTTCTAGGATGACTACTAAAGTTTAAGGACTAACAGTAAAGCTTGATTCACGAATGCCTATTGTTAATATCGGTATTGCTGTTTCATCGATGCAAAATTAAACTGTTTTCTCATTGAAATTTTTAATTAAGATAAAGAATGGATATATTACAATAATCCAAAGTCCCAGGAGCCATATCAAGAAGAAATTTTAAAAGTGCTAAAAGCTTGTCTTGCTAAGTTATGAGGAAAGCACTGAATAAAACATGTATGTAAGCGTATACATGCAGGATATGACACCAGACATAAAATTAAAATTGAGGTTTTATCGGTCAATAGAAATCGCTAGAAAGAGATGATCCCTGTAGCAATTTCAACGGTATTGGTGAGACATGCCACACAGCAAGAGAAACAATGGATGTATTAAAAATAAGCTACCAAAATAGTGCGATTTGACACCTTTAGACTATTTTTTGGGGGGTTTTATAAAATCGAACATTTACAGCAATAATTCCACAGCAGTTGAAGAGCTTGAAAAAACAATATTATCGAAACAGATATCAACCATTGAAAAACGTGACTAAGAATTTTGTTGAAAAATTGAGGCCCTGCATAGACAGTAGGGGGTCACTTGACCAACATAATTTTTAATTTTTAACTGGAACGTATTTGTAATAAACTGAAATAAAAATCTCAAAAAAAAAATGTTTTTTTTTTATTAAAATTCAAATGATGCCTCAATTTTTGGACGCCCTTAATAATTTTCCACAACGACATTTCTAAGGCTTCTAGGTTAGTGGAACCTGTTTGTTAAACTGCGAATCAGAAGTTCTAGCTTTTTTGGCCAACCGTTTCCCTGTCTGACTTTCTTCAAAGGTTTTTCGAATTTGCTTTTATTTTTTGAGGAATTGGCAGAAAAGTCAGAGATTATGATGACCAAACTTTAGTTTACAAAGTATAGTAAGAAAAGCCCAACCAAATAATACCCAAAACTGCTTACTGGTCCCAATTTAATCCCTAAGGGAAATTATTGATCTCGAGCACAAAATTTTGTTATTATAAAAAAAGTTCATCAAATTTAATTCTCATTAAATTAAATACATGAAACTTATAAAAATTAATGGATAATTTTTCATTCTTGACTGCCCTCGAGCCCCGCGAACACAGGCTTTCATGGACAGGTTACCCTAACATGTTTCAATTGTAACCACTCAAACTCTTCAGAGGTTTTTGCTGTTTAACACGAGATTGAGTCGTTACAATTGAAACATGTCAGGGAACACCTGCCCGTAAAAACCTGGGTTCGAGCCCCGCGGCAGTCAAGAATGAAAAAATTATCAATCAATTTTAATTAATTTCATGTTGTAAAATTTCTTTCTTCATAAAAATATTTCAGAGTTATTTGTGCCGAATTCGTAAGAGATTTCTCCATTAAAATGTGATTTTCGGATCACATATGGGTTAATGATCAATTCTTGATCTGCCGTCACAAAATTTTACTAAAGTTTTTAAGGAATTTATGGTGCTATATGGGAGACATTCTTGTATATAAGCAATTATTAACCTGTCCCCATGCAAAAAATGCTGTACGTCCACAATTTTAATTTTGTTTAAAACGGTTTTTGTGAACTGCTTGTTGTTTCTTTTATTAAAATATGTAATTAAAGTAATGTAGAAACCGTTTTTCTTTAAAAAAAGTGTAAATCATATGTGATGCACAGACATTTTTATCATAGTTTTTAACCAGACGTTCTGTGCATCACATATGATATACATAATTTCAAAAAAAAAAAAAACAAATAACGGAAATTTAATTACTGAAGATAGAAAATCTGCAATTAAAAAAACCAAACAAGTTTAAACTCAGTGCGCTGAGTGTCGAAAGACATTATCTTTAACCTGTTTTAATGATTATCATAAAGGCTGAAATAACATTTTTGGTGATAACATTTATATTTATATATTTTTGTTAATTTTTTGGTAGTTTTTAATAAATAAAAGTGAATTTACTATTTTTTCAATATTAAAAAAACTTCCTTTTTATTTCCATATAACTTCTTAAGTAAAAAAGTCGGGCATATGGGGACTTGACACAATATAAAATAACGCCATCTTCACACGTTTAGTTTCTTAAATTCATTATTTTTCTCACGTCCATTAAAATACAAACCGTGAAATAAGATACCATTTGTCAATCACATGTGCGTATGAAAGCAACTTGCTGTGCATCATATGTGATTCACAGGACAGGGAAAGGGTTAAATATGAACGAATCAAATAAATCAGATTTTGAATTGAACTTAAATACTAACATAAAAGTTTTATGGACAGAAATTAATTTTTTGGAGGAACATGGAAATTTTCGATCGTTTCTCATAAATTTCAATACGCTTCAATCTTAGGCCAGTAAAAGTTTATAAAATTATCTTTTAACTTGCGATTTGTTCTTTGCCGACACGGTTTACACAGACGCACAGGTAGCAAGTCAACCGACAAGATGCACGGATGGACGGGCATGTTCCCATTAACTGCGGGAGTGTATTTAAGTCGAACGAGGTAATAAAAGTCTATCACTAGCGCTATTTTTTTAATGAATTGTTAAAAGTAGCACCACCGTATAATATTGTTTCTACCTTTGGGGGTGTAAATTATAAACAGCGAGAATTTATTTGTACAACTTATAAACGTCAAAAACTTACTTGTATATGATCGACTAAGCCTGTTGAATCCATGCGTGAGGCAACATTTACAGCATTTCCCCAAATATCATATTGAGGTTTACGTGCTCCAATCACACCAGCCACAACAGGACCGATATTAATGCCTGAAAAATATGAAAAAATGTTAAGTAAAAAAAGTTAAGACTATATTATAACCTTTTATTTTTCTTTGGATATCTTCCACGTTTCTTTAGCTCATTATTGGATTGACCTACCGACCACTTAAAAAAAAATCGAGTTATTAATGAGGTAGATAAATTTGGAATACCCCCTTTCTTACTCTAAAACCCGTTTCACGAAATATTTATGGTTTCTCAGATTCCAAGCATTCTTTTTTCTCCATATCAACTGTTTTAAAGCTTGTTAAGTATGGTTTTGCTCTACACACCATGCAGAAGAATCCTCATACAAAAGAGAACAAAATAAATTTCACTCTTGCTTTGCTTCATTGTCGTAAGAAAAAAAGTAGTTAAAGCGAAAGAAAATAAAAAACAACCAGCCAATACGTATGCAGCACAAAAAGCTACTTTTTAAAAATAAATTTAAATAAAAATGGCGTATGCGGCATAAAACAAAAATTTTTACTTGCAATAAAATACAATTAGCTTTTAAGTTCTTTCATGAACGTTCACAAGAACTTACATTATTCTTCAAAATATATGCCAGTGTTGAAAATATAAAAAAAAATTGTGTAGGGCATATATTCAGAAAACTTCATGTCAGTTTTCTCCACTTTGACTTTTTGGCATATGCGCCAAACCAATAATGATCTAACGGTATATATAAATACTCAGCTTACCAATTCTCATTCGAAAATTATTAAACGAATGCATATTGACTTCTTCGATTTTATCGAACAGCTGTAAAGCATAATCTGCCATTGCTGTTATGTGTTTATAATTCACCAGATCGCAAGTCTGAGCTGTCAAACCGGATGCTGCCATATACGTAGCTCCTGTGCTCTTAATCTTTTCAATGTAACTGTACAAGTTATTCAACAAAAGAGACAAGATTTTATAGAAAGAACAAAAGACTTAGATTAATGTCAACCATCATTGTTATATAAGTAAATTTATCACTATTATTCTATTTGCTGTTTGCAGTTTATTTAATCAGTGTAAGTTTAAGCTCTTGTTCCACTACTTACCGAAAACGTTCTTCACTTAGTAATTCATCAAAATCCGCTATAATTTCATTGAGTAGACGTAAGCATTCGACACCCTCGTTATTTCCTTCCAACTCTACATAGAATTCACTAAAATTGGGTATTGAAGCGAATAAAATGCAAACACTTTCACATTGTTCGTGATATAAATCCTGTTAGGAAACAAGGAAAAATAAGAAAAAAAGAGTTTGTATAAAAAAAATTAATATAAGTGAAAATAAAAGTCTTAAGTAGAAATTGTAGTAAAAAATATGTGTGCACAAAGTTGCTAGAACATGTTGTTTGATTTTAAGTTCTATCGTGTAAGTTCGCAGTAGGGGGTTCCCAAAAATTAATTTTCTTTCGATATCTAGAAAAAAATTAATTTCGACGTATTGAGCTGGTACATATGTAGTAAATTTAAGGAGATTTTTGGTTAGACTGCAGTTAAAGCATGATTACCTAATTTCACACTATGATTTTTTATAAAAATTTTTAGTTGACAAGAAGAAAGAGTGACATATTTGGTTCTGCCGAATGCTAAAACCGATGCATCTCAGGTAACTAGGTGGCCACCGAAATGAACTCAACTGTTCGACCTGCCTAGAGGTTGTTGGCAGCCCCAACACTAGGATCGGATGGGAGGCCTAATCAGTCCCTCAATCTTAAACTGAAATGATTACTGAAACCGCAACAAATAATAATCAGCGGATCCCCAAGATGACGACCTTTAGCATGAAAAAAATTACATGAGTTGGAACATGGAATGTGCGCACACTCCTAGAAACATCAAAACTGGCCAAAGTATGCAGAGAATTCGCAAGCTACAACCTGCTACTTTTAGGATTGTGCGAAACCAGATGGCCAGAAGCAGGAGAATTCAAGACCTCTGTAAACTTTACTTTTTTGCGGCCCTTTGTTCCTACTACGAACCACAGGACATAATATATATATATATATATATATATATATGTTTTAATGATAATCATAAAGGCTGAAATAACATTTTTGGTGATAACATTTATATTTATATATTTTTGTTAATTTTTTGCTAGTTTTTAATAAATAAAAGTGAATTTACAATTTTTTCATTATTAAAAAAGCGTCCTTTTTATTTCCATATAAATTCTTAAGTAAAAAAGTCGGGCATATGGGGACTTGACATAATATAAAATAACGCCATCTTCACACATTTAGTTTCTTTAATTCATTATTTCTCTCACGTCCATTAAAATACAAACCGTGAAATAAGATACCATTTGTCAATCACATGTGATGCACAAGCGTATGAAAGCAACTTGCTGTGCATCATATGTGATTCACAGGACAGGGAAAGGGTTAAATATGAACGAATCAAATAAATCAGATTTTGGATTGAACTTAAATAGTAACATAATTTCACACTATGATTTTTTATAAAAATTTTTAGTTGACAAGAAGAAAGAGTGACATATTTGGTTCTGCCGAATCTTTGATACCATTCACCATACTATTATTAATAAGATCGCACAAAGCCCCTGCAATTGGAAGTACACTTGCATGAAAGCTAGGTAAATTTAATGTAAGAAATAATAAAACATGGCTAAGCCAAATTTGGTCTTTCTAGCTCATATTGTACGGTAGCCAAACCCTTTAATTAAAGGAGAAAATATCTTTTAATGCACCGATGGTCTTATGGCCGTTTTCTCATTACATGATTATCTTTTTTCCCAGCGAAAAATTGCACATTAAAGAAATTTGGTTTTCTCAATGTCTCATTTGCTTCTATTCTGTCGCAAAACTAACCAGCACTAATCTGCCAATTATTTATTTGCCGTACAGATAAATTCAATCAGCTGACTCCCAACTTTAACATGTATTTTGAGAAATGTTACCAACTGAAAACAATGTTTTTTGTCGGTATATTGAGAAACCCAAAATTGTTAACAGGCAGTTTATCGGTCTAATAAATTTATGTTGACATTAAGTAACAGACAGTTTGTCGGTACATTGAGAAAATGGCCATTAATGTTCTCTCCCGGTATTCCACTTAGCTTTTTTTATAGTGAAATTGATTATAATTGTTAGTTAGAAGAAGATTTTAAAGAGTCAAGTTTAATGGCTTAACTAATAAGAGACTGTTGTGATTATTATAATTTGTTTAGCCTTTTGTACACCGAACTGGCTAAGTTTCTGAACAATCCTTTCATACTATATGTGATAATTTTGTATATATAACAGTCTAGTCCCAATCGTGTCTACGGCTTCCAAAAAATGGTTACACCCAACACACGGTCCGTCTGTCCGTTCATCGAATTTTTGTTATCAGAAGTATCAAGAATATACATATCGTTACCTTAATATAAAAAGGCCCCAAGTCATTATTTTTGGAAATCCGTTTTTTTATTGATTCTTGTAGAATGGTTGCTAATACACATTCTATTAAAATTTCAAGCAAATTAGATTAAAAATAAAGAAGTTATAAGCAGAACACAAAAAGCCCTATAGCTATATTATTTTAGCTTTTATTAAGTTTTTTCCTTCTCCTGTAAAAAGTGTTTTTGATGAGTTGGGGCCTTTTTATATTAAGGTAACGATATATACTTTATAGGATCGAAGTTCAATATTGTAGAAATTACAAATAAAAGGACGAGCAAGGGTATAAACAACAAGTAAGAGTGCTATATTCGGCTATGCCGATTCTTATATACCCTTCACCATTTTGGGATAAGAACAGAAAGTTATACAATTTCTGTTTTTTAGATATCCTACTTCTCTAATCCCACCTACATTTTGTAGGACGTTGTGTTTGATAACAAAGATTATTGAACATTATTTGGAAACTTTGGCTTTTGTCGTACTCAAGATATACTAAAATGTATAATGTCTTCGTACGGGAGGTGCCGCGCTTACTTCTCCACTCCCACCCAATTTTTTTAGAGAAGTTGTGTGTTGCTAACCTAGATACATATACCTAATTTGGAAAGTTTTTTTTATTACCGTTCTTAAGATACACAGAGATAAACCCACAAAGGAATTTATGGGTAGATTAAGAGGCGGTCGCGTTTTTTTTGCTCATATCTTAGCTATTGTTAAATTCATCAGACTGAATTTCAAAAGATTAATTAGGCAGAGCATATGTGATATGAATTTATACCAACCAAGACCCTATCATATCTGGAGTCTTCGGAAAACCCATTTCAACAGACGGTCAGAGGGAGCTCGGTAAATCCACTTCGCTACACAATAGGATACAAAATAGATATACTTTAGAGGGTAAAAGATCGAAATTGTAGAAATTGTAAAGTTATATAAACCCTTTCCACATGTGCTGAAGGGTATAAAAACAAATAAGAATGATGAATATGCTCTGGATGGTATTTTATATGGGATCTTTATAAAATCGGGCATAATAGACATATAAAAGTAATGTGTGTCAAACTAAGTGACAAAATGATCGTTCTTTACAGTTTATGGCGTACATAGAAAGAAAAACACTCGGGATAAATTAAGTTTTTTATACTTATTTTTAGTACGAGTCAATCCCGAAATTTCTTTAAATAAGTACAAAATTCTTAAAAGAATTCAAAAAAATAAATTGTACTTTTCATTGGTAGTGCCGCTCTGAGAGTAAAAAACCAAAGTGAGCGTTTTAATTTCATTTAAATTATCAAAGTTTGTTGCAGACACTACAACAACACCACACAAGTAGTTAAAAAACGATTTGCTTGTTGCGTGTAGAAACAACAAAAACAACAGAACAAGACGAAAACACATTATTATTATGTTTAAAAAGTAAAATTGAGAACTCTTGCTTCTCATTTAGTTTATATTTTCAGTAATATATATACATTTATTTTTTAAAGAAAAACCCATATCGGGAATGATGCTGGTATTTTAAAATTCTGTAAGGTGTAAAACGTGTAAGTAAATCAATCATAACAAAATTCTTCTTCTAATTTCACTTTTGGTTTATTTCAAGTACAAATTCGGGATTGGGGCATTTTGAGATTGGTTTAATCTTAGTTTCACTTAAATCCATCTCAATTTCGGATTATTTCAAGTACGTATTCGTGATTGAATATGGATAAGTTAAGTATTCCGCAATTGAAAATCCGCACTTGAAATATCTTTCCGTACTTGATTCAAGAAAATCCGTACTCACCGTACTATTAATACCGCTTCGGATTAATTTGAGTACGGATGGATTGATTTTTCTTTTGAGTGTTTAAGAGTTATTTGGAGAGCGAGTTTTAAATGGGAACTACCACTTAATTACACCAAATTATATTTTTGTAAAGTTTTGAATAAATTAAGTGTTATGCATTAAACACATTCACCACAGCAGGCTACACGAACACAATACTACAAATGCTGCTGGCTGAAACTTTAGTCGTGTAGTTAGCTACTGAATTATGTTGAAGACGGCAGCTACAATTTAAAAAATACAAACAGCTGTTTTTGTTTACTATGTCTTTATATTTCAGTGGTGCCACTATCATTTTTTTTTCTTTTATAAAATGGAAAAACATGCATAATTGCAGACTCTTATTCAAACTTAATTTAAGATTATCAACAAATGAATTTATTTAAAAAAAATTAAAATATTTTAATTTTGTTGTTTTTGTAACTAATAAACAATATAATTTTAACGGCAGATTAAACAAAAAATACATATAAAATGTTTCTTCAACACACGTGGTATAGTTCGTAAAAGTTTCAGAACACTTTGGGTGCGTACGTAAATGCATAAAAACTATGTATCACTGCTGCAGTGATGCAAAATGTTGTTGCTGATGCGTGATTACCAGTTGCAGTTGTGTTGCTGATACTTTGCACAACAGCTGTGCAAAGTTAGAATTTTAGAAATTTCAAAAGTTTAATAAGCAAAAATTAAATAATAATAAAAATGCTTTTTACAATAAAGATGACAAATTTAATTGAAAATATTGAACCAAAAAGTAACAGTTTTCTTATAAATGACGATTACACGATTTCTTTTTTGTCAAAAGTTATTGCTTCAGAAAATTAACTGAAGCAATAATTGCCAAAGTTTGCTGCAGAGCTGCGGCATTACTGCATAAAAACTTTTGACATATGAGAGTGATGCCAAGTTTCTTACAAGTGATGCTTTTACGAACATTAAACTTTACTTCTGCGCAAGTGATACCCAACAACTGCATTTACGAACGTTAACTTTATCAATAACTTTTTAGGTAAAAACTGGATCTAAGAAGTTGTGGTATTATTAGAAACTACTTCGAAATGGCTTTCACTTGATCTTTAATTAATTAATTTTAAAAATAAATATTTCTTGAAAGATTTTTCTACAAAACTTAAAATTTTGTCAATATACATATTTATTAAAACATAATATCTTTAGGGAAGAACACTTCAATCTTTTATATACCATATTATTAGTAACTTCATCATATAAAATTTTAAATTTATTAAGCTTTAAAAAATTTTTTTTTGGAAAATTAGTCAATTTATTTAAAAGTTTGATTAAAAATATATATCTGGTAATAATTTATGTACTTCTTACATAATTGAATTATTGTAATATGTACATAAATAATAAGTGTTCTGCAACGCCGAAAAACAGCAATTCAGAAAAACTTTATTAAGCAAATATCTTAGGGTTTAATAATTATTGTTATATCGACATGATTTAAAGATAAAGCTAATTTTGTAAAAAAAAAGTTAGCCACGGAGTATAAATATATAAAATTGGCTCTTAATTGGTTAATCGGTATGCCCATAAACGCCATGTTGAACACACTTTAAAGAATTTTCCAATGATTCCCATATTTTATAGATTCATTTTATACCTAAAGAGATATGGATAAAGTATTTTGAAACTTGTATGAGCTATAACTCCTGAACTATAAGCGTTGGCGCGAAAAACATCTTCCTATAGAACTTCTTTTAAGGATATAAAAAAAAATTATATAAATAACAATTTGGTGTTGAGCCGAGTTAATATTCTTGTTTCAAGCCGATTCTTTTCTGTTAAACAAAAAAAATAAAAAATTTTAAGCACTTATTTTTGAAATATTTTTTTATATTAGCAGCACTTTTTCTGTTTTGTAGTGGACAAAAATAGAAATTAGTTTAATTTGACTACAACGACAAAATAAGCACAGACAACAACCTGCAGCCATGTATCCGTGTCGTCGTGAAAATAATCATTTCCATATACACACATGAATTCTAGTTTTGACATATTGAAGTCGGTAGCTTGCTGTCTCGAATGTGTTTAAAGCATAATGGTTTTGTTCTGAGTGTGGGCTTTTTATGCAACCTATGTAAGTTAAAGGTCGATCACGTACTAAATGGGACCAAATTTTATTACAATAACCTAAATCAGTGAGTCAAGCATACGGTTTTTTTGAGCCTAGCTTTAACGCTTAATTCGTTGTGTCATGAACAATAGTGTTAACTTATTTTGTTAGGTAAAACCGAAATAAAAATAAAGATACTTTTCAACTCTTGCAGCCAACTTTTCTAGGAAGGTTTACTCTATGTTTGGCTCTTCAGCTGTTTTTGTACTTTTTGTGGTGGTGGAGGATATAATAAGTGCAACATATTTGGAGGATTTAAGCGGTAGACATTATTTGCTAATAAATGGAACATGTTAAACTCTCTTTTTGGTTTAAAATGTGTTTAAATCAACAAATCTTTAAATCAGTAAACATATAAACTATCTTTAAACGCATAAAATTGGGCGTTTAAACTATCAATACAGACCAAATGAATTTGACAGCATTTATCGTAGTGCTGCCACATGTTATTTTTTAAGCTACATATTATACATGGGACACTGGTTTACAGCTGTTGAGTTTAAACTCAATATAAATTTAAGTTTAGTTTAACTAAACCAGCGCTTAAATTTTCACTAATTTATTAGCCATAAGTCATATGTTTTAATATATGACTGCTGCGAGCAACATTTTATACCGGGTAGTTATGATAAAACAATAAACACAGCATAAAAAGTATTGTTATTTTAGGATTTATTTCATTTAAAACACAACAACAATGCTTTTAAGCTATTGTTAAATATTAGGATAATATGAGAATATGACTTGATAGCATACGGTTGGAATCCCCCAACTATATGATTTGTTAGAGTCTTAAAAACCATAGCGACCGTCTTAGAGCTAATAGTTAACTTTGCTTGATATTGACATAAATATTACTAAAGAAGAACTTCATCATGACAAATCATATGAATGTTAAAAGTAAATATGGTAAACCAACATTTTATATATAAATTATACATTGTGGCTGTTTGTGAAATGTTTTTACATTTTACGGCACCCCCTAACACTTATGCACACTTAGTTTTTTATATTGTATAACATATTTTCATACTTCAAATATAGTATAATTTGTAAAAGTTTTAGCATTGACACATGAGTGAATGACGTTCATTTAACACCGACTAAAAAGTAAAAATAAAATATAAAAATATAAAAAATGTATATATTTAAACTCCTACTCGTTTATGTGCAAGTTCGTAGAAACTAAGACTCAAGAGCTTAACTGCAACATCCTAATAACTGTTACCACTGGAACTTGGTTGACGTAGGAGTGGAAAATATAGTTATATTTAAAGTCATGTTAACGAAAAGTTTAATGCAAATAAATGTTCTAAGAAGTTTCTATAGTAAATTGAATATGGAAATTGAAACGTGATTTATCACATCTGCTTAAACAAAAAAATAAATTGTATTTTTTTTATCAGTAATCTCAAAGTTTAAAAGTTCACATGGCTGTGTAAAAGGTTATCAATGGCTTAACTTTACACTGCACTGCGGAGGTGAAATATTTTAACATATTTTTTTAAATCTCCTCTTGGCAGCTTCTGGCAAATTTGTTTGGATTTTATTAAGTGGTCTAAAGAAGAAAAGTAAATTAAGTGATGTAACGTTTCACACGTATGTACATAATCTGATATTTTTATAGCTCCGATAGGGTACTATAACATTTATGGCATTTCTGTTTCATTTCTCGCATTCCAATCGAAAAGTTTCTCGACGCGGGATTTACTGAACTTGGGCACAGTTTTTTTAATTAACACTACAACAGAAATTAGTTCTTATGAGACAACCAACGCACACATAACAAATAATCGGCAAAGCTGTTCATGTGGTTTGATTAGGGTGTTCAATTAATCGGGTTTTATTTTTGTTCGATTAAACGATTAATCGATATTTATCATTTTTAACTTATTCGATTTAACGAATAAAGTTTTAAAACTAATCGAATAATTCTTAATCCAGAAATTTTATAAATTACGAGATTTTTTTCGAGTACTTGATTAATTAACATTCTTTTTTAAATAAATTAAATAAAACTTTCTCGGACATTCCATCATCTGCTGTGCTTCTGCAAATAATTTCCTCTAAAGAATTAATCGAAGTATCTTGTTAAAAAAAATTATTCAAGTACTATATTTCACTCACTGTGTAAGTGGTAAATAAGTGAAGTTGTTGAAGAAAATATACGTTAATAAATTTGTCGACACCTGTTACATTTAGCATAATTAGATTTATCCTTCGTATCATATTTTAATACCAAACTCATTCTAAAGAGAGAAACGCATGAACTATTTTGTTTAAAAATACGTGCGTGTTCTGGAAATCGAAATGAAGTGAATTTAAATCGGGCAAATTTTAAAACTGCGGTCATTTTGTAAATAATTGAATTTAAATTATCGTTCGATTTCAATTTCACTTCATTTTGATTTCTAGAATATACCCGATAAATTAATATAAATCTTTGAGTAAACATAGCTTTGTCGTTTTTTCTTTTGTGAAATAAATTATTAAATTGTGTTGAAACAATGTAACAAAAATATATGGGCATTTTTCCAATGTCGAATGCGATTTCAGCAAAACCTGATGAAATATTTAAATGCGACTAATTTTAAAATATTATGCATTGATGTATCTTAATAATGCTTTTTATTTCATTCAAAAATATTGTGTAGTTTATTTTTAATTTAATTTTAATCACTTTCGCACGCTACATGTTGCCTGCGACATTTTGTTCCTGTATACTTTTATGTTTATGTTTTTACTTTCTATGTAATAAGACATGCGTAAAATAATTCTACATTATTTTAAATACATTCAATATATTTATTTTCCGAACAAAAATTATCAACTTAAAAAAAAATATCTTCACTAAAGAAAAATACAAATATAGAACAATAACTAACTTAACTGAAAATAGTATTGCTAGTCTCAAATAAAGTTTTTTTTAATGGAATAAGCTGTCCTTGCTGCTTTTAGTTGTTGGCCATCGCAAATAAAGATATTTTAGAAAAATTTTTTGTTTTTTAATTTATGAATTTTACACTTACGATGTCGCACGCTACAAATTTCAAATAAGTACCAAGAGAAAAGCACTGATTATTTTCCAGTAAAATTTTTAATATTAAATTTGCAACAAAAATATCAGTTTGTTACTAATATTTAATGCGCATTGTACAAATACCCTCGACGCACTGATAACAAATATTCTTTTTCAATGTCGCACGCTACATCGAAATATACGGTGAAGCAAAGAAGTAAAGGTCCAATTAGACGTGACATAACCATAATGCCACGTCTAATTTGAGCTTAACTGACAATCGCATTCCGTTCACATTTTTCTAATATTGTTTAAATTTGAACCGAGATTTAAAAGCAATTGTCAATGCATAATGTTTCTCATTAAGATCATTTAGCAAAACAAAACGTGCAATAGAAATGTTCAAAACATAACTTTTGCACTTGTTCGACTTTGAATTTGAATATTTCAAAGTGTGTTATGAATAAAATGAAAATTTGATTATACTCATGAAAGTTGATTCCCTATAAAAATATGTTAAAACAACATACTTTTATAGACTTTGAATTTTTTGGCTGCGGTTGACATTTCTGTGGAAATGCCCATATGCTAAATTACTAACTAAACATGACTGTACATTTGGTTTGTTTATTCGACATAAAACTTAAAAAAAAATTATACATTTAACAGAAATACTATATGTTATTATCATTCGATTTGTCGGTACAAATTCTTCGATTAATCCTTTAATCGAAATTAGCAATTTTAAATTCTAACAATTATTCGACTTAAATTGTTCGATTAATCGAACAAGAATTCATCGCCTGAACACCCTAGGTTTGATACAACATACCCACACAATATAAGACAAACCAGATTGAAACGAAACTCGTTGCACTTTATTCCGTGATTTCTTGTGATGTAACCCACACCCATTAAGACAAGTTAAAAAAAAGAACAAATACAAAAAACATTGTCGCATTGCTGTTTGATTACTTGTTGTCTTTTGAGAAAAAACTTAATGTTAATGGTCTGGGTTAGCATCAAACCAGTTTGCCTTTTGTGCGGGTTCAACCTTAAAGGCCCAACCATAATGTGCTTAAGTAGGCTTAAGCAACTGTGCGAATACATGTAAATCATATGAGGCAAACCATATTGTACTTAAGAAAATTTTTGTTAAGTTTTATGAAACTGTCATTTGCTTAAGCAAAGTACGAAACTGATCGCACATTCCAAATATTTTTGGATTTTGTTATTGTTTTTTTTAAATACATTTGAGAGACTTTTTGTGAATTTGGTAAGGTGAAGCACGGCTATGCATATTATGGTTGGGCCTTTAGTGTTTACAAATTTTATATTTTCAGGGCCTTATGATCTTAACATTTTAAAAAGGGATTTTTTTAATGCCGCACCTGCTGCTTATGCTCATTTTCAAATCTCTGCCATTAATTTTAAGTTTCAGTAATATTTAACATATTTTTTCCAAACGTTATTTACTTTTTATTGCTACAATTTTCACCTTAAAATAACTTCCCCTAAAAATACATAATTCAAAATAAAACTGAACTTACATCAATATTTTTATCACGACTCAGAAAATGTTCTGCCACGTGTACGGGCAAAATGTTCTCCAATAGTTTGCGATTGTATGCTTGTAAATGTTCCATATCTTCTTTTTCCTCTGCAAGAAAAATAGAAAAGAAAAATATAGTTGTGTGAAAAAAGAGAACTAACTGCTCAACTTGTTTAAAATAATATTTTTGTTTTCTGAATCTTGAATTTTCAATTCTTTTTCGTTACGTTTTGTTTCAAAGTGCCAGGAACTGAAAAAAAGTGCAACGGAAAAGAAAAATGTAATAAAGTTTTACGTGCCATTCACATTGTTATTCGTTTTTCATTTTATTTATTCATTGTGAAGAATGAATTGAAATGTTATTAAATTATTAGTATTGTTTTCTTTGTTCTCGAAATTGTAAAATAATATACCACCAGTAAATTTAAAATATTGTCAATAAATTTTTTTTATTGGAATTTGAGCCACTTCTTTATTTAAAGTGAAAAAAATAATTTTATTTAAATAAACACTTTGGCTATATTGCTGGAATTTTATTCGAAACACTTAGCAAGAGAGTAGTAATTGCCACCATCTGCATTTCTTTTCGCCAAATATGGTACAACGGGTGCGTGTATTTTGCAGGTCTGAAATCTTTATACTGAGGTGAAGCAAAAATTGGTTTAAATAAAAATATATGGAATTCTAATCAAAACCGCTTTAAGTTTTTTTTCTATCACATCTCGATTTTATTATGGGCTAGACTTATATTTCGCCCGCGAAAAACATTTCACTATAACTTTTTTTCAATATTTTTATACCCTCCACCACAATTAGTTGTGAAGAGGGTATACTAAGTTTGTCATTCCGTGTGAAACTTTTTTATTATTCATCTCAGACCCCATAAAGTATATATATTCTGGCTGCTTGAGTAATTCTAAGTCGATTTAGCCATGTCCGTCTGTCTGTCCGTCTGTCCGTCTGTTGAAAACACGCTTACTTTCGAAAAACTCAAAAGAAATAAACAAACTAGGTGTCAAATTGCTTGTTGTTATCCTAAGCAGTTTGGGATTGAATTTCAGCAAAATCGGTTCAGTAGGACCAGAGCTATGAATCAAAATGTGGAACCACCACCTTCAAAAACTTGATAATTTTGTTACAAAAACTAACATAAATGATGCAAAAATGCACGGAATGACATAAGATTTTGCACAAGTCCGTTTTATTCGACTAGAAATGACACTGTAAAATTTCGCGAAGGTCGGTCCATAATTTACCCTAAGCCCCATATAAACACTACTCCCGGAAAACAGTTTAGTACGCCTAAAACCATAAAAAATAATGCAATCATAACAAATTTTGGCTCGTCACAATTTTATAGGACTATAAATGATACTGTGAAATTTCGTGAAGATCGGTACATAATTTACCCTAGACCCCATATATGCCCTACTCCCGGAAAACAGTTTAGTCTCCTAAAACCATAATTAATAACAAATCGTCACAGTTTAAGATAATAATAATAAAAAGACATCATACAGATATTACTCCTTAAACATTCGAACTGTCGGTGGAGGGTATCAAAGATTCGGCACAGCCGAATATAGCACTCTAACTTGTTTTATTTAAAATTCATATTTTAAATATGAACAAACTATAACACAATGCTAGTTGAAAAAATGGACAAACTGGGCACCTGGCATTTTAACGCTGAATCCAGTGGTGCTCGCATTTTTTTTTGGATTGGCTCTGGTTTTCGAGATATGCCGTTATTTCGAAAATGGAGGAGGTTGCACAACATATGTTCGCGTAACTTATTGAAAAAATAAAAAAACCGAAATTCCGAAATGTTAAGGACAAACAATTATTTGAGGTCGGTCATACATTATATCCCACTAGGGGCGATTCCTGGGCATTTATGGGACTTTTTCTTCAATAAATTTCTTGTCTGCATTGAACATATGTATAGCGGGTAGGTCTGTTAGATATAAATGATTGCGAGTAAAAATAAAGTGTGGTGGGTCATACATTTGACACATCTGGGGGCATCCTTAACATATTCTCGAGACATACTTGCGCCTCATCACCAGACAAAAAATTATATATGTAGGTGCTTATCGCTCTTCTGATTGGATGAGTGCTGCAGTGTTTCTTCTTCTTAAGCGAGTGAGGCCGCCATGATTTAAAATATTTCGAGCTAGTGGATTTGGTCGTTGTTCAAGCCTTTTTAAATATTTTACTGCATATTTTGTAATCATAGTTTTTACTAATGGCACATTGAGATCCTTAAGTTTTTAACATACCAGGGAGCGGCTGTGATTATTTGAAGAGTTTTATTTTGGCACCTTTGAATTTTTCGCTAATAGAGGCCGAGGCAGTGCCCCATAGTTGTATACCGTAGCACCAGATAGGCTTTAAGATAGAGTTGGAAAGTAGATGTTTGCAATCGAGACTAAGGACAGAATTTCTTCCAAAAAGCCAATGAATTTGAATGGCTTTCAGTTTCATTTGAGTTAATTTTGCCTCTATATAGCTTCTCCACGTTAAACGGTGATCTTGATGTATACCGAGATATTTTATATGAGAATTTTGAGGTATTATTTAATAATTGATTTTAATAGGGGGACATGATTCCCGACGCAAGGTGAATGTTATATGTACGCATTTCTGCTCATTGACAATTATTCTCCACTGTTTTAGCCACATTTCTAGTTGAAATATATGCTCCTGTAAGTAACGAGATGCTTCATGACAGTTTTCGTGCACGCTTTGAAAAGTTGTATCGTCCGCAAATGCTTGTTGGAATGTCCGAGGCATAAATCTGTGGTTTTCATGGGCAACCGCGTATGTCAATTTTTTCCGATTTTGAGATGTTGATGCCAAATTGCCTAATTTGAAACGCTCTTTACATGTTTCTAAAAATGTTTGAAAGAAGATGGATCAATACCGATTTTTCAAAGTTCAAAAAGTGCACCTAGCCCATAGCTTAATCTAAAATGGTTTTTCGGCTCTCCTGAAAAATTTGATTTAAAGACATACGGGGTTGCCCATGAAAACCACAGAAATTAAGTATAATAGAGGGCTCATGATGCTGCCTTGTGGTACTCTAGCGCCAATTGGCTGTGGAGAGCTTCAAAATCGCCATCTTTAATAATAAATTGACAAGTAACTTTCTAACAGCTTGTGTGTGTTTTCTGGTAAGTTTTGCTTCAATTTATGTAATAAGCCTTCATGCCAGACTTTATCAAAAGCTAGCGAAAAAGCGATGAAGAGTGCTGAGCAATATTTTTTTTCTTCAAAAGCTTTTCTTATGACATTTACTATTATTTGTGTTTGTGCAACTGTGCTAAATTGATAACTTGGAATACAACTATTTTTATTAAAATCGGTGCTAATTTTGAAACTAATAATTTCTCAAATAGCTTAAATATATTTAATATTAAGCTTATAGCCCTATTTGATTCAACTTTTGCATGACCTTTACCTGGCTTTGGTAAACCTTTGGTAAACTAAGGAAACCTTCCATTTATCAGAACAGTATTCCAGGCGTAAAATAGCAATAAGGATAAAAAGGTTAATTTTCTTTGCTGTGAGTGGTAGCTTAAATCGCATATTATTACTGATCTAATCAATACCAGGTAGTGCTGGGAAACTATCGATAGTGCTATCGATATTACCGATAGTTTTAAAATATCGAAAATATCGATAGGAAAAATATCAATATCGGTATTATTAGTAATTGCCCTTATATTTTATAACAAAAAAAATTTTAGGTAACGAAAAACCAAAAAAGATCAAGGATTTTTTACAGTGTATTACTTTTTTAGAAAGATATTTCCTTCACCTATAACATATCCAAAAAGTAAAATGGGTTCTTTTTTATTTTTTTTAAATAATTTTTTAAGTAGTGTCACTTCTAGTAATTCCGCAAAATTCTGAATAAAAAAATCAATGTATTCTTCATAATAATTTTCTATTTTGTCATCAACATTTATTACTTTATCCATAATAAAGAGAAATATATATAGAACAACAAAATTGTTGCCCTTTTCATTCCAAAGATTTTTTCAGTTCTATTTTTTCTTCCTCAGGTAGACACCATGTGCCAGAACTAAGGGCTCAAAATATGTACCTGACGAAGGGTTAACAGGTAAAATAAATAAACATTGTCCCAGGAAAATTATGAATATGTTTTAACCGCAAAAAGTTCTTGCTTGCCTTAAAAAATGCTATATAATTGCACCTGATGAACGTACAGAAATTCATAATTATAAACAGTTTCCAGAAGCCAAGATATCCCATTACAATTTTTACGCGTATATTTTAAAAATTTTAGTGAATATGAATTCAAACAATAAGTACAGATGCATAAAAATATCTAATAAGTGTTGCGCTTCGCTTCGTAAAATAAGTGAAAACGAGGCTGCAAATATAATTGAATATTTTCCAGCTGTCGCCAACATTCATTGAAGCCGTATTTGCGAAACTTGCCGGAATACACTGAGAAAAGCGCGCAGTCGTAATGAATCCAACGTGGAGCAGAATGAAGTCTCAAATTATTTACCAACAACGCCCAGCGATGAAACTTAACTTAAATAAAATTTAAATAACATAAAACACAAATTAATAAATTGATGGTTGATGGTTTTTTATTTGTAAACATTTAAAAAATGTTAGAATTGTTGAACTATTTTGTGAATGTGACCAGATATTTTCGCTGTTATTCGAATTATTTCGAAAACTTTCGGTACGTATTACTAGAAGTGACACTACTTAAAAAATTATTTAAAAAAAATAAAAAAGACCCATTTTACTTTTTGGATATGTTATAGGTGAAGGAAATACCTTTCTAAAAAAGTAATACACTGTAAAAAATCCTTGATCTTTTTTGGTTTTTCGTTACCTAAAATTTTTTTTTGTTATAAAATATAAGGGCAATTACTAGAAGTGACACTACTTAAAAAATTATATAAAAAAAACTAAAAACGAACCCATTTTTATTTTTTGATATGGTATAGATGAAGAATAAACCTATCTAAAAAATTAATACACTGTAAAAAACCCTTGATCTTTTTGGTTTTTTCGTCAGTTAAAATTTTTTTTTGTTATTAATTTTTTTACAGTGTATTTCTTTTTTTTGTTTTTTTAAACGTGTCATAGAGCCTGTTAAAATATCTTTTTAATGATACCAAGATCATGGAAATCGGTTTAGCCGATTCTGAGTTATTGTAGTTTAAATGGAGCTCTTTTCGACCATTTTCGCGTTTTTTCGAAAACGTTCCCACTGTGTCACGCCCAAAAAATCGCAAAACAGTAATTTCTAAAAATGATAGTTTGTTTGTATTGATCAAATTTAGCTATGAACAAAATTTCATCGATATCTGAGGGGGTCGGTTTCAAAATTTCAGTTTTATCTCGATTTTTAAATGAAATTCATCATATATAAAACGTATATAAAATGTTTGGTATTTTGTTGTTATTTTCTTAATTATTTTCTAAGATATTAGTCTTAGCAAAAAACTTTTTTGGAGGCTTATGTTGTTGACTAGAAGAGCTAAAATATTTCCGTATATCATATTCTTGTAAAATGTTGTTTTTAGAAGATAGTCATACGCAAACAAATAACATTTGAATAAATGGCTTGATGGCAAACTTTGAGGGGCGGACGCCCTCCCTAAAACACAACTTATCGCTACGAATTTTTTTTGTATTTTTTTTTTACATAAAACTGAACCGATTTGGAGGGGGAGTGTATAAGAAATCAAAAAAAAAAAGTTCTCCCTACAACTAACGGCCACGCTAATATACATACGTCTCATACGTTCAATAAAGTGATAAAAACAACGAAACGTAGCTTAATAAAAAAAATTGTTAAAGTTTTCCTGCACAAGTAGAAAATATCGATAGTATCCCAGCACTAATACCAGGTGCCTTCTTATGGCCTTATTCATAAATAATATTTTAGAGGTTAGTGTCACAAAAAGTCTTTTCTATTTCTTTTGTCTTAAATCTTAGGGGACTATCTGCTTTGGCATTAACAGGCGGTAACTCGAATGCTATATCGTGTCAAATAAATAAATAATAATATTCTCTCTCTCTGATTATCTGGGTACTGCTTTTAGGTTAGAATCAATCGATCCACTTTCGGATTATTTCAAGTACGTATTCAGGATAAAGGCAACTAAGAAATTCTTGAATCGAACTATAATGAGATTTTTTTTTGTCTCACTTTTGCTAAAGTCAATCCCGTTTTCGAATTATTTTAAGTACGGGACACTTGATTTTAAGAAATCCGTCCTTGCCGTGCATTTGACAGCGCTTCGGCTTGATTTAAGTACGGATAGATTGATTTTCTTTTCAGTGCAGTTAAAGTTTTGCTGAAAATTAATAGTTATAGTAAAGTTAAACAAAATAATTTTTAAATTAAAGGTAAAAGTATTCTGAGAATGAAAGAGCAATTTTCCTATCGAATTTTTGCACTCATACCTAATACGCGGTTTGTTTGCTTGGCTTTTGAAAATAGTACAACTGTAGCTAATATTATCGGTGTTTGAGAAAACGTAACATAAACTTTTATTTTAATTCCAAGTTACACTTTCTCATTTAATTTTCAATATTTTACTACTAAGGGAAATCACGATGGGAAGTGCGAAGTGTGCAAACGATGCAAATGTGTGCAAAAATACACACAAATGCACAACACAACAACAAAATGTACGTACTTGCAATTTGATTTATTTATTTTGTTTGCACTAAAAAAACCATGAGCAAAATTAGTAGTGCATATTTGCTCAGTTGCAAACAAATGTAAACAATAACAGTTGACATATTAATACCATGTTCACACGGACAGAAATATTCGTGTTTCGCTCTCCCATTCCTGTTTCGCGCCGCAAACGTGATTGAAACAACATGTTTTGTCATACAAAATTTTGAGAGCGAAACAGGTCGTTTCATTTTGAAACATGCTGCGAGACAGGAAAAATTTAATATCATCTCCAAATTTTATAGCAATTATCGTTAGTTTATCTGAACTAGTTTTAAAAAAAATCAAAACAAAGAAAAAAATAAAATAAAAATTGATGTTTAATAAAATAAAGTGATAATTATAAAATAATAATATTAGTAAAAGTATTAAAGAATATATTTTAAACTTTTAATTACTTTTTTATTATCTATTTTAAATAAAATCATACTAACAACACACAAAAAAATGTCAAAATGAAACAAGAATTAATCAATCTAGTTTCAGAGAGCGAAACGAGTGGTTTTTAATTAAACTTATTAATTGAACATTTTTGTGGGTTTTAATATAAAATAGAGAATTAAATTTAAATAATTTAAAAAGAAAAAATTCATTTTTATTTGCTTGTGTCTAATTGTATGCAGATTGTTTACAGTGCTGCCAGAAGTTTTTTGTGTTGCCAAAATAAATTTTTAGAAAAATAGCACATTTGCACAAAAATAAAAGTGGAATGCTCACGAACAATCTTAATATGCACTGCAAATTTGCACAATGACCATCGTGATTACCCTTAGTATTTGCTGCACCCTCTATTTGCATTTAAGTTTTAGCCTGTCTATCGAACCAACCGCACAATGCAATATTTTTCTTTTACTACCACATTCAACTAACTGAACACTTAAATGTTGCAATGACATTTTGCTACGCACAACTTAATTCAATTTAACTCAAGATGTTGGTGAAACAAAACTTGAAAAGAAGAGCGAAACTAAAAAAAAAAACCAATGAGACATTATAGTTGGTCAAGCCCGACCATATGATATCCTACACCACAGTATTTGCAGACTAGTTTTTGAGAGTGTTTCCTGTTTGGGACCCGCTTTAAAAATTTCACATAACAATTCTTGGTGTCAAAAATTATTCAGATATCAATATATATAAGGGACTATTTCTCTATAAATTGATTTTATGGAGGGGGTTTATGTGGGACTAAAGATTAATTCTGGACCTGCCATTTTGCCAGTTATAAAAAAGTTATGGAATATAGAGCTACTTTCGGGATTGGTATTTAAGTAGGATCTATGGTAAAATAACATTTTGTAAGATGATTAAGGTAGCAATAAAAAAATTTTGGGCTAAATTTAATTAAAATACCATAAAATAACATAATAAGATCGTTTATGGGCACAAGGAAGATTGTATGGGGTCTTTGCGAAATCATTTTAATAGGCTTCGTCTTTATGAAAATTAAAATTTTACCAAACGAAAGACGAAAACTGCAACATGTACATTGCTCCCGTCCAATGGGGGTGTAGGGTACATAAATAAAATGGAAATTAAAAAATAATAAAGACATTGATGCCATTTCCTAAACATTTTTTCATGTTGTTGTTGCTACACAACGGAGTTCTTTTTTAATTCAATCGCTGTTGCAATATTAAAGAACAATATTTATGTTGTCAAGATGTTTCCATCTTTTTCCGTTTTCATTTAAATCCAAATTAACATTTGAAGGTTAAACAATTTTATATTTTTTAAATTAAATAAATGTCGTTCAAGGGTACAGACAGAAAAAGGCGACAAATTTCCAAACTAACTGTCTTAAATTCTGCATCTTGTTTTTAAGAAAATTTAAGAATAAAAAAATTTGTATAATAAAAAGTATCTTGTAAAGAATAACAAAATTCGAATAATCTTTTCTTTAATAATGTTAATACTATTTAGGGCATAATGAACGGGCTTAAACCTAGAACACCTCATAAGTCAATCGTTATTCTGATGCTTTACATTGCCCAAAAAGGATCTGTGGTATTTATAAGTTAGTCTGAAATTTGCATTAAAGGCTAAGGCTTAGTTTAACAGTTCTAAATAGGTCTAATGGCTAATAAATCACTGATGGTTTAAACACTGATTTAGTTGAACTAAACTTGAAGTTATATGTAGTTTAAACTCAACAACTATAAATCAGTGTCCTATGTAATATATATGGTTAAAAAATAACATGTGGCAGCACTACGATAAATCTTATCAAATTCATATGGTCTGTATTGGTAGTTTAAACGCCCAATTTTATGCGTTTGAAGATGTTTTATAAGTTTAGTTATTTATAGATTTATTGGTTTAAACACTTTTTAAACCAAAAAGAGAGTTTAACTTGCTCTGATTTTTTAGCCCTAAGTGTTAAATAAAGCTCTGAAAGTCAACGCAGACATTAAAACGAATATATTTTGTTTTGAAGATGGACCAAATCTAACCATTCGGTTTAGGCGGTGGAATTTAAATTTGTATAGTAAATAAAATTCAACATTTTTTATTTTTCGAATTTATTCTATGAGCTAAATTTCAGTTATGTATTTTTATAAAGCTTTTTTGTAATAGTTCTATTCCTTAAATTTTTAGGAATGACTTTTTATTCACTACCAGACTATATAAATACATTACTGAAATTTAGCTCATAGAACAAATTCGAATAATAAAAAATGTTGAATATAATATAAAGTTACCTACGAAAGGAAATAATTCCCAGTTTCTATAGCAAATTAATATTTTTGGATAAATCGGTACATGCTGATTTAAGTTTCCGGGAACATTTAAAAATCTTACAAGTCGAGTATTGATTGTTATTGCACCCAATTACATCTGCGATAGAGTTAATCTCTTCCCAACAGTGACAGCGGAATTTTTTTCAATATGCAAAGAATTCTCGAAAATTTCCAATTAATAAAAAACGGTACATAAAATAATTTAATTTAATTGAGCAGAAAACCAATAACATTTCATAAAATCTATTAAAAAAGCATTAAACCTTAGTAGAAAAACAAGTAAGAGTGCTAATATTCGGCTACGGCGAATCTTATATACCCTTCACCATGGTGCAATAGTAATAGAAAGTTATATAAATACCGTTCTTTAGATACTCGTCAGATCCCGCCCACATTTTGTCGGATGTTATGTATTGATAACCACGATGGTTGTACCTTATTTGTAAATTTTAGCTCTTGTTGTTCTCCAGATTTACAAAAATCTATAATGCATTTGTATAGGATGTGCCACGCCCATTTGTCAAACCTCGTCCACAAAATGCTTGTACCTTATATGGAAACTTTGGCTCCTGCCGTTCTCCAGATATACATAAAAATAAAATAAAAACACAACAACAACAACAAGGGACTTTTGGTTAAAATTAGAGGCAGTCGTAGTTTTTTGCTCATATTAAAGCCATTTGTGGAGCGATCAGGCTGAATTTGAATAGCAAACAAGTCCGGACTATATGTGATATAAATATATAACTACCAAGTCTCAACTGCATCTGGGGTCATCGGAAAACGCATTACAACGGACAGACGGACATTGGTAAATCAAATTAGCAAATTATAAGGACTCAGAATATATATACTTAACCTTTAACTGTTGTGGTGAAACCTTGGGACATACTTAATGACGTGGTGGTAAATTTTACCCCTCTAAATTATTAAAAAATATTTTTTTATAATTATTTGTTTTTGAAAAATAAGGGTCCACATTTTTAATCACAAAAAATAAAGAAACCAAAAATTATTTTTATTTGTTTAAACAAAACCGGTACTTACTTCACAAACCTTTTTTTTTATATAAAAAAACTATATATCAAAAACTTATCAAAAAATATGAATTTAAAAAAAAACAAAAACTTAAAGGAAATGTTTTCACAGCCAAATGTATACACTTAAGGATATAAAAGAGATCATGAAAAAAATAATAAGGTGTAGAAACTACAGGTCAGCCTTTGAATGTTTTTTACTAATTTAAATCTGCATCCCATACCATTGGTTTATTACATCTTTGTTATCAATACACAACATCTGATTAAATTTTGGCGGGAGAAGTGTGCGTGGCACCTTGGTTAGAAATACACAACATTCGACAAAATGTGGTTGGGATTAGAGAATTGGGTGTGTCACAAAATAAATTTTTTTTTGTATCTTATCATCGGCAAGAGAAAAATTGTCCATATTTGGTACACACAGCTGGGCTACCAATAAACAATGCATCTACAAAAATGGGCGCGATTGGAGAAGTGCGTGTGGCACCTCCTATAAAAAGAGATTATAGATTTCTGTATAACTGAAGAATGGTAACAGCAAGAGTATTCAAACGTGCTTCCTAAACAATGCACGGATAATAATAAAATCTACTTACATTATTTTAATAAGAGTAACAAAGCGCACTGAGTTAGCTTGTATCATATAAAACATTTTTTATTTACAAGAAAACGGACGAGCGGTAAAAATAATTCCATGAAAATATTACGTTTATTTTGATGTGGGGTAAATTTTTGTCTACCAAGTATTAGGCTAACGCTGACGCGGTGGTAAAATATTTTCAAAGAAAAAATTACGGAAATGATGACGAGTGGTAATTTTTACTCCAGCATGTCCATAGCTCCGCTCGTGCTAAGTCGAGCTCAGCCCAAACACAAGTGAATAACAAGGATCACGATATGAGAAGATACTAAGAGAATTAAATTTTTAGAGCGCAATGGAAGAGAGTATTTTAAAAAATGTAAGGAGAGGGTCAAATTTACCACCACCTCAACAGTTAAAGGTTAATAGGGTCTAAAGCTTAGTCTAGACGATATGTTGAATCAGCAAATGTATGCTTACACTCAATGCTTAAAAATTATAACAAATGCCTCTATCAGCATATTCAATATGTTAGGTGTCTAGACGATATGCTGAAAATACCAAATTTTTCAAATTCAACATATGCCAGCAAATGATATTTCAACATATAAGTTAGCATACAATTTCTTTGTCTACACGATATGTTGAATTTCGTATATTGATATATATGTTGAGTATTGAGAAGATTTGTTTAAATATTACAAATAAAATTGACAATTCTCTTTTTTATTATTTTGCTTAAAATGTTTATAAATTATCGCTTTTAGTGGAAAAAATAATATTTTTAGTGTATAATTATACTGAATAAGTAAGAGTGCTATATTTGGCTGGGCCAAATCTGCAGATAGTTAAAATAAGGACTGGATGGGACTTATAAATTATCAACTAAACCTAAGAGTTTTATAATTTATTGCAGTTCTAGACCTATGGTAAATTATGGGCCGACCAGCAGAATGTTTTATTGTGTCATTTAAATACCCACACACATTGTATGTAACAATTAAAAATATTGGTCCAATAACCAATTTAAGTATACTGTCCGGCTGACTGGCTGTCCATGTAAGCCTTCTGCGCAAAGTAAAGGTCGCAATTTTGATTGTTATTGAAAATTGTGAGGATCGGTCCAAAATTTCATATAGGTCCCATACATACTTCTTTCCGGATAAGAATCTTTGTACCGATATACCATGGTATTATGTTGGTATTAAGACTAAATTTGGACTAAAAGAATTTTATTACATATTTAATCATCTGGCCTAATTTTATCAGAATCGGTCTTTATTAAACCATACCTCCCATACAACTACCAATCAAAAAAATATTACCAATGCCATGATTTTCTTATAGATGTCGGTATTGATACAAAATTTGGCGAAGATAACTTTTATGTCTACTTTGTTATGGCAATCTTTTGTATTAGTAGGTCCAGAATTTCATAACCTGATTACATAATTTTATTTTACCTCGTCCATGATTGTCCAAGAGTCCCAATTAAGGTGCACTCTGAAATATTTGTCTGTATAGAATGTGAAGTAGAGTATCAAATGGTCGGGCTTGGCCGTTTATACTATCGTACTTGTTAGTCATAAAGAAATTTTCAGGGCAAAGAGATTTGATTTTTAATATTTAAAACGTTTCTGCGGTATGTGGTAAATTATCGACCGATCATCACGAAATTTCGTAGTGTAATATCTAGTCATAGAAAACGAGTTCTTGCTAAATTAAATACCAATCGGTTCATTCTGCCACCAGTTTTTGTTAGTTTCTTTAACAGAAATATAATTTTTTTAGGGTGTAGGGGTTCTGGTTTAAATGAAGAAAATAAGCTCAGCTGAGCGAAGCCTGTGCTTGGTATACCATAAAATAAAGAAATCTTATGTCCAGTGGAAGACCGGCAATAAAGAAAATTTTTTTAGAGCGAAGCCTGTATTTGCCATATTACAGAGTTAAATAAAACCCAAATTGAAACAATTACATAAAGTATATAAATTATTACCACTTGTATACTTAAACCTATATATCACAAAAAAGACTTATTAGAATATATTTTTTTAACCATGCATTATGTTATATGAAAGCTAGAAGCGTTAAAAAGTTGGCATACTTTATATACCATGTCAAAGGTATTTGGAAACACTCTTCAGCGAGACCCAAATTGCTGAAATCAAAATTATACTTCAAAAGATATTGGTTAAGAATTTATTAACTCTTATGGTCTATAGCTCTAAAACAAAGTTCGTTGGCAAACATTTTTATTTTTAAAGCACTTCTAAATGCAATTTTTTATTCCTTGTTTGCCGATGAGCTGGATCTCTTAATAAGTTTCGGGGTTATGTACAAAATTAATCAAGAAATTTAAAGAATACCAATTTTTATATATTTAATATGCTACCAAATTTGTCGTATGCTGAAAAGCTTGCATACGACTTTCAACAAATAACATATTTGTCAACATAAGTAGAAAATTTGTTAAAAAGCAAAAAATATTGTGTCTAGACTTTATGCTATAATTGTGAACAAACGTTTGCTTAAATCGTAAACAAATACCTGTCATATGTTGGTAAGCATACGTTTGCTGAAAAAATTTGGTGTCTACACGATATGTTGGCACTGAAAGCAAATTTTTCAACATAAATTTGCTGATTCAACATATCGTGTAGACTTAGCTTAATATCAATATTGAAGAAATTAAAAACGGAATGACAAATTTACACACAGAGGAAAATCAATGTAAAATCCTCGAAAAAAGGTTGATTTTACATTTTTCGGTAGTGATTTTGCTGCATAGTTAGAGTTAGAGCAAAATGACATTTATTTTGAAATAACACTCCGAATTACGTTAAATGAAAGTTATTTCAAATTGAAACAACTTAAATTTCATGTAGAATCGAATTGGTTTAAGGTTGAAATAACAGTGAGAAGAAGCTTCAGAAACAAGATATGCATTTATTTAAGAAACATTCTAAACACTTACCGTGGAATCAGAGGGAGAGAGAATATAATTATTTATTTTCCTGTAACACATGTTTCAAGTTTTTATTTTCCCCTTTGTTTACAGAAGCAATCGCAATTAAAAGAAACCTGCAGAATGGCCCGATATGGTTTTCGTCATCATTCTACTTTAAAAATTTGATGACAAAATAATTTTAGCAAAAAGAATACCGAAATTTTTTTTCTTTTTGTAAATAATTTTAAACATGAAAATAAAACATATTGTGTTTTTTTTTTAAAGTGCTGTTATTTGTTTCTATACAAAACAAATTAAACAGGATTTTATAGATTCAATATTGAACAATGTTATTTTAACATTTTTCGTTTAAAATTAATATGAGAAACTGATAATTTTATATAATGTCCATACTTTTACGGAAATTTACTATGATTTTTAATCAACACTGCGCAATGTTGCTTTAACATTGATATTTTTTCTGTGTGTACCCTTTTACATTTAAAGGTAAAGCCAACAGCATTGACATAAACCAAAATAGTGAAATTATCGAAACAAAATATTTCTTTGAAAATAGGAATTTAGTACAGAATAAGAATTCACAGAATCTTTTGACAGCAGATTTTTAAATTTAAATTAAAAAGTGCATGTGATGCTGGCGTAAAACACACAACGGCCATTGTGGCTTTGTAATAACGTCAAATTTACGTCAGAAATACATGCTCATATGACACTTAACGTTCCGTTTACTCTAGGCTTAACTGGTAGTTTCCTTTAAAATGAGCCGCACCAAAAAAAAAAAAAATAAATAAATTTAAAAAAAATAAGAAAAGAATCTTCGAGATTATCTGCCTGATTTTAGAAAACGTAAACAAGTGAGTGAGTGAGAAATTATATTGTAAACAAAAACAAATTTTCGTTTTTTATAGTTGTTTTCAGTATAATTTCTCACTCACTCACTTGTTTACGTTTTCTAAAAACAGGCAGTATAATGATTTTTTTTTATTGAAATGTACCTTCTTTCAAACATGTGAATTTTTGAATAAAATTTATATTATTAAAAAATGAATAAGCGATAAAATATATTTATTATTATTTAATTAAGCTTGAGGTCTTTTTTTATATTAAAAATGTATTAAATTTATTAAACCAATATTTCGGCACTCCGTTGTGTGCCTTCTTCAGGGTTTTTCTTGAATTTTTGACAAAATTAACAATTTTTAACAAATTAAATAAATATAACAAAAAATCAAAAAACAATTTTCAATTAAATACAAAAAAAGGTTTTCCAATTCAAAAACTAATCTATTACATTATAAATAAATTTTTAACTTCCGTTTATATTTTTATAAACTAAATGCCTATAATTTTGTGCTAAACTTTCAGTATCTGACTTAAAATTAATTCTCGATATTGTCGGTACATTTATAATTTGCAACATTTCTAACATAAGCCTACGTTTATAATTATTTTTCGTACTTAAAACTGTTGTATTTTCAAAATCAGGATAATGGTTTAAATTTGCACAATGAGCTGATAAAGCTGTTTTTTGGGATGAAATATGTCTATATTTTTGATCTGACTTATGTCCTGCTAACCTAGTTTTCAGTTTATTCTTCGTTGTACCAACATATATTTTACCACATTGTCCATTAACATTTCCCCCACAAGGTATCTTATAAACTACATTCGACATTTCCAACTTATTTATTTTATCCTTCATATTAGTGAATAACCTACCTATTGTGTTATAAGATTTATGCGCAATTGTATACCTTTCCGTATCATAAATATTGGATTTTTCTAATCTCTCCGAAAATTTTGGTACATAAATAAACTTTTGGTATATAAATATACATTTCACTAATATGTATTTGCAATTCAGAAAAAGCGATTCAAGGCCAGTCTTAAGCTTTAATTAAAACCGATAAAAACCGCATTATTTCTTAGTTTGATATGTTATAAATTTCGGATATTAACGCCAACGACATGTGGAGGTGATGCGAACTAGGGACAATGATCGAGCGATTTTTCTTATGTGGTTTTCTTAAATCTTAGGTCTACGCGAATAATCTACAAACCACAATGCCACTCAAAGCCAGCATAGCCCAAGGCATCGGCCAAATTTAGACTGATTTATGTACCAGAGTACTAAAAAAGTTCGTCATTTTCGATGCACGCCAAATTTAAAAAAAAAACCGTTTAATGAAAGACCCTTTATAATACTATTTCTTACTAAAAATACTGGTAGGGGTAAGAAAAATTAAACATAGTAAATAAACATATTTATCTTCCATCTAAATCACAGATTTTCAGTAAGGAAACAAAACTAAATAATTTAAAGAAATCACATTATGTACATCTATTTAAGAAGAAAAATAAAAATGAACAACAAATAAGTGAAAAGTTTACTTACCAGTTGCTTGTAATTTCCAAATGAAATCCAAACGATACGTTGCCTCTGTTTGATGGCTGTGAAAAATCAACGCAATCATAAAAGCAAAAAGGAAAATTGAATCAATTATATAACGCAATAGTGCTTCTTCATTGCTAATGCATTTGATAAGGAAAGAATAAATGAATGAATAAATGCATCGATAAATGCCATCGTCGTTGTATTGTCAGCGCCAGCGTCATCATCATCAACATCATTCAATCGAATACCCCCAAACAAAGCAGAAATTTACAAAGTTGCAGGAAGTGCGCACACACATCAGAACACAGAAATGCATGTAGACATTTTAAGTTTGAGTGGTTTAGTAGTTGTGGTACGTTGTTCCATTAGCATAAAACACGAACAGGCACAGGAAAACCAATCATCGATTGTAGGAAAATAAGAAAATGTAAAGAGAAAACAAGAAAGTAAAACTATTAATACATTTTGCGTAAAAGAAATCATATTTCACTTTATTAAATTGAAACAAGAAATTAAAATTACATTATTTGCATGTTTGCATAGAAGAGTTCAAGTGGTATGTAGTCAGAGGGTTTGAGAGGCTTTAATTTTGTTGAAATTTATACGAGAATAATTTTATTTATAGTGCAATTTTTGTAAAATATGTTCATGTTCATGAGTTTGAATATGAAACAAACTTTAACACTAGAAGCTTATTATTTAAAATAAAGGATCTTTTTAAGCCAGATAGAACTTATAAAGAGGTAAACTGTCAAATCATCAAGAATAGAGTTACGCTTAACCCATTCATGCCTGCCCGATCGTAAGATTTTAATCAAATTCCGTAGAAGTTTCTTGGTGTAAAAAAATTAACCTCTTTCCACTAATGGGATAGGGCATGGGTATTCAAATACCCTACAAACTTTGTTATGACATATCAAAATTTATTTTGTTTTTTTTTTTAACTCAACATTTTTATTTTTTCACTTTTTTTTTGAAAAAAGTCGACACGTAGTATGGGCATTTCCAACGGAAAGTCTACTTTTTGTATCGTAAAGCCAGCAAGTAATTAAAATTGTTTCTCAAAAAATTTTATATTCATTATAAACTTTTTTAGTTCTACACTAAGTAACAAAGATAATAACGTTTGAGCAACATGGGCCCAAAATACAAGCTTGTTTATTTGCTGGCGTTAAATGGAAATGCCCATATGCATATCTAGCTATTATTCAAATATCGTGATATCTTGTCTACTTTTTGGTAATGAAACGGTAGATTTGAAAATTCTTTTTCATATGCCTTCAAAGTAAAATTAAAAATTGTTTTGCTTCAACTGAAAACTTTTAAATTTTGATTAAATCCAGTATTATTCAAGTGCGATATGTGTTAATTATTTATTGTCGTGGTCGAAGTCGTTAATTAATTAATGCTTTTACGCCAGAATGTGGGCGCACAGTGTCATAACAAAGTTCTTCCATTCTTGCCGGTTGTGTGCCATTGATTTAAATTGTTGCCATGAAAGTTGTTGTTTATAGGTCCGTAATTCGTCTAACAAGCTGCGCCGCCAACTGCCCCTGCGCCTGCCTCACCTTCTGTGGCCTTAGTGATTCAAATTGAGAGCTTATTGACTAATGTCGTTAGCAGGTTTTCATAATGTGTGGCCTATCCACCTCCATTTACGTCCTCGGATTTAATGTTCTACTCACTTTTTTTTGCATTTGCGTTATGGCTCATGTCTGACAACCGTATAACAATATAGGTTTAACCTTCGTATTAAATATCCGAATTTATATCTTTTCATATCTTTTTTTATTCGATTTGAACGCCAAATATTGTATTATGCTGCAACTGGGTTTCTTTCTAAAAGCTAGCTTACACGGTAATACATTATTGTATTACGACATGATGTAAAATGAGAAAAATCATATCATGTAAAAGCAAAACGTATTGAGTAAGAGAGAATACGAATACAAAATCTGACAAGCGGACGGTTTCTAAACCATTTTAGAAACTTATGCATTCTCATCACACCAGAGGTGTTTTTTAACAGAGTATATTGAAGGTTGTAGCATTTTAAAGCACTTACAAAAACAACTAAAATCAACTTAGGAAATTTTCATGTTGCTTTTTTGTTATTATTTTTGATTTTACTTAAACCATCCGTGTAAATATGAAATATACTCACAACATAATTTTATTTTTTTCTTTTAAACACGGAGAGAATTTCATATTATTTTGATTCAACAAAGGCGTAATACATTCTATTACCGTGTAAACTAGCCTTAATACGTTGTAGAAAATTGAAACGAGTACCGCCATCAGGTGTT
Source organism: Pollenia griseotomentosa (assembly GCA_963931875.1). Classification (NCBI taxonomy): domain Eukaryota; kingdom Metazoa; phylum Arthropoda; class Insecta; order Diptera; family Polleniidae; genus Pollenia; species Pollenia griseotomentosa. The sequence goes on along the minus strand of OZ007562.1, from coordinate 121,970,845 downwards.
ATTTGGTTGCCGAGATAAGTAAACATATTTATTTCTTTTATTAGGTGACCAGCTTTATAAAAATTTGGCTCTTAACATCTGTTGTTTCTAGCTGACATTGATTTTTAGTCTAACTTTTGTCGACTTGAGAGCAAATCAGTATCATCGCCGTATGCAAGACCGTTGAGATGTTCCAATTTTATAGGGTGCCATATGATACCGCGATGAGAATGGTTGTCGATCGCGTTTATCATGACATCTTCGATTACTATTAAAAAGAGTAATGGAAATATTACTTTTATTGCATATAACAGCTGGTTGTTATGACGCACACGATGTTGAAAATTTTTACAATATGCACTGATGATGTCGCATAACTTTGATGGGACCGCTCTGCGTCGCATTGCAACTCATTTGCTGTCGTATCTGATGCGATCGAAGGTCGAAATCGTAGTCGTATGAAATTTTTGTCGATAAAGATTAATATTTACGTCATTGACAATGCAAAACACATAGAAAGTTTGTCGTATTTAAGTCGTTTACGACAGACGTAATACCAATTTTTAAAATTAGTTTCGTACGGATCCTTGATCTGTCATGGTTAATGTTGTCGCTGTACAAAAGGTAGCTGAGTATATATTTAATCGGAAACCTATCCATTCGTCCTCGTTGTCCACAGTGTGGTAGCACTATTTACTACAAATGCTAGATGTGCCAGCCGAATTTGCATCCAGGCCTACCACAATAATGTTGACCACATGATTCTACAATAGCAAAAACTTTTTATTTATCCAAGTGATCCAAATTTATTTTGAAAGTCAGAAATCGATTTGGGAAGCCTATAGAGTCATTGTCGTGGTCGAAGTCGTAGTCGTAGTCGTTTGATATATATTTTTTTTTTATATAAATTAAAATTGACGACATTGACAATGCGAAACACATTAAAAGTTTTTTGTATTTGTATCGATTACGACAGTCATAATACCAGTTCTTAAAGACGACTGTTTTTCGACTGCGACAACTTCGTGATTTTTATGGCACACATAGTCGACATCTGAGCCAGTCATCTGCCATCTGTACGTACTCTCTTAATGCTGCACCAATGCATCAAAGGAACTTGCGTACTGAAGAGCATAAAGTAAACAAAAGCTTGGAGAATGATCCAAATCTATCAATCGTCGGCGGTCGTGGCCAGCAACAGTCGAAGATGTGGCCCAAAATTAGACGTCAAGCAATATGCACGAAATCAAAATGTTATTGATGTTTCGAAAATTAAATTTTTTTTTTTGTTATTTTTTACAATTTCAAGTTCTATCGATTTTGAAATAAACGCCCGTAATTTCTACAAAAAGAAAGCTGGTCGCGTTCGTACCTTACAGTTATCTTTACCTATTTCAACTTTTATTTGGACTACGTGTTGTTACCAGGGACAGAAAATAACAGTTAATTGGAAACTTTAAAACAAAAAAGCATGTTAAGTTAAATGTCGGGATATTGATTCAAGTATTTCATAATGATCCTTATGAATTATACTCTGATAAAATATATTGATTTTTAAAATTTTGATTTATATTTTTTTTAACGAAAATAACGGTTATTTTTTGATTTTTATTTGTTTAACAAAACTAAAAGTTATTATTATTATATATTCCAACACGAACATTTAATTAGAGAATAAGTTTTATTTGTGCAAAAAAAAAATAACTGTTATTTTTGTTAAAAAAAAAAATCAAAATATAACTGTTGTCATCTGACTTTTATGAGAAAAGGGATAACTGTAACGGTCCCTGGTTTTAACCTTCAGTTTTCTTTAAAAATATGACAGCTTTTACAATATAGATTTCTATACACAGCTAGATTTCTTTTTGTAGAAATTACGGGAATAAGAGCTTAACAGCACAAAGCCTCATGTGGTACTTATCGATTAAAATTCCGTTAGTTATGATAAAAATAAGATAAGATTATGAAATACTAGAATAAAACATTTTCGAATTTAAATAATCATTTGGGGTTTGAAATAATTTTAAATTAAATCACAAGTTTCTTTGTGGCTTAAGGCTCAGTTAGTTTTTACTTTCTGTTTCTGTTCTGTTCCGTGCCGTTCTGTTACGAAATTGTAATAGTTACTTTTTCTGTAGAAACTTATCAGCCATTTATGACAAATTTATTAGTTTTGCACTGTCCATTGTTTTATTTCAATAACTTTAATGCACATAAATTTGAAGAAATTAAATTTTATGAATTCTTAAAATCAAAAAACAGTTTATTTCAATATAAAAATGTATTTTTTAATATTTATTTTGCTGTCACTTACAATTACTTAACAAGTTTTTGATTTTAACAAACTGAACCGCAACAGAACAGAAAAACTAATCAATTTCACAGGTTTTTTAATAACAAAAACAAATCAGCTGATTCGTAACAGAACAGAAAGTAAAGACTAACTGAGCCTTTAATTGAACTGTTTGTAGTTTTTAATCCAAATTAACAAGTTTTAGATACTCATTATCGTAAAGAACAGGATGTGTAGCTATTGCTGTGAGACTGATGTCAGAGTAGCTACTAAAAGCGAGGCGATTGTAGAAGCGAAAGTGACTTGTGCTATATCAATGCCAGAAGGTTTCAGAGTGAACGGTATATTGGAAAAAGCGTTTGTTTATATTATTTTTAGTGTGTTCAAAGTGATTTTGTACGAAAGATAGATTCTGAAGTTCAGTTGTTTAAATTAATTATTATTTTCAGGAAATTGTTTGTATATTTTCAAAACTTTCTTATTTAACACACAAATTTCTTTTTTTATTTAATTTAAAGCACAAAAATTTAACAAATGAATGCCAAAAACCGTTTTTTGAATGCACAAAAAGGAAAAAAAGAAATAAAAAAGACCGTTACAGAAAAACAAAAACAAAACAAAAAAAACTACAACGTGCTAGAAACCATTACACAACGTGCCTTGTAGCACAAACTCGGATTACGTTTTGCTCCCACTCTGACATCTATTGAGCAAATATACAAGAAAAACATAAGCAGAGGTTTCTAGCGGCATGTAGCGCCATCTTTTATTATAGCTTCTAGTTCACACACTCTGACATCAGCCTAAATTATATCAGACATTTTGAATAAGTTTCATTGCTAAGTATTTGGAAATACATAGAATATTTAAGCGTATTATTAATATTAAAAGAATATTAACAACACGCCTAAGGTGAAATAAGACCAAAGATTTCACAAAAATCGCAAAAACCAATACGACATTTAACATTTTAATATTATTATCCTTAAGAGGGCAACATTGAAAACCAATTTACCGAAATTTTTTTTATTCTGTTTATTCTATTCTATTTTATTTTGTATTTCTTTCATTAACAAAACATTTTACTCAACACACGAATAAAGAACAAACGTACTTCAATTCCCATATAAACGCACAAAAAAAGATAAATTCTTAACAACTTTTGGCATCAAGATGAATTTTTTATAGCCTGGTGGTGACCCTCATTCATACCTTTCCTCTTCCTGTCACTTCTTCATATGCAATAACAAGTTTATGTTTAATTTAACATGTTTTGTAAATTATTTTTTATTTTATGGCGGAACATTTTATATAAAAGGGGACAAAAAATTCTAAATACAACAAGTTTTTTTATAAATTCAAGCAAAAAACAGTTAAAAAAAAGTTTTCCTACATAAAAAAAATTAAAAAAAAAAACAAGTAAAAGAAAAACTTACTCCAAAATTAAATCTATTTCCTCCTGCACCAGAAAATAAATGGAAAATCCAATGTAATAAGCCGAGGCCATCAACAATAAAATTGACTTTAGTAAAATGCGTAGAACTTGATAAGTGGCACAGGTCATCATGGAGAGTAACGTCAGCAACAAAAAGGTCTAAATGACAGGGATAAAGATTAAGCGACAGAATGAATTAGAGCAGACAAGAAGGACAAAAGAAAGCAAATTGAATAAAATATATTTATTATAATTTTTGTATGTTTAATAGGTCTGTTTCTTTACTCTGGTTTGGGATTTCTTGTTAACACAAATCGCACAAAAATCGTCCTTGTAAATATTTTTAATTTGTGTAAATGAGGGCGCATTTCTTCTTATTGGACGAAGCAGCCCAGACTTTTTTTCAGAACAAATTATGTTAATTAAAATACAGCTGTTGAAGCATGAACAAAATAAAAGAGACAAGGTGTTTGCTGAGTTTCAAAACATCATAATACTTTGCAGTCAAAGGCCAAAATGTATCTTTAACAATGCACAGTTTGCATATTGTGTATTAATCGATAACTGCTTTGGTGCACTTTGGGATAGATAATATTGAAAAAATCTGCACGGTTGCATTGTAAAGGGTGTTCCAACCATTGTGCACGATGTTAGTTGTGAGTCACACCCTAACGTCAAGTTTTTTCCCCAACTTAATTTGACATTTGTTTGTTTCAGTGTTTGACAAATTCAACCATGAAGAGGGACGCAATTAAGCAGTGCGTTAATATTGTTGAAGCCTTTTACGAATGGGCGTTCAAATCGAAATGCATTTCATGCACTTCGTGATTTTTTTGTCAGCATAGTAGATCAAATGTGTCCACAATACGAAGAATTATGCGCAAATTTCAGCAAACCGAGTCTGATGGAAATTTGAAAACACCTGTTTGGTGCAGTTTATGGGTTGGCGGCGTCAGGGGGCCGTGCTTGTTTAAAAATCAGGTCGGCCCAGCAGTTACCGTGAATAGTATTCGCTATCGCGAGATGATAACAGACTTCTTGTGGCCAGAAATTGAAGATATGAACCTAGGCGATATGTGGTTCCAACAGGATGGTGCCCGTTGCCAGAAAGCTAAAGAAACAATGGCTTTTTGGGCATGAAATTTAATGGCCTATCTTACGTCGTGGCGATGTTAATTGGCCGCAACGATCATGTAATTTTACACCGTTGGGCCTCTTTCTTTGGGGATATTTAAAAGAAAAAGTGTACGTCAATTAGCCAAAACATTTCAAAAGCTAAAGGATGAGATAATTCACCACATTAACGACATTGAACCTCAATTATGTCTCAGAGACATTGAAAATATGGACCATCGTATAGAGGTATGCCACCGAAGCCGTGGCGAGCATTTGGCTGATTTTTTGTTTTACATGTAATTGTCAAAGATCCTTTTATAATAAAATATTAGGATGATACTCTAAAAACTTTTTGTTTTATTTACAATTAACATCGTGCGTTTTCGTTGGACCAACCTTAGGAATGCATTGGAAACAGGGAGTTGCCTTGCAACTGACGTTTAGGAACTCATCTAACTGGTTGATTAAGAGAATTTAAAAAAGTGCTGTGAAAAATAGCAATTATAATAAAGCAAATACACAGAAAAAAATTTTTGCGCCAGTAAAAGAATTAATCAAAAATAAAATCAGTTTTAATTAAATACTTAATTAAATTAATTGAAATATTGTCAAGTAATCATTTAATACATTTGATTAAAAGTTTAATTCACCTGATTAAGTATTTAATTAAAACTGATTTTATTTTTGATTAATTCTTTTACTGGCGCAAAAATTGTTTTCTGTGTAGTTTTTTATTAAAAACTTTAATACTTTGTGTTAACAATGTGGTTTTTTTGTTTTCGCGTACTTTTGTCTTTCTACGAAGGAAATTTTTTCTTACTCCCATTTTCACAAACTTTTCCCAAAATATAAAGAAACAGAGCTATTGTTTGTAACAAAGCAGACACACTGTGTTTCCAACGACACAAGGACAGACACCGATACCAGTTGCTGGACTACTTACATTAATGGCTAAATAATAATCACAGTCAAAGTATTTGAATTTTGCACCTGCTGTTGCTTCATCGGTGGGTGGTGTCATTGTTGTTCTTGCTACTGTTTTTATTGTATCTTCATAAATTGTGTCATCCAATAATAATGTTGTTGTATTGCTGCTACTAATATTCATGTTGCTACTGCTGGTGCTATTGTTGCTATAGCTGTACATTGTAATGGTTCTTTGAGAAGTAGTCAAACTTGTAGGTGTGCTGGTAGAATTCAATATAATTTCTTGAAACTGAAATAGAATTATAGATAACAAACATTAATTGATTTCAAATGAGGTCAAGCATTATATGTTTATGAATATTACAATAAATTGAACATTCTTAAGAAACTAGACAAATTATTGCTTAAATTCCAAAATAAAGATTTTATACAAAATGGAAATACTTGTAAAAAGAGAACTTTTTGTTAAGTTCCGGTCTCAACATATCGTATATCATTGTTAAGCCATTTTCGAGCAAAATGCGATGCCATGAGATAAATTGCGGGTTTTTTTTTTATAAAAAAACAAAAAGTACTGAATTTTAAGGAGTGGAAATTTTTTTTTTAATTTTTGGAAACTTCATTAATATAATTTTTATTCTAGGCCATGACTGGTGCAAATTTTTTTGTATTGTATTTGGATTGGCCTGGTTTAATATAACTTGTATGCAGTTGTATGATTTTTCGAAAAAATACCTACACATGGAAAAAAAAATCCGATTTTTCCCTACACGTTAAAAAATTTCCCCTACAAAAATCCCTACGCATTATTATCATTAAAATAGAAGAAAAAACATAAGTTATAAAAATAAATTGCATTCGAATATGTATATTAAAGCTTTGGCATAAAATAAGTACAAAATTAAAAAAATAATACATATGGGCATTTCCCCAGAATGATCTACCAGGATGAAAAAATAATATGTTGATAATCTTTGTCTTTTATTGTTTATTATTATAAAAAAAAGTCTATGTTGTTATAAAAGAATGGTTTCATAGCATATCTCAGCTGTTTTACTTGAGGAAATTGCACTGGAAACTGGAAAATGTTATATTTTCTTATATTTTCTACTTCTAAAGACATTTTTAAATACTTATTTTAAATGCAAAAAATATGTTATGTTTACACTCTTTCTTCATAATCTCTCCATTACAATCAGTTGTAAAAGGAGTATTAAGTTTTTTTGTTAAGGAAATTTAACGATATTTATGGGAAACTGCATGGTGATAATAATAAAAAAAACATATGGAAAAATCGTACGTTCGCGACCCGTACGTTCGCGACCGGTACATAAGCCAATTAAAAAAAAACCAAGAGAAATATTTTATTTTGTAAATGCTGGATGGAGACCTACATTAATACACTTTCAAAATAAATTAACCACTTTTGAATATTCCGTTCCATTACGCAGATTTTTACATTTCACTACTGTCATTCAAAGTTGACTTCTATTTTGCGTACGTTCGTGACAACATGCTTATAACTATCATTAAGAAAACCTAAACTCGATGAAACCCATCTTTTGCACGAAACATAGGGCTTCCCAAATGCTACAGAATCGCAAAAAAAATTCTAGGAAAAGTTTTGTTTTCTATATTTTTTGCATACCAAAGCGTACGAACGTACGTTCGTGACCCCAGTAAATGCCCATATGTAAGTACTTTTAATTAAATTCAATTAAGTCTTTCAATATTAGGTGTGATCCCGTACTAAACGTAGGGAGCCCGCAGGATCCCAATCTTACCGAAAATTGTGTCCGTACTCAAAGTTTGGTAAGGTGGGAGAGCTTTTAAGAGAAAATATTCTTCTTCTTGCACGAAGTACCCCTTCCTTTTTCTTTGGGCAAATTTATAAAATTGTTACACAATCAGCTGTGTCAAAAAAAATGAATAAAAAACTGCAAGAAAGTTAACCAAAATAATTAATATAAGAAATATTTATAAAATAAACAATAGCAAATGTTGAAATATCTAAGTAAATGCCTGAATTTAATTTTATGCACGTTAATGTGTCGTTTATGTATTTAATTTAACATAATTCATATTAACGTTTTCTTTTGGATCAGAAATTTGGTTTTTATTGTTCCCGTACTTTTGTACATGTTTGTCTATTAGTGAGAGAAATTTTTTTACTTTCATTTTACCGAACTTTACCAAAAAAGTACGGGATCACACCTATTGAATGAAAACTTAGAAACAACTTATACATACATATTAGTGTCGCCAGCTTTTTTAACAAACAACTTTGGAAATATATTTTGAAGCTATAGTAGGGGAAACATTTTTTTCAACCGTTTTGGACAATAAAATATTATTAAAAAAAAACGTTTTTTCAGCATTTATTTTAAAAATAATACGATATGACGAAAAATTCCTACATTTTGAAGATTTTGAACAATCTGTCCGATTTTCCTTACGCTTCTATTTAAATATCAAAAAATACCTACATGTAGGGTAGTATGTGATAAAAGAAAAATAGGGCTAAATATTGAGGAGCTAGACAAACTAACTTTTAAAAGAACTTTCTTGGCACATGAATAAAATTGGCCACAAGGAGGGAAGGATACGAGATGGCATAAGTGGCATCCAGAATTTGATGTCGCATTAAAAGGCAAAAATTAGGCCATAGTCAAGCCAACGGTGGCGCTATTTATAAAGCTAAGATCCCACTATCGGCTCAAATATCCCAATCTGGGACGATTTTTATCGTGCTATATCGGCGCTCATTTAAAAACATTGCACAATTGATTCTTGGGTGGTCCTATTATCGTCGCACATTGTGACATTTTTTTTGGTTCATATGTGCCAAAACTCAATTGCGACAATAATCGGTACAATGCGGTCAGACTATCGTGCAATTTAGGCAGACATAATTTTACTTTAGAAAATCGCAAAATTCTCCGTCTGAATATTCCATCATGTTTCCTAACAATTTTAAATAATATAAAATAAAAAATGTATTCAATTTTATTCAAACTTACTGCACTTGTTCTTTTTTTTTTGTAATTGTTGTTTTGTAAATATATGCTTACAGGCCAGGGATGGCAACATCGATACAACTGCAATGTTTTGGTTTAAGCGAATTGTTGTCTTTCATTAAACAGTACAAATGTGCTATTTAAAGTTTTAGTACATAAATAATAGATAAAACAAATGTAATTTTGATACAATTAAGCACAAAAAAGTAAAATTTTATTAGCCAGTTGGTGCAATTTAAAAATTTCGTTTTGCCATCCCTTGTATCGGCGCTGATTGGCGACTGTGATCGGCGCACAAGTGACCGATAAAAATCGGTACATATTAAACAATTTGATTGCTCCACACTGTGCAAAAAAATGTTCACATTATCGGCGCATCAAGGTTAATTTTGATTGTCCACAGTCAGCACAGTTTCGGCACAGATTGTCGCATATTAAAACGTTTTGACTGTTTAAACTATCGGCACATGAAATACGACAAAAATGAGTACATTGCGCTGATAGTGGAATCTTAGCTTAAGAAACAAAAAGTGCTGTATTTTGGGGGGTGGCAAAATATTTTTTTCATTTTTAGAAACTTCATTGAAGTTTTGTTCGTTTAATGGTTTGACTTGCACAACTTTTTATACCCTTTGCCACCGGTGAAAAGGGCAAATGAATCAGTGATAATATATGTAGGGAAATATCCCTATTCGTAGGGATTTTCTTCTAAGAAAAATGGTCATAGGGAGAAAAGGACAGAGTTTTTTAAAACATTAAAATGTAGGGACTTTTAAGTAATTGGCAAAACTATATACATTTGAAAACCTTTTTCGATTTGTGATATCATATTTACTAATAAAATTGTTGATACGGCAACACTACAAATTGTTGAATTTCTTTAAGCCTTCGCTTGCCGTCATTACAGCATTGATTTTAACGTAAATTTATGAAAATCTCTTTTAAAAGAACGGAGATCTTTTGAACTTATTTTTCCAGACCAAGATATAAATAAATTGTAAAAGATGGGCATCGAAAAGTTTTGCATTAAAGTCACCGAAATGAATAATTTGAATGAAAATTTTATTTTCCCCCTTTAGGCGAAATTAGCTATCTTTGACTGATCACTGCCACATGCCAATACAGATAGCGAAAGGATTTTTTCTATCATGAATGATGTGCGCACTGAGGAAAGAAAAAAGCTAAGCCATAAAGTTTTATCTTAATTTTTTTTTTTGCATTGTCTGCTTTTTTTTACAAGACAATGTTAAAATTTGTATACCTCCCAGTGCACCGCAATTTATTAACTTTAAACTTGGTATCCTTATCCCTGTACGATGGCTAAGAAATCACGTTTCAAATTGAAACGGGTAAACAAAACCCAAAAGTACATATCGTCAGCTCATTATTGATTTGGCGCATATGCCAAAAAGTCGTTGTGGAGAAAAACAACAATGAAAGTTTACATGAAGTTTTCTGCATATATACCCGATAAAATTTTTTTGTATTTTCACTACTGCTTCTGGCATATGTTTTGAAGAAAAAAAAAAACAGTTATTAGAACGTTCACTAACGAACATAGAAGTTAATATTATTTTATTGAAAGTGAAATTATTATTGTATGCCGAATACGCAACTTTTCTAAATTTATTTTTAAAGAGTAACCTTTTGTGCTGCATACACAGAAAAAAATTATTTTTCTAATTCAAACAAAAAATTTGTAGAATCAAAACATTTTTTATCTGAAATCGGTCCTACAAACAAATTCGCATATTCAAACATTTTATTTGCATTTCGTTTATTGAAAAAAAACACTGATTTTTTCAAACAAATAATTTTACTGAATCAAACAAAAAGTTTACTGAAATTCATATAAATTTTACACAAATTATTTTGCTGAATCAAACAAAAAAGTTTTTGCACAAGCAATGACGCGCACACAAGCAAGCACTGTAGGAGAAGATGAAGGCAGACAGAGCGGCGGATGGCTTTGAGACAAATTTTTTTGTTGGAATAATTTTTAAACCAAGTCTTGTTTATACAAACAATGTTTTTCTTCTTCACGCACTGTAGCTGTATCCTTTCCTCGGCTAAAGAAGAATAAATGTAACCAAAAACGGCAGCAGGCCGAATCGTCTTCATTCTATTTTTGTATTTGATGTACCTACTTAACTAAACAGTTTTAAAAAATTGAATACGGGGTTTTTTTCATTCTTTTTTACCTTATTTGAAACCAACCAAAAATTTATTTGGTTTCTTTTTATGTTGTTGTTGTTTCTGTTGTTTAAAAAGAGTGAAACGCTTTTTACATTTTTGTTTTTTTTACATCTTTCTTATTGTTGTCCTTTTTTAAAGCATCCAAAAAAAAACTGTATGTGTTTTTTATTGTTGTTCTTATATTTCACATAAAGAAGTGTTGATTACGATCAAATAAAAAATGCAAAAAAACGACAACATTAAAGAGCGTTAAATATTTCATACAAAATTATGAAAACTTGAAACCAATAACGCGTATATTATATTTTTGAATAGTTGTCAACATTTTTGTTGGTTAAATAAAAATCAAACAAAAATATTAATTGAATCAGTAAAAAAATTTGTAGAAATTAAAAAAATTTTCAAACAAGCGTTTGTTTGAAAATAATTCAGCAATAATTTTTTCTGTGTACGTATACTAACTGCTGTGTATTGATTTATTTAGATCTAATTTGGCTTTTGCTTTAATAATATTTTCTTACGGCAATGAAGCAAAGCATGTGTTAAATTTATTTTGTACGTTTTTGTATGATGAATTTTCTGCATTTGCTAAACAGTGGCGTGTAGAGCAAAACAATACTTAATTAACTTTAAAATAGTTGATATGGAGCAAAATTAATGCTTATTATCTCAGAAACTATAAGAAATTTGGTGAAACCGGTGTTGGATTCAGAAAGGGGGTATATAAAATATATATTCCCCATACCTGCTCAATTTTTTTTAATGGTGAATAATGAACTGACGATATGTAGATGTGATGTTCATTTTCAAAAGAGAGTTAATTTTTATATATGTATGCATTAAAGGTGTTCTTATTTGTATGGCCAAATTTTGAAGTGATGTGATCCCAGTTCGCCAGGCAGATTATTGTTTCTTTATATTAAAAAAGTAAAGTATTACAATTTGGAGTGAGTCCGATAACGTTTAGTTGACCCGGAAACAAATATAGAAAATGTAGCAAATAAAGCATATTTTAGTATTTAATGTCAGCCTGATCCGTCCATAAATGGCTAAGATATGAGCAAAACACCACAACTGCCGCTATTTTTTTGTTTTTTATAAAATCCCATATTGTTGTTTTTTATACCCATCACTCAAAGTATCTGGGTGTATACCTTGCATGAATTGTTTTTTTCTTCTTATTTGAATGCATTTTTTTCGTTCTCTACACATAACGAATAAATACATGTCCGTGTGTTTGTCTGTATACCTACAGGAAAATATAAACTCACTGTTTATTGTTGGAATTTTTTTAAAGCTTTTATATCATTGCAAATAAAATTTGAGTGTTTGTAATTCTCATTCACTCTACAGTTTTATTTGCATATCGAATATCTTATGGTAGGAACACAACTGGGACGAACGACGAATTTTTGGCCGCAAAATTTCGTCGTTAAAAATAAAACATATTTGTGTATATGAAAATACACACAATCATGGCGTCGGGCAAAATTTGTCATACGCGGCGACTTTGCAAAAGATTTATTTCTATTTCATACGCCGGCGAACGACGAACAAATCAGTACCAGGTGACCATGTTTGATTCTAGTTTTCAAGTATTTTAGTATATAAAGTTACTTTTTTACTTCAATAATTGTTTTTTATTATTTTATCGCATTTAAAATAAATATACAAAGTAGATAACTATAAGAATAGTTTTTAATTGTGTTTTTGTTAATGTTGGTGTTTTTTAAGTAAATTTTTTTTTTATATGGTCACACTATTTCTCTCTCTTTGCAGAAACAGCAAGCAACTTTCTCAATTACCCAGCAAAAACTTTACTTACCAGGTAAGTTAGCAAATAATGTTGGAGAAAATAAACACTTCTTATTTTTCAGCTGAATAACTACTTATTTTTGTTCGAGGTGTCCACAGAATTCAGTACTTACAATACACTTACTAGAAGTCAAAAAATATCTAGTTATTATTTAACTACTAGTAAGTTGAATTGTTAGTACTTACAATATACTCTACCAGAAGCCAAAAAATCACTAGTTAATAGACCTAATAAGTTGTTATTAAGTACGTTACCAGTAACTAAATATTCAGTACTGAAAACAACCCAAGTAATAAGTAGTTATTGAGCTGATTATTAGAAAGCAAATATTCAGTAGTGAAAATAATAGAAGTAATAAGTAGTTGCTGTGGTCATTACTAGTAAGTACTTATTAAAGTTTTCAAAATAATGGCAATTGCAATGATAACTACTTACCAGGCAACGTATGAAATAACTACCACCTATTACTAAAAATTAAAAAAGTTTTTCCTGGGTAGTAAAGCTGTTAGTTATTCGGCGTTATTGTGTCTCAAACGATGAATTTACTCAGCGAATTTTTGCTAATAAATTCGTCGTGTAGGACGAAATCCGTCGTTCGTCCCAGTTGTGTTCCTAGCATTACGCTTTTTTAAAGTTTTTAAGAAAAGGTTTCCTGATGATCTGGCCTAAGCAACCAGTAAAATGCACATAGAAACTATCTTATCCTTCAACAATACACTTCAGTGTATGTATTAAGAATGAAAGTTGGGAATTTAGCAGAGCAAATAAAATCTTATTAATTGGAAATTATCACGTATGTGATGGTTATCGATTTTAAAAACGAAACTATTTGAATCCAAAAATATCGTTTTCCGTATCTTTTAAGCTGGATTTTAAATACATATTCCTTTTATTTCAGTGTTAATTCTTTAAAATTTTATATTATATACGTTAAGTTAAGTGTATTCTGAACGAAAACTAAAGACTTTAATTCAGAAAAGGATTTGAAAATCCCTCGAAATTCATCACACCTTTTAAAAACGTTTGTTTTTAAATCGATCGATTTTCATCACATACCTGTATGTATTCCCAAAAATTTATTTAATAGTTTTAACATTTTTTTAAATAAAAGTAGAAATTTCAATAAAAAGTGAAACCTTTACTCGAAACATAGGACTTTTGACGTTAAAAGTTTGACTTTTTTTAATAGAATAGACTTTTGTACAAAACATTGGACTTTACACAGAAAAAATTATTGCTGAATTATTTTCAAACAAACGCTTGTTTGAAAATTTTTTTAATTTCTACAAATTTTTTTAATGATTTTATTAATATTTTTGTTTGATTTTTATTTAACCAACATAAATGTTGACAACTATTCAAAAATATAATATAGCGTTTTTGGTTTCAAGTTTTCATAACTTTGTATGAAATATTAAACGGTCTTTAATGTTGTCGTTTTTTTTGCATTTTTTTATTTGATCGTAAGCAACACTTCTTTATGTGAAATATAAGAACAACAACAAAAAACACATACAGTCTATTTTTGGACGTTTTAAAAAAGTACAACAATAATAAAGATGATAAATCAGCGTAGCGAGGTTTGTAGTAAAAAAAAAACAAAAACAATACTAGGTAAAAAAACGTTTCACTCTTTTTAAACAACAGAAACAACAACAACATTAGAAGAAACAAAATAATTTTTTGTTGGTTTCAAAGTTGAAAAAAAGAATGTAAAACAAAATCCCGTATTCAATTTTTTAAAACTGTTTAGTTAAATACCTACATCAAATACAAAAATAAAATGTAGACGAAAAACTTGTCGCGTCGGTCTGCTGCCGAGGAAAGGATACAGCAACAGTGAGTGAAGCAGAAAAACATTGTGTGCATAAACAAGACTTAGTTCAAAAATTATTCCAACAAAGAAATGTGGCTCAAAGTTAGCCCCCGCTCTGCTCTGCTCCGCCTTCATCTTCTCCTACAGTGCTTGCTTGTCTGCGCGTCATTGCTTGTGCAAAAACATTTTTGTTTGATTCAGCAAAATTATTTGTTTGAAATTTATATAATTTTCAGTAAACTATTTGTTTGATTCAGTTAAATTATTTGTTTGAAAAAAATCAGTGTTTTTTTTTTTAATAAACGAAATGCAAATAAATTGTTTGAATATGCAAATTTGTTTGTTGGACCGATTTCAAACAAAAAATGTTTTGATTCTACAAATTTTTTGTTTGAATTGGAAAAATAATTTTTTCTGTGTAGCAGAAAAACTGTGACTTGAGTTCAAAAAATTGTGACGTTTTTAGTAAAAACTGTTGGTTTAAGTCTAAAAAGTGTATTAGTTTGTAAAGAAGTGCGATCTTAAAAGAGTAAGTGGTGTTCATTTTTGTGCAAAAGATGTAACTTTTTATGTCTGATTTAAAGTGTGACTTTTGTAAAAAAGTGTGTCTTTGATGTAAAACTGTAACCTTTTGTTTTGAAAGGTGTACATTTTTGTGTAAAAAGAACGTTTTTTTGCGTAAACAGTGATAGCTTTGTGTAGAAGGTGTGATTTTTTTAAAATTTGCGCCCTCAAAGAAAATCATATACGGAAACAGTTAAAGCACACTCAGGTTATTTGTTTAATAATTCAATACTACAATTTTTTTCTACAAAACAAAATAAATAAGCTACTGCGTCAAAAGTGTTTTTTTTTTTGTAACTGCAAGAATTCAGTCAGTTACAAATGAATCAAAAACTAAAGAACCAACCCGGTTGAGCTGCGGAAGTGCGAAGGATAATTGTATACAAAAAGAAATTGTCAAATTTTAAGCAATATCTGTTTGAAAACTCGTACATGATCAGGCGTTAGGTTTATTGTTACAATTCACAAGCTGCAATTTCATGTTGAATTCTTCAATTTTACTATTCAATTTCAAAAATGTTTACAAATCATATTAAAGAGAAAGATCAAATTGTTGCTTGATTTTACATTTCATGCGACATTTTTTATCAAGCAAGCGCCTCTATGCCCAGGGTTGTTAGGGTTTTTTCTTAACACATCGTCAAAAGTTTTAGCAAAATTAGTCAAAATCGCCACGACCATTTAACAAAATCGTCAACAAATCGTCAAATTTTACAATTCAAAGACAATTTATTGCATTGATTGGTCCAAAAATATAAATTTTTAGCAAGAAACTCTATTTATGGTAAAGAAAGTGATATGGTTAACTTTTATTCTATTTATTTCAGCAAGTGGGCTGAAATATATTTATCATTTGAGCAGAAATACATAAGAATATATATTTTTTATTCCTGGAAAATATTGAAGGAATAAGCCTATTAAAGTATAAAAGCTTTTGAGGATTGTAATTTGACTTAGAATACACATTCGATTAATATGAAAATTTATATAAAAATTTATTTATTTCATTTATCCATATTTTCAAAAACATTAAATAAAAAATAAAATCTCATTTGCTATTAACTCGAGCTATCACTAAATGATAAGTTTTAAGCGCTATCACTATTGCAAATTGTTTTTACTGTTAAAGATGCTTCACCAAGGGTAATGTCTATATCAACAAAGTTTTCACCCGACTTGAAACGTTTTATTACGTCCAATTTTAGTTCCAAACTAATGCATGGTCTTCTCTTTGCACTCATTTTGCTACACAACTTCTTATTAAGAACTAACTTCTTAACACGCAACTATACTATTACTAAGATTTAACCAATTTTTGAAAAGCGACGCAAATCGGGGCTCTAGTGTATATTTTTTGCAGTATCGATGGCATTCATATAATTGTAGAATCCGAATTACTAATGCTTCTAATGAAAGGTTTGTGATGGGTGAAGAAGATTTTTTTTTTTGTATTTCGAAAAATTGGTTTTTACGTGTTAGACATATTGATGCCAAAAAAATCGTCATAATACTATTACTTTTAGTAAAAAATTCGTCAATCGTCATTTTACTGTATTTTCTCAAAAAAAAAATCGGCAAAATTACGAAAAATCGTCACATCTAACAACCCTGTCTATGTCCTTCATCTCTACCCTACAAGAAATGAATGAGCGAATAGTCACATTTTTCACGCTTTTGTTAAGAAAATGATAGATAGAAATTACCGAAATCAAGTTTTCTTGACATTTCTTTCTATCATTTTCTTAACACCAAAGTGAAAAATGTGACTATTCGCTCATTCATTTCTTGTAGGATAATCTTCTGCTTCATTAAATGTTAATTTGCGTATTACACAGGCATTAAACAAAATAAGAATTTATTAAAGAATCAAGAATTTGATTAAAACAGTTTTTAATTAATCGAATAATTAATTTGAATTACCTAGATCTTTGATAATCTTATAAAAAAATAGTGTAAAATCTCTTTTATTTACTCTTTTTTAAAAGATACTTAACAAAAATGTTTCGTTTACATCTAAAAAAAAACACATTCATTCAAAAGGTGTGAAAGGTGAAAGAACACAAAACATTTCTTTGACAATGCTCTTTGTTAACCAACTGTCATTAAATGTCATTACTTCAATGTGTGTGTTTTTTTTTTGCAAAATGTGTGCTTGTTCTTTTTGATGTTCGTTCGTTCTTTATGATTTTTTTTAACATTTTTTTAAGCTCTTAGTTTGCTCTGGAAGTATTTGTGTGCTTGCCAGTTTGACTTTTTTATGGTTTTTTTAAAATACATCAACGAGTTTTTATTAAATGTTAGTGACTTTATTGCATAGACGTAATAAAGAAGGTAAAATAAAGGCAGAACAACAAGCAACTTGTTGCAAAGAATCGTAAGATTAAATATAATTTAGAATTTACATAAAATTTTTTTCGTTTTTTTACGTTACATTTTTTTTTTAACAAATTTTATCTTAAGTGTACTTAAGCAGTATAATAATGATATTACTTTGTGCTTTGAAAATGTTGCTATTATTAAAAGTAATGAGGTAGAAAAATTCCAGAGTGCACACAGTTTTATGTGTTATTCTTATTATTATTAATCATACGTAGTGATGACTTTTTGAATAAACGTAATTTTTTGTATAAAAAATAAAGTAACTTTATGTATTTATAAAGAGTTACTTTAGTGTTTCAAACGTAGCTTTCTGTTTTAATAGTGACGTTTTATATAAAAAATTATTGTTTGTTTAAAAAGAAACCTTTTAAGGGCCATTATTACAACTTACAGATAGTTATTTTTAGGATGCTTTCTGACAGATAAATAGTTTTTGGTTATTACAAGTTAACATTAACCTAAAAAGTGACTGATAAGCTAACATCAGGTTTGTCCTCATGGTAACTTTACAAGTGAACTTTAAGAACTTGAAGATGCCATATTTTCTGCTGAAGATATGGTAACTTCAATGAGAGTCTTAAATTACTCAACTTTTTCAAAAAACATAATTTAACACAAAAAACAAAACAATTTACCATTAAAACCAAAAATAAAGCATAAAAATTTACTTTTGTTTTTAATTAATAAATAAAAAAAACTAAGTCGTTGCCACTACGTATTTTAAACAACCAAAAGTAGTCGGTATATACTGCAATGTTGCCACAGTATATAAAAACTTATTGGTCACTTTATCGTTCAAGATAGCTATAGTTCACGTTAACTATCAGCAAATTTATCATAAGGTTGTATTAATGGCCCTAAAAGTGTCTTTTTGTAGAAATTTTTTTATAAAAAGTGTGACTTCGTGATTGGCAAAAAAAGTAAAATAGGACTTTTTTTGCCAATCTGTGCGCACTTTGTGACTTTTTGCATCAAATTTAAGCACTATTGCAATTTTTTATATATTCCTACTTCTTTTGCATTGATATTTTTAGGTATTTATTAGGTTATTCAAACAATTAACCGTTGTACGATTAATCTATTATTTTGGGCGATTAAGGAATAACTAAAAATTGCTTATTTTCGATTAACGAATCATTCGAATAATTTTTGTCGATTAATCATTAATCGAAAATTTGTTTTTTCACAGTATTAGTTTTTTTCTTTAATTTAAAAAAAAAAACAAGTCAGTACGTTTTAAATACTGATTTATTGCTTCTGAACTCGCGAACATTTCCTACGAAGAAACAATTTTTTAGTTAGCTTAGTTGTTAGGATTAACCCGTGTGGGGGCGATATTTAAAGAATAAAGAATAAATTATGATAATACAAAGGCTAAAACTAAAAGTTTGGGAATTATTAATTTTTAAGAATGGTTTGTACAGACTTTTACTAAAATAATTCAGATGAAGAAGACCTAAGCAAGACAATGAGAAGTATTAAAATTGTTGAAAAGTCAAAAATTGGATATGCTTCATAACGCTTTATTTTAAATTTCTCCAACGTCAACAATTAGTGATAGAATCTTTTCTTAATCAAGTTTCATCCAAACAAAGAATAGAAATCGTTTGAAACATAAACATTTAAATTGTGTACGCTTTTTGAAAGATTATTTTGGAAGATTAGCTTAAATTTAGATGCTATTTTTTATTTAAAAAGTTTTCCTATTTTATTACATGAAGTACTAGACTGGCCCACGCTTGCATGGGAAAGTAAAAGTATAGTCCAATACTTTCTCCACAAGCTTGATTTTGTTTCTTTTACTAAAATATATGTGTATACCAAAAATTGGCTCAATGGGACAATATTTAGAGGTCGCGATGAATGGCGACTTATTTATATGTTTCACATTTTATATTACATGCATTTACTACTGGCTTATCATTATTGTACACAGAAAAAATTCTCCTAAATTTTTCACCAACTAAAGCATTACTCAAAAACATAATCAGTTTCAATTAAAAATTTAATCAAGTGAATTAAACTTTTAATCAAGTGAATTAAACGTTTAATTAATACTATTAACTGGTTTAATTGATACTATTAATTTGTTTACTGGTGCAAATTTAATTAATTTTTTAATTAATATCACAAATTTTTTAATTGAAATCAATTTTAATTTTTTCTGTGTACTTGTTTATGTATTGGAGAGACTATTTTACACTTTTCTTTGATCTTTACGAAGGCGATCTATTGCATACAAATATGTATGTCTCAAAATCAATTTGATCTTACAGACGAGGAAAAGAAAGCAGTTACCGAAATAAGTTTGTTTATAAGTCTTATATATGGCCGATACTGGAATGAAGCTCCTTTAGCAGTAAATGTTTCTCTTAATGATAAACAACTCGAAAACTATCCCAATGAAAAAATTGTTGAAGCTGCTGTTAAAGCATTTCGTCGACATCTATGGTATTTTTCTGAATATTTAATCGGGCTTACCTTTATCGATTCCAGAGTAAGATATGATATAAAACTAAGAAAACAACGGTGAAAAATCTCCAGCTACCACCAAAAGTTAAGCCTTAAAGAGACTGGACGGAAAAGTATTTTTAACTAACTATGCGATGATGGACAAGAGAAGGCACAGTCATTTCTTTCAAAGTGTCCTACAGAGTTTTTATTTCGATGAAAAAAAATGCTAGCCCTTTAAAAGTTGTAAATGACTGTGCAGAATGAGGTGTTGCTTTGGTGACCCAATTTAACAGTTCAAATACGAAAAATGAAGAGCAAAAACAATATTTGCTTAGAATAGTTGATCACCATAGAACAAAATTTCACGGGGTTTCTAAAGCTAATATTGCAAAAATGGCTATCGATAATTTAAAAAATTAATTAAATATGTGTTAATTTGTACTTAATTTACAGTTTTATTAAATATCACCATAAAAAATCAGAGTATGTTATATTTCTATCTAACCCCGAAAAATCATTAAACTATCGCAACCTCTAAATATTGACCGATTGTGCTCAAATTTGGACTAAACATTTTTAAGCACTATTCGAATAGGATCAGCGTTGTGGAGCGCGAATATTCGATACTTTTGTATTTTGGGCCACCCTAATGAAGTACCTTTTGTTAAATTGTTGTTACTTTTTTAATAAAATTTTTATGTTAAAAAAATATAGTTTTTGGTCTTATTTTTAAACTTCTAAACTAGACAAAATTAAAATTATTCGATTAACCGAATAATGTTAAATTGTTCGATTATTATTCGATTAAATTTCTACCTCGAATAATTATTCGTGCGATTAATCGATTGATACAAAACACCGATTAATTGCATACCCTAGTATTTATGAAGTCTAAACAGTAACTGAGCTACCTAAATAAGAGCGGCAAGCGCAGTTTATACGAAACAAACCTTTAGAACGCGAATTCAACACCGCCCGGCTGGAATATCTTATTGGCTAGATCGCTTGATCGTTTTATTTTAATGAAAATGTATTGGCATTAGAAATGCCAGTGTATTTATCAAATATGAAAAATTGGGAATTTAGTACGTCATACAGATTTCTTATTAATATAATTTTCATGTTTAAAAAAACGCTTGCCGCTCTTGTTTAGGTAGCTCAGTTAATGTTGATAAAGCATTTTAAAAATGCAAAATAACATGAAAATCCAAACAATACAGAGTTAAGTTGGCAGCACTACAAAAGTATACGTTTTTTTGTAAAGCCTTAAATTCTTTTAATAAAGTTAATGGTTTAGCATGAAATAAAAATTAACTTAACGCTAGATGAAGTGATAATTAAAGTTTTTGCGTTGATTTGTTTTTAAACGGTAACGGGTTTCTTTGTTTTTAAAAAAAGTTAATTAACTTTCTTATTGCTATTTGCACTCATAATAAAAAAAGGAAAAATTAAACGAACAGAAATATTAAATACGACGCAACTGTGGAAAAAACTTTGCACCAAACGGGACAGCTTTATTTGTTTAAAGTTAACCATGAAGCACAAACAAAATCATTTTCTTTTGTGCGAGTTAAAGGCAAAGCTAAGGTAAGAGATTACAATTTTTTTTTTTAATATTTTGTAAGAGATTAGAAATTTGCCTTTAAAAGTGGTGTTGTACACATAAAACAAGTGCATAAAATGGTTAACACTGGCATTATTGGGGCCTAATTTGTTGTAAAGCGTAACAACTTGTTTTTTCATTTTTTTATTTTCCCAAAACTTGTACATAATATCCTGTGCGAATTCTACAGCTGTAGGGTATTACAAATTTTCATAAAGGGTGGGACAACCAAAACGCACGATGTTAATTGTAAATGAAACAAACATTTTTCAGAGAATTATCTTAATATTTTTTATTATGATGGAAGGATCTGTGACAATTATTTGTGAAACCAAATATCGGCCAAATGCTCGCCACGGCTTCATTGACATACCTCTATCCGATGGTCCATAATTTCAATGACTCTGAGACATCATTAAGTTTCAATGTCTCATCCAAAGAAAGTAGACCAACCGTGTCAAAACACATGATCGAGGTGCCCAATTTACATCGTCACCACATGAGATAACACGGCAATTGAATTTCTCGCGCAAAAGAGCCATTATTTCGTTGGCTCTGTGGCAAGTGGCACCATCCTGTTGGAACTTCATACCGCCCAGATCCATATCCTCAATTTCTGGCCACAAGAAGTCTGTTATCATTTCGCGATAGCAAACAACATTCACGGTAACTGCTTGAGCGACCTCATTTTCGAAGCAGAATGGCACGATGAAGCCTCTAGCCCATAAATGAACTGGGCGAGCATATACAGGTGTTTTCACATTTCCTACAGACCCGGTTTGCTGAAACTTGCGCACAATTCGACCGTTTGTAGACACATTTGGTCGACTATGCTGACAAAAAAAAAAAAAAAAAAAAAATCAGGAAGTGCTCAATTGTGTACCCCTCTATGGTTGAATTTGTTAAACATTGAAATAAAGAAATGCCAAATTGAGTTGGGCAAAAAACTCGACGTTAAGTTGTGACTCATAATTAACATTGTGCATTATGGTTGGACCACCCTTTACTTACACTTCTACACACAGGAAAAAAATATCAATGTTGAATTAATATGGCTCAATATTGATTAAAAATCGTAGTAAATTTCTGCAAAAGTACGGAATTTATTTAAAACTATCATTATTTCATATTAATTTTAGACGAAAAAATGTTAAAATAACATTGTTCAATATTTAATCCATAAAATCCTGTTATAATTGTTTGTATAAAAAATTTTTTTATTTTCATTTTTAAAATTATTTATAAAAAGAAAAAAAAATCCCGTATTCTTTTTGTTGAAATTTTTTAGCACATAAAATTTTCAAAATAGAATTGAGACGAAAACCACATCGGGCCATTCTGCTAGTGTCTTTTAATTGGAAAGCAAAAAATTGAAACATGTGTTACAGGAAAATAAATAATTATATATTCTCTGTCTGGTTCTACCGGTAAGTGTTTAGAATGATTCTTAAATTAATGCATACGTTGTCTCTGAAGCTTCTTCTCACAGTTATTTCAAACTCAAACCAATTCGATTCTACATGAAATTCAAGTTTTTTCAACTTGATATAACTTTCATTGAACGCAATTCGGAGTGTTATTTCAATATGAATGTCATTTTGCTCTAACTTTACTGGAATGTTAAATTAACATGAATTAAAGTTATTTTAAAAGAAAATAATGTTGTTCTCATGTTATTCTAAAATCATGTTGAATTAACATGAAGTAACTATGAAGCAAAACCACTACCGAAAAATGTAAAATCAGCCTTGTTTTCGAGGATTTTACATTGATTTTTTTCTGTGTGTATTTGTTTTGGTTTTTTTTTTATATTTAATGTCTAAGTTGGCTTGAATTTATTTTAGGTAAACCCAAATTGCTTTTATTTTCATATCATATTATTTTCCTTTTTTAAAAACTCTTTTTTTTAGCTTAAAAGACAATGCTGCCATAGAAGGAAATTTGTTTGCAAATTGTGGATTTACTTTTAGGAACAGATTTTTATGAAAAAAAGCTTAGGGAGTTAAACAATAAAATATCTGTAAATCAAATGTTTATTGATTATCAAAGAACAGTATTTAGAGTTTAACTTCTTAAAAATAATATCGTCTAAACGTTAATCTTAGCGTTGACGGCATTCATTTAGCCGAACTGCCAATATTGAATCAGCAAATCGGTAAAAAAAATTCGGAAACCTTATAACTTTTTAAATTCTGCCCTTTTTGGAGAATAAACGGGCATAACCCATCTTTATTTAAAACCAATAAGCTTTGAAATAAAGGTAATATCAAATTCTTTACTAATCTAAAAAATACAAATGAAAAATGTACCTAATTTAGGTACTTTTTATACAAAACATTTTTTCCATTCAATGACACATACGTTTGCAATTCTTAGCTCCCACAACAATATTGAAATTTTTGAAGCTGCAATGGGGAGAGAGAAAAGTATCAAAAAGTGGCAATACGGGAAATTTAATTTCTTTCTTTCATGCAGGACGCATGTGGTAATTTTTGAACTTTTTATAATATTGAACTTAGAAACATAAAATTTAAGGTGATTGAATGAGAACCAACAGGATGAAAAATTTTGTTACTTTTGTGTTTTTCAACTGGTCCTTTTTTTATTTTATTTTTTATTGGATCTAGAAAAATTGTATTTTTTTAGAGTGTCACATCTTTTAATTAGCATCACTGCTTTATTTGAGCAACCATTTAAAAGCTGATAGTTGCTTTTTGTTTAGTTTGCTTTGAAATTTCATTATGAATCGACTTGCACCAGAGCAACGCGTGCAAATTGTTGAATTTTTTTATCAAAATAATTCGGCGAATGGGCCGAAGCACAAACTGATATTGATTTTAAAATTCCATTCAAAATTTTATTTTCCGATGAAGCCCATTTCTGGATGAATGGGTTCGTAAATTATCAGAATTGTAGCATTTGGAGTGAAGAGAATCCACAAGCTTTTGTCGAAACACCATTACATCCACAGAAAATTACTGTTTAGTGCGCTTGATAGGCTGGCGGAGTCATTAGCCCATATGTCTTCAAAAACGATGATGGTTAGAATGCGAAAAGTTGTTGAAAATTTGTGTTCCAGATTGCGTTTTCTACGCGTTAGCCGTGGCGGCCAAATGGCAGAAATCATATTTAAACATTACTTTCATAAAATTTTCTTTCCAATAAAGCCCATTTCATTGATATTAAAAATATATTTCCTTGTTTTATTGTGGCATTAACTTATGTCACTCTATAAAAAAAACCCTTTTTATAAAAAAAATTAAACATGCAAGGTCCTGAGTGAATGAGAATCTGTAAGACTGGCACTTTTTGAATTTTTATTAATACTGAACCTAGAAACATAGAATTCAACCTGCAGAGTCCATAGTGATTGAGAAATTATAAGAGGAGACTTTTTGGTACTTTAATGCGTTTCAATTGCTACTTTCTGATTTTTTTTTGTATTTTAATAATTATTATTATTCACCCCTATCGTGAAAAAATGTTCACATGAAATAATTCCCCTTATCGTGAAAAGATTTTTCCCTCGTAATTTGTTCACATTTCCCTTAGATTTTCTCACTTTATTTTTGCTAGGGAACGGAACATGTATGTAAGTAGTTCCTCCTAAAAATCGAATATTGAGGGCTAGATCCGTTAATAAGGCACAAATCGATATATTGGTTAAGGCCGTTCCACACTATCCCACAAAGTCTTACGTATTTTTCAAAAATGCTTCCCTGATCTAATTATTCCTTGAACAATTTTAAAAAACAATAACAACTTATCATGACAGGGTTGCATTTTCGTTAATTACTAAAGACTTTGTGGGATAGTGTATAACGGCCTTTAACAATATGCAAAACAACAAGTCGGTTGCCTGCGGATTTGTAAAGCTTTCGAAAGACGTGGTGGCAGAATTTTGGAAAATATTTTACTATATACATAATATTTAAAAATTGCAAAAAACTAGCGTTGTAATCAAACTATCCCTGCAATACTAAATATTTTGCTTCATTATTTAACTTATCTTTAAAATATATACGTGTATATTTTGAACAAAAATTTCATTGATTTTTAATTTTTTTAATCTTTCTTCTTTTTTACATTCACTGGAACTGATAGCGTGAAAAATTGTTCACATGAGATTCACGATTGCTTTTTTCCCTTCGAGGGGAATGAAAATTTCATGGGAACAAAAATTCCACTTGTTATTCACGATAGGGGTGATTATTATTTATATTATTATAATTATTGAACTGACAAAATTTATTAAACATTTACGGACTTGACAGGAATATAGCATATGCTCCGGAGGTTGGGCTCTCGCCAAATCAATCCACTAAGACGAAAAAAAAACAAATGCTTGAAACATGTAAATATGTATGGTTTCTTCATATTTGCATGAATAATTATAGTCGAATTTCGACCACTGGACAAACACTAGTAGATATATAAAACATACATTCTATATATTATGTACTGTAGTTCCAAAGGGAAACAAAGGGCCAGAAAACGTATGTGAGATGGAATTTTTTAAGGGTGCTGTTAAAGATCTTAAAAAATGTGGTATTATGATGATCTATAAATATTTAAAGCCCTTGCACCTTTCCGAATTTCAATAAAGCCGTCATGAACACACTGGCTTACACTATCCACGTTTGATGCCGTTCATGATGACCTAGGCTGCCCAAATTTAGGTTTTTATAGTATTCAACCAGTCCATCCAAATTTTTTTGCCCATTGTCGAATGACTTGACGCATTATTTAAGAGATGAAAACCACAAGTACTGCCGATTCTTATATGCGCTCATGCCTGTATAGCGTGCGGTCTGCCCTAGAGAAACGCTCCATTACGACTGAATTCCCAAAACCCTGGCTACCTTTTCACATACCACCCACAGCTTCCAGATTAGATGCATTTACGCAGTCAGCTAAACAAATGTAAACTCTGTTTTTAGATACCTTGTAAATATTTTTTGTTACGTCAATTTGAATATTAAAATTGGTCATAAATTTTTAAGAGAATGAACTTTCCCGGTTAGTCTCTGCTTTCTAATTTAGATAATTATAATAAATTTCCTTTTAATTCTACCATTTTCGAACTGTTAAGTGGAAAGAATTATCAGCATGTTAAAATTAAAAAAAAAAGTTCGTCTAATACCATACTATATTTTTCTCAAAGGAATTTATAGAACAAATTGATGTGTCAATCTCTTTACGGAAGTGCATATCAAACAATGTTTGAAAACTTTGTTAGGCGATCTGTGGAAAACCATTCAACCCTGTGGTAACAACAATATAGAGCCACAGCTGCAGGTGCATCAATGGCTTTGGTAAAGGACAAATTAGGCTAACGCCCTTTACTATATATAAAAGCTCCTTTCTTTTGTCTTTAGAAATATTTGCAAAAAAAGAGTGTGTGTTAAAAAACCAAGAAACATCGCTAGACTAAGAACATGCATGCAAAATAAAATCATGGCCATTTTGTTAAACGTTATGAAAAATATGTTAAAAAGAGAAGTTAGAAAGTGGCCACCATTAATCGAAACCTTTTCCCTAATAAAAAATTTATAAGCATTTTTAATAGCTAATTCTGTGCCACCCTGTATATAATTATAACGTAAATCTAAAGCGATACTCGTTTAATAAATACAAAATTTGTTTTCTGCAATTTAAAAAATTTTTTGATAATTTTTAAGCTTTGGCTGTGTAAAATTGAGTTAAGATTCCTGCAAACACTGAAATTGATAAAAAAATTTGGTTTTAATAGAATATCTTGGAACAAGTTTCTGCCAAAAAATGGGTACAATGTGTAACCCATTAAGCATAGATTTTTTCTGAAAAATAAAATCGGATTACTTTTCTAAACTATAAGAAAAAAACTTGTGATAGTTTATTTGAAAAAAGAAGTCGTTGTTAAAATTTAATTTTGAAAATAGGAATTTAATAAATTTAATTTAAAGTTTTAAGGAAATATTACAGCTAAAGAGCTATTAAAAATTGGAATTTAGATTTTAAAATTCACTTTTTTGAGGACATCAAAATCTAAGTAAAGGGCTCTGGAGACTTTCAAATAGACCGGTAAATCAGTGCATATGTGTTAGTGTCGTTTATTTGAGGCTTTTTTGGAGACGTACAAATAAACCCGTCAATCAACATTTGTAATTTTGATTTCATAGGGTTCGTTTCAAATAATATTTATATTTATATTTTTTTTCTTCCGTACATGACAACATACACAAAGCAAATAAAATTTTTTGTCAATCACAACTGTAGACTATCAAATAATCAGCCATCAAATAAAAAAATCAAAACTTTTTGATTTTCATCAAGCATTGCCGACAACGCGTATGTGTAACCGAAAAAGAACGACTGCACGCACACAACTATGTGATTGATGTATTTATTTGATAGTCTCCCGGGCGTTTAAGAAATATAACCTTAAAAAATTTCTGGCAGCACTGCTAGAAAGCAGAAAAAACATCTAAAAAGTTAATAAACAAAACCTGTGACTTTCAAAAGATGCTACAAATTGATAAATATTATAAAACGAGATAAAAGAAAAGCCTTTTTTTATTATCAGCTTCTCTATAGGAAGTCTAAACATTTTTTCTTTTTGGAAAACTTTTTAAAACATTTTTAACAAAGAACTTCTTTCTTATCGATTATTTAGGGAACAGCGTGACTTTCCCTTTATAGTAGTTTATAGAAGCGTAAAAACGATTTTTTTTTATTAATTAAAATTTTATGTAAATTATTTAAAAGGAATTTGGTTTGTAAATAGTTGTTGTTGGATTTTGTAAAAGTATTGCTGGGGTTTATGGGTTGCAATAAAATAAGTTTGAGTTATAATTTACTTTTCTTTAATAAAATATTTGGCTTAAATCTAGTTTACCGACGCAGCTCCAAAAAGAAAAAATTAAATAAAAATATTGGCGCAAACGCTTAGTTTTCAAGTTATGGACGTTTTTAGGAGTTACAGACGACTCACCACCATCCCTTGAAGAACTAAAACAGGCCGTAGTAAACCTTAAAAGAAATAAAGCTGCGGGCGATGATGACGTTTGCGTTAATCCTCTACCCTCACATGGTCCTCGCATGGGAAACAGAATTGGTATGTAAGTCATGGACAAAGATAAAAACTGTCAAAAAAAGAAGACAGAAAAGAATGTAATAGCTAGAGGGGTAAAGCAGTACTGAGTGTGGTGTATAAGGTACTATTTAGCGGCTATAGTCTACAACCGACTCCAAAGTTTTGAAAACTCTCTGACCGATGAACAGCCTGGCTTTTGATGCTGCCTCGATCAAACGAATGAATGGCGGAGCCCACTTTATCAACATACCATATGTAATGCGCTGAAGAGCATGTATGACAAGGCCGAAGAAGTCCTCCACAAGGGAAGTAAAAGCGCTTCATTCGCGACCAGGAGTAAGACAATGCTTCCCGCTCTTACCTTTACTGTTTGAATTAGTTTTGGGCAATATTATAAAAGAGCTGAGCATGCAAGATTAGCAATCTGGTAAAATTCGAAAAATTCCAGGCTCAAGAAAAACATAAGGAACATATTTTGATGCGTGTTAATTCAATTTTTGGACTTGACAATTCACTCTCAGATCACACGGAAAACCAAATTACGTATTACAACGAAACATGGCTGTTTACAAATGCGATCGCTCTACGTATTCAGGTGTTTATTAATAATTGTCTAGGGAACATTTTCGGTTTATTTTGGCAAAGTTACATTAACGACAACAATCTATGGCAAATAGTAAATCAGGAGCCAGTGGGAAGGCTGATGAAAAGAAGAAAATGGAGGTTTGTATACCATTTGTCAGACCAAGTAATAGGTCAGCTTTGGAAGGGAACCCACAGGGCAGCAGACGGTTAAGACGTCCTACGATGACGTGGAGAAGAACACTCCACGGAAAGAAGTTAAATTTCTAAATTAATCAATTTCGTTTCTTAAAACAAGAAAATCTATAGTCCAAAAATAAGTTCATAATTTTAACTTATTTTGTTCATATTTAGTAGGGTATTCATTCGGTTAACCGTTAATCGGTTAACCGATTAATTAATACCCGATTAACTGATCGGTTAATTTAAAATTGGCTTTTTTCGATTAACGATTAAACCGGTTAATTTCAGTCGATTAACCGATTAACCGAAGTAACAAAATTTTAAATTTTTTGTAGTATTATCACATATTTTTGGTGTTTTTAATTATTTGTTTTGTCTCATATACAAAAGGTATGTGTTTAGAAAAATATTTTTTCCTTCTAGCTATACATTCTTTAAAAACAGTACAAAGTCAGGAAATACAGAAAAAGAACTGAGAAATTAGATAATCTGTAGTGTGGATTGCTTTCGAGATTTCCAACATCTGCGATAAGTGAAAGAATTTTTTCCAAGTCGAGTTTTATAGAACATTTATAAGATCTCCTTAAACTTTTGAAAAGTTTATTAATAAAATGATCTCACAGTTTATTTCTTATTAAATACATAATAAATATAAATTATAAAATATGAGGAGGTCCATTTGGATAAACGACAAAATGTAATTTAAGTAAGTAGCACATAATTTTTTTAAAAAACAATTATTGAGGTATTATTGTCTACAAAAAATTAAATTAATCACAAATTTATTATTTTATCTGACAGTTTGTTTAAAAGTTATTTAGATAGCAAATTTGAAATTATTGCGTTTTGGTCCGAATCATAATATTTATATATGTAATTATTGCGTTTTGTTATGGACCTCCTCAATTAACATAACAAAAGCGAAAGGTATTAACTAAACAAAAATTCCTTACGTTTTACAGTTATCTAAGAGTTACCACCACAGCATAATTTATTTATAAAGTTGACTTTTTTTAAATTGCTTGTAGCGATTTATTACAAAGATGAGTAATTATTGCATTTTGCTCAGAACCATTATATTTGATATTGAATTGCAGTGTAGTTATTGAGTTTTGGAATACTTTATAATAAAGGTAATATAGATTACAATGTGCAGAATAGGATTCAATCAAAAAATCAAAAAACTTTAAAAATGTAATTATTGCGTTTTGTTATGGACCTCCTCATATGTATTACATATTTATGAATTCCTTTTTTGCACATTTAAGTTCAAGAATTGTTTTGTTTGTTTTGTTATGGTTTATTTTACTAATAAATTCCAAATAATAAATAATTTTTGCATTTTTATTTATTGAAATTACTTAATTTATAACAAAACTTTATTAATCGGTTAACCGATCAATAACAAAATTAACCGATTATAAACCGATTAAACCAAAACCTCGGTTAATTAATCGAGCGATTAACCGATTAAAGCAAAACCCCGATTAAATGAATACCCTAATATTTAGTAAATTTTTTTTTAATAAAGAAACATTTTCTCATGATCAAAAATTTCAAGTTTTGGTATATGACCAATAATTACTTAAAACAAGATATTTAAAAGTTGCTTGTTTTTTTTTCAAATAAAGAAGATATTTCTGAAATCAAGCTACATTTATATAAAAGTAATTTGGTTTTCTTGATTTTCAAATAGAATCGAATTTCTTGCATCAAGAAACAAATGCTAGGGATTTCTTTAAATTTTTCAAAAAATGCTCGAGAAAACTTTGTTTAATTCAATTAATTTTTATTTGAATCGACATTTTAAGCAAATTAATAAAAAGTTTTTTAGTTTTATATAAAGTTTTCCTAAGCTAACGAATGCTACACGTTTTGCTTTCAGGCTTTCTTCGTATTTTGTAAGATTTTAATGGCCGATTTCACCAATTTATTTAAATATAAAATTATGCTTAAAATTCGTTTTTCATGTCAAATGAAAATAAAATTATATGAAAAATTATATTTAAATATGAATTGATATTTAAATAGAACCGGTAAAATTGGCCGGAAACAACGAAAACTTGATTTAAGTAACTAAAGAATTAAAATAAACTTTTTTTTTAGCTGTATTTAAGTAAATTTTAGTTCGCTTTGAGTCATAACTTTTTACATAAACCAAGCCACAAATATGTTAACAATAAGACATTTTTGGCTTGGACGAGAATGCTGCAAAGTTTTTCTTGGTTCAAGCCATATTTTCTTGAGGCTTAGTACATAATTCTTTCCGTGTACAAAGAGATTCAAGGGCAATAGATAAAAACTGGGATGAAATTAAAGAAATTGTAGATAATAGAGTAAGATTTAAATATATTAGAATAATGAATAAAGGGAACAAATACGACAATTACGACTTTTTAATATTTTTTATTTTGGATTTTTTTTTTAAAAAATTTAAATGATTTTTATCAATTATAATTTAACATATGGGGGATTTCATGTCAAGTGACCCAATTTTTAAATTGATATCTTCCGATTTGAATGAAATTTGCACCTAGGTTAGTCCTATTTGATAGTAGTTTAGACACAAATTTTTAACATGATCGGTCAAAAAGTTTCTGTGTTAGAGGGGGGGAAGTTTGACATTCTGGCCATACAGGTGCTCTTTCTCATCCATGTAACTTATTACCAATTGGTGTTATCAAAATTTATCCCAAGTAGCTTAGATAGCTATTTCATCAATCTTTTGAAAAAAGTTTTTTTTGTTTTTAAAAAAATTTTTTTTTTTTAATTTAAAACTTTTTTTTATTTTTTTTTTTTTATCCGGAATGTTTGTTTTTTTTTTCTCAAAAGAAAGCTTATGTCTTTTCCCTTAAGATAGGCGAAAATTTCATCGAAGTCGAAAGACATCGATTTAAAAATTGGGTCACTTGACATCAAATCCCCCATATTTATATGTAATTAAAAAAAGTATTATTCAAATTCAACATAAATTAAGAAAGAAGACTTTAACCCTTTCGGTACGGGAGACGATTAGATAGTTATTAGCTTTTATAATGGGATATATTTACAAAGATATGCATATTAAACTAATATTTATCTTTTTTTTTGTGTGCCCCCTACCAGGGAAGGGATTTGGGGTGGGACATATATGTCCCACCAGGAGTTTGGCATGAGACATATGAGTCTTATTAGTCGTAAACATATAAAAAGATGGTATACAAAATCAAGAAATTGTTTTCTTTTAACGATGTTAATTCACATATATGAATTACGAATTTACAGCTGACATCACCAATCTATAAAAACTTTATTCCACCATTTCTGTGATTTACGGTCCAGTTCATACATTTTGGATAACTTATCGAAAAACTCCTCCAAACAACACGTGTTATGATAATAAGCAAGACTTGTTTTAATAAATGTACTCAAACGTCTAAATAACGAAATGGGACAGTTTTGAATCATTTAAAGTGAAAAACTTTAATACTAGGACTCTGGGAACATTCAGTGGGATACATATGTCCCAATAGATTTGAAAGGGTTAAGAAAATTAGTTTGTTTTTTTTTATAACATGTAGAAATGTTTCAAACTTTCGATTGGAGTTTCAACAAAAATAATTTCCTTTATTAAAAACGATTTTCTTATTTAACAAACGTTTAGTTAGGTAGTATAGCTGATGCGAAGCTAATCATCACACCCTCGCCCAGAGACTAATGTGGTCCATTGTGACGTTTATTAAGTGCAATTTTCATAAGCAAATTGTTTTGTATCACCCGATTTTTATGGTGTTTTAGAAGACATGTTTTTTCAGCATATTTCTTTTTTTGAAGCCATAGTTAATTTTTTCGGATTTCCTTAGTTCCTTATTTGCATAAAATTATTTGCAATTTTGTTATTCCACATAATGTTGATGTATAATAATTTTTTTTTTTAATTGTTTAACATATTCAATTATTTCTTATGTTTCTATATTTTAATAAGCACGTACATAATTAAACATTGACAAACTACAAAGGGTGTTTTTAAGGCCCGCATATTTTTTTTATTAACATTTGAAAATTGTTTCGGGTGGCAAGAGGCTGTTCTTGAGCCAGCGAATTTTGGACGTCAAATTGTTTGCGACTTTTTCAAGCGTTTTTGTCCCCTTGTTCGCTTTCAATGCGTCAATTGTTGCTCATTTATCACTTGACATTTCTCGAAATCGAGTTATCGGCATGATTTGATTGTAATAAATCGGGATGTTTGATGATGCCGTATGGCACGCAGTGCGATCCTGGTTAAACACAATCTCCCCCGGATCAATATTATCTCAATTTCCAAGCAAAAAAATTATTGTTAATGGTGCGGTAACGGTGTTTATTGACACAGAAAAAAATAAAAATGGATATCAATTAATATATTGGTGATATTAATTAAATTTGCATCAGTAAAGAAATTAAAACTATTAGGTAATGGGTCGATAACGAATGTCAACACAACTGAAGTTGAGGTAGCAGCATCGAAATTAGACAACGCCGCTAATGTTAAAATATACAACATTACTTTTTATTTTATAATAAAACATGAGCGGCGCTGCCTGAATTCGCTGCTGACAACCCAACTTCAGCTCAGCTGTCATAAGTAATCGACCCATAAATATTTTTCGATATTAACATAATTTTCTGCAGTAATATAGTTGATCTAAGTCAACGTTTAATTCAATTGGATAATTTTTTAATTAAAAAAAAAATTGACAAACAGTTTTTTGTGTGCTGCCACCAGCGTGTAACCCACACCAAACGGTGTATTTTTCTGGATGTAATGAAGTCTGTAGGGTATGATATCAATTGGTGCCACTTTATTTGCGGCAATTTTTTTTAACTAACAAAACCACTTAGCCAAAAATTAGCATCAGCTAAGAATACAATTTGATGACAAAACATCGATGAATCATTTTTAATGAAAACGTCTTTGGGTTAAATTCAAAATCGATGCACAATATTTGCATTTCGGATTTCTTTACAGAAGTCCAAATGCGGGAAGGGATATTACCTTATCGGGCTTCGACTCCCTTTCCGACTCAATAGCGAAGATTCTTGAGAATTGTCCCGACAGTGTAATTGTTATTGCTGGTGATTTTAATGTCCACAATTCTTCTTGGCCTCACCACTCGGGCCGTACAACTTATGAAGGCCAACATGTTGAGCTTTTTGCTGCGCACAACCACCTCGTGCAACACATATTCCATGTGTTGATAAGCACCAACACAATACCCTTGACCTCTTCCTCTCTTCGCACCCTCAAAAGTACGAAGTTGAAGTTCTAGCACCTCCCCGCAACTCGAATCATTGCACCATTTCCGCCTCTTTTCCGTTCTCCGAACTTCGGAACGTTTTACGACGGGCTACGAAACGATCAATATTTGTTTACGGAAAAGCACGTTGAGCTGAGCTCAATGACTTTTTTAGGCATTTCAATTGGAAACTCTGTTTCCTGGACAATGACGTCGATGCCATGGCGAAAATGTAATAATGCTAGGAATGAAAATTTTCATTCCAGGTAAAAAAGCTTCGAATAAACCTCGATCCAAATCTTAGTTTAATCAGTCGTGCAAATCAGCAGTCAGATCCATAGAGGAAGCATTCAATATTGGCGTAACAATAAAAACGCTGATACTGAATTGCTACGCAAAATGGCAAGGTCTTCGTGTGCCAAAGTACTTAGACGGGAAAAAACTCTTCACGAGCAACGTCTTCGTTCTTGCTGCTCCCCGGGGTAGGAAAAGCTTCTGGGCATTAGTTAAAGGAGTAAGGGTGAATACTAGTTCTTCAATACCAACTCTTTTAAAGGATGGCCGAACATTCACAGACCCAGTTGATAAGGCTAATAATTCTCACCTACCAGCTAGCAATTAACCACTACCCGAACTCGAAAAAGTATCCGTAACTATGCCCAAAATATGTTTTCGGTCTCGATCTATTAAAAGGGTTCTTGCTGATCTCGGAGCCCAGAAGACTTGCAGACTTGAGCAGTGCTCTTCGACGATAGCTCGTCCCCTAGCAAATCTTTTCAGCACTTTATACCATGCCGCGGAATTTCCAGTCTGCTGGAAAGTTGTTAATGTAACGCCAATTCCTAAAAAAGGAATGGCTAATAACCCTGAAAATTACCGCCCAATTGCAATTTGTACTTTCCAAAGTTATGGAGAGTATGGTAAACTGCTATCTTGTTAAATATTTAGAGTCAAAGAACCTACTAAGCGACCGCCAGTGTGGCTTTCGTAGAGTTCGCTCTACTGGAGACTTACTAGCTCTGTTATCGGAAAAATGGTGCCGTTCCCTTCACCATTTTGGTGAAAGTATGGTTATTGCTTTAGATATTTCCAAGGCGTTCGACAGAGTCTGGCATGGTGCACTCCTGTCAAAACTTGTTGCATTAAGTGTCGGTGATTATTTCTCTTGATTTATATCGGCTTTTCTCAGAGAACGCACTATACGAGTTGTTATAGATGGGGTTTTGTCAAACGAGTTCAAGATTTATTCAGGGGTGCCGCAAGGCTCCGTTCTTTTTCCTACTCTATTTCTTATCTTTCTAAATGACCTCCTATGTCATACTGCCAACCATATCTACTCTTTTGCAGATGAATGCAACCTTTGCCATTCGTACTCATTTGATTGCAAACCAAGCGTATTCTATGTCGGTGCAACGAGGCAGAATATGAATGATACGCTTGGCCGAAACCTTGACATAGTATTGGAATGGGGTCGTGCAAATAGGGTAGATTTTAAGACCGGAAAAACTCAATGTTGCGTGCTGACGCATAAACGCGAGACAGATCAAGGTGCCTCATCTCTTTATATGGGTGGTATAATTATTGAGGAATCAGAAACTCCCAGAGACTCCCTTGAGCACCGTCGCAATGTGGGTTGTATTTGCCTGTTGTATCGTTACTACAATGGGATGTGTACTGACGAATTTAGGGATCTGGTTCCCGAAACTTGTACGTTTGCTCGTAATACACGTTTTTCCTCAATAGCCAATCCTTATGTGGTACAACGCATTACAGAGAGAATTCGTTTTTTCCGGGACTGTTCGTATGTGGAATAACCTGCATAAGTCTTCCCCCACACTTACAACATGATTAAGTTCAAATCGAATGTTCACAAACACTACTCCCTCTATCCTCCTTCCCACAACCTATCAGGGGTCATCCCCTGAGTGCTGGTCCTTACAGAAAAAAAAATCGGTAGCGCAGTTCAAACGTGATTCTATCCATGATTTGCAGAAAACACTGATCATAAATGTCCAAAAATTTAGCGCTGTAAAACAGTTCGTTTGACAGATAACTCTTTCGGTAGTTCTATGTAAAAGTTTTATGTTTGCTTTTATAAAATTTTAAAACTAAAAATAAAATTTGTTGAGCTTTTGTTTGCGCTAGAGTCATATCTAGCCATAACCGCAGAAAAAGCTTAAGCGACAAAATCATAATTTTACAGGAGGAGGTTTTTTTTATTATAAAAAATTTAAACCATACTAGAAATGGCGCTGGAGCCAAAATTGTTTTTGCTATAAAATCGTAACGGTAGCTTGTTTGACCATAAAATTTTAGGAGATTATGCAAGTTTCGCCAATTAATTAATTTATTAAAGAAACGAACATTGAAAATGATGTCGCTTGAGCTATTTCTGCGATTATGGCTCGATATAAGTTGGGTGCAGCCTATTTACTCGTGCCAACGCTTCCGCGGTGGTGGTTTGAACAGTAACGTTTTGAATGAATAGTGCAATCGATTGTTCTTTCATCTAAAATAATTATTACTACAATTAAAAATATAAATAAATCCTTATTTGTTTTCGATTTAAGTTTTTCCTTCTGTCGTGGAAGTTAAACTATTTGGTTATTATGAAATAAAGCCAACCAAAAGTATTATTCCCACAGCTATGCACAATTAAGTTCTAAAGCTTCCCTGCAGGAAATTGGTTTCGATTGTTCCTAAAGTTCTTATCCCGCGGCCAGTGAACACAATATAATAGTAAAAAGGAACGAATTGTAATAGATGAAAAAAAACATATCACTTAACTGACGATAAAATGTTAAAAGTGTAGTAACTTCAGAGGAAAGAAAATTTATTAAAAGTTAGTTTTTTGACTGGATTTTTTGCGGTAAGTAATTGATTCTATCTGTTTGTATTACTATATATGAAGAGGATCTATCATATTAACATGGTTCGCTCCGGACAATATCTGCGTCAGGCGTTAGTTTAACCGAAATTTAAAGTGTCCAGCAAGGTTATTTCAGTTACCTGTTACCGAGCGTCAAAAAAGGTACCAATTCACCCCCTCCTAGATCATCTCCATGTTTAAGTGCGGTCCCTACCACTTAGAACTGTAACATGACAAGTTTGGTGTAAGTTCCCTTTCCCCTAAGGTTAATACAAATATTATTACAGTATTGATAAGATAAACAAAGAATGTAAAATAAAATGTCCACAGCTCACGCTTACACCTTTTTTCTTTCACTTTAAATGACTACACACTACAGCAACATAAGTGGTCCCAAAGGACCCATCTTCATACAGTCGAACGACTACTTCTATTTGTATTTAAAAAAAAATATTTTTATTTCTCTCACGTTCGTTCCCAACACAGAAATTTTATCACAGTGTTTGTGCATTAAACAGGAAATATTTACTTTGTAAAGAAAAAAATGGAGCAAAACGAAATAATAATGAAGAAGAAGAACACATCATAAATGCTTGCAACACTTACCATTGATAGTCCTGTCGTGAGTGCAATCAGTGCAACTGTTAAGAATGCAAAACATTGCGACAACATGCGATTGCTGTGAATTTGTAATGAAAATTCTTTGATGCCATTCGGAAGCTAAAAATAAATGGAAAATACACACACACAAATATAAAATAAATATTCATAAATAATAGATGAATGGAAAGACATTTTTAAGGTATAGAATGTTACAAAGTTTTCTAGCTAATGCAAATACTTTATGTAATAAGAGAGCGAATTTTATCTTTAAGAGTGAAATGCTCTATTTGGTTAATGTGTTGTTTTGGTTGTTTTTTTTTTTTAGTTTTAATTGAAAAAATTAAAAATATATTATTAATATGTACATAAAATATATAAATCAGTGTTCGAAAATAAACAGAATTTTATTTAGCGTTCGACTCACACACCCAGGTATGATATCTATTTTTTAGAGTTTGTGTAGACGAACACAACCCTTGATACCATTCATAACTATTTTCAAGAAAGAGGCAAACATTATATAGTGTTCTGTTCTTCGTTAAAAAAACAGATCAATTGAATTTTTGGTAATAAATGCCGAGCAACGATTTTTGGCCTTATAATCGGTGGGACACTTATAATCACATACTTTTAAAATTCGCCTTCATTAAAACTAATTTTTCAAAGGACAAATCATACAAAGATTGTTGCCTTGAACTGACGATCCCGGCAAAAGAAACCAGTCGTGTTCCACTGGAGCTGAAGACGTTTGGGAAGTATTAAAGTAAGCAAATGATATTTTTGCCAATCTAGTCAGCGCTTGAATTATCGTTTAGATAGCTGAAGAATCACAAAGATATTATAAATAAATAAAAATTTAAATTGAATTAATGCTTTATAGCGGATCGTTGGTCAGGTTTAGGGTGTTCAATTAATCGGGTTCTATTTTTGTTCGATTCATCGATATTTGGCATTTTAAACTTGTTAGATTAAACGAATAAAATTTTAAAATTAACCGATTAATCGAATAATTCTAAATTTTTTAATTTTTTAATAAAACTTGTCAATTTATCTCCAAATTGTTGCTTCACATTCGGGCACTTAGATTTTAAAAGAGTCAATATAACTTTGGATTTTTTGAAACTTTTCACGGACATTCCATCCTCTGCTATGCTTCTGCAAATAATTTCCTCTGCAACGTGAAATATGGTTGAAAACTTTGTCTTAGCCGTTGTTTCATTTTCAAAACAACAGAGGATACTTGTTGCAGCTCCTGTTTCCTACTTAGTTTATGTAGCCTATTGCTCAATGTCACAAGAGTCGGTATTAAGAATCCTGTGTTAAAAGAAATTTACATATATAAATTTGGTACACTACAATCATCTTCGAATAATAGAACCATCATTCATATTGTTTTCTCTTTGAAGGAAGTCCAGCACCTTGGCAATTGGTTGGTTTAGTTGAACTAAACTTTAATTAAGCTCTAAATCAGTGCCCAATATATTATATGTAGTGCAAAAAATAATAATGTTGCAGCACTACGATAAATGTTGTCAAATTGATATGGCTTGTATTGGTATTTTAAACGATCAATTTTATGCATTTATAGATGGCTTAAATGTTTACTGAAATATATTATATAAAAGAGAGTTTAACTTGCGCTCAGTTATTAGCCTTAAGTATCATGTTATTCAAAATAATACCGATCAATTTGATTACATTTTTTGATTGGTAATAAATAACTACAGTCAAATACTGGTAAAATTTTATGTGGATAAAAGTGTACGCCAGTACATTTTTGAATAATGATAACATTTTACTGTTTCCAAAAAAAAATTGTCCGAATGAATACGCAATTTTTGAAGGTAATCAAAAAGAAACAAAAATAATCGTGGAAAATAATCGGGTTTCATTTTGATTATTTTTGATAATTTTTAGTAATCGCCGGTACTTCTGATTATTTTTTGATTACTTGTAATCGTAATCAATTAGTCATCATGCAAAACCAAAAGTAATCGTAATTGTAATCATTACTTTACTCTTAAACAAAAGTAATCAAATAAGTAATTATAACGATTACTAATCATTACCCAGTAAAAACTTCACTTACTTTTTCAAAATGAACAGCTTCTTTAACTCATTATTTAGTAGCTTTCTTCTATAACTACATGTATAACAACTTCTATAACTACTTTTTTCTGGATGTATTAAATTAAAAAAAATAATGACTTGCTTTTGAATGAGTTCATTTTGGGACATCCCTTGTAAAATTCATTGGTTCTTTCAGTAGAATTGTAAGTAGTGCTCTTATGATTTTCTGATTACTCAACACCTTATTTTGTAGGCGAAGTTTTTACTGGGTACTTAACAGCTATGCCTTTAACGTAAGTATTTTTAACGACAAATTTTAACGTTTAATGTTTTCTTTAACCATTTTATTGTCAGTGGCAACCATATTATGGACAAATCAGTCCCAAAACATACTTTTGTTCCTACCATTTTCCAGATATACAGAAAGCAAGTATGTGTTTATTTTGAAGCTGCCATGGTTACTTCTCTCCAATCCATCTAACTTTTTGACAATTTGTTCCAAATCTTGTATTCTTCTCTAATCTAGCTGACTTTTTACAAATGTTGTAAATTGATAACCAAGCTTTTTGTACCACATTTGAAAACTTTAACTCTAATCGTTTCTCAGAAATACAGGAATTTATATTGGCTTTGTATGGGAGGTGACACGCCTGCTTCTCTAATCCAGCCCACTTTTCGACAGATGTTGTGCATTTATAACTAAGTTATTTGTTTCAAAACTTGTACTGATTGTCTTTGCATGGAGGTGACACGCCTACCAGAAAAAAATAGACAAATATTTATACTCTATGGTGAGCGACGGATAATAAAAAAAATACTGTGAATATTTTAGAAAACCCGCTTCTGTAGTTAACGAGTCTATAGGGAATATACAAACATAAAAACAAACGCATTTTCATTTTCATTTTTATACAGTCCCTGCCACATGATAAGGACCACCCTTTGTACTTTGTACAACTGCAATTATTTGCAAACAATTATTGGTGGTTTGTTTTGTGTTTTAAAGGTGTCTATGTTAACTTGCTCTGAGATAAAATTTGTGTTAGTTTTAATTTTTTTTGTAATATTTTGTTTTGTGATTGACCAAAGTTGTCTATATTTTTTGCGTCACTTAATTAAGACATGCTTTCTTAAACAAGTAAACAAGTGCAATGGAAAAAATCGTTTTAAAGCAAATAAAGTCATTTTAATGATTTTTTTTTTTGAAGGGTCGAGAAACAATCTAAACTGAAGCTTAAGAAAAAATCACCACTTAACGATGCTCTAAAAAATATGTGTTTGTGTTTTTATCAAACTCACAAGACGTGGAATAACGAGTGTCACCGTGTCGATATTTTCAGATGAAAAAATTAGAGGAGCATCAATTACACCGTTTGCATAGCAGAGTGGGAGGGGTTATGGCTTGGGGAGCCATATCTTATTATGGCACCTATGAGTTTAACTTTTTGTCCAGAACGATGAACGATGAATTGCTATATTGGAGTGCCACAATCAGCGTTTTCTAACTTTCAGAATATTTTTTGAAGCTTATTGTGGACGTTGCCAGCATGACAATGCAACAATTCATTGCCCGGGTGGTTAAGTCATTTTTACGCTTCTCGCCTTTTCCGCCGGACCTAAACATCATTGAAAATGTTTGGAGATGGCAAGCTCGAAAAGTGTACGGTTCTGGAAAGCGGTATTCTACCAAAAAGGAACTAATTGAAGGCATACAAGTGGCTGGGTCTACCATTTCGCTCGATTACATAAAATTCAATCCAATTTACGAAACAATCTTTAAAAAAGGAGGCTATAAGCATTATTGAAAAAGCCTTTAAAATGTAAAAATTTTCATCAAATTTAAAAAAAATTAAAAATATGTATTGCAAAGAATACACAAACTGTTTGTTTATAGAAGGGTCCTATTAATGTGTCGCAAATTTTGAAGGCATTTTTTAACTTGCTTTACAAATATTTTTGAAAAAACAAGACCAGTGTATATATTAAACTAGTTTTTTTAATATTCAATAACATCTAAATCAACTTTAAATAGAAATGAAAATTAAGCTCGTAACATTTTTTTGTAGAAGCCTTTTGAAAAAATTGTGTTGGGTTGTCCTATTCATGTGGCAGGGAGTGTTTAAGAATATAGAAGATATTTTAATATTAAAAAGGATGGTATAGAATTTAAAGCAATTTTCGAGTGGAATATTTGTATGAGATCTATGGTAAAATAAAATTTAGTTTGCAGTAAAAAATCTTTGGCCTAAGGCATTCTAAAAATGAACGTATGTAAACGGAATATAAAATATCTCCAAGAAGGGATATAATAATAAAATAATTTCATAAATTTTTCCCAAGTCTGAAAAAACAATCGCTTAAAACTAAATCATAACAAAAAACTGTTTTTTATAAAAAATAACCAAAAATTTCTTATCGGCCAAAATTGACAGACATTAAAAACCAGCCAACTAAAAAGCCATTTTAAGGTCTAAGGCCATCGGTATACTTAATCATACAAACTGTCAGGACATAAAGCTAAAAGGTTTTTTGTTTTTATGACACCACAAAACAACTTGAATTTTTGGCTTACTTTTAGTTTGATCGTAATTTAGCTATTTTAATATGCATGAGTATGTTTGTGTGGGTGCTAAGCGGTGTGGGTGCAAGTGTGTTTGTTTTACATCAAACTTACTTTGACATTGAGATCATGACATGCCACCACCAAGGATATGAAAAACATAACAGCCACAGCTAAACATGAAATGCCTACAGTATAAAAATTGCTGGAAGTAAAAAAGAAAAAAATAATAATAAACTTAGAAATTCATGTATTGAATTTTTAAATAGTTAACGTTAGTTCAAACTTACCTCTGAAAGACACACAAGCGTATGAAAGTAGTGCCAATTAGAACTATAAAACTGCAATTAAAATAAACGCTCAACATACGATCGGGTTCTGTAACGTACTTTAGGGGAAATATTATAAATTTAAAATTTAGTAAATTGTTTTGACTGTAATTTTCTTTCAAGATAAACATACCTTCCTTTCCAGCGAATTGTCCTTAAAAGATAATAGAATTGATTTACAGTGTTCCGATCTTAAGTGATCGATGCTTCGTGCATCTATGGCTCTCATAAGGTACTCATTGACTTCGTCTTCAGGATCTTTCGTTGATTCGCTGCTGTCATTGAAACCGAACCTGAATAAGGAAAAAGACAACAACATTTTTAGGACAAAGATTTCATTACAAAGCTTTCTCTACAAAACTGTGCTGTTGCCAAAATTTTCTATAGATACTCTCAGGTCTTAAAAGTTTTCTGAAGAAAGTTCTCTGACCTTAAATTAAAACATAATCTCATTAAAATATTTTCTATAAAAAATACTCACAATTAAAAGTTTTCTACATAAAACACTCGCATTGATCAGTTTAATATACAAAACGCTCTCATTGAAAAGTTTTGTATCGAAAGCTCTCTCATTAAAAAGTCTTTGTTGCAATTTGCAAACTTCCCCATCAAAAAGCTTTTTGTGGAAAAAGCTTTAATCAAATAGTTTTTTCATAGAAAATGGCCTCTTTGAAAAGCTTTTTAAAGTTAACGGCCTTAATAGAAAGTTTTCAATATAAAACACTTTTATGGAAAATAAATCTATAGAAAATGCTCTGAACAAAAGCATTTTAATAAAAACGAACTCGTCGAGAACGATTTATCTAAATGTTTTAATCGAAAAGTTTTCTATATAAAACTGTCTCATGTTAAAGCTTTTTACGGCAAACGGCCTCATTGAAAAATAGAAGATTAACGATGAGTCATAGAAATATTTTAAAATTCTCAAGATGTATTCTATAGAACATTACTTCATTAAAAATTTTCTCTAGAAAACGGTATCATCGAAAAGCTTTTTATATAAAAACGGTTTCATCGAAAAATATTCGATAGAAAACGGTCTAATCGAAAATCTTTTTATGCAACAAGGCCTCAACGAACAGATTTCTGTACAGCACTCGCTTAAAGTTTTCTCTATAAAACATTTTTATCAGAAAGTTTTTTTTCTTGCAGAAAACCCTTGAAGCAGCCTTTCTGCAGAAAGAACTTTTGTAAATTTATTTTTTTGGTTATTTTACATAGACTTACTTGGAACTATTTTTCTGCATACTACCATGGCCCATCATACGTAATTCTTTAGAGATATTACCGTTTACTTGCAAACGATTGCGCGACTTTTTATGCTGAAAAATATAAACGAGAATTGTTTACATAAAATCTCTAGTGAGTTTACGAAATTATCACCGGTCTATATGTATCGCCTGGTACAATTAGATATGTCTCGATTTGATTATCCTTTAAATAAGAATTACGTTCCGCTCCTTTTCCCTCCTCTATCTCATAGTCACCATCCAAACACTTTAGAGTTTCCTTGGTGATATGAACACGCCTAAAAGAAAAGCAAAAT
The DNA here is from genome assembly GCA_963931875.1 of Pollenia griseotomentosa. Taxonomy (NCBI): domain Eukaryota; kingdom Metazoa; phylum Arthropoda; class Insecta; order Diptera; family Polleniidae; genus Pollenia; species Pollenia griseotomentosa. The sequence goes on along the minus strand of OZ007562.1, from coordinate 121,926,178 downwards.
CATATAAAAAAAAATTGCAGAAAATTTTCTTTGTAAAATTATCATGTGATATTTTGTTGCTTACAAAATTATGCTAGAAACACAATTGGGACGAACGACGAAGCATTCGAATATTCGTCGTCAAAAATAGAACACATTGGATTGTATGAAAATACACACAATCATTGTGTAGACCGAAATTCGTAGTGCGTTACGAATTATGCGATAGGTTTATTTCTATTTCTTACGCAGACGAACGACGAATAAATTGGGACAAGGTGACCGCTTATTAGAATTTCTAAAGTGTTTTAGCAATAATGTTAATTTATTTTTAAAAATAGTTTTTATTGTGTGCATTTTCATATACACCAATATGTTCTATTTCTTACGCAAATATTCGTTGCGAATAATTCGTCGTTCGTCCCAGTTGTGTTTCTAACATTAATAAGTGCTAAAGAAAACGTCTTTATAGAAAACCCAATAGTTATTTCTGTAGAAGATAAAGTTTTGGAGAAACCCCCATCTTATATATTATCAAAAGGACTAGCATATAATGTAAGACTTAACTGAAACCGTATTTTTATAACCTTAGGAATACTTCTTCTTAAACCCTCCCCTACCACAAGTGGTAAATGAGTTTGTCAATCTTCATAAAACTTTTTTTTATTCATCTCAGACCCCATGCAAACTCAAAAGAAAAGATCAAAGTTGGTCTCAAATTGCTTCTAGTTACCCTAATCAGTTTGGTATTGAAATATAGTAAAATCGGTTCAGTAGGATAAGAGCTGTCAGTCCAAATGTGGAACCCCCACCCTAAGAAATTTTTTAGTTTGTGACAAAACCTAACATAAATGGTGGTATCCCAATAAACAAATTTATCATTTTGCGAAGCACTAATAGTACATTTATAAAAATAAGCGCACAATTATGCGCTATGGAATAAGACATACAGAGATGCAGTAAACTAAATGAAAGAACTATCAACAACTTTTATAAAAAAAAATAACATTACAAGTGCCTCGGCATTCCCTTACTGCGAAGCAGGTTTGTAAGGGAGAATACTAAAAAATAACTGTAAAAAAACATTTAGTGTGTAGAGTGAACGCCACGTTCACCAGTTTTTATATACGTTGAATACAGCGCTTTTTGTGTCAAAAATGTATTGCTTCAAAGTGGGAACACACCATATAAAATGCATGCCTTCCGTAGGCGAGATGGTGAGCGAAACTCTTACATTTCTCCCTTACAAACCTGCTTCGTTTAAAGCTATATTTTTTTATTGGGATAATGCACTAATTGATGTCAAATTTGGCAGACATTTTTTCTATCTAAATACAAATCGTACTGTTAAATTTTGTGAAAATCGGTGCATAATTTACCATAGGCCCCATATAAAGATAACTCTCGGAAAACAGTTAAGTGAGCCTAAAACCGTAACAAATGATGCCTTATAATAGAATTTGGATTATCACTGTTTTAAATGTCTTGAAATTACACTGTCAAATTTCATGAACATCGATCCATAGTTTACCATAGCCCCCATATTAAGCCTGCTGTCGAAACCCCTTTAAGAACGCCTTAAACCGCAAAGAATAATGTTTTTTTTAGCAGGATTTGGTCTTTTGCAGTTTCAGAAGACTTAACATCACAGTAGAAAATGTTGTTAAAATCAGTCCACAATTTATCATTTTACCCAAATAAAAGCACAGAGATTTCTGATTGTCGGCGTTTCAACCTTATTCGGGTACGCTGAATCCAGTGGTGCTCGCCGTTTATTTAGATTGACTCTGGTTTTCAAGATATACCGTTATTTCGAAAATGGAGGAGGTTGCAAAAAATATATTCGCGTAACTCAAAATCGGTTTACTTTATTGAAATAAATAAAAAAATCGAAATTCCGCAATAAAATAAAAGAAAAGTAAAACTTTTTTCTAATATGAGCAGTCATTTTTGAAACATAATTTTTTTTTTTTTTTTTTTTAAATAAATTTATTTATCAAAACTTCGAATTTTTTGTTTTTTAAAAATTCGTAAAAAATTAAAGTGGCGTTGGTCATACATTTGACCATTTACATTACATTTTGGGCATCCTAGGATGCAGGGCCGCTATCTCCGTTCTTTAAGGAGGCTCCCATACAAAATATTCAATACAGCCTAGAAATATATTGAAAAAAGTCCTATAAATGCGCAGAAGTCGCCCCCAGTAAGATAGAATGTATGACCGACGTCAATTAGTTTTTGTCCCTAACATTTTCTCGATACATACTTGCCCCTTATCATAACTTTTTAGGGGGGGCTCCCATACAAATATTGCGTTTTATGAAATTCGACTTTTGTGAATAAAATCAAAAGTTGGTAACAGATTTTAATCATTTATTGCTTGTTTTGTTTGCAGCTTTTTTATATGTCTGCAAAAAATAAGAAGCCTAGCTGCATATTTTAATTTTTTATGAATTTTTAAAAACAAAAATTTGGAAATTTTGATAAAAAAAATTAATTTAACAAAAGAATTATGTTTCCAAAACGACTGCTCATATGAGAAAAAAGTTTAACTTTTCTTATAGGAATTTCGGTTTTTTTTAGTAGTTTCAATAAGCTAAACCGTTTTTGAGTTACGCGATTATATGTTGAGCAACCTCCTTCATTTTTGAAATAACGGTATATCTCGAAAACCAGAGCCAATCTAAAAACACGGCGAGCACCACTGGATTCAGCGTACCCGAATTATGTTAAAATGCCATGTACACTGCTTGTCTGTTTTTTCAACTAGCATAGTGTTGTTTACGTTTAAACTGAAGGCAACGGTGTTTCCAGCCCTGGGGTCTATTTAGATGAACTTTGACATCTCGAGGCGCCACTGTCATCAAGTGGTTTATTTTAAGTTTATATTTTAATTCTTATGTATTTTCGTTAAGTTTTTTTTGGTATTTTAAAGAAAATGAAATTGAAAAAGGTATACTCGATGTGACCGCCATAGCAACAAGTAAATTCTTTTTAAATTAAACTTTTGTACTATAAAATTCTAATAATAAAAACCGGATTTTATAACGTTTGAAAACAAATTAGGGAAGTGTTTTCATTTGAAACAGGTTTCTATTGGGAAACAATCACCTTTTCTAACTCTCGTTCTTTTTCCAAATTGTTGTGGTTACTGTCGGAGCTACCATCGAGTGTCTGAGCATCTGGTGCTACTTCGTCACATCCAGATCCACCCCTGCATACAGTCCACCCCTACATAGGAGCGTAAACGACGTTTTTAGTGTAATTTAACATGCCCTGCAACCACTCGTTCAATAAACACTTTCAACTTGATCAACTAATTTTCAAAACTTTGTTAAATTAACAGCTGTGGCACAGGCTGTGCTCAATTTAATTATCAATTTCATTTTAAAATTGCCCCCGACGAAGCAACAACTCAAAACAAAAGCTTGGCTCAAAGTATTTTGTAAAAAAGCAAAAGAATTTTTAAAACACAATTGATTTTTTATAAATAAAGCGATAAACTTAATTTGTGATCAGCTTTTTAATCGAACGTGAAATTGCCAAACAAATGGAAAGTTGAATTCAAAGCAATCTCTTGGTCAATTTAAAAACTGTTAGTGTGTTAGTTTAAAAAAGTGAGAGTGTATTGAATATTGAAAGGAATTGAAAGGCAAAACTCCCATATAGCGTCCACCCCTTAAATATTCTAACTGAGTGTGGAGGGTATTAAGATTCAGCACAGCCGAAAAAAGCACTCTTTGTTGTTTTTTATATATTTTGTTAATTAGAAAACAATATTAAGAGATACAAACTGTTGCGAAAGAAACCACTATACAATGTACTTTATAGGATTTAAGTTTACAAAGTTTTCCATATATCTCATACATGATTAAAACTTTTATGGAATTTGCTTTAAGAACTATAAATATTGTTTCAAAACAAATTAAAAAGGATTTTAACGGATTATCATTTATATAATTGAGAAACGAAAATAATTGTATCATTGAAGTAAAACCAAATATAACACTTTAAGGTTAATATAGAGCAAATTAGAACTCAAGCTAATAAGGACAGGGACCAGCTAAACTATTTATTTAAAAAAAAAACATTAATATTTTTTAAACAAAATACACACAAGGTTTTAAAAACTGCTTATTCAAACCCATAAAACGTCTTTCTGGTGTACCGCAAATAAGCCATCTTGGCCCAATACAATTATTTTCTTTTATAAATGATTTTCCGATTGCATTAAAGTATTGCAATATATTCATGATTTCTGATGATGCAAAAATGTTTCTCACTTACAATAAAAATTCGGATCATAAATATTTACAATTTGATATCGATAGCTTTTATTCGTGGTTTAGTTTGTTTGCATACATTCGAATTAAATGCAAACAAACTACATATATTGTCTATCCTGGATTGGGGTATTATGCTAGATACTAAACTTAGTGTTGTTCCTCATATAGATATGATGCTTAACAAAGCAAAAGTAGATCTTGATTTTATTAAAAATTTGTTGATAATTATTTATTTAAATCAATAATTGTTAAAAAGGGTGGTACAACAAAAAAGCACCAAGTTTATTGTGAATAAAACAACAAGTTTTTAAAGAATTATCCTTATTATTATAGAAGGATCTGTGATATTTATGTGTAAAACAAAATATGGAACAAATGCTCGCCACGGCTTCGGTGACATAATTCTATTCGATGGTCCACGTTTTCAATGGCTCTGAGACATAATTGAGGTTCAATGTCGTAAATGTGGTGAATTATCTCATACTTTAGCATTTGAATTATTATTGGCTTATTGACGTACACTTTTACTTTAAATATCTCCAAAGAAAGCAGTCTTACCGTGTCAAATCGCATGACCGTGACGGCCAATTAACATTGCCACGACGTGAGATAACACGGCCATCGAATTTCGCGCTCCAAAGAGCCATTGTTCGTGGCCACAAGAAATTCGTTATCATCACCCCCATTTTCGTAAAAGGCTTCAACAATATTAACGCACTGCTGAATTGTGTACCTCTCCATGGTTGAATTTGTCAAACACTGAAACAAAGAAATGTCAAATTAAGTCGGTCAAAAAACTTGGCGTTAAGGTGTGACTCACAAATAACAACGTGCATTATGGCTGGACCACCCTTTATCGATGTATACAAAAAAGTTAATTACATAAGCTCTTAAAGAGTCTGAATCAAATATATTTGTAGACCTTTATACATTTAATAAGTTGTTACCCTTTTTTACTCCCTAAACATTCGAATTACCAAATATCCAATCTTTGTAGATCGATTTGGCAAGAGACCAACCAACAGTTATATAAAGGGTGGTTAAATTGTAAGGGCCGATGTTGAATGTGAACCACACCTAAACGCCAAGTTTTTTTCCGAATTTTATTTGACATTTCTCTATTTCAGACTTACTCAATTTGCCTCTTGACCATTCCAAACGTCGTGAATGGGCAGAATGGTGGCAAGAAATGGCAACAGTGGATGATCAATTTTCGAAGAAAATCATCTTCAGTGATGAGGCACATTTTCACCTCAGTGGATTCGTCAATAAACAGAATTGCCGCATTTGGGCGAATGAGAATCCAAGAGTGATTGTCGAAAAACCAATGCACCCACAAAGAGTGACTGTTTGGAGCGGTTTATGGGCTGGCGGCATCATCGGGCCGTATTTTTTCCAAAATGAGGCCGGTCAGGCAGTTACTGTGAATGGTGTTCGCTATCGTGAGATGATAACGAACTTTTTATGGCCCGAATTGGAAGATATGGATGTGGACGATATGTGGTTTCAGCAGGACGGTGCCACTTGCCACACAGCTAACGAAACAATGGCTCTTTTTTTCGCAACAAATTCAATGGCCGTGTTATCTCACGTAATGGAGATGTCAATTGGCCGCCAAGATAATGTGATTTGACACCGTTGGACTTTTTTCTTTGGGGTTATTTGAAAGAAAAGGTGTACGTCGATAAGCCAGCAACAATTCAAGAGCTAAAGGATGAGATAATTCGGCACATTAACGGCATAGAACCTCCATTATGCCTCAGGGTCATCGAAAATTTGGACCATCGGATGGAGGTGTGCCGCCGTGGTCGTGGCGCCCATTTGGCCGATATTTTGTTCCATACATAATTGAGTAATACCAATATATCATAATAAAATAAAATTACAATAATTTTCTAAATAGTTTGTGTTTTATTCAAAATCAACATCGGCCCTTGAAATTTAACCACCTTTTATATATATATATATAACAAAAAATAATAATTAATTAATACATAAAAAAGTGTGATTTATCACTAAACAGAATTTAAAATGTAAATTTTATTTTCCAAATAAATTTACTGCTTGTTTTTTTATAATGAACGCAAAATTCACTCGTTTAACTTACATTCAATACAAAAACAAATTTAGAAATTTGGTTTTGTCTTGTTTTCAAATGTTGTGCTTGTCATAAAAAACGTTGATCTGGCTTGGTTGGGTTCTTCATGTATAAAAAAAAATTTTTTTCAAAAACTTGCTTTTAATAGATATTTTTATAAAACACTTGCTATTTTTAAGGATTTTTATATATTAAGAGAATTGTGCTAAAATTTTGTAACAGTTTAAGCCGAACTTTAATGATTTTCAGGAGGGGAATTTATGTTGGAGCCATGGTAAGTTATGAATTAATCATCCCAAAATTCTGCAGAGTGTTTTCTGGTATTAAAAAACATAAATTTCAAAACAGTGGTGAAATAAGTTTAAGCGTTTACAGTGAGTTTCAAACTTAGTATACCCTCATTAACCACTAGTGGTGGTGGAGGGTATAAATTTAAGCTATTCAAAAAGCTTGCAAAAATTTAAACTTTATAATAAATTTTCCTAGTATGCAAGAATATGCTATTTATACACAGAAAAAATTCTCCAAAATTTTTCACCAATTTAAGCATTAATCAAAAATAAAATCAGTTTTAATTAAAAATTTAATCAAGTGAATTAAACGTTTAATCAATTGAATTAAACGTTCAATTAATACTATTAACTGGTTTAATTGATACTATTAATTTGTTTACTGGTGCAAATTTAATTAATTTTTTAATTAATATCACAAATTTTTTAATTGAAATCAATTTTTATTTTTTTCTGTGTACGAAAATGTTCTATTTATAGAATATTTTCCAAAATTTGCTATTTTGAAGAATTAATATTAATATCTTTAAAAAGTTTAATTTTAAAAGAGCAATTTTGCAAAAAATTTTATATTTATTGATAAATATGGGATTTGTATGAAAATATGCTATTTGTACGAAAATTTCCAATGTTTAAGAAAATTTGCTAATTATAAGCAATTGTTTTAAAAATTTGTTATTTAAATGGAATAGTTTTTATAAAAAATTTTATTTAAAAGAAATTTTACAAAAATTGACTGAATAACTATTTTCGCAGATAGTTTCGTCAATTTTCTGTTTTGACCTAATTTAACTTAGCGTTTTCCTTAATTTATCGTCACTTATCAACACCTACTTCTATGTACATATATCAACAACGAACTACTGAGTAAACCACACTCATTACCAACAAAAATCAATATGCAAAATTCACAAAATATACTTTAATAAGAACAATAAATAGCAAAGAGAAATCTACTTAATGCACAGTTAATAACAGATTTTCACTTTTAGCAATAAACACATGCACACACAAAATCAAGAGAAGACTCTCACAGTTCATTACAATGCAACACTCAAGCTGTAAATAAACCGCAGTTACCACGTAATGTACACACTTGAAAACACAGGCTTAATACAGCAATCAACACATCTACAACGTAGAATGTACCTGCAGGTACGTAGGGCGAAGAAGAGGAGGCTGGCACATGCAACTTAAGTAGAATGCGAGTTTTAAAGTGGGTGTTGCTGAAAATGTTCGGCTACATGCGTCTTTTATGATAATACGGATAAACATGTGAATGTGTTTGTTTGCGTGTGTTGTAATGACAAAACCAAACAATGGCGACATTAAGGAGGACTGCAACAATTCAACAGTAAATATTGATGATGTCCTTCCTTCTTCCTCACCTCTATCGGTTGTTTAACTCATTGTTTTTAAAGTGTTTGTTGTTTTTTAATGAAGCTGCATTTAAAAAAATAACAATGCAACACAACATCAGCAGTAAAAATAAAATAGTGTTTTACTACAGTGTAAAAATATATGAGTTAACAGAAGAATATTAAACATAAATTTAATAGAGCATTTTAAGTACTTTATTGTTAATAATGTGATTAATAACTGTTATTTGAAGAACACGCTTTCACAATGTACACAATAGATACAATAGCACTAGCAGCTGGTAAATTTTGTTGCATGTGCAATGTTTATGGTCAAAAAGTTGCAAATACTTAAATTAAACTTAAAATTATATCAAGGAACGTGCATTATCGATAGACAATCTCTGAAGAATTGTTTTCGATGAATGCAAAATATTACAAAAGTCTTTACGAGTTTTATTCTCAAGTAGTTAAGTAATAAAATTTGTTATAGATAGTATTTATTAAACCTTAACTGCATGAACATTGAAAAGCAAGAGATGTCAAATAATTTAACATGTCAAATAAAATGAGTAAGTGACAAAATTTACAAAAATTTGCAATAGGATAGGAAATGCAAACATATTTGCATCTATTCTCTTTTGTTTTCTTATAAATTTTTACCATATATTAATAGCGATTTTCTTACAAAGAAAGCAACGAAAATACTTGCTCTCCAAAATAAAAATCTGTACGTAACAAAGTCATTTTTATACCCTTCACCACAGGTGGGAAAGGGTATATATAAGTTTGTCATTCCGTTTGTAATTTCTATAATAATTTACAAAAATTTGCTATAGGATAGGAAATGCAAACATATTTGGATCTATTCTCTTTTGTTTTCTTATAAATTTTTACCATATATTAATAGCGATTTTCTTACAAAGAAAGCAACGAAAATACTTGCTCTCCAAAATAAAAATCTGTACGTAACAAAGTCATTTGTATACCCTTCACCACAGGTGGGAAAGGGTATATATAAGTTTGTCATTCCGTTTGTAATTTCTATAATATGGATCTTAGACCCTGTAAAGTGTATATATTCCTTATGAGGAGAGAAGTTGATTTAACGATGTCCGTCTGTCCGTCTTACGTTTGATATGTGTTTTCCGGATACTCCAGACATGATAGCGGCTAGGTTGTGTTACATTTATGTCACATATAGTCCACTATTTCTTGCTATTAAACTTCAGCCAGATCGGTCCAAAAATGGCTGAGATATGAGCAAAAAACCACGACTACCTCCATTTTTTTCCAAAAATCCCCTGTTGCTGTTGTATTTTTAATACTTTTTTCTGTATATCTGGAGAACGGCAAGAGTTAAAGTTTCCAAATTAGGTACACAAATTAGGTTATCAGTACACAGCACCCCAAAAAATGTGGGCGGGATTGGAGAAGTGGGCGTAGTACCTCCCGTACAAAAAATATCAAAAACTGTATAAAAACCTGATTTTTTCGACTGTCATATGACCTATGGTTATCCCTTATATATCAAAAGATCGGAAATCTTTAGAAAAAAAATATTTTCTGAAAATTTCAAAAGATTTTGTTATTCGTGCTTAATTCCCAGTTTTTATTATTGATAAAAACACTTGAAATTTATTGTTGATGGGATAAGCTATTCCTATGCGCATTTCACTGGTTGGTTAGGCCAGATCATCAGGAAACTTCATCCATAAAGATTTTAGAAAAACTAAAGATATTAAACCAAATAAAACTGTTAAGCGTATAAGACTTATAGCAACAGTTCTACTTGTAACAATATCAAAGTTTAAACAAAACACATCAACAATAAACAGTGGGTTTATCTCATCTTACATTTTCTGAAAATTTCGGAAAAATCGGCTCAGATACAAAAAGTTATGACCAAAATTAATTTTTTTTTTAAATCCCCACTTTCGGGAACCATAGGTGTTCCCGAGTCCAAGCTTTATAACCCAACTAACTGGTTAATTTATTCTTAAGCACTTTGGTATATAAATCTGTCAATCCGTTAAAAAATGGCTGAGTTATAATCAAAATACTGGAATCCCAAAAATTAATCTTTTTTATAATTAAGTTTGTTTTTATTTATTATTTTTACATATATACCTATAACCCAATTTAATAAGGGATCCGCCAAATAACTTTTTTTTTTTAAAATGCTATAAAAACAACTACAAAATATTTTCTCAAATTTCTTTTTTTATTTGAAAGTACAATCCTTCCGGCTAATAATGGAAAATAATTTAATTCAAATGGCTGGCCATGCTGTAGCCTACACGATCGGTCCAATTTTTAAGCACATTATCGATTGTGTGCAGCTGTATTTCACCAATGGCTTCACGAATATTGTCCTTTAAAGCGTCAATTGTCTCTGGCTAGTCGGCATAACACTTATCATTGACGGCACTCCACAAATAATAGTCCAACGGTGTCAAATCGCAGCTGCGAGGTGGCCAAACGACATCAGCTCTGCGGCTGATAATGCGATCTTTAAAAACAGGGCGCAAAACATCGAGTGTAGCTTCGGCTGTGTGGCACGTAGCGCCGTCCTGTTGAAACCAAATGTTGCCAATAACCTCCTCTTCAATTTTTGTGAACAAAAATTCGTTCAACATGGCCCGATACCGATCGCCATTGACTGTAACGGCCACTCCTTGCTCATTTTCGAAGAAAAATGGCCCAATTATGCCTCTGGACGAAAATCCGTACCAAACAGTGACTCGTTTTGGGTGCATCGGCTTTTCAATGTATGTGTGCGGGTTTTCTGTGCCCCAAATGCGACGATTTTGCTTGTTTACATACCCGGAGCTGACGGTGCTTCTCTTCTTCCAAAATCCGTACGCAATTTTCGCACACATTCTGCAACATTACCATGATTTTCAAAGTAATGTCGCAATATTTCCCAGCGTTGTTCAAGCGTATACACAACCATATTCGTTCAGCGGAAGGATAAAACTAATTATCTGTCAAATCAGACATTAGCTAAGTGTTACCATTCACGAAATAAGCACTAGTTGAAAAAAAACGTTAGATGGCGGACTCGTTATTATTCTTAAGCACGTTGGCATATAAATCTGTCATATAGGTTAAAAATGGTTAAGTTATGAGCAAAATACTCAAAAAAAGGACTAAAAAACATTAAATTTTTATAAAAAATATAATATTAAAGCTGTAACATGACCCATTCATACGTTTAAGATATCAAAATATCGGAAATCTTTAGAAGAACATATTTGCCGAAAAACTCGGAAAATCGGTAAAAAAAAAGTAATGTCAAAAATATAGTTTTTTTTAAAATACCTATTTTCGGGAACCATAGAACTTCTCGACTCCAAGTTTTATCAACAAAGTAAATGGTTATTTTATTTTTTAAGATGTCGGTGTAAAAATGTGTCAAATCGGTTACAAAATGGCCGAGTTATGACCAAATGCTGAAATTCGATCAAAACTAAACTTGCTATATATTAATAAAACTTTTAATATAAGTATTTAATACCACGCAAACATGTGCATAACATAAAACATAAAATAAATATACATGTACATATATATATATATATATATATATATATATACATATATTTAGGTAAATATATAAACTTCTGTTCTTTCCAAACCATGGTGAAGGGTATATAAGATTCGGCATAGCCGAATATAGCACTCTTACACTCACAATATTCTGTACGTGAAATTAACTGAAATTGTAATATAAAATAAATGAAAGTTCAATTAAAAACCGGTCTACCTATTTTTCATTTATTTTTAACAAAAAGTTCATTTAATTTTTACTGTCAAAAATTCAACACCATATTCCGTAAAATCAAATAAATATTCAGTTATTTTGTAAAATTTTACTGTCAAAAATTCAACACCATATTCAGTAAAAACGATTAAATATTCAGTTCCTTATTAAAATTTTACTGTCAAAAAATTGACCCCATATTCAGTAAAAACAATTAAATATTCAGTTATCTTATTAAATTTTCGTTTACTCCACAAAAGAGCCGAATTTCTAAAAAATACCAGACAGACACCTGTCCGCTTGTTTTTCTTATAAGCGAGAGAGGGAGAATATTTTTATTTACTTACCCAGTTACACACGTTTGTTTTACTTTTGTTGTACTGACCACGTTGTTTACAGAAGAACTCTCAATTATAAGACACCAGCAGCATGACCGATATGGCTTCGCAATTATTTTACTTTTAAAATTTGATGTAATTAACTAAATTATTTTAACAAATAGAAAATGGGAATTGCTAACACAAAACAAGCAATTCATTTTTTATAGATAAGTAAAAATTAATTTTTGGTAGTAAAATTATATAAAATAAATTAAGTTTGTTAAATTAAGTTTGTATTTCTTCGACCTTTTTTAAATTATTAAAATAAAAAGATTTTTCGAGTTCGAGGCCAATTATTTGTAAAAAATATATGTATATTATTTATTAAATTATTTGTTCCAATATTTCGATATCCTTCGGATATCATTATCAGTGTGCAATATTAAATGTGGAGATAGTAATACGTCTCTTACAAATATATTTGTAACTCATTCCTTGATAATGATATCCGAAGGATATCGAAATATTGGAACAAATAATTTAATAAATAATATGCATATATTTTTTACAAATAATTGGCCTCGAGCTCGAAAAAACTTTTTATTTTAATTATATAAAATAACTGAATATTTAATTGTTTTTATTGAATATGGTGTTGAATTTTTGACAGTAAAATTTTATAAAATAACTGCATATTTATTTGTTTTTACGGAATATGTAGTTAATTTTTTGACAATTAATTTATATAAGATAACTGAATATTGATTTGTTTTTACGGAATTCGCGGTTGAATTTTTGACAGTAAAAATTAAATGAACTTTTCGTTGCTTTAAATTACATTTTTATTTACTTTAACATAAAGAAGAATTTAACTCAATCAACGGACAATATTAATTAAAACTGAAAATCCGTATTAATATGCACTTAGTTTTTTGAATAACTGTTAGAATCAGTTAAAAATAAATTTGCTTGGAATTTTAAATGTTTATTTATTTAAAAATGACTGAACGGAATATTTCTTAAATACACTACAGTCCGTTACTGTAATAATATTGTGAGTGTACTTGTTTACTTTTGTTTGCAAAACAAATGTTTTTTTTCTGTTTCAAATTTTACGTAATTTTTGTGAAGTTTTTGTAAAGTTCAATGCTCGATTAAAGCACTTCGAAAACAGACAAATATAAAAGATTATTTTAAATAAATTTAATATGTTTTTCATTTTTCAAGTTGATTACTAGCTCTGTTCCACATGTACAACGAAACAGTCCGAACTTGCACAAAGTTACCCAAAAGCGTTCCACATAACAATTTTTGTGCAGTTAAGAGAGTAATTGAGAGAGTAATTTTTTTCATTTCCTGTACAAATTTGCACGAACTTTTTCTTTGGGTAAGTTCGGACAAGAAAAAACAATCAGCTGTTCTTGTTTACATATGAAACTGATAAATAATTCAGGAAATTTACAAACTAAAGAAAAATTTTAGTTTTAATTAAAAAATATATTAAAAAGCAAAATGTTATGTTTTTGTGAAAAAATAAAAGTGGGAAAAATGTAATTGCATACATAATTTCCCCCAATCTTTAATATAAAAAAAAAAACAAAATAATCTTATGACTTTTAAGCGTCTAAAATCACTTAAATATATCTTAATTTGAAAAGTAAGCAGCATTAGGTATTTAAAGAAGTGCAAAAATTGTTTTTTTTTCGTTCCAGCAATTTTGGGTCGTTTTGGCAAATTTAGAGCCTAATTTTCATTTTACTCTCATTAGTCCGAACTTGACCGAGATCTTGTGGAACACACTTATTATAAGTTTTGTTCACCACTATGTAATCATTTAATTGAAAATGATATGAAGTAATTATTTTTTGTTTGTGTTTTGAATGGAATTTTATTAAAATATTATTGTTTTTTTAATAAAAATTTATTAAACAAAACTTCGGGATTTAAAGAATTTTTCGATGTAACGAAAGGGCCTGACAATATATAATTCGTTTAACCGGGAAACCACTGTATTGAATAATTTTAGAAAATTTTACAAAAGTTGCTATTTATAGGAAGTTTTCTTAAAATTTGCTATTTATAGGAAATTGTTAAACAATTTGCTTATTATAGGAAATTTTACCAAAATTAGCTATTTTATAGAAAACGTAAAAAAAATTTTTGATTTTAAAGAGAGTTTTACAACAACTTGCCTAGTTTATGGAAATTCTTACAACAATCTGCTAATTATAAGAGATCTTCACAAAATGTTCTTTTTATATGAAATTCTAACAAATTGAAAATTTGCTAATTGTAGGAATTTTTTAAAAAAAAATTTGCTATTAATTAGTATTGTGGTTAATTTGTTGAACTGTTTATGGTTTTTAATCCAAATTTTTGATATTTTGATCAGGCTAAAGTTCATTGAATTTAATTTTCATTAAATTATTTTCATGAAGAGAGGAATTTTACAGCATGAAATGAATTAAAATTTTATTGATAATTTTTCATTCTTGACTGCGCTGGGAACCGAATCCAGGTTCTCACGGACAGATTGCCCTTACGTTTCAAATAAAACTACTCAATCTCTTCAGAGGGGTTTGCGATTTAACACTCACCGCCATTGACAACGGCTGGCAGTCAATAGACAAACATCAGTCTTCAAACCAAATGGTAGTTTAACCACAAAGCATACAGAGATGAAAAAAGTGACGTTTGAAAAATGCCTTAATCATTTGCGGGGCAGCTTTCGAAGAAAGAGAAAGAAAACCTTTTTTGGAAGTGAAGTGGCAATGTGTAAAAACAGGCCGCTACTATCTACACAAATTGCGTAATCAAAACAAAAAATGCAAAAAGGGCAGCTTTCAAAGAAAAAGACAGAAAAAATACAATATTTTCTGTCTCGTGACGCCTCTGTGTGCTCTGTGATTTTAACCTTTAATTCATTTCATGTAAAATTTCAATGTAAAATTCCTTTCTTCATGAAAATAATTTAATGAAAAATTAAATTTAATGAACTTAAACCTGATTAAAATTATTAAAAATTTGGATTAAAAACCATGAATAGTTCAACAAAATAACCACAATACTAATTATTGCTAAGGCTGAGGCACGAGCTCTATGTATTCATTTGTCCTTCAAGTTGTGCTGAAAAAGGTCAACAAGAAAAAGAAAGACAAAAAAATGAAAAAACAAAAAATGTACTTTGAACTTCAAGAAAAATTCTTGACAAAAGTACGAAAAAACAGAAGTAAGGAAGAACATGTAAAATCAATTAAAATGGATAATCATTCAAAAAAGCAAACTTCGATCTACCAAAGGTTAAAATACAATTTGGTTTAAGGATTGATGTTTGACTATTGACGTCAGCAGTCGTCGATGGCTGCGAGTGTAAAACGGCAAATCCATCTGAGGAGATCGAGTGGTTGCGATCGAAACATGTCATGGTAACCTGCTGGCCCGGGTTCGAGCCCCGGCCACGGTCAAGAATGAAAGATTATCAATAACAATTTTAATTGATTTTCATGTTGTAAAATTTCTATCTTCATAAGAATAATTTAATGAAAATTAAATTTAATGAACTTAAGCCTGATTAAAATTATTTAAAATTTGGATTAATTTAATTAATTTTCATGTTGTAAAATTCCTTCTTCATAAAAATAATTTATTGAAAATTAAATTTAATGAACTTTAGCCTAATTAAAATGTCAAAATTTGGACTTAAAACCATAAATAGTTTAACAAAATAACCACAATACCAGGGTATTCATTTAATCGACCTTCTGCTTTAATCGGTTAATCGCTCGATTAATTAACCGAGGTTTTGGTTTAATCGGTCAATAATCGGTTAATTTTGTTTTTGATCGGTTAACCGATTAATAAAGTTTTTTTTTATAAATAAGGTAATTTCAATATGTGAAACTACACAAAACAAGAGGTAGGGACGACCTACGCGCGTTTTCATGGTTGACCAACACGTTCCTGACGTCATGATCTCGTGTCGCTTTCAAATGAGACCAATACCAACACGCTCAGTGATGGTACACCAAACATACACGTATTTGAATCTTTAAAATGGCTCTCCAGAACAAAACCCTTAGGTCCCTTTCTATTTTGCGCGTCACATATATAGAAATAACATACCAAACATTAAAACTCTTGAACTAAAACGATCAAACAAAAAAAAAACAATTCATAAATATGTAATAAGCATTTTTCAATTACAGTATAACCCGGTTAATTACCCCACGCTTAAATGCCTTTCACGCTTATTTACCTTGAGTTTTAAATCCCCGTTTTTTTCTTTAATTTTGCAAACATAAATCCACGTTTAATTGCCCTACGCTTAATTACCCAATTCGGGTAATTGCCTTAAAAATTAAATTCCCAAAACAAAATAACACCTAAATTTCATTCGTTTAATTGCCTGAGTGACAACAACCCAGCAAGTTATGCAACCAAGTTTACATAAAAAATATGCCCAAAAATAAAATATGGCTTATTTGAAAGCAAAATATTCCATAATTTAATATTTGCATTAAAATAAACTTTATTCTGGTGAGCCCATAAGAGTTATTTGTGCTGAATATTATCTTGATACACCAAATATAGGAGATATTTTGTCTTAAAGGGATTAAAGGCTTCATATGCAAACCTGCTAACTTCCTTTCAGCACATTTCACAGGAGAGACCAAAAACTTTTTATTTTTTCTATTTGCAGCTTGACAGAAAATTAAAATACAATTAGTTTTACATACTTCAAGACTTAAGTAGAAGAAAAACTACATGCTGGTCGACGAGGCGTATCTTTCTCTACTACACGGCATCAAAATCTCAATTTACATAAAAAGTGGATTTAGCCGGTTTGCATATTAATCCTACGATATTTATTTCTAGTAATTATTTAAAGACATAAGACTTTATGACTACCTTGTGAATCCCCCAAGTATGTATTTATAAAAAAATAGATTGAGATAATTTTATTAGTTATTTCAATAGTTAAAGGAGATCTTATAAAATAATCTTTTAGAAAAGTAATTTGGTTCAAATGTTTTGGAGTAAAGCAATTCTTTTCTTTTATTTTGACAAAACTTGACTTAGAAAAAATTCTTTCACTTATCGTAGATCAATATCTTATTTCTCAGTCCTTTTTCAGGATTTCTCTAAACATATAAAATATTCCATTATGTGCTTAGAGTCCTGTTTTAGTTTTTAAAAATGTTTAAGATGAGATAAAACCACTGTTTATTGTTGATGTGTTTTGTTTAAACTTTGATATTGTTACAAGTAGAATTGTTGCTATAAGTCTTATACGCTTAACAGTTTTATTTGGTTTAATATCTTTAGTTTTTCTAAAATCTTTATGGATGAAGTTTCCTGATGATCTGGCCTAAGCAACCAGTGAAATGCGCATAGGAATAGCTTATCCCATCAACAATAAATTTCAAGTGTTTTTATCAAGAATAAAAACTGGGAATTAAGCACGAATAACAAAATCTTTGGAAATTAATGTTTAACACTTCTAGTTGTTTCGTTTAATTTTGTTAAGACTGATATGAGAAGGAATGAGAAGAAACAAATACAACAAAAAAAAGGTGTTGGCAATCAAACATTTAACCTATTTTTCGCCACATTCCTGTTGATTGAACACTGAAATCGGTCGGCGGCAAATGGGTTGATGTGAAGATCACAGAACACCTTTGTTTTTATGAAAAAATATTTTTTAAACACATACCTTTTGTATCTGAGACGAAACAAATAATTAAAAACACAAAAAATATGTTATAATACTACAAAAATTTAAAATTTTATA
This sequence comes from Pollenia griseotomentosa, assembly GCA_963931875.1. NCBI lineage: Eukaryota > Metazoa > Arthropoda > Insecta > Diptera > Polleniidae > Pollenia > Pollenia griseotomentosa. The sequence goes on along the minus strand of OZ007562.1, from coordinate 121,908,290 downwards.
GCATCGGTTAATCGACTGAAATTAGCCGGTTTAATCGTTAATCGAAAAAAGCGAATTGGAAATTAACCGATCAGTTAATCGGGTAGTAATTAATCGGTTAACCGATTGACGGTTAACCGAATGAATACCCTACACAATACTAATTAAAATTTATTATTTTCAGACAAGTTTTTCAACTGTAGGAGGTTTTACAATATTTCACTTTTAAAAGTTATTTTAAAACAAGTAAGAAAGTATAGTCGTTCAAGCCCTACCATATGATACCCAGCACCACAGTACTTAAAAACACATCATGCTTATGTGTCCATATAAATATGGATTTCTCTATGTTTAAAAACTTCATTAAAATCGGTTTGAAAGTTTGTGAGAGGCAGAGATTGCCCCCTACATCCCCTTGTGGTCCTATTTTAGAAAAACTGCATAGCTTATGTGTCCATATAGATATGGATCTATCCATGTTTTAAATTTCATTAAAATCGGTTTGATAGTTTCTGAGAGGAAGAAATTTCCCCCTATCTTCCCTCGTGGTCCTACGTTTTGGCGCATTTTCAATAGGCTTGGTCCTTGTGCATATGACCTATGACCCAAATTTTATAAAGTTATCTCCAAAGTTCCGACCTGTACTTTGCGCACAAGGTTACATGGACAGCCAGCCAGCCAGCCAGCCTGCCAGACAGCCGGCAGGCGTTACACACATCAGCACAAATGCATAATACCCTCTCCCCTATTGTGGTGTGGGTATAAAAATTACTGTTGGGGTATTCACAAGGTGTCATAAAGTCATAAGTCTTAAAATAATAACATGAAAAATACGACTGTTGTGAACAACCCCTCATAATTTAGTGTGCTATTTTGAATTTAAATCTGCTGATTTGAAACAAGTATAAAAAATAAATATTTACCTTACAATAAAATATTTTTTAATTCTAATCCATAAATTAATAAATTAAATTAGATCTTATCTGACTATTTTTGCATTTTTTAAACAAATAAATTTTATTTTGTTTGTTTACCCAAGATCAGAGTCCTAAGCCTATATAATTTGACGCCTCAAGTATTTTGTTGCAAAAATTGCTAGCCGCAGGTTAAATTCGGATATTAGCCGGATAAAACTAAACCATCAACGGCGACGGCTACAAAAACTAATGCGTTCGGCTCAGCCGCTCAGCGCAGGTCTCTTCTGGTTAATTTCGACAGCACAATAAACATAGCAAGCAAAATTCTATTAATTTAAGACACGTTTTGTTAACAAAGCAACAACAATATTTTTAAACCATTGTAAAATGTTAGAACATATGACAATATAACATGACCACCCCATATTTATTTCAAGTTATTGCATTGAGCTAATAACGTATGCGTAATAATGAATGCAGAAGATATTACTCATACGTTAATGTTGCTCTAACCAGAACAATATTACATTATTAGGATAACATCCTGTTCAACGATTTCGAAGGTTAGCGTTCGCATAGAAAATTACATTTACATTTTGTTTTTGTTTTAAATGTTATTTTCTATGCGAACGTTAACGTTCGAAATCGTTGAAGAGGCGGTAAGTCTAGGGTGGTCGATTACACAAGGGAACAACATTGAACTCTTTTTTGGTGAATTGGAAGTTCGTTAGATGCAATATTTTACTAATTAAAGGTCGCTACTTTCAAATCTTATCTCCTTTTTTCTCCATTAGTGCGCATTTTAAAGGTACTAAGCATATTTTTGACTATTTTCCAAAAATTAAAAGTTCAAAAAATCATAACTGCACTCACTTTTCCAAAATTTTTTTAAGTTGTAGCTTTAAAAAACAATAAAATTTTTGGAAATTACCAACAAAAATGCCTGATTAATGATTTTTTACGTAAAATTAAATAAAAAAATACAAGTTTTGTATTTATAAAAATCATGAAAAATTCAAAACAGGAAACACTTATGGCCATTTTCTCATAAGGCGATTATATTTTTTCCCAGCGAAAAACTGCACATTAAAGAAATTTGGTTTTCTCAATGTCTCATTTGCTTCTATTTTGTCGCAATGCTAACCGGCACTCATCTGCCAATTATTTATTTTACTTTTATTTGACGTACAGATAAATTGAATCAGCTGACTCCCAACTTTTACATGTATTTTTGGTGGTGTTGCCAACTCAAACCAATGTTTTTGTCGGTATATAGAGAAACCCAAAATCGTTAACGGACAGTTTATCGGTATAATAAATTTATGTTGACCTTAAGTAACAGACAGTTTGTCGATACATTGAGAAAATGGCCATTAGTCTTATTACTTTCTCGTAAAGTCACATAACCTATGAACAAAAAGAGACATAGGTCATAATGATGAACGCGTTTCGCTTTTATTCACCATAAAGTGAAGATATCTCATTTTTAAGTGAAGAAAAAAAGTCCATAAATAGAACAGCACACACACACATTAAAAATTTTATTTTTGTTGTGGAAATCGCGATTTTTAAGGTAGAAGTACATGTAACGCGTTAATTCGTCGACGTGTTTCGTGCGTTTAAGAACTTTAGCGCATGAAAAATTGCAAGTAACACATCTTGCGTTATACAAGCCATTCTTGTCAGCTGTTTTTTTTTTATTTGTTTACTTTTTTAACTTGTCAAAAATACACAACGCGTTAAAAAGTTCAAAGTTCAACTTTCTAACGCAAACGCTTCAAAATATTTTGCATGTTACTTGTTCTATGAAAAAACACTTGTTTAATATTTTTTGACAGAAGTCTACAGAGCACGCGTAAACTAACGCGTGCTATGTACTTCTACCTTTATCAATTAAATTTTCTCAGTAAATTCTGAATAAAATCAAAAGTTGTGCACCACCGATAACAATGAAATAAATTAATGAAATGATTCGAAATATGTTAAACTACTTAATTGTTTTTAAACTAAAACTGTGATTTTTGTCGCATTTTTATTTGTTTATGAATATTTAAAAAACAAAAATTTTGTATTTTTTTTAAATTATTCTTTTTATCAAAACTTCAACGATATCTCTGAAACTACTGGGCAAATTTAAAAACAATGTGAGCACGGCTTAAAGATAATATTTTCAAGTTATTCCGATATTTGTAGCGGAAGTGCTTTAATTTTGGACATAACGGTATATCTCGATCTGCTAGAGAAAAAGTAAGTGCAGATTGATTTCAGCGACCCAAATTACCTTAAAAACAACATTCAGTTCAACAAAAACCTTGTTCTCTTGTGTTATTCGCCTTTTTCCAAAAAACGGTTTTTGAAAAATTCGACTATTTGAAGTATTGAAAAAAAACCGATTACCTACTGTTTTTAGAATTCAGAAAAAAAACGGTCGACCGGATTTTCAATGAGAAAATTACAATAAAAAAGTTTTGATTTTAATATTCTTTATTAAGATAAAGTTCATACAAATACTATAAAAAGAATAAAATAAGCAAAGCTTTATGTAATCTGTCAAGTATTCCATTCCTTTTTTGGCACTTGTCTTTATATATGAAATCATTAAAAAGTTATTTTAGTATGGGGGCTTATATGGGAGCTATGCTTACTTTTGGACCTACAAGCACAACATTTTGTCTTGACATCGCACAGTGTTGTGTCGTTGGCCAAAAATGGTCAAAGCAGTAGTCTTAAACTAAAAACACTAATCACTATTTTTGTAAGAAAACATCCTAAGTAAAACGAATATAAAACAGTTTTTGAGTAAAAGCTCTTTAAACTTAAACTTTTTGAAAACCAAAATTTTTTTTAAAGTGTGTTAAACATGCATGTACGTTTGCACAACTTTCTTGGCATTGCAGTTTTAAGAATCATATATGACTTGAATAATATTGCTGTTTTTGTTGACATGTGCCTTTGATATTTTAATGACAGTCAAATAAATTAAGTTCAAAGGAAAATACAAAATTATTTCGTGAGTAACATACGTATATGATAGTCAGCAACAGTCGATTTCCGCAAAATGTTGTTGCACGAAATATTGCCTCAAGCATTCAAATTAAATAAACATTTGTCCGTCTACGTCTGCCTTAATTTTCATTAATTGTTGTGTAAGGAGTACCAGAATAAAAAATACGTTTTTGTCCTTTTTTTAACTTCCACACCAAAGTATACTAAAACGGCACTTTAGAGAGTTAAAATGTTTCATGCATATTTTCTGCATCAAATATCACCTCTTAGGGCCATTATTACAACCTAACGATAAAGTTGCTGATAGTTAACGTGAACAATAGCTATCTTGAACGATAAAGTGACCAATAAGCTTTTTCCATTATTACAACTGTCCGATAAAATAAAAAATGTAATTTATATACTGTGGCAACAATGCTATATACTGCACTACTACTTTTGGTTGTTTAAAATACGTAGTGGCAACGACTTAGTTTTGTTTTATTTATTAAAAAAAAACAAAAGTAAATTTTTGTGCTTTATTTTTGGTTTTAATGGTAAATTGTTTTGTTTTTTGTGTTAAATTGTGTTTTTTGAAAAAGTTGAGTAATTTAAGACTATCATTGAAGTTACCATATCTTCAGCAGAAAATATGGCATCTTCAAGTTCTCAAAGTTCACTAGTAAAGTTACCATGAGGACAAGCCTGATGTTAGCTTATTAGTCACTTTTTAGGTTAATGTTAACTTATAATAACCAAAAACTATTTATCTGTCAGATAGCATCCTAAAAATAACAAGTTGTAATAATGACCCTTAGAAGACTAAGGCCCGTTTTCACGACTTAACGATAGCTAAATGTAGGAAGTTATCGAACAGATAATGAGTTTTTTATTATCACAAGTTCTCTTTAACCTAAAAGTGAAGGATAAGTTAAAGAGAGGAACGTTCTACCTTTAACTTTTGTCGTAAGGTTTAGATTTGAGATTGCCATATTATATTCACATATTTTTTATATATGGCAACTCCAATTATACGTATATTTTGTAAATGTAAAAAAAGTACGTAGTTGCCAGTTCGTATTTTTATTTTGGCAAAAATAATCGGTATTTTCTTTAGTATTGCCACTTTTTTAAAAATGTTAAGTTTATTTTATACAGAAGTTGTGAAAACGAAAAATAGTTGAAGGTAACTTTATTCCTCACTAGTGCTAAACGTAGCGTTGACTATATCGAACTTTAAAGGTAAGTCGTGAAAACGGGCCTAAGACCACAAAATCGTGCAATGTATGTAAAACGGGTTTTCGAAAAATTTTAAAATTTTAAGGCCCGGAATTTCGAAAATTCTGTTTTAAGGTCAATTATTTATATACATATGTATTTTTCATATAATAAAACGTAAGTTTAGTTTCTTTAATTTAATTTTAATTTTTTTTATAAAAAAACGAAGATCCATCCGAAAAAAAACGTAAAAGTTCAAAACGCTCGTCATTTAAATTTAAATTTTTTGAATTTACGCCGAATATAGTGTGTGAGCAATAGGGTATTCATTCGGTGTACCGTTAATCGGTTAACCGGTTAGTAACTACCCGATTAACTGATCGGTTAATTTAAAATTGGCAATTTTCGATTTACGATTAAACCGGTTAATTTCAGTCGATTAACCGATTAACAGATGTAACAAATATTTTTAGTTTTTTGTAGTATTATAACATATTTTTTTGCGTTTTTAATTATTTGTTTCGTCTCATATAAAAAAGGTATATGTTTGGGAAATATTTTTTCCTACAATATATTTCCTTTGAGAAATACATTCTTAAAATACAGTACAAAAACAGAAACTACGGGCTGATATTTAATTTGTTGCAGAATGTTCGGTGCTAAGCTTTGCCAGGATGAGTCAGATGACAATAGAAGAAGCTCTCGATTGTAACACAAACAATCTTTGACAAAATTAGCCGAAATAACGGCATAATGGAAGATTTTATATGTTGAGAGAAATCCTGGAAAAGGACAAAGAAACCAAGATATCGCATTCAGCTTTTAAAAATGAAATGTTTCTGCGCATCTACGTCACATCAGCGTATAAGTACAGCTAAAATATACAAACACAAGCAAACAAACATGTGTATTAAATGCGAAAGTGACGTCATATGAAACAGTTAAATTTTGTAAACATGTGCAATGCGTAATCTTAAATCTGTATTATGGGTTGCTTCCGATTTCTCAAACATCTTCGATAAGTGAAAGAATTGTTTCCAAATCAAGTTTTAGCAAAACAAAAGAAAAGAATCGCTTAAATTCTAAACATTTTAACCAAATTGTTTTTCCAAAAGATTATTTAATAAAATCTCAAACTATTGAAATACTTAATAGACAAAACCTCACAGTTTTTTTTTTTTAATAAATACATACATATGTACTTACAAATATTATGTATAAATTATAAAATGTGTTTTTCATATTATTACTTTTTTGTTTGCTCGTTTTAGTTCAAGAATTGTTTTGTTCGTTATGTTATCGTTTTTTTTTTACTAAAAGACTCCAATAATAAATAATTTTTGCATTTTTATTTATTGAAATTACTTATACCGTGTTCAGATATACCTTTTTTATTGAGTCAATATTCGGTTTATTGACATAATTATCTTTCTGTTCACATATACACAATTTAGCTAACTCAATTTATATTACTACCACATACAACATTCAACGTTAACAAAACTGTACATGTATAAGCAAAATGTAAACAAGTTTTGACATCTTTAAGGAATAAACATCTGGCTTTTGCAACGACCTAATTGATGGGCATTTGTTTTGTTGTAATTTCAGTTGCCAAATGTCAAAACCCTGTTTAGTAAGCTGTGTTATGCTCAATAAACACACTTGTGACAGGGTCGCATTTTAATTTTACTCAATATTTATAACAATTTCTTATTAATTGAGCAATAACTAAATTTAAATTTTATACGGATAATTGAGCTCAATAATGTCATTTATTGCGTAAAACTCAATTAAGGTGCATATCTGAACACGGTATTAATTTATAACAAAACTTTATTAATCGGGCTACCGATCAATAACAAAATTAACCGATTATTAACCGATTAAACCAAAACCTCGGTTAATTAATCGAGTGATTAACCGATTAAAGCAAAAGCCTGATTAAATGAATACCCTAGTGAGCAATGAAGATGAAAATATTGTCGTTCCACAAAATCCTTAATAAAAACTTTATTTTTCATCCGATTTTTTTTTTAAATAGTTAAATAAACTATTTGGGAAAAAAATAAAACATTCCAGATCTTTACTATAACGTAAAAACAAACGAAATAAAAATTAAAAATTTTAAAAAAAAGGTAAAAAATAGGCAAATTTTGAATTTTGGTGTGCTGTAACTCAGCCACTTCTTATCAGATAGAAATTTGCAGCATATCGACTGAAAAGACTTTTCGGTTGGGCTCCTCAAGGGTTTAAGTGGGACCATACACCGAAAAACACAAAAGTACCGTTATCTAAAAAACGGTACTTAGAAAAAAAATATTACAGTGTTTTACGTGTTCAGGAGGTCCCAATTAACTTTAAAATGTCTAGACAGTTACTTATCCGCCAAATCCGTCTTTTGATTCCTTTGTTTTTTTTTCAAGTTATTTGTTCTTTCTTTATAATGCAACCCCAGTTAATTTGTTTTTTTGGTTAAATTAATCTTTTTATTATTTACTTTTTGAATAAGTTAGTATTGTGGTTATTTTGTTGAACTGTTTTTTGGCTTTTAATCCAAATTTTAATATTTAAATCAGGCTAAAGTTCATTGAATTTTATTTTGATTAAATTTTTTTAATGAAAAAAGTAATTATGCAACATGAAATTAATTAAAATTAAATTATTTCCATTCTTGACTGAGCTGGGAATCGAACCCAGGTTTTCCCGGACAGGTTACCCTGACATGTTTTGATAGTAACCACACTATCTTTTCAGAGGTGTTTGCCGTTTAACACTCACAGCCATTGACGCCTGCTGGCAGTCAAAAGTCAAACATCAAACTTTAAACCAAATTGTATTTTACCCTTGTTTGGTAGATCGAAATTTGCTTTTAACGATTTTTTATTTAATTGATTTACATGTTCTTCGTTACTCCTGTTTTTTCGTACCTTTTATCAAGTATTATTCTTGAAGTCCAAAGTACATTTTTCCGTTTTCCATAGTTTTGTCTTTCTTTTTCTTACTGAAACTTTTCAGCACAACTTGAAGGACAAATATAAACATTTTATTTTAAATTTTTATACACAAGAGTAAAATTTTCTTTGTTTTTTAAAGTTAATTAACTTTTTGATAAAATTAAAATTAACACTATGTTGTAGGTATAAAAGCATGTAAATGTTTATTTACACGAATGGGCAATTAAACCAAGTTCAGTTTAAACTGACTTTTACTTTAACTTCCAGTTAACAAAATATGTTTTTGACAGTTATAACTGATAGTTAATTATAGCTGAACTTGGTGAAATTGGCCGTTATTGCAATAAAATTTTTATTAAAATATTTAGAAATGTCCATCAACAAAAACAGCAAAGTAAATGTTTGCTGTTTTAAAACTTTTGTTTGTCTCAAATATTTCATTTTAAAAATTGTTTGTCACCTACGAATTTATTATCAACTATTTGTAAAATCTTTAGACAAAGTTTATTTACCTTTAAAAAAAACTTCCGACTTACACATAAGATACATTTAATTCCTGATTCAGATTTTTTTTTACAACATATTGCTGTTGCTCTTTACTATATTCCCATTTCTTGGTGAAAATATTTTAAAAGTCTCCCCTTCCTTGTTTATGTTTTAGTGTGTTCAAGTATAACGTTATCTTAAAATATTTTCCTTTTTAATTAATTACGAACTCCCACTCAGATATTGTTTATTTAATTAATGGTTACTCAAGTGTCAGCATTTCTTTTGTTACTGCAATTAATGTTTAATAAGCAATTATTATGTCAAGATTGTCACTAAGGAAAAGTGATTGTTGTGATTGATTTATTTAATAAAATACTTGTACATAATTTCACTCATAATGTAGAATTTAAAAACGTCAGTTACCAGAGCTGGAACTAAACTAAAACTGAACTTGAACTGAACCTAGAACTGAACTAGAACTGAACTAGAACTGAACTAGAACTGAACTAGAACTGAACTAGAATTGAACTAGAACTGAACTAGAACTGAACTAGAACTGAACTAGAACTGAACTAGAACTGAACTAGAACTGAACTAGAACTGAACTTGAACTAGAACTGAACTAGAACTGAACTAGAACTGAACTAGAACTGAACTAGAACTGAACTAGAACTTAACTAGAACTGAACTAGAACTGAACTAGAACTGAACTAGAACTGAACTAGAACTGAACTAGAACTGAACTAGAACTGACCTAGAACTGAACTAGAACTGAACTAGAACTGAACTAGAACTGAACTAGAACTGAACTAGAACTGAACTAGAACTGAACTAGAACTGAACTAGAACTGAACTAGAACTGAACTAGAACTGAACTAGAACTGAACTAGAACTGAACTAGAACTGAACTAGAACTGAACTAGAACTGAACTGAACTAAAGCTAAACTAGAACCGAACTAGAACTGAACTAGGACTGAACAAGAACTGAACTAAAATTTTAATAGATATAATCAGGTAATTGGTGAAAAATTATCGTTTTCAAAACGATCGGTTTTAGCAGGTTTGATGAATTTCGACCGATTTTAAAACCCATATCTGAAGTAAAGTCTTATTTTTCAAAATACAGTTTAGTTAACATACATATTTAATAAAAAAAAATTAAAAGAATACACATATACAGAAAAGCAGAGGAAAACGTTTTATAAATAAATTTTTAAAAATACTGAACACGATATAATCGTTTTCAAATCGTTTCTTCCATCCATTCTTTTTTTCCAGAGTCACCAACTTTTCTTTCTTTTTTTATTACACGGTAACAAGGTAACTCATTAATTATGCAACTTGTTGAATCATTCATCTTAGATAATTTATAATGTTTCTGCAAACATGGCATCATCTTAAATAAGGCGTCAAATTTCATGCATTTATTATTGGAAAAAATGCGCATAAAACATGCCAAAAATATTTCAAAATATGCTTTACAAACTTATAAGATATGCATTTATTATTTAAAGAAAAACTGGCATTGAACTTACTGTATTGGTTTTCTTTAATTCTGACATAATTTTTAATAGAATTAGTTACTTCTACTTTAACATATCAAATTTTTTATATGTGAACTTACCTCCATATTCATAAAAAATATTTCAGATTTATAACAGGTTTATGAAACGGATTTTCTATTAAAATTTGTTTAATAAGCAACCTTTAAGCAAAAAAACATTTCTATTAAAAATTTGGCTCTTTTAAAAAATGGTACAGCACTTCAATCTTATCTTGAGAAAATTTCTTCCAATACAATTTCTCTTTCTGGAACCGATTGTAGATTGTGTGTTTGATACTTCAAAAATTGAGACACCAATTTGAAGATTTCTGCCAAACATAAAAACATCTTGCAAAATCATTAAAAAGTAACACAGCATATAGACATAGAACGGGAACGGTGATTCTGTACATCGGAAATGCTACTTTAAGCATTAAAATAACAGTTGTTTAAAATTTGAATAAAGTCATTTATTGTCAGCAATTTCCTAAAATAATTTTTTAAACTTCTGTTTGGGTGCTACAATTGTTTGATTCTGATTACACTAAAAATTATTTACAATAGAACAAAAAATATGCACATAGAAATATGATTTTTTCAGCAACAACTAACATAATATGCTTATTTATCTGCATTGTTAAACATCAAATGACAAAAAATGCATTAGCGATAAAATATGCAAAAATATGGACTAACAACTTAATGTTATTTTTCAGCAAAAGTTGTGATTCGGACAAATATCTTAAGAGCAAAATGAACCAAACAAATGGCTTGGCAAGCACATCCTTTGCTTCTGTTTTGTGGTCTCCAATAAACAAGACAAACATATTTCGTACAAAAAGTCATTTTAATATTTGTTTTGTTTTCAGTGAATGCAAATGGCAATTTTTTCACTTTTTGTTTAAAGCGGAGGAGAAATATAAGATAAAGGAAAAGAATTTGGAGTAAAGAGTAGTTTAAACAACGAGCTGTTTTTGGCAAACACAGTTGCTTAAAAAGTCAGAATACACGAATGAAAATTATTTAAATGCTTCTTATTTAGCGTCTTCACTCCGCAAAGTTATCGCAAATACGATTACATTTAGCACTAGACACTATTTGTAGTGAAAAATTTGAAAAATTTCAAACATGTATATTCACTTATTATTTAAACCTTCCATGAAAAACATGCATTCGCATGACAGTCCACCCCCTAATCATAAGTAATTGACTGTTGGGTTTTTGTAAAATATCAATCATACGCAACAGTGTCAGAATATCTTTAACGATTAAAAAAATAAGAGAAAATATTAAATATAATAAATTTTAAATGTTAAGTGCTCAAAAAAAAGCGGTAAATCAAAGTTATGGGCTGACATAATTTTCACAATTAATTTCATTTATAAAAATACCAACTAAAAACATCAAATAATAAGACATTTTTTAAAAGATGATTAATAAAACTTGATGAAATTTATTTTTTCTTTTTGTAAAGAAACGTCAGTAATTGATTATTAAAAAGATGAACATTTGAATATAAGATTAATTACTGAAAATAAATATGACAAAGTGAATTTCGCTAAAACATCATAAATAAAAAAAAAGTTCTATTTTTTTAATTTCCTTTATTAAAAAAAAAATTCTATTAAATAATGTTTCCTATTTCACTCATACTTTCTCTTTGCTATTAATTTCTGTGTATTTGCTTTTACATTTGTATTCATTTCTCTCTTTAATTTTGGCTTGTGTATGAATACTTTAATAACTAAAAGTTAAAATTCATTAACAAAAGAATTGTCATGGTGTGTTAAAATATTTATGGCAAAAATCATAGAAATAATTACACTTTTTGGTGGTTGTTATAATTCTTGTATTATTGTAACAAGTTGACAAGGTTTACATATAATTAATGATTTGAATTATTAAATATGCAGTCTATTAATTATATGAATAGTTATTTAGATCATTATAAGGGAAGAGTTAAACGCAAAGTTTGCTGTTTTGTTTTTTCTTTTGTATTAGACGGAAAAATAAGGAGGAATTTGAAATATTTTTTTTAGGCATCATTAATTTTAATTTTTTGATATAAACGAATGGACTCCGCAGAGGTTATAGCAAATAAAAACTTTAATAAATCATACACGAACAATGTTAAAATAAAAATATTGTTTTATATAAGAAAAAAAAAAGGTCAACGGAAAATAAAACAACAGAAAAAAAACCTAAAAAATAGAAAAATATGCTTTGGACTTTAAGAAAATTCTTGATAAAAAGTGTAAAAAACAGAAGTAAGGAAGAACATGTAAATAAATTAAAATGCATAATCATTCACTACAAATTTCGATCCACTAAGGGCCATTATTACAACTTAAAAATAGTTATTTTTAGGATGCTATCTGACAGATAAATAGTTTTTGGTTATTACAAGTTAACATTAACCTAAAAAGTGACTGATAAGCTAACATCAGGTTTGTCCTCATGGTAACTTTACTAGTGAACTTTGAGAACTTGAAGATGCCATATTTTCTGCTGAAGATATGGTAACTTCAATGATAGTCTTAAATTACTCAACTTTTTCAAAAAACACAATTTAACACAAAAAACAAAACAATTTACCATTAAAACCAAAAATAAAGCACAAAAATTTACTTTTTTTTTTTTTTAATAAATAAAACAAAACTAAGTCGTTGCCACTACGTATTTTAAAATACCAAAAGTAGTTTTATTTTATCCGTTTAAAGTAAAACTCATTTGAGGACTTTTATTCTTTCCGTATAAAGTAAAACTCATTTTACGATTATTTTTTCGTCACATTTGGCAAACAGTTGACGAAAAAAACGGACCCACGACGTTTTTTCACTTTAAGTGTAATTTATCTGGTATTCTATATTACAAAACAAGATCAATTATGCTGCACAAGGCTACATTTACATAAGTTTTAATAAATCTAGCATTTATGTTTATTAAAGTCAAAGCGCATTAGTAAAGTAACCTCAGTACAACAAAAATGCAACAACACAAAAAACAACAGGCATATTGCAAATATAAAAATGACGTTACAAAAAATATAAATAAACAAAAATTAAGAGACACCAAACGACACACCACGAAGAAAAACACTGCAAACAGCTGGCCTTGTGAGCCCACCCCCTTACTGCATCATAATTAAAACCATGGCAGAATAAATACAAGGAATAGTCATTATAAAATTTGTTCTCAATTTTAAAACCCATAATATTACAACAAGCGTATATGACAACTCTCCGCAGTTAACATACCTTGTACTTATTTCACTATGAGTAAAACATAACTAAATTCAAAAAAAGAAACAAAAGTTGCCAAATTAATGAAAATATAGCGGACCAATCTGCTGGTGTTTGATAATTGAAAATTTATTTGCTTGAAAATATTTTTAAATGTCAAAAACAAATTAATTAATTGAAAAAAATCAGATTTTTGCAATGAACTTAGTGCAAAATAAATTGTATTAATATGCAAAATTGTTTCTGACGGAAAAAGTAAAACTCAAACAAGTTTTATTTTTTGACGGAAAAAATAAAACTCCTAAAATGATTTTTATTTTAGACGGAAAAAATAAAACTCCAAAAATGATTTTTATTTTAGACGGAAAAAATAAAACTCCTAAAATGAGTTTTACTTCAGACGGAAAAAATAAAACTCCTAAAATGAGTTTTATTTTAGACGGAAAAAATAAAACTCCAAAAATGAGTTCTGTCACTTGTGTCACGTTCTGTCACTTGTGTTTGGAAAACAGCACATTATTTTGCCATCAAAAAATAAAACTCATTTAGGAGTTTTATTTTTTCTGTCTAAAATAATGTGCTGTTTTCAAAACACAAGTGACAGAACGTGTAGTAAAATTTATATGAAAAGCACTCAGTTTTTTGAATTTAAATTTTACTACACGTGCAGTCACTTGTGTTATGAAAACAGCACATAAAACTCCATTTTTAAGAGTTTATTCGACCTTTTATTTTTACGTTGAAAAATAACTGTTAACGATTGAGTTTTTTTTTAATTCTTAAAATAACTGTTAAAAAATAACTTTTTTGATATCACTTATAACCGTTACGGTCCCTGATTTTTAGTTTAATTTAATAAAATCTTTGTATTTTTTAAATTTTGGTTAACCTCCTGTTCAACAATTTTGAACGTTAACGTTTTCGTAGAAAATTTCATGAAAAATACTTAGTATTAAAAATATTTAACAATTAAAAATTTATACGAACGTTAAGGTTTGACTTTGTTAAAGAGACGCCAACAACACAGAAAAAATTATTGCTAAAATATTTTCAATATTTTAAGTTTTAAAAATTTTTGTATAAAATATTTAACGCACTTTAATGTGGTCATTTTTTAGCTTTAGCAAAACTACTTTATATAACAAATGTGAACAACAACAAAAAACACATACAGTAAAAAGTACAGCATAAACAAGCAGTGATGCGAACTCTTGGGAGACTTAACGCGTGAAAACATAAAAGACGGCCAAAAGGTGTTAAATTGAAAATAGAACGGTTTTAGTACATTTTCACATACATATTAGAGCGACTCAAAATGTATGGAAGCAAAATTCGTGCTCAATGTACCCTCCTAAAAATGAACCTTGGACTTTTTTAAGATACCATTTTAAATATTTCGGCTCCAGCTTTGACCTCTCGTGAGCTGGACCATTTTGAAAAAGAGTCTATTTTTGCATGTTTTGTTAATTTGAGAATCTGTTTCCTTACCAACATATACAAATTGGGTATCATAAGAAAGGTTTTTTTAAGGCGCGTCCAACTGTATATACAATTTGTCCAAGGACGATCATCCATATCCTTTTTTTTAAGGATTTTCTGTAAAAAAAACGGTTTTTGAATTTTTTGTTCGGCGTTGCTTGTAATAAAAATGCCAAATTAACATATTTTAATCTTTAGTCGATTTAATTAAATACGTGTTTCAGCTTTTTTGGAAATTCGCGCTAGTTCGCGTTTTGACAAAAATGCAATGGGGTGGCAATCCTTCGATTTAAATATAGCAATATGGGTATCAATTTCTTCTTTTACCAAGTACATCATCTTTGTATGTAAATAATATTATTTTTTGCAAATTAGATGCATTTTACACGGTGCTCTGGAATATATATAAATGAAATTTTGTGGTAACTCTAATATAATTGCGAATTTAGTTTCTAGATCATGTATGGATAAAAATAGGACTAAAGAATGAAAAAAAGAAATGATCCACGACTTTTTGGCGGCATATTTTTTTTGCAAATTAAAAAAAAAATTTAAGTCGTAGATCATTTCTTTTTTTCTTTCTTTAGTTCTATTTTTATCCATACATGATCTAGAAACTAAATTCGCAATCATATTAGAGTTACCACAAAATTTCATTTATATATATTCCAGAGCACCGTGTAAAATGCATCTAATTTGCAAAAAATAATATTATTTACATACAAAGATGATGTACTTGGTAAAAGAAGAAATTGATACCCATATTGCTATATTTAAATCGAAGGATTGCCACCCCATTGCATTTTTGTCAAAACGCGAACTAGCGCGAATTTCCAAAAAAGCTGAAACACGTATTTAATTAAATCGACTAAAGATTAAAATATGTTAATTTGGCATTTTTATTACAAGCAACGCCGAACAAAAAATTCAAAAACCGTTTTTTTTACAGAAAATCCTTAAAAAAAAGGATATGGATGATCGTCCTTGGACAAATTGTATATACAGTTGGACGCGCCTTAAAAAAACCTTTCTTATGATACCCAATTTGTATATGTTGGTAAGGAAACAGATTCTCAAATTAACAAAACATGCAAAAATAGACTCTTTTTCAAAATGGTCCAGCTCACGAGAGGTCAAAGCTGGAGCCGAAATATTTAAAATGGTATCTTAAAAAAGTCCAAGGTTCATTTTTAGGAGGGTACATCGAGCACTTTTTTTGGTGAGTCGCTCTAATACATATATATAAATATATTTTGAAATAAACACTTGCTGGCGTCTGGCTGGTGTAAGCAAAGATTTTGTTTGCCCGTATGGACGGCCACTGTTGTTCCATCGTGTGGAACGGGGTTTAATGGTGCCATCTGGCAGCCCCTCATGTGGTGTATAGCTCAGCTGTGTTATTAACGCCACCTGAAAAATGAATTCGCCTTAAGGCCCAACCATAATGTGCTTAGGTTGGCAAATGTACGAAAACATGTAAATCATATGAGGCAAACCATATTGAACTTAAGGAAACTTTTTGCTAAGTTTAATGAAACTGACATTTGCTTAAGCAAGGTGCGAATCTAATCGCACATTCCGTACGGAATCAAATGTTTTTTTATTTTGTTTTTGTTTTTTTAAATACATTTGAGAGACTTTTTGTTAATTTTTGACAGTAGGTTAAGCACGGCTATGCATATTATGGTTCGGCCTTAATTCAGTGTTTTATAAAACTTCTAACCAGCCAGACGCCGGCCATTAAAAAAAAAGAATAAAAATAAGAAAATTTTAAAAAGATTAACAAAAAGGCAAACTTAAAACAAAAGAAAAAGGTAATTTTAATTTAAAATAAAAAGAACCGCAAATTCAAAGTGCCAGTAAGCCACAGAAAATAAGGGTTGGTTTTTGTATATCACCAACATTTGTGTGTGTGTAAACGAGACACGATCTACCGCAAAAAGTTATTGTTTGAGATCCCCGGACAACGCTCGATTGCCACAGTCTACCCAGTGCATTCATCCAGAACCATTTGCACCCAAACAACACTAGAGCATCCACTCGATTAATCGTTGTTAAAATAGCCAATTTCGATAAACAAATAATTCGAACAAATAATGTCAATTCATTGATAAAAATTTATTTCTTAGAAACTTCTACTTTTTATATGATTTTGCTTTTCGTGCTTTATTTTCAATTTTCATTCTACACTGAATTTTATTGTTGAGGGAAAGCTTGTTTCTATGTGCATTTCACTTGTTTCTTAGGCCAGTGGCCGTATTCTGTAATTCGCTAAAGCTAAATCTCTATCGCTAAACATCTATAAAGTTGATTTAGCGATTTTTGGCTACGAATGCAATTATGTAAAGTGTATTGCTAAATTTCGCAATACCATAAATATTTAATTCGCCGCAGTTTTATCTTTTAATGTCATCGCTAAAATTTTTAAATTTGGCACTCTCTAAGGCATTTTAGCGATAGAGATTTAGCTTAAGCTAAGCGAACTACAGAATACGACTGCAGATCATCAGGTAACATTCTCCCAAACAATTTTAAAAAAGCCAAAGATATTAGCAAATAAAACTAAGCAGTGAATGAGAATTGCAAACACTAAAAAGGTCAAAGTTTTAACAAAATACCAACAATAAACAGTGAGTTTGTCTTTTCTGACATTCCCCACTACAATTACAACAACATTAATTGTAGTTGTAACTATGTTAAAAAAACAAATTGCCTTATTGTTTTCAATACAAAGTATTTTGCGAGTTCAGGTTTTAATGCACGGGCACTTGCAAACTTATAATCAAAGAAATTTTTGGGAATACAAAATTTTTAATTAATAAGATTTTGTTTATAGTTCTTAGCTCCCAGTTTTAAAATATTGTGACAATTTATGTAAATCACTATAAACGCCAAATTCAAATCGTAAGAAATTTCCTACTAAAATTGTAAATTTTTCTTATTCATTTTGACATTTATTGTAAAAAAATTCACCAGCAATTATAAATGTGCAAACCATGCACTCACTGTCAGTTGCATTTACACTTTTTTAAAATTGTTCATTGTTAAATAAAAGTTGTAGTTTGGTATGTTCGTTGCAGCTTGAACAACAGTGATAATCTCGTTTTTGGCTTAATACATCACTAGAAAAGTTGCAACAAGTTCTTTTATTACTGTGGCATCACTGACAAAGAGAAGTTTGTTTTGAAAGCAGCGTTACCATTTTTCAAGTTTTTTTGTTAAGTATTTTTTATATTTTTAAACAAAAACACATTTTCGTGTTTTCTTTTTAAATTTTGGCACATTTTTTTTAAAAATGGTGACATGTTTGTTTGATGGTAGATGTTAGATGTTAGCAATGAAAACGAGTGATTCACATTTTCTACATCTTTGATGGTAGATGTTAGATGTTGATCAGAGTAAAAAGCCTTTAAAGGTGCACAGCTTTTTTGTAGCAATAGATAAATTTGTTGGTGCACCTTGGAGCAGATAACATTGCAGAATACTACATGGTTGCATTGTAGCGAGTTGCTTTGCATTTAAAGTATTGGATCTCACCCAAAGTGTTAAATGCCTTCGTTAGTCAAACGTAAGTGATGCAAATTTAAGCAAATGTTGAATAAAACTAGTGATAACGAGTTGACCGTCAAGTTTTTGTTTCGTGTGACCATGGCTTTACAGTTATTTACATCGTAAAGATGTGGAGTTATGAGTAGGATTTTAATATTATTTGCGCAATGGGATCGAATGTCATCTTAACCAGTTGTTGCATCTTTTAATAATAAATGTTCTCTTTAGTAAATTAAAATTAATTCAAACTGGGACATCCCTTATCACATAAATTGAGTTATTTCACTTGAAAAGTAATACCCTTTGTACACTTGCATAAATTTTGGAGGTACGCATTGAAGTTGTTGAACCATCTGACATTTACTATCAATAAAAAATGTTACCATTTCTGAAAAAAAACTTGTATTGTTGTTAATACTTTTTTCTACAAAAATGCCAAAATTTTAAAAGGAAAAACCAAAATTATTTTTTGCAGTTCATTTTGTTTAATAATTTCAAAAAAAATTAAACAAAAAAGTCTTGCCAAAAAGTAAAAACTTGAGAAATGGTAATGTTGCTTTCAACAAAAAATTCGATTTGGTCAGTGCTGTCACAATAACAAGAGAATTTGTTACCACTTTTCTACTGATGAAACCAAAAAAAATCAAAGATGTAAAAGAGAACAAAATGAGAATGAATCATCTTGTAAAGATGTTGAAAAATATGTATTCTTAGCCCTATGTATTTCTTATGGGAAAATTTCAACATCTTCGCAAATTATTGGTATATGTTTAACGTCGAAAAGTGTGAAATGGCTTTAAGGTGTGTTAGTAAGAGTTTTTTTTTTTTTTTTGTTCGAAGGGCCTAATTGTGTAAAACGCAATGCAAAACTATTTTTATAATTGTGTTGTCGGTTTCTACAGGAATTCATATTAAATTTTAAAATTTCAAACACTTCATATCTTGTGGCGTTGAAAATCTAAAAAAAAACAATATGAATTTCTAAAAAAACCAACATCTTAATTATAAAATATTTTTTATTTTATTATTGATTTAAATGAAATTTGTGTTTTACACAACAACAAACAAACTTTTTATATAAAAAAACGTAATTTGTTTTATAACGATTCATAACAAAAGTTTATTTTTTTTGACTATTACTGATGCCTGATAATATAAAAAGTTCAGTACATGTGTTGTATGTTCGTACGTATGTACACCTTAAAACCAATTAAAAGTAGGACAAATAAAATTAATAAATAACACAACAGCCAATTAAAAAGTTTGTCAGCACATGTTAACGTTTATATTTTTTCTATACCCTCTAACACTAGTGGTAAATGAGGGTATAATAAGTTCGTCATGTCGTATGAATCTTTTTTAATATTCATTTAAGACCAAGCAAATAACACTACGTGACAAAATTTTAACAAAGTCGTGACCAAGTGAATCTGACAGCTAATCGTTTAAAATTTTTGAGGATATTTGCATTTCAGTCACATCATCTTTTTTAAAAACACAAATAACGGTTATTTTGGAATATCTCAAAAACCGTTCTACTTTTGACAATTCTGACTTCATTCATTCTGATTCAGCGGAAAATTTAACATAAAGATTAGGTCAAATTCATTTGGTCAAAAAACTGTTACGTAGTGTAATTAGTATATATTATTCTGGAGCCTAAATCCAAGTCGGGTTTGCAATGTCCGTCTGTCCGTCCGGCGGTTGAAAACACACTCACAACCGAAATCTCACCAGAAAATATAAACTTTGGTAGCAAAATGTTTCCAGTTATCCTCAGTTTGAGCTTGAAAAAAAGCTTTAGGCCCAAATGAGGAACAACTATCCTTTCTGTTAAAAAAACTCACATAAATTGGGGCAGAATCCACCGGTTGTCATTAAAATTTGCAAAAAATCATTTTTTATGACTATGCAGAAAGAAAAACACTCGCGATAAATAAAGTTTTTTATACTTACTTTAAGTACGAGTCGTTTTTAAAAATCAATCCCGGAATTTCTTAAAATAAGTATAAAATTCTTAAAGCCGAGTAAAAAAAAGATCAGTTTTTTATTGGTAGTGCCACTCTGGGTAAAGATTTCACTTTTTGTTTATTTCAAGTACGAGTTCGGGATTAAATCAAGCGCATTTTGAGTTTTGTTCAATCTTAGTTTTACTTAAATCAATCTCATTTTCGGATTATTTCAAGTACGAACTCCGGATTGAACATGGATAAGTTAAGTATTTCGCGATTGAAAATCCGTACTTGATTTAATCTTTCTGTACTCGATTCGAGAAATTCGTACTCAACTTACTACTAATACCGTTTCAGATTGATTTGAGTACGGATGGATGGATTGATGGATTCTTTTGAGTGTGGAAATAAAACAAAAAAATTTCGTAAGAGTCGGTTCATAATTCATTCTTATATGAAGTCAAGTCTCGGAAAGAAACACCTAAAACTGCTACATTTAAGCTGTTGTAGTAAAATTTGGTATAAGACTTTATAAGAATGAAAAACTCACGACCAAATTTGGAGCAGATTGGTTAATAATTCACCATAGGCCTCATGTAAATCCGATTGTCAAATGCGTACGTTTCGAACAAGCCTAAAACCACAACGAATTTTAATACCAAAACTAGTTGTGAAGAGGGTATAATAACTTTGTAATTCCGTTTTAAAATTCTAATGGCCATTTTCTCAATGTATCGACAAACTGCCTGTTACTTAATGTCAACATAAATTTATTATACCGATAAACTGTCCGTTAACGATTTTGGGTTTCTCAATGTACCGACAAAAAACATTGGTTTGAGTTGGCAATACCACTTAAAATAAAGGGTGGTTAAATTGTAAGGGCCGATGTTGAATGTGAACCACACCTAAACGCTAAGTTTTTTTCCGAATTTTATTTGACATTTCTCTATTTCAGACTTACTCAATTTGAACCATGGAGAGATACACAATCCAACAACGTGTTAAAGTTATCCAGACTTATTACGAAAATGGATGATAAATTTCGAAGAAAATCATCTTCAGTGATGAGGAACATTTTCACCTCAGTGGATTTGTCGATAAGCAGAATTTCCGCATTTGGGCGAATAATAATCCAAGAGTGATTGTCGAAAAACCAATGCACCCACAAAGAGTGACTGTTTGGTGCGGTTTATGGGCTGGCGGCATCATCGGGCCGTATTTTTTCCAAAATGAGGCCGGTCAGGCAGTTACTGTGAATGGTGTTCGCTATCGTGAGATGATAACGAACTTTTTATGGCCCGAATTGGAAGATATGGATGTGGACGATATGTGGTTTCAGCAGGACGGTGCCACTTGCCACACAGCTAACGAAACAATGGCTCTTTTGCGCAACAAATTCAATGGCCGTGTTATCTCACGTAATGGCGATGTCAATTGGCCGCCAAGATCATGTGATTTGACACCGTTGGACTTTTTTCTTTGGGGTTATTTGAAAGAAAAGGTGTACGTCGATAAGCCAGCAACAATTCAAGAGCTTAAGGATGAGATAATTCGGCACATTAACGGCATAGAACCTCCATTATGCCTCAGGGTCATCGAAAATTTGGACCATCGGATGGAGGTGTGCCGCCGTGGTCGCGGCGCCCATTTGGCCGATATTTTGTTCCATACATAATTGAGTAATACCAATATATCATAATAAAATAAAATTACAATAATTTCCTAAATAGTTTGTGTTTTATTCAAAATCAACATCGGCCCTTGAAATTTAACCACCCTTTACATGTAAAAGTTGGGAGTCAGCTGATTGAATTTATCTGTACGTCAAATAAAAGGAAAATAAATAATTGGCAGATGAGTGCCGGTTAGCATTGCGATAAAATAGAAGCAAATGAGACAATGAGAAAACAAAATTTCTTTAATGTGCAGTTTTTCGTTAGGATAAAAGATAATCGCCTAATGAGAAAATGGCCATAAGTCGATTTAGCCATTTCGCGTTTGTCTGTCAGTCTGGTGAAATCACGCTCACTTTCGAACGACTCAAAAGAAAAGAACAATTTTGGTATTTTATTGTTTCTGGTTTTCCTAAGCAGTTTGGTAATTAAATCAGTAGGAAAAGAGTTATATATCAAAATGTGGAAACACCCTCAAAAATTTATAATTTTGTTACAAAACCAAGCATAAATACTGGCGGATTGCACATATTGATGTAAGATTTTGCACAGAAATCATGGAACAAAATTAGTAAAGATCGGTCCATTCTATACCATAGGCCCCATATAAAGCTCGCTCTAGAAAAATAGTTTAGTACGCCTTAAATCGTAACGTACAATGTTATTGTAAATAATAAATTTTGGTCTGTCGCCGTTTTATATGACTAAAAATCTCACTGTCAAATTTTGTGAAGATTGGTCCATAATTTGCCATAGGCCCCATATAAAGCCTTTTCTCGAAAAAAAAACTTTAATACGCGTAAAACCGTAACAAATAAGGCTCTAAAATTAAAATTTGGTCAGTCATAGTTTTGTAAGACTATAAATAAATAACTTTGCAAAATTTCGTAAAGATCGGCCCATAATTTACCATAGGTCCCATTTAAAGCCCACTCCGGAAATATTCATTTTAAAATGAGAGCCGGAATTTATTGTAAAAGGAATATCTTTAATTTGTTTTCAAAATTTACCAGATTTAAGCTTCTATTTTAATTAAATCATTTATTTTGCTGCTTTTGGAGGTACACTCATAGACCGATATCCCTACAAGAAATTGCTGATTGAAACTAACACATACAAAACTTATAAACTAACACACTTGAAGTTTTGTATTAAATTCACGTACATATATTAAAGTTCACATGTATGAGTGGGAAAAAATGTCACACCTTCACGAATAGAAACTTCTGATGTATATACCCATCAGATGATGCATCAATTGACTGTCGTTGTTCTTGTAGGGTATACTGTGAGAATAAAAGGTTATATACCCCTTCCATAGCAGTAAAAAAACAGGTGGCTTCTTAAAATGAATTTCGAAAAGGGCTCATTTCCATATCCATTGAGTATATTTAATATGTGTGTTTTACTTAAGGCTAATTTACACGGTAATACAACGTATTAAGACATGTCAAAAATTGATTGGAATAAGAAAAATCTTATCATGTAAAAGCAAAATGTATTGAGTACAGGGCTGCCAGGTACTTTTTCCCCTTGTACTCAAGAAATTAAAAAAAAATCCCCCAAAAACCACCAAATGAAAAAACAAACCCTTAAAAGATATTTTTTTTTTTTTGTTTTTTTTTTAAATTTTAAATTTATTTTAAAAATAATAAGAAAAATTTTAATAAGAAATTCTCAAAAATCCCTAAATAAAAATTTTTAATAAAAAAAATTATTTTTAATCCAAATTTTCAATATTTTTAATTAGGCTTAACTTCATTTCATTAAACTATTTTTATGAAAAAAGGAATTTTACAACATGAAAATTAATTAAAATTGTTATTGATAATTTTTCATTCTTGACTGAAGCCGGGCTCTTATGAACTTAGTGAACCTGATGAACTTAAGCCTAAATGAAAATATTAAAAATTTGGATTAAAAAAAAACCGTAAATAGTTCAACAAATTAACCACAATACTAATTATTGTAATAAAATTATTTTATTTTGTTTGTAGCGATTGGTTTCGGTACACACGTTTTTTTAAATCCTTTTTATGCGATTCCAGTGAGGAATTACAAGCAAACAATATGCTGTTTTTTAAGAACTTAAAGGAATTTGGAGCTTGTTCAATTTGTTTAAGCCATCCTTAAAATCAACAATAAAAAGACAACAAAAACAAAGAAAGCACTGCATTATCACAGCACATATTACAAACAAAACACAAACCTGATTTTGTCAACATAAGAATACTTGACAAGGTTAATAACGTGAGGAAAAGATATACAACAGAAAGCTTAAGAGTTCAACAGAAAATAAATAGAACAATGAATAAAAAAGAAGATACTGACAATTTAAGCGCCAGTTATAGAGTTATTTTGAAAAACAATAGATGGCACCACTAGTGTTGGCTTTTATGTTTTTAAAAATATATTAATGTAATACAAATTTGTTTCTTTTCACTGTAAGTTCGTTACATTTATATTTATTGTATTATTAAATGTTGATGATTTTATTTTATATTAATAGACGAATCCCCTGAAGAAGTGAACATAAAATTCACGAAACGTCGGGAAAAATGAAATAAAAAATTTTGCATTTTTATTTTCACATATGGAGTTAGGCCTCACCAGCTAAATATATATAATAAAAATATATATCAATACAAAAAAAATACTTATATCCGTCATTTATTTAATACTTCGATGCACCAACAAATAGTCCAGCAATCTTTTTCCAAACATTAATTTACTGTCTTTCACATTAACTTATTTTTGTGAAAGACATATTTGCTTGAAAATTGTCTTTAAAAAATCAAAAATTGTGTGTTGTCAGGTTTTAGACTCTTGTTTTAAATTCTTCCTTTTTAAAACACTCACTCAAGAATAATAACATACGTTTATTAAGTACTGTTTAATGATGACTCAATTTAAACAAGACACCCTGTAAAATATTAACGGTCCTTAAATTGTTATTTACTTATTTTTTCATTTTGTCATTACATTATTTTTCTTGTACTAAATTTAACTTGCAAGATCAATTTGTAAACCAATAACTTTTACTCTAGTTTCATCTCTTGTGCGAGTAACATTTAACGTAAAAGAATAAATAACAAAAAGAAAAACTCTAAAAAATCATTTAACAAAAAAGAGCTTGAATTCAAAAATAAACAAAACAGTGAACAAAAACCTCAACCAATGTACATTTTTAAGTTAAAATAAAAAACAGTGAAATAAATAAAACATAAAATCAAAAACCAAAAAGAATTAAATAAAATTGTTTTATTTAAAAGGCAAAAAAGAAAAGAACCAAACTAAATAAAATCAACCCCCAAACATTTGGTCACTTCGAACCGCATAAAGTGTAGTGTGACAATAGTTATAAAAAAACACAAAGAAAAGTAAAGTTTTTATTAAATTAAAAAATAAAAACTAATTAAATTAAAAGTGTTAATACCTACATAGTGAACAATTATTAACGGGACACACATTTTTGAAGCTAACAAAAAAAGAAGGCGCAGTAGCAGCAGCATCAGCAGACACACAGCAACAACAACACAGAAGGCTTAATAAACGCAGTGACACAAAAGAAAAAAGACCCAACAACAACAAGTAAGTCAAATTATACAATACAACAAGAAATAAATATTCTTGCTTGTTGTATTATTCTTTAAATTTTTTGCCGCTGCATTTTTTAAGAGAAAATAACCGTGACGTCACTATCAAAAGAAATAAAAACGAGTTACCATTACGTCAATTTTTTGAAAAATTAACCGGGGAAATTAATACAATATTTGACTCAAAATTTTTAAGGCACAATTTATTAAATCGCTAGCAGGTACTTTTTTGACCCAATTGAATAGTTTTTTCACGATTCTTGTTTTTTAAATAAACTAATAATGGCACTCGATAAATTTGTTAATTGTACAAATGACCTTTTGGATTTTGAATGCGAGTATTCAGAATCAAAGGCAGGTGAGGACATTCATAGCTTAGAAGTTCTTCGTGTAGAACTCGACTCACTTTGGCAGCAAATCAAAAGGGCTTATGAAGAGTGTAGGGACCAAAAACAGGAATCTGGCGAACAACCGATAGATAAACAGAAACTTCGTGATCGGTATAAAAAGGGCCTATCTGCGTACAAAACTTGTTTGGCATCAATAAACGCGGAAATTCTGACGCTTACAACTCCGACTGATGACAGGAATAAACATAAGCGATTATCGTCTGCCGACACCCCAACTTTAGAAAATAGTGATATTTCTTCTATTCGGCTGCCACCCTGCGATATAGATACATTTTTTGGTGATTTTGTGACATGGCCAACCTTCCGCGACCTTTTTACTGCCCTATATTTAAATAATTCGCGGCTTAGTAAAATTGAAAAATTATTTCACTTGCTTCAAAAAACTGGAGGAGATGCTAGGAACATAGTTTCAAATGCCCCATTAACCAACGAAGGCTTCGATATAGCCTGGAAAAATCTTGTTCTTCAATATGAGAACAATCGGATTCAGGTCAACGAACAATTGAAAATTTTATTTGACCTTCCGAAAGTTACCGAAGATTCAGGCCAATCTATTCAGACTCTACAACGAACTGTTAATGGCTGCATTCAAGCTTTAAATGCTTTAGGGGTAGACACTGGCACTTGGGACCCTTTTCTTGTATATCTTTGCTCGACCAAGCTCCCCCGAACACTTTTGAAGGAATTTGAAAACTCTCTTCAAGAAATAACCAAGGTTCCATCGTGGGAACAATTTAACACTTTTTTGACTCACCACTCCAAGACTCTAGAGTCAATAGCGGCCATCACACAACCCAAACCCTGTCAACAAAAAAAGGAAAGTTCCAAGTCGTTCACTAAACAAAAACAAGTTCACAGTTTTCACACAAACGCGACTCAAAACAATAACGAGTCAAAAACTCAGAAACGTTTTCCATCAAAGGGGGGACAAAAAGACTCTACGCACAATTGCCAACATTGTAAAGAGCCTCACCCATTACGATCCTGCCCTAACTTTTTAGAAAAAAATGTGAATGACCGAATTCACATAGTAAAAGTCACAAATTCATGCTTTAATTGTTTGTCCATAAATCACGGTGTTAAGGACTGCTCAAGCAAATATAGTTGTAGGCTGTGCAAACAAAAACATAACACTTTGTTGCACAAGGCAACGGTGGCCCAGCCTACAAGCTTACCACCAAATGACGCTGCCGAGCAACCCAGTACAAGTGCTGCAGCGCGAGCCCAATACATACAGTCCACTTCCAGATCAGGTATTCCTAACCTGACTTCCTTGACCCTGCGGGGAAACAATCAGTCCTCGACACAACTAGTAGACAAAGAAACCTTGTTATTTACTGCAATAGTACAAATCGAAACTAGAGGCGCAAGATACCAGGCAAGAGCAATCATCGACCCTGGATCCCAATCCACGTTTATATCGGACAAGTTGAGAAACCGATTAAACTTACCCACAAAACGTAATATAGTACACGTTTCCGGCTTGAGTCAGACAGTTTCTGAAACTTCGACCAAAGCCTGTTTGTTTAACCTTTGCTCCAGGGTGGACGCATCGTTTAAATTAGAGGTATGGGCACCAGTCTTGAAGACCCTTCCGTCCAATTTACCGCCCCAAACGTTAAACGCAGAACAATTCGCAGAGGCTGCAAAACTAGAACTTGCAGACCCTCAATTTCATCAAAGTCGACCCATCGACCTACTAATAGGCCTCGACTTAGGCCCCTCAATATATAGTATGGAAACACCGATGCGGTCTATTGGATCCCTTTTGGCACAAAAGACAGTATTTGGCTGGATTGTGGGGGGACCAATTTGTACAAAAACTTCACCTAGAAAAACGATATCTTTACTTAACACGTCGTCCCTGGACCGAATCCTCACACGCTTTTGGGAGGTGGAGGAGACCCCAAAAAAGGTTTTGAGGTCAGAAGAGGACACGCACTGTGAAAATCACTACAAGTCTACAACCCGTAGAAGTGATTCGGGTAGATATATTGTTACACTACCCTTTAAAAATGGCGAAGAAATAGGCGTATCTAGAAATATTGCCATGGCCCAATTTTTGAGAATGGAGCGCATGCTTAGCCAAAAGCCAGAACTTAAGACACAATACGACCAAGTTATTGTAGAATACCTCGAGCTAGGACATATGAGGAAAATTTCTCCCCTGGAAATTAATAAAAATCCAAATTATTACCTGCCGCATCACGCAGTAATAAAACCCGAAAAGTTGACTTCGAAGATTAGAGTAGTTTTCAACGCATCGAGCCCGTCTTCAAATAAGAGAAGTTTGAATGACATTTTGTACCCAGGACCCATACTTCAACAAGACTTAGTGCTCATAATATTGAAGTGGAGATTTTTCCGTTTTGTGTACAACGCAGATGTCACAAAAATGTATCGCCAGATACTCATTGACCCTACGCAAACAAAGTTTCAAAGAATCTTATTCAGAACATCCAAAAATGACCCCATAGAAGATTACGAGCTTCTCACAGTCACATTTGGAGTTAATTTTGCCCCATTTCTTGCCATACGAACCCTTCTTCAACTAGCCGAAGATATCGGGACAACTCACCCCCTTGCGTCAAACATCTTACAACACAACATGTACGTAGATGACGTCTTAGCTGGTGGCCACACATTAAACGATGCCATCAAATCACGAAAAGAACTTACAACTGTTCTAAAATCTGCCGGTTTTGATCTGATGAAATGGACCTCAAATGATCCACGAGTTATTCAAGATTTGCCAAATGAGACCCTACTGCCGCTCGACTGGTTAAACTTATCCGAGAATGCCGGAACAAAGACACTCGGGATAAAATGGAACATTTCTTCAGACTCTTTTACATTCACTGCCCCAGGTGTTGAATTGAAAGAAAATTACACAAAAGGGGAAGTTCTATCTACAATTGCCAAATTCTTTGACCCTTGCGGATGGATAGCTCCAGTAATTGTTGATGCCAAGTTAATCATGCAACAGATTTGGTTAGATAAAGTGGACTGGGATGACAACCTAAAACCCTTGACTTGCCTTAAATGGCAGAAATTTGTTAAAAACTGCCCTGCAATAAATGCCCTGAAAATTCCTCGTTGGATCCAGTACAGCCCTAATTTAAATGTGGAAATACATGGCTTTAGCGACGCCTCAGAAAAGGCTTATTCTGCGACTCTTTACGTCCGAATACAGTCTGAAAATTCTATATTTACATATTTACTGGCCTCTAAGACTCGTGTTGCTCCCATTAAACAAATATCGCTACCACGTTTGGAGCTTTGTGGATCCGTTTTACTGGCAAATTTAGCCTCAGGAATTCTGCCAAATCTTCAAGCTGCGCAAATCGACACATATTTTTGGACCGACTCAACAATAGTACTGGCCTGGTTAAAGAAACCCCCCTGCACGTGGAACACTTTCGTTGGAAATCGTGTCTCAGAAATTGTAGATAAAGTCGGCAATTGTCATTGGCAACATGTCGAATCAAAAGAAAACCCTGCAGATATAGCCAGCCGGGGATGTACGCCCCAAGAATTAGAATCCCACAACTTATGGTGGTTTGGACCTTCATGGCTAAAATTACCCAAAAATCAATGGCCGAAGTCCAAAAGTCCAGATGACAAAAACTTAGAAGCAAAAACTGTAAAGACGCTAACTACTACCACTCAGGAGGACCCATTGAACCGTTTCTCCAATTTGTCACGCGCTTATAGAGTTTTAGCTTATGTCCTACGATTCTGGAAAAATACTGGTGTAGGCAGAACCCGCCATCGGATATCGTCAACCGAGGTTACACCAGAAGAAATAATAGACGTCAAAACACGACTCATTATTTTGACGCAAAAACAGCATTTCCCAGAAGAATATAAGCAGTTGAAGCTCAAACAAAGGATTTCGTCTTCTAGCAGTATTTTGACTCTCAACCCATTTATGGACCAACTAGGCGTCATCCGAGCCTACGGACGTCTGGTTCAATCACCAGCGCTCACCTACAGCGAACGACATCCAATATTGTTGCCGTACAACTCTAAGTTCACCAGATTGTTAACCGAATTTGCTCATAAAATTACGATTCATGGTGGAAACCAACTCATGATCCGAGTACTTCGCACAGAATTTTGGATTTTTCGTTTGAGGCCCTTAGTAAAAATGGTGATAAATAATTGTAAAACTTGTGTTTTGTACAAAAAACACACTCAGAGTCAAATCATGGCTTCCTTACCACCAGAGCGCACAACACTTTCTCGCCCTTTTACCACAACTGGAGTCGATTACGCTGGACCCTTTACTATTCGAAACTTTACTGGTCGAGCCTGCCTTATCACAAAAGGGTATGTCTGCATTTTTGTATGTTTTGCCACTAAAGCTGTACATTTAGAACCAGTTAGTGATTTATCGACTCAAGCATTTTTAGCCGCTTTCTCCCGCTTCATTGGAAGACGTGGGTGTCCAGCAAACATATATTCAGACAATGGCACGATATTGTCGGAGCAGCAGAACTCATCAAAAAAGATCGTCTGGAATTTATGAAAACTCTTCAAGCCCAAGTTACACACAACTATAGCCACCAAAATATCATTTGGAAATTAATACCCCCTGGTGCCCCACATATGGGCGGACTCTGGGAGGCCGGTGTAAAGTCATTTAAAACCCATCTAAAGAAAATGATACCAGATATGAAATTCACCTTTGAAGAGCTGTCAACAATTCTCACTCGCATAGAATCGTGTTTAAACTCTAGACCCTTAAGTCCTGCTAGCGATGACCCAAATGACCTTAACCCATTGACCCCTGGACACTTCCTTATTGGAACTCCATTATTGACCCCAGCCGAACTTGATGTAAGCAGCGAAAACCTGACCCTCATCAACCGCTTGAAACGCCTAAAGGTCATCTACCACTCATTTTGCAAAAGATGGAAATCCGAATACCTGGCCGAACTTCATCGCAGGTACAAGTGGAAGTCTCAGAGGGATAACGTTAAAGTCAACGATTTAGTCGTCATCAAAAACAACAACTTGCCACCCAACGAATGGCAAATGGGTCGAATTACAAAAACGTATCCTGGAACGGACCAGAACTGTCGAGTTGTCGACATCCAGACGAAAAATGGGATCGTTACCAGACCCATTACAAAAATTGTGGTTTTATTTTAAAAATATAGTTAACATTTTTTAAAATTTTCCCAACTAATTTTACACTGAATTCCTACTTACAGGTATGGCATCCCACAAACCATTTCTTAGTTTCTCATCAACAGATTTGATTGCTGTCAACATATTCAACCCCACACGACCCGCAAACATGAATCGAATTGAGATCCTAGATGCCATATCTGCCAAATATCATCACAACACCTTGCTACATTGTAACCTGTTTTGCGGACCTATGTTAAACTGCACCAAGTCATGGGGGCCGGAATGTTTAATGATGACTCAATTTAAACAAGACACCCTGTAAAATATTAACGGTCCTTAAATTGTTATTTACTTATTTTTTCATTTTGTCATTACATTATTTTTCTTGTACTAAATTTAACTTGCAAGATCAATTTGTAAACCAATAACTTTTACTCTAGTTTCATCTCTTGTGCGAGTAACATTTAACGTAAAAGAATAAATAACAAAAAGAAAAACTCTAAAAAATCATTTAACAAAAAAGAGCTTGAATTCAAAAATAAACAAAACAGTGAACAAAAACCTCAACCAATGTACATTTTTAAGTTAAAATAAAAAACAGTGAAATAAATAAAACATAAAATCAAAAACCAAAAAGAATTAAATAAAATTGTTTTATTTAAAAGGCAAAAAAGAAAAGAACCAAACTAAATAAAATCAACCCCCAACCAAGTACATTTTACACACTTAACAAAAATGGTAATGATAATTAGGAGAACCCTTTACACCGTATTAATTGTTGATAAGAGTAAGATAAAAATTTTGCCTCTTTTTTCATATTTTATATACGAAACAAAGAAAAATAAGCGGAAATAAAAAAGAAGGGGAAATATATTAAAAATGTGTAAAACCCCCAAAAAATCACCGAATTTTTTTAAATCTCCAAATGACTTTCTTTGCCCTTTTTGCGCGCAAGAAATCCCCAACTTTAGGGATAAATCCCCAAGTCTAGCAGCTCTGATTGAGTTAGAGAGAATACGGATACAAAATTTGACAAGCGGTCGTCAAATGTTTATTTTCTAATACCCTTCGTACACTTGCATACATTTCCAAGAAACGCATGGAAGATGTTGAAAATGTGAAACATGTGTTCACACTTGAAACACCATTTCTAAAAAAAAAACTTTTAAATATTTTAAATTTAATTTTAAAAAGTAAATTTTGTTTAATAATATAAAAAAAATTAAACAAAAAAGACTTGCAAAAAAATGAAAACATTACAAATTGTTATACCCTTGCATGGAAGATGTTAATAATGTGCAATACGCTTTCACACTAAAAAAAACATCTAGCATCTACTATTAATAAAAAATGGCATCATTTCTGAAAAAAACTTTTATTTTTTAAATACTTTTTTATACAAAAGTGCTAACATTTTAAACGATAACACCAAAATGTATTTCGAATTCATTTTGTTTAATAATTTTAGCAAAATTAAGCAAAATAAGGCTTCTAAAAAAGGAAAAACTTGAGAAATGGTAACGCTGCTTTCAAAGCAACTTCCATTTTGTCAGTGATGCCACAATAATATTAGTATTTATTGCCACTTTTCTATTGATGACACTAAAAGAATCCAAAGATGTAAAAGGGAACAAAATTAGATAGTAACATTCTGTAAAGATGTTGAAAAATTTTGATTTTTAGCTCTATCTATTTCTTATGGGAAAATTTCAATATCTTTGCAAATTGATGTTAAATGTTGACAAGTGTGAAAAGGCTATAACGCTGCTTTCAAAAGAAATGATATTTTGTCAGTGCTGCCACAGTATTTATAGAATTTTTTGCCACTTTTCTAGTGATAACACTCAAAAAATCGAAGGATGTAAAAGGAAACAAAATTGTAGTAACATTTTGTAAAGATGTTGAAAAATTTTGATTTTTAGCTCTATGTATTTCTTATGGGAAAATTGCAACATCTTCGCAAATTGATGTTAAATGTTAAATGTTGACAAGTGTGAAAAGGCTTTAAGCCATTTTAGAAACTTATGTATTCTCACCACACGAGAGGTGTATTTTAACAATATATATTGAAGGTGGTAACATTTTTATACAATTACAAAAACAACCAAAATCAAATCAAGAAATATATTATAATAACACAATTATTATTTTTATGACGATATTCTGCAATGGTCAACCGACATGTATTCACAGGCACACATAGTAAGAAAAAGATTTCCAATTCATATGTCTATCTTGGTGAAATATTTTCGTTTTTGTTCTATGAATGTATGAATTTTTTAATTTTTAATCTTAATAAACAGATAAAAATTTACCAAAATCTTCTTAATGCTTTCGTTGAAAATGTTGTTTACTTTTAATAAAATTTTGGAGTTCTTAAATGAATCTTAAAAGGGGGTTATCTCATCTTATACTGCAAATATATATTTAAACCTTATAGATTATTTGAATATTTGTGTGTTTGAATAAATTGCATAAACTAAAGATTCCATTTTGCTACTAAAACCACGAAAATTTAAAAATAATTTTGGAAAAGGGCTCATCTCCGGAAACTGTTATGACCATTTTGTCCTTAAAATATTACTGAAAATAATTTTTGGTTTTTATTATTGTAAAATTAACTGAAACTTACAAATTGTTTAAGAGATATTCAGTTCTTGGTGTCTCCTGAACACTTTGTATTTTTGTACATTAGCCCTTTTCGAAATAAATGACTCAGTTGTATTACAAAGAATTACATTTTTTTCTTCTTGTACTTTCTTTCATACAATCAACTCTATTGAAAAACACAACATAATTTTTTAATATTTTAAAACACAATAGACCAGCTTTTAAATACAACAGTTTGCACGTTCTCGTCAATATCGAGAATATTTTATTTGAATGGAAAAAAGAACATTTAGCAATTTGTTAACAATTTATAAGCAATAAATATTTAACATGTTGTTAATAACAATAATGCTCAAATTAAAAAAAAATAAAAGAAATCACAAAAACAGATCTATACGTTTTTGCATATGGTATAGGGTTTCTTATTTTTCGAACTTTTTAGATTTCAGTTAATTTTTTTGTTAAGAATATTGAGGTACTAATTTCAGAAGTGTTTAAGATTAATGCGAAAGGACACAAAGCACCTTGTATTATAAGGACACAGCCCATTTGGGCAGCATTCAGCAGTCCGACTTCACTAGTAGTCACCGGTAAAAAAATAGTTCCAAAACCCTACAAGTCACGTTAACCCCGAAGGTGCCTTACTATAACTTAGGGAGATCTACTTTTGAGCACCAGAAAAGGAAATCCGGAATTAAATCCACGTATATTGAGCCTTTACCGCTTAAAAAGCTTAAGCGACAAAACACAATTTTACAGGAATTTTTTTTCTTACAATTCATAAAAATTTTGTGTGAATGTTGGCGCTTAAGCTAAAATTGTTTTTGTGCTACCAAATCGTAACGGTAACTTATATGAAGATGACATTTTAGGCAAGTGTTGCCAATAAATTCATTTATTAAAAAAAAAGAAAATTTAAAATGATGTCGCTTAAGCTATTTTTTCGGTAAAGGCTCGATATATTAAAAACTTTTAGCAGTGGAGATATTGCTGTTGACCGATGATAGTCTTTACTAAATAAGTCACAGACAGCATCTTTGAGAACACGACAATGTGCATAACTACTCAAAAATTTGATATTGAGTTTTTGATTGTTTTTTTTTCGTCTTATTAAAGTACATGTTTACAAAAATTTTAAGATCTCTGAGTTCAAAAATTGCGACTTTATTAAAGAAATTCCAACGCCTAAAATATCTGTATAAAAATAAAAATGTAGTTACATCAATTTGCGTTTAAGGTGACGATATACTCCTTGTGGCCTCTGGGAGAGTTTGTGGTGTTTACTTGTGTTTTGTATGTGGCTAACGCATATAAAGAATTGTTTTTTTGAAGAATTGTTGTTGCAATATTATCAAATAAGAAATTTCGTTCACCCATATTTAAAACTCACATAAAAAAAAATAAAAATGTGCGTACTTTTTATTCTCACTATCTTTGCAACTTGTATTTTTTATTCACTTGTTAATTTTCGAGAGTATTTTCTCTACCCGCTTCTAATTTGCCTTCCACTTTAGAAAATCATTTGTTTTTTCCTTTCACACGTTCAGACAGTATTTGTTCGTGACAGTGACTCTACATTAAAGAGTTTTAAAGATTTTAATGTTCCTTGTTGTTAAGGCAGATAGAACTTACGATATAACAAACAAAGTAAATTATTGCGCACTTATTTTCACATTTATGGCCCGTTTACTCTGGCAAATCATCATGCATAGATTCACGCTTGAACAACGCGACCAAATTATCGGAATTAACTCTGAAAATCAGTAACCGGGCCACGCAACTTCTAGACGACAAAATTCTCTTCAGCGTTGAGGCTCATTTTTATCTTAAGGGGTTTGCTTGTTTTTTGTTTTTAGAAAAATCGCTCCAAACTCCTTGACATAAAAAAATTAACCCTTTGTTGCTATATTTAGATCAGCCTATATGCCTGAAGTAATTTTCAAATTTTGATCTTCGAAAAAAAAAATTCTTTTGATTAAAAATTTAATTGTTTCCGTCAATTTTTATAATTTTCTATCAGGCTTAAAACACACACTTTAAAAACAACATTTTTAAAAATCGATTCAAAATTCTCCGGATCTTTCCTATAGCCATAAACCATTTAAACACTGCCATATGATCCGTATAATTTTTATTTCTTACTATACAAAAAAGGATTTTAACTTTAAGGAATCTTAAATATTTAAGACAAAGACTCTGTGGAGGAATTTCCAATTTTTTTGGGAATTCTTGGGAAATATTTCCCCAAATAAGAACCCTAAAATGGGAGCTTGAATGTTATAAAAAAACATTTTTAGTGTCCATAAATTTTATGACCTTTTCAGTGGTTAAAGCACAATTGTGGGAGTGAGTGTGAAAAATGTTAAATTGTGCAATAAAAAATTTCAAAAAATTTGTTTGTTACATTAAATGGAGTGTGGAAAATATTATTTTTGTGTTAAGATAATCTATATCAGTGATGCAAAAGATTGCAATCTATTTACTTGGCCAAAGTAAATTTAAATGCAGGTAGAAAACATTACAATTTTTACCTTGAAGTATATCGAAATTATATCAAAACAATCTTTTTAAAAAATAATATAATATTTTCTCTTTGAAACAATCCAGTTATTTTATCGAAAACATTACAGAATGCCACTCGCATAAGCTTTTGTTTATATATTTTAGATACGGACACATCGACAGAAACCAAAAACTGTCGAATAAAAAACTAAAATGTGTGTAACACTTTTTGGTTTTTAAGCTGGTTTGACAATGACTGTTTACATTTAATAAATCAGAAGTAAAAGCAACAGTTTTTTTGGCGAATGAGAAATGAAGAAGTGGTAGAAATGGCAGTTTTTCTACTTTGACTGCAGTTTTTTAAACGCTGGATGGAAATGCTTGATCGGTATCGGTATTTTGAAATCCATATTTTTGAGATTCTTTAGCTTGTTTAGAGCTTAGGAACATGACGAGAAAATAAATTTTCTAAAAATAAAATAATAGTGGGTTTCACTCTTTGTGTTAAGTTTATAACACTTTTATAGTAACT
This sequence comes from Pollenia griseotomentosa, assembly GCA_963931875.1. NCBI lineage: Eukaryota > Metazoa > Arthropoda > Insecta > Diptera > Polleniidae > Pollenia > Pollenia griseotomentosa. The sequence continues at coordinate 121,871,514 of OZ007562.1, read as the reverse complement.
ACAATTTTATACTACAAAGCTTGAGCGTATTTTTTGTTTGTACTTTAAAGTAATGAATCAGCTAATTTTTGTTTTGGATTTCGTAAATTTGGATGCAAAACGATTGGCTATTTTACCCTGTTTTAACGCACGCATGTCTACAGTGTTATTTGTGTAATTTTTTTTTCGATTTCATACTGGACTTTAAATCATTAAATATTTTAATTTTATCAAAATAAAAAATATTAAAAGTATCAAAATTGATACTTGGTTTATTGTTGCAATTACATGTATAAAAAATTAACTTTATTTTTTTGTTTTTTTCCTTTATCTGGTGAATAAAATAAACACATTGATGTTTTTTTAAATTTATATATATTTTTCCTTTTATTTATATAAATGAATCGATATTGTACATATCGCTTAATTATATAAAAGTTCATTTTGAAGATAAGCCGTCCTGTTGAGGTGTACTTTACTAATAAGAGTGAAGTCCGCTAATAAATTTTTAAGCTTTGTTTTTGTTTAATAAATGAAGTTGTTGTCTTAATATTATCAGGGGTAAAAATATTTCTTTTATATATGTAAATCCCATAAATTAACTATTTACTCAAGGAATATTTCCAAATGTAATCTTTGTATTCTTCCCCTGGCAACACTGGTATGTACGTAGAGCGAATCTGCAGCAGGAATTGTTTCTGCGCTACCAGACTATTATTTTTTAACTACTTTATATGGTTAACACATATAAATTTATTCTAATAAACTGTTTTATTTATTTTGAAAAATTTATTAATGACACGAAATTGAAATTATAGAAAAAGCCAGAAAAAACTAAATACATTGGAAAAAAAATATGAAAAAAAGTTAATAGAAATATTTCAAATGTATAATATGTATTTTATTCGACCTTTATTATTTTAATAAATAAATTAAATATTCGAGCTTAATGTCTTATTATTTTATATAAAACACTTTTTTTATAAATTTATTTAAACCAATATTTCGGCACTTCTTTGAGTGCCTTCTTCAGGGTTTTTTTTTCTTCCTTTTTAACAAAATTAACAATTTTTTAAACAAATTTAACAAAACGTATACATATATTAAAAAAAATAAGACATTAAGCTCGAATTTTAAATTTATATATTAGAAATATTTCAACCTAAACATGAAAAACTAAAGCTAAATTTAGCTTGAAACAAGTTAGAGTGCTATATTCGGCTGTGCCGAATCTTTGATACCCTCCACCGATAGTCCAATTATTCGGGAGTGATATCTATATGATATCTATTTATTATTAAGTTATCTTTTTAAGAACAGACATCAGCAATAAAATTGGTTGCGGTTTAGACATATATTAAATTATTGACCGACAATCAGAAAGTCTTATGCTTTTTTAGCAATTTTAACTAGCTTGAGTAAAAAATATCATGATTCGTAACAGTTTAAGCCGAACTTAAATGATTTTCAGGAGGCGAATTTATATTGGAGCCATTGTAAGTTATGAACCAATCATCCCAATCATCTAGTATTAAAAACATCAATTTCAATAAATTTGAAAACAGCGTGAAATTAGTTTTAGCGTTTAAAGTGAATTTCAGAAGGCTGCTAAATATGGGATCTAAGGTATATAATGGACAGTGCTTAAAATTTTTTCTGGCCATATGAAACTAAGTTGGAAGAAGTTTTACCACAATAAATATATCAGCTACGGTTTTAGGCGTACTTAATTAATTTACCAGAGAAGGCTTTTTATTGGGCCTATAGTAAATTAAAGACCGATCATCACAATTTATAAGTGTTATTTCTAGTCCTATAGAACTGTGAAGTATTAAATTTTATTCGGATAGCGTGATTAATTATGGTTTTAGGCGCACTAAACTGTTGTCCGGGAGTAGGGTTTATATGGAGCCTAGGGTAAATAATGGACCGACCTTCATGAAATTTAACAATGTCATTTCTAGTCCTGAAAAACTGTGACGTGCCAAATTCTATTATGATTCTATTATGATGGTTCCGAGAGTAGGGCTTATATAAGGCCTAGGGTAAATTATAGACCGATCTTCACGAAATTTTACCGTGTGATTTCCAGGCGATTAAAATGAAATGTTGCAAAAATTTATATCATTCCGTGCATTGTTCCACAATTTATGTTAGTTTTTGTTACAAAATTATCAATTTTTTAAGGGGGTGGTTCCAAATTTTGATTCATAGCTCTGATCCTACTGAACCGATTTTGCGGGATTTCAATCCCAAACTGCTAAGGGTAACTACCAGGGCTGTGGAGTCGTTAAGAAATAGTTATAACTCCGACTCCGACTCCTTTTGCTGAAATTTTTTAAGTACGACTCCGACTCCGACTCCTACTCTAACCTAGCATTATTTAAGAGACTAGTTTTTGTTTGACTTTAAACTCTTTTTTTAATTTAGTACCTGTTATATGGTTAAATATAGCAAGAAAATGATTCTGTAAAAATGTCAAATATATTTTAATTCTAACGTGCCGCGCATTAGCTTTAACCTACTAGTTACTAACATATGAGTAGGAAATCTGCAAAATATTTTATTTGGATTTTGGAAAAATTGTGAAAAACATACTTATACCGCCCGATCCAATAGACCAAATGAGTTGAACTTTTTTAATTCTAAAGTGTTATGACATTCTTGACTTATAACTCAACAGTTGAGAAATTTAAACCAACTGAAATATAGAAAAATAATTGATTTAATTTTAGAACGAACGAGTTTTGTAACGAACTTTCGAAAGAAACGAGTTTTGCTTCAATCCGTATGGGATCATTGAACTTTAGTATATTTTAGAGGTTATATTAATTTATTAAAATTATGCAAACGGTGCTAAAAACTGTAAAAATATTTAGTTCTGTAGGGGGAAGATAAACTACACCAATTCACATCTTTTTTAAATAACGTTTTTTATACTGTTGGAATTTATAGATGTGTGAATTTCCATAAGTCCTACCTAATGTAGCTTTCGAGATAGAAAAGTTAAAAACAACACCAAGTCCAATTGGCTTAGACGTTAAAGGCATCAAGATTACTTACTGTTGTTTACCACAATATTAATAGAGGCAAAGGACAGTCCTTTTTTGTAAATTGTGAAGTGAGGTCTATTGTTTTTAATATACATACATAAATTCAGACACTGCCATTTTGGTCTTGTTTTATTTATTAAGTCAAATTATTCTTAGGAAAATTTAATATAGTTTATTAAAACATACAAATGCGCCTTCAGTTGTTAGTTCTACAATTTATATAACACATTTAGAAGAGAAACGTAACTAAAAAAAATGTTGTTAGCCTTCTATTATTTTTGGGAAATAGCACCCCTTTTGTTGTTGGACTTGGTGCTGTTTGTCTCAAGGCATGGAACAGTACCATAGAAGGTAACGAACCTTTTATGACGTAATTTTTTAAGTATATCATCGACATAAAAAAAATATGTTGGGATCATATAAAATATTCGTACAAATGCACATTTTTATAACATAAACATCATTTGCGATTATCAACATGTTTTCGCGGTCTGCTGTAAAGTTTTCAAAATGTGGCGTGATGTAGTTTATCTCCCACCTGCAGAGTTAAAAAAATGTGAATTTTTAAACAACTAAATTTTAATCTTTTTCTTTAGTGTACTCGCCATTGCATTTTTCCGTTCCTAATTCAATATTATTATTGTCCAAGACCGAAATTTGAAATTGCAAGTCTTTATTATCTCTCCAATTTTCCCTAAAGTGAGTAGATAAAAGTATTCTCAAATCATTTTTCAGGTTAACCCCCACATTGATGGGAATTATATCTGGAACAATGTCATGTATTTTTCCGAGTTCCTTTTCCTTTTATTCTATTATAATTCACCTTGAAGGTTGGAACTTAAAACGTAGTTCACTTAATGCTTTCACTACAGGAGCTACAGCTGATTTTAAGTCATATTCCTGAACATGGCTACAAAAATATTTGTTAATATACGATAAATAAAAAACAACATCTTTACAAATTTAATTTTTAAATTCCTTAATTCGGCTCTATTTCATTAACGATATCTTGGCGAAATTCAAATAGTGAACCCGCTGGTTTTTGTTACAGAAATTTGAGGTCACATTAAAACATAGAAAAGGACATGCTTCGATACAATCTATATAACTATTCTTATAAATTGTCAAAATAAGATGTTATCTCAATTTTTTAATTTTTGATATGAAAAGTATACTGGTCCTTATTTTCTGACTTCACAATTTCAAAAAGCAGACCCTCTTATGGCCAATTCCACTAATTTTTTTAAATAGCAATTTATGTTTAAAATTTTTTTTTTTATGTCAAATAAAAATAAAATTATAAGAAAAATTATATTTAAATATGAATTGATATTTAAAAAGAATTGAAGAAATTGGTCATTAAAGTTTTTTATTTTGAAAAATATTGGAAAAATGTTAATGCAAAAAAGTCGGAGTCGGAGTCGCTAGTTTTTGTGGGTACTTCGACTCCGACTCCGGTACAAAAACCTCTACTCCGACTCTTCAACTCCGACTTCGACTCCACAGCCCTGGTAACTACATGCAAATTGACACCAAGTTTGTTCATTTCTTTTGAGTTTTTCGAAAGTGAGCGTGTTTTAAACAGACGGACGAACATGGCTAAATCGACTAAGAATTACTCAAGGAGCCAGAATATATGTACTTAATGGGGTCTGAGATGAATAATAAAAAAGTTTCACAAGGAATGACAGACTAAGTATACCCCCTTCACAACTAATTGTGGTGGAGGGTATAAAAAGCTTATATGGTCACCACGGCTTATGCCCGTAATTTCTACAAATAGATATCTAGCTGTGTATAGATATCTATGGTGTAACAAATTTTTCATAATTTCAACACGTTTGTTTTACCTACTGATAAAACTGTAGTGTATTTTACACCATCGATTCTTGACAGTTAATTCAAAAAATTAATAAAAATACACATGTTGCCATATTTTAAAAGAAAACTTAAAGGAAAAAACACGTAGGCAAAATAAACGTTGAAATTACTAAAATAGTTTTACCGGATAGGTAAAGATAACTTTTAGGTACGAACACGAACAGATATCTGTTTGTAGAAATTACGGGCATTATATGAACAATTTTCTCTCTCCCTTTCTATTCTAGTCGTTTTCTAGAGTCAAACATTTTTAATCCGGTATACGATTTTATCTTCCTCTAAGGGAGTTGAATCCGTAGATCAAACAAAAATTACATTTCCATAACCAATTTAATATTTGTTTTACAAACATCCCGTATAAAACATGTAACTACATATTAAAACAACAAAACAAGGTTAACAAGTAGAAGATGATAATATTACCATTACACTAAAATTTCATGTATTCTGTTAATCTTAATAATTACTGCTGTCATTTGAGTGCAAATTGGAAACATAATAACTACCAAACCATGACACAGTGTTTGGCAAATGAATATTATTAAAATCAAATTTCAAAACACAATTTATGTCCTTGTTCGCTTTTGCTCGCTATTTTCTATGCCATTTTAGATAATTTTCCTTATTAAAGACACATTTTGGCCAGGTGTCAAAACATTAGCATTAATAACGAATACACAGACAACAATATCATTGAACGTACATGAGTATGTATGTATGTATATGTATGTTTAGCAAATTTCAAATTAGATTTTCCCCAAGCAAAAACTGAACTCTCTTGCCCTTCAAAAAGAAAACTGTTTTAATTATATGTAAATTATTATGTTTTAAATTTGTTTTTTTGTAAATCTTAAATAAAGTTTAGTTTTTTTTTTTAATTTTTTACTTACCCTGGTATGCCACCACTCTCCATATGATTTGCTAGTGTCACATCATTTGACCACACATCAAATTGCCATTTTACTAAGCCCAGAACACCACAATGTACACGTCCAGTATGGATGCCAACTCGCATATTGACATTAACCGCCATCACTTCACGTACCAAGCTGTATGTGTTCATGTAAATGTGCGTTTGCAAAATGTTAAAATATGTAGTTTTAATGGCCACTTTGATATAAATTACATATGTTTACACACAAACAAATACAAAGAGAGAGATATCTTCTCTCTAGTGATATTGTTATAAAAATAAAACAAGTTGTAACTCTGTACTTAATTAAAACCCAGCAAACACGAAATGATTTCATCATTTGATGACAATTCTCAAACATTTTTCAATAGTTTGATCTTAACATTTGAATTCACGTTGTTAATGATTTGATTATAAACATTTGACATATTTGGGCTATTCACAAGGTAGTCATAAAGTGGTAATATCAGCGTTTAAAAAGCTGCAGTTGAGATAGTAAAAGTCATAAGATTATGCTGTAACTTCGACATCTTCATTTGTCATTGGACAAAAATAAACTGTTGGCTTTACTTCTGATTCATTAAATGAACACAGTCGCAGTGAAGGCAAAAGCAAAACACGAAATGTTGTACACGACAAAGAACATCGGCAGTCGACATGTTCGGAAGTGTTTGGTTTGACAGACCAAAACTTTTAAAAAATCCCGTAGTTATCGAAGATGGGACGTTGTGTTTGTGTTTTTATTTTCCATATTTCTTTTAATAATACATGCGTTCATGAAAACATAAATATGTATATAAGTACATATTTATTATTTTTAAGCTTAACAAATCTTTTTAATTTTTTGAAATTAAATAAAACTGTAAATAACATCATCGCTTTCATATATATACAATGAACACAACGTCCCATCTTCGTTAACTTCGGGATTTATTAAAAGTTTCAATCTGTCAAACCAAACACTTTCTAACATGACGACTGCCAATGTTCTTTGTTGTGTACAACATTTCGTTTTTTGCTTTTGCCTTCACTGCGACTGTTTTCATTTAATGAATCAGAAGTAAAAGCAACGGTTTATTTTTGTTCAATGAAAAATCAAAAAGTGGAAGAAAAAGCAATTTTTTCATTTTGACTGTAGTTTTTTAAACCCTGGGTAATATCATATGTCTTAAAATAATTACAAGAAATATATATGACTGCTGTGGGCAAACGCTTACAATTTAGATTTCTAATGTACATTTAAGACGAAATAATGAACACAGCATTAAAATTTTTATTTTGTTTCAAACACAACAATATTTTTTTTTAAACAATTGTAAAATGTTATTAAGGACATTATGACGATATGACTTGATAGCACACCTTGTGAGTAGCCCAATTATGTTTTAGCAATTTGGTATTGTAAACAAGTGTTATTCTTTAATTAAAAGTAAACTTGGCAGCACTAAAGCGAAATTTAAATGCTAGGCGAATTCATACAGGTGGCATTTTCGAGTCATCTGATTGTTGTTTATTTGTTTGTGTGCATGCTGAATGTTAAGCTTTGTTTAGATTTTGTGAAAAAATTTGTTAAAGTTTGAAATTCAATCAAAAATCTAAAAAAAACTTATTAAAATTTAAATTTTCATATTAATTCGAATGTGTATTCTAAGTCAAATTACAATTTTAAAAGCTTTTATACTTCAAATGGTCTTTTTTTCAGTATTTTCTAGTAATATTTTCTATGCACTATCAGCATTTTCATTTGTTTGATATTGCATAGAAAACGTTCCTGGAAAATATTAAAGAATAAGACTATTAAAGTTTAAAAGCTTTTAAAATTGTAATTTGACTTTGAACTCACATTCAAATTAATATGAAAATTTATATATTAAATGTTACTCACCATGAGAAATAAATTCCCAGATTCTACTTAAGGCTAGATTACATTATCTCACAAGTCTTACGTATTCCATAATACTTTGTGAGATAGAAATCTAATGAGTTTTGTTGTGACTGTCAAAAGATCTAATTTAACATGACAGTTTGTATTCACACCATCACACAAAGTATTAACACTCACACATGAAATAAAATGCAACCCTGATCCAATGAAGAGTATTATTGTTTAGAAATTTTTCAAAAAACGATGAAGTCGTATGGGATGTCAAACTTTTTTCATAATACTTGTTAATTTCTTGACACATTGCATTCACACTATCACACTTTGTCATATTACTCAAATACCTGAATTTTAAATATGTAGTTTGCAATTTTTTTGTCTTTTCGCATCAAAATTCTAACTAGAATGATTTCCTCGTCCACACTATCGCAATCATTCAATTCAATTGGTATCGTTATACTGAGATATTTATACTCATTGAAAATTTTTGCATCGTAACAGCGTGAAGTACAGAGGCTTTGCTTAATACTAATTTTTTCTGATGACCGTCTGTAGGCGGTCTTGGATGTTTAAGGGTTAATACAAAGTATAATAGTGTAGTCTAGCCTTTATTAAAATTTGTTAAAACAAAAAAAGTGAATATAAAATTTAAACACAAGGAATTTAAAATGCGTAAGGAATAAGTGGAGCCACAATAAATTTGCAATACAGAAAATGAGATTTATCTCTGGAACAAATGTCCATACTTTATGAACAAAAATATTGCCTTTTTTATATTTTCAACAAATAATTTTGACATTCACTCTTACTTTTTACAAAAACAAAATACATAGTATTTTTCAAAAAAAGGAACAGCTAGCATAACTCGACCTGTATGAAATAAAATAATTTATGGGTAAGACATTGATTACAATGAGTAGGAATGCGTTTTGTAATCGAATTGCTACGCAAATCAAAGAGTTTCTAATAATAAATTAAAATGAGGCTTTTGCCATCCCAAGAATTTAAGGACAGAGAGAAAGCTTTTTCGTATTTTAGCAGCAGCTACGGTACCTGACGTTTAGCTCACAATTTAGTTCTTATGCAAAAAAAGTTAAAGTTCACATTAGTTAGCCAACACATAAAGCCCAGCAAAAGTGTATGGGCTAAATGTGTTGGTTAACTAATGTGAATTTTAACTTCTTTTTGCTTAAAGCGGACAAGAGGACAAATCTATATTTTCCCGTCGTTCCTACAAGAAGCATACGTCCTTAATAAAACACATAAAAATATCCCTGTTTTGTGCTAAAGCCTTTAATTCACCCCAACTCTTGCCACTGCTGTTTACTTCTGCCTCAATCTTTCGTCTCTATGTTTTAGCTGTGCGACCAATTATTCTATTCCCTTGCGGGTTCTAGTCTATAACAATTCTAGTGATGTCGTTAGTGTACCTTCTAAAGATGTGGCCGATGCAGCGCTATTTCGTCTCCTGATTTCAATCGATAGGGTATCGAAAGGGTAATTTGGCCTGTTCTTCACCAGAGCATATGGTTAGATATGGTTCTCGGCTAGAACACATGTAGTATCTAGCGAAGACAGCGATTCACGAAAACTTGCATTTTTCGCATGCCACAATTGGCAGCGTCCCAGGTTTCGCAGCAGTAAAAAAGTATAGATTTTATATCTGTGGCATTTTAACAAAATATCTTAAGTCGAATTTAAAAAGTTGAAAAAAATGCTGTTAATCATGCAATTTTTCATTAAAAAAAAAAGCATTTTTGTTAACGTTTTCAAAATTTTCTATTATAAACGAAATTTTTCTTTAATTTTGGTTTATTTTATTATTTAATAAAAATTATTGCTTCACTGAGCATTTTTTAAGAAACTTTTTTGCTATCTAATCTTGACTTAAGATGTTTTGTCAAAATGTCACAGATATTTGCAATGAAGATTGCAATTTTCGCACGCAAAGGAAGAGAGAGAGTGAGAGATTTTCAAGTAGATTTTAGGAAGCAAAATTTTTGACGTTCTTCCTGCAAGCGATTATCGATAACGATTTTCTATTTTGCTCTTTTTTTATTACTACTCCCGGGAGGTTGCATTCTTACGTAAAGTTTTCGACCTTCAGACATTTATTTTTTAACCTGCGGATTTCGCTGCCAGCGTTACGCTTCGTAAGTTTGCCCGTAGATCTTAGTAGCTAGGCGCCAGTAGACAAATATCGTCTGCGTAATCAAGATCATTTAGGTGGCCATGAAATCCCCACACTATCCCCCTATCCCTCTTCCAAGAATCGTATCGCGAACTATATAAAAAATATAAGTGGTGACAGGACACAGCCTTGTCGCACACCTATGCATTATCTCACCGTTCCACTTAACAATTTGCCATGTTTAATCCTAAAAGAGATGCTGCAGTATAGGGTCTTTATAAGGCGAAGGACTTTTAAAGGGATTCTCCAAGCCTTCTCGTAGCCTATGAAGCATATACAGCGGTGAGTGTCATTCTACAGATTATTCTACAATAACACGTAGGTCGAAAGTGGACTAACGGTTTCTGATTTCAGTTTTTTACTGCCTTAAAATTGGTGTTAACTTGTAGCAGATTCTTTTGGCAATTATCTGGGCTATTAGCTTATTAATTATGCAACTTATGCCCCTATAATGATTGGGGTCTATGAGATCGCTATTTTTCGCCATATAGTCATTTCCACCGAAAAGTCTGATTTTTGTAACGTCACGCAGCAAGCAATTAAAATTGTTTCTCAAAAAAATTTTATATGTATTTTTTTATTTTTTTTTTTTTTTAGAAAGGGAAAGACACATTTGAACAACATGGGCCCAATATATAAACTTAATTACTTGCTAGCGTAACGTTACAAACAGTAGACTTTTCGGTAGTAGTGCCTATGTTAATCATTACTTTCTCGGTCAGGTCATTGTCAAGCTTTTCGCTCTCACAGAATGTCCGAATTTTGGTATATAATGAATTTTAATCGCAAAAAAAAAGCTAAATTTATTTTTCATTTATGTTGTACGTTGTATTACAATTCACATTTGATAAACATTTGAGAATAACATTTGAAAGCAAGTTAAAAATAAACCAACTTCTCAATTGGAAAATAATTTTCCTCTTTTTGTTGAGACTGCTTTGGTTATCAAATTATTTTTAAATCGTTTTCAAACGTTTAAGATACGGTTTTATTTTAAATCGTTTTCAATTCGAAATCAAACATCCGTGCTTGTTGGGAAAAGACTTGTATTCATTATTTTTTGTTTATAATAAAAAAAACATCTGTTTGCATAAATGTTAGTGTGTTAGTTTGTGCGTAACTGACTGTGGTAGTGTGTGTGTGTGTGTGTTTGTTCAATAACTATTTTAATCAATGCCCTAAAAGTATATAACATTTTTTGAATAGAGTTTGTTTACCAAACTGCCTTCTAATTACAATAAAATTAAAATTGAAAACATTTCGATTTCGTAACGTTGCAAAAGTTGAAATTTACATACCTGCATTGCGTTTATAATTAATATTAAAAATGTATATAATGTGAAATCAATAAATTTTTTATATGTTATATATTTTTATTAAAACTGGGTTACAAACGGCCAGTGTTGCCAAACCGTCATGATTAAAAATTGCAAATTTTTGGAAATTTTGGCTGAAAAATGGCTAAACAAGATTTTTTTAAACTTATCAATATGAGTCTAAAAAAGTGACGAAATTTTTTTTTTACATAATATTACAAAATCTGTAGTTGTGTTAATTATATGATTTTCTAAAGCAACAAGATGTATTATCTTATGAATAACTGCTTTGGAATCAGATGGATATAATTTTCGAAAAAAGACATTTGTTAAAGTTTAACTAAATAAGTGAAATTTCTACCGTATCGAAGGCGTTAGAGTGGTCCGGTAAAACTAGAAAGGTAACTTTATGTGGTTGATATAATGTAATATATCTGGTTTTTATTAAAATTTTTTTAGTGGAGAATGTAAGAAAAGATAAACACACTGTTTATTGTTGGTTTTTTTTATTTAAGCTTTTGATATCGTTAAAATAACACTTTTTTTAGTGTTTGCAATTCTCATTCAATTTGCAGTTTTATTCGCTAATATCTTTGGCTTTTCTTAAAAAAAATTTTGGGAGAATGTTTCCTGATGATCTGACCCTAAGCAACCAGTGAAATGCGCATAGAAACCAGCTTATTCCCCCACAATAAATTTCAGTGTTTTTATCAAGAATAAAAATTGCGAATTAAGCACTACAAACCGAATCTTATAAATTAAAAATTTTGTATTTCCAAAAACTTCTTTTATAGTTTTTACAAACCAAAATAATATATCTCAAAAAAGTGACTAATAACGATAAAAAAAATGGTTAAATCTTGCCACTAAATGACTAAGTTGGCAACACTTCATATCGAACACCTCACAATATACTAAGTTTGTTATACAATTTGGCAAACTTTAGTGTATTTTTACGAATAAATTTACAAAACTTGGAATAGAATAAATTTACATACAATAAGTAAATGTATATATGCAAATTTATTATGGTCTATAGAGCCTGTATACTAAACCTTTTAAATATACATATTCTAAAAAAATGCACTCGTATAAAAAAAGTCGTAATTTCTTTAGGATATACAAATGATTTGCAAAAATTTAAAACATTTGTAAAATGATAATCCCAAAAAAAGATAAAATTAGTTGGGCACGCCCAAACAATTTAAAACCTCAAACATTTTAAATTACTTAAAACATGTTGAAATATTACATTCGGATGTATCTGCTTATTTTATACTCTCCACTTCCGAGAATGTTAAACCTAATAAAGAACCAAAGCTAAACATAAAGATAAGATAAGATCCCTGGATAGTCTGTTTATCACATCGAGAATTGTCCAAGAATGCCGGATGTCTCTGGAGGAGACAGCGAGACATTCAGTGGTTGCCCTTAAGGGACATACATGGAAACTGCAAAGCATACTCGTTGGCGCATGCAGGTACCACCTTAAATCGAAACGATTCAACATATGATATAGGTGTTTCACTCCCAAGGAGTACACACCTATTGCACCTGTTCCACACGAGTTTTATCTTATTGCCGGTCAGAGATGGATTGATAAAACTACCTGTAGGGAAACCAGGAAAATCTGGCCCATTAAAGATGAATTAAGGACTCGGCAGGCATTACAGCTGTCCAGACATCACCTCAGCAACCTAATTGCGGCTATAACTGGTTACTGGCCCATTGGGAGGCACGCCTTAAGGCGTTAATTACACAAATGTTAATTAAGAAAAGTTGAAGAAGACAGCGACGCAAACGAAACGAAATTTGCGTGCTCGCTATAGATTTGATTTGTAATGTGGCTTATGAACGATTTTGATAAATTTTGAGTTGTGCCAGTTTACGATTTAGTGTGCGATAAGTATGGAATTTTACATCACTTAATTTACTTTTCTTTTTTAAGGACTTTTAAAAAATATATATAAAACCAAATTTGTAAGATGCTGCCAAAAATTCTATTCTCAGTTTGATAACAAAAGTTAGCTGAGAGTACACAGAAAAAAGTAAAAAACGATTTAAATCACCAAAATAATTGAAACAAGCAAAAAATTGTTTAATTTTGCACCTATCACCGAAATGATTATACCAATTACTAAAAATTGCAAAATTTGCAAAACAAGGATTATTTGTCCAATTAAAAAGTTTTTACATTTTAATTACAAAATTATTTGAAAAAATTATTAATATTAAACAATCTTTTAATTGAGTGAATTAACAAAGTAATTAAAAAAAATCTATATTTTAATTGAATGAATTACTGACGTAATGGATTACAATAGAGAAAAATAATTATTTTAATTATTGTATTGATTAAAACAGTAATTTTTCAGTTCTTTTTGATGAAAAAACATGTGTGTTTGTATGTATGTGTATGTAAGGGCACAGACAATGTAATGTATGTATGTATATCACTGATGTTGCTAAGTAAGCGTTGCATGCTATTTTTGCCGAAAAATACGGTTAGCATTTTTTTAACAAAGTGTTTAATTTAAACAACAGAGTTGATTAATTAAATTAAACATTTGCTTAAATTTAAGGTTAAAATCAAGTAAAATTTTATTTGAAAAAAAAATATATTCTTCAATTTCAATCAATTAAGAACGTAATTAAATTTATTTTAAAATTCAAAAATCACCATTAATTGAAAAAAACGGCCAATAATTTTTTCTGTGTAACAACAACGTTGCAAGTCAGCTGCTTCATTTTGTTGTATGTAAAGCAATTAGAACGTTTATGGTCAGAAGTAAGTTGCAACTTAACCGTTACGTCTATATCTGTAGAAAATTGATTTTTCTTACTTTTTTACTGTACGGTTACATTACTGTTACTGTCTGCTAACAGAGCCTTTAGTCGTCAAGCTTGTAGGAAAAAGGGGAAAAGAGAATTTCATTTATTTTCCTCTCTCTCTCCTAAGCACTCAAGAGTTGACGGCTTAAACTTGAAGAGTGTGCACCAGTGCTAATGGATATTGCCGCAGCAGTATTAATTTATTTGAGGTTACCATCAGAATATAATAGCAAAATCAGAAATAAACGAAAAATTTTTAATTGTAGGCTACACAGAAAAAATTTTTTAGGCCAGTAAAAGAATTAATCAAAAATAATATCGGTTTTTATAAAATATTTAATCAGGTGAATTAAACTTTTAATCAAGTGAATTAAACTTTTAATTGAAATATTGTCAATTAAACATTTTATACACTTGATTAAAAAGTTTAATTCACCTTATTAAATATTTAACTAAAACTGATTTTATTTTTGATTAATTCTTTTACTGGCCTAAAAAATTTTTTCTGTGTAAGAATTAAGTCCAAAAATTCCGCTGGGCAAAATTGACTTTAATCGATTTTTTAATTAATATCGCACAAATTTTTTAACTGATATCAATTTTTATTTTTTCTGTTTTCTTTTGAGAGGGCATTCAATTTTAATTTTTCCCTTCGGTGTCCGGTCATAAGAGATTCCACCGTATATTTATAAGTTCAGAGTTTTTCTGTTTAATTCTTATTTTGGTTCAAGTCGAATTTGAAGAAAAAAATCTTCCAATCAATACCTTTCAGCATTAACAAACGCAAAAATTACTGAATTTTTCGAGTGTATTTTTAGAATTTTTTTCTATTTAAAGATTTTGTTAAAGACCAAGGTAACAGTTTAAGGAAAATACCCAATGCTCTTATTTAATTTGTTCTTTATTTTAATTTCCATAGAAATTTGTATGGTATAAAATAACTAAGTTTTCCTTTTACTCAACAATCTAAAAGTTTATTATCCTTTTGTTATTTCAGTTTTAAATTTATTTCTTGATGTTGTTTGCAATGTCTAATCATCTGCTTAAAAAATTTGAAGTAAAAATAAAACCAACATCTATTGTTTTGCCTAAAATATTTGAACCCAAAAGTGGGTTGTGAATTTAAGTTCATAAGAAGGAAAGATGAGTTTGTGTATGTTTGTGTATGTGTATAAATTTACGAGTGTTTTTGAAGCCGTTTAATGTTAAAATTGTTATACAAAGTTACAAAATCTCTATTTTATGCTTTTTTTAATCTTTTTGTTATATCATGAGTGTTTGTGATTTTGTTTGTTTGTTTATATTTTGGCCTACTTACGCTATCGCATCAATCATATCCAATCCCATTTCCACAGCACAATGAGCGTGATCCGGTCTAGGTTCTGGTAAGCCCGATACACAATAATAACAATCACCCAATAATTTAATACGTAAACAATGATGTTCTGCGGCCAATCGATCAAATCTAGATTGAAGTGGAACAAAAAGAAGAAAAACGAAAAGTGAAAATTTAAACACGAGGCAGATAAATTTGCGATATGTATCTCCATGGTTACACAAAAACAAAACACACACACACATATATATGTACGTAAAAGGATATTGCATAAATAATACCCACAAAGGATTTTTCATCATGATACTACTTATTTACTTACTGCTGGTTTAATGTGTATTTGTGTGAATGTCTGTTTCATAATCACATTATGAAGGATGGGAATTTTGAGTGGGGATTAGAACAAATCTTTTTAGGATATTTGCATACGCAAATAATATTGTTAAGATTATATAAACACGTTTAAGGACATAGTTAAAATGTGATTGTGTTTTTAGGCATTTACATTTGAAATTTAGAAATTTAAACTACGCCCACACTATGGCGAATTTCTTTTTTTGTTGTATTTGTAATCGGAAAAGCATATGCATATTGATTGTTTTGTTATTCCTGATAAGTTTTTTTTTTTTTTTTGAAAACAAGTGATGCAATTAAAGTATTTTATTGTTTTTTATGTGACGGGTAAAAATTTTATATAAAAAAGTACTGTATTCATAACGAAGTATGTAAATAGTTTTCTACAGAAAAAAACACAACGTTTGCTTAACCCTGGTAGGTTACTCTTCTTTTTAGTATATTCCCAGTTGGCCACGTCTTTAAGACACCCTCGAAGACTGATGCACGACAATGTCAATTCCTGCACGACATGTGAGGGACAGCGAGAACAAATCGTCAACGACATCGTGCACGGCACAAAGAAAGACAATGTCGCTCGTCTTGTCGTTCATTCGATCGAAGGATTACGTAGATGACAATGTCGCCTACTTTGTCGTCAACGACTACATGCATGACAATGTCGTCTATTTTGACGTCCACGACAAAAATTATTATATGGTTATCTATTTCTGACAGTTTTCTAAACATCGATGTATCGTTTGCATCTCTAGTGGTTAGTGCTAATTCGTAAATTTTATGTAGGTATTTAAACCAACAACTAAAAAAAAGAATGTAAGAATTTTAGGAAAACCAAGCAAGTGATTGAAAAGCATTCAAGAAAACTTTGTCGTCAATTGCTTTAATACAAGACAACTTATAAGACAATGTCGCTCATGCTGTCCCACAACGAGTTTAAAAGAGGACAACTTATAAGACAATGTCGCTCATGCTGTCCCACAAAGAGTTTACTAGAAGACAACTTATAAGACAATGTAGCTTAAACTGTCATGCACGACGATTTTCTTTGAATTGTCTTCTAGAAAACCTAAACGACAAGGGACAAGTCGTGCATACGTCATTGACGACGATGTCTTCAACGGCAATCTGGCCAACTGGGTTAAGTTTACTCTTCATCGAATCGACGAACTATTAAAAAACAAGTAAGAAAGTATAGTCGGTCAAGCCTGACCATATGATACCCTTCACCACGTATTTAAAAACACATCATGCTTATGTGTCCATACGAATATGGATTTATCTATGTTCATAAGCTTCATTAAAATCGGTTTAGAAGTTTGTGAGAGGCAGAAATTGCCCCCTACCTCCCCTTGTGGCCCTATTGTGGTGTGGGTATAAAAATAAATCATAAAAAGTGGAAGTTCATTTTCTCTTTTTTTGAACTTTTTTGTGTTTTCCAACAAATTTTAAAATTTTTATTTTGGTTTTAAATGTTAGTGAAATGAACCAGTCTTGCACTTGTGATCTAGAAACAGGCAATAACTTTTTAAAACTTTCGTCATCAGCTAACGTTGTTGAAAAAAAGAGCATAACTATAATACACATAAAAAAGTAATATGATGAACAGTCAATTAGTTTCGTTGATTCGATGAACAGTAGACCGGGTCGACCTTCATACAAAAAAAAAAAGTTGTGGCAGTCACCCCCTAGAATGAAAGATATGTCAATGAAGTTTCTAAAACAGGAACTGTTGGTTTTTTATATGTAGCGCTGTCATTTGAAGTCCGATCTTATCATAGCGCATATCGTTGTTCATGGCTTGACAGTGGCCTCATTTTAATCCGACATCAAACTCTGGGCGCCACTTATGTAATCTCGGATCCTTCCCCCAAATGTAAATTTCTTTAAGCGTTGAAAGAAAGTCCTTGTAAAACTAAGTATGTGTAGCTTTTATTATACTCACTTTTATGCCACGCCTCAAAATTTAGCCCCTTTTTTCTTTTTCACATACATATTACATTAAACCAGGTAGAACCCACTATAAAAACAAAAAAAAATCCACCAGCGACTTCAAAGATTAAAAGTCATGTCTATTAAGTTGCTTCATTTTTGTATTTAGTGTTTTTTAGTCTTACTTCAAATTCTTGATGGTATTTATGATATTTGAGATCATTATTTTATATTTTAGAAAAGTTTGTCACATGAAATTTAAAAATTTGTTTTCTTACCTGGCAAATAGCTCGTTTAACAAACGCACCAACTCCTCTGCCGTGCATTGATCTGATAGACTGGTGAAACCGCAAATATCAGCAAATAAAATGCTAAAAATAAAACAAAATTGTATATTAATTAACTGAAATGCTCTGTTTAAACTCAATGTGCGGTTTTCACAATTAAAGTGATTGAATTGAGGTAAAATTCAGTTTTTTGAGTGAAACTAAGTGAATGCAATTGAAACATGTAAAGGTAACCTGTCCGTGAAAGCTTGGGTTCGAGCGCCACGGCAGTCAAGAATGAATAATTATCAGTAAATTTTAATTCATTTCATTTTGTACAATTCCTCTCTTCATGAAAATAATTTAATGAAAATTAAATTTAATGAACTTTAGCTTTATTTAAATTATCAAAATGTGGATTAAAAACCATAAACAGCAGCCGTGTTCTGTAATTCGCTAAAGCTAAATTTCTATCGCTTAAAATCTATAAAGTTGATTAAGCGATTTTTGGCTACGAATACAATTATGTAACGTGCATTGCTAAATTTGGCAATGCCATAAAATATTAATTCGCCGCCATTTTAACTTTTAACGTCATCGCTAAAAATTTTAAATTTTGTATTTCCTAAGGCTTTTTAGCGATCGAGATTTAGCTTTAGCTACGCGAATTACAGAATACGGCTGCAATTCAACAAAAATAACCACAATACTAATTATTTTATATAATACCGACATAAGTTTGTCCGCCCGCAGAAATATGTTTGCTTTACGTACTTGTAGATCTAAAATTATTAAATAATCCTGCATTGATGTGTACTTATGAAAATCTGTGTGAGTGTGTTCAAGTAAAATACTACATATTAAATATGTTAAATATATTTTAAAATAGAAACATACAAGGATTAAGGATATCACATCATAAATTTGCGTTCAATTATTTTTAAAGCAAAAAATAGAACAATTCAGATGCATATGGGATTTTGACCTCTAAATTCCATGTTCGTTGTTGATGTTTGTTCTAAGAAGATTAAAAGTCCTTTACAGCATATACACATTTACATGTATCATGTGACTAAGTAATTAAACAATAGCTTTAAAATAAGCCTATTAAAGGATAACAATTTTTGCAATTTAATTTTAATTTTTGATTTAATGATGCTATCGTACACTATGCATGGTCAATAAAGGTCATGACAAAAGTTCAAAGTGGTTTCATCTGAAAGCAGCTTAATTTTACGAAAATTCTGTTTGTTTTGTTGTAAGTTAGACTTAACAAAACTACTTCGATTTTGAAAATTTGCACTCTCGCAAGACCATCTTCACCAAACATTGAATATCGCTATTGTTTTTCTACTATCGAGTTAAGAATGGGAATGGTTAAAGAATGGAAACGGTTGTGGAAACAATTTATTAAAATGATAATTCCTTTTCACTTAGGAGTAACGTTATATATGCTAAGGAGCTAAGGTGGGTTTTAAGCTGGTCCAAAGAGCAATGTTTGTTATGCACCGATTTATTAAAAAAAAAAATTCAAATATATGCGTGCGGTTGAAGTTATTGTTAGAAATTAGGGATGTAACGATACGCCTTTTTGATGATACTATACCGATTTTGATACTCAAAAGGAAATATGGGCAATACCGATACCGATACGAATATAAATTTTAAATTCAAGGTAAAACTAAAAAACTCAAGTAGTGTTTTTTTTATTATACAAAATTACTGTGTAAGAGATTATTAATATTTAAAATTGATATAAATAAGATTTTAAAAACAACGAGTTGAATTTGAATTCATGGTAAAATTGCACTACGTGACAGTTTTTTGACGAAATAAATTTGACACCTAATCTTTATGTAAAATTTCGATGAATCCGAATATGAAGTCAGAATTGTCAAAAGTAGAACAGTTTTTGAGATATTTCAAAATAACCGTAATTTGTGTTTTTTAAAAAGATGATGTGACTGAAATGCAAATATCTTCAAAAATTTTTAACGGATTATTTATGGCATGTTCGTCGATAACGAATGAAGACTTCGTTCTCTTAAATTACATTTAAAACAAAAACAAATTATAAAATCTTGTTTTTGTTTTACATGTAAGTTAAGCGAACAAAGTCTTCATTCGTTATCGACGAACAGGCTGTTATTCTTTCCTTTTAAGGGTTAAAGAATTTCTAAAATAACCATGGGTCGTTTGTGCAGATGAGTCAATAAATGGCGGAGTTAAAGTGGACAAAATTTCAAGCTTCATTATAAATTTGATGATTTTTTGCAATTTTGCTCTTTTCAAGTTATTTTTTTTAAACCAAAAAATAAAATTATTTTTAAGTTTTATCACTTGCGACGTAATCCTATTTCAATACGAGCATTTTGTGCCCGTATTCGTATCGGTGCAAAAGTGACAAAGTTACAGAAGATTAATTCAATCAACTTACAACAAATAAATATCCAAAGCTAAATTTTTAGTAACAATAAATATTAAAAATAGCTTCCCTGCCGTCAAATGAGTAGCTAACTACAAAAAAAACTAACTTTAAGTTAGCTTGTATAGACTAACTTAAGAGTTTTTGGGCTCGCATTGCTGAAGTCTACGCAACAGAACAAAATACAACCCATATTTCTGTGGCTTGGTGCTAAAAGGGCCAATGTCAAAATATAAACTTTTGAGAAAATTGAAATTAAAGTTTTTTTTATAGAAGAGTTCTTAGTGAAATTGGCTAGCAAAGCCCTTAGGAAGCTGTTCTGGGTTAAATTAGAACTTGACTGTTTAAGCAAAATAAAAGCGAGGAATAAAAGACACCTGATGCAACGATTAACTCAAAACAACAAAATTTTGACGTTGACCCTTTTAGCAACAAGCCACAGATTTAATATTTTTAAAGAATACCTAATGTCTAAAAATCTTACAGTAAAACAAATCCGATGCATAACTGGCAAACACATTACAATATTTTTAATTTCACAAAATGGGTACAAAACCTAAAAAGGTTATAACTTTGGAACAGTAGGAGCAAATTCAATTATTTCAACTATTTTTAAATGACTCAGAATTTATACACCTTTCAAATTAGTTTTTTTAACATCAATATAAATCTAAAAGTTAATATAAATTTTAAATGTAAAAAAGCATTTTTTTTCAATTTGATGCTAAATTTACAAAAAAAAAAATGTCATTAAGGGGACCAAAATGAGCAAAAAAATAATCGAAACTTAAAATATCTGCACAGAAAAGTAAAGTTTTAGAAGTTTTCTTTAAAAAAAATTGACTTAGTAACAAAGAAAATCGTGCTAATGGGCCGAGTAATGAGCCAAATTCAAAAAAGTCAAAAAAAATCGATTTTTGGGTTAAATTCGATTTTAGCGACCTCTAAACTTCTTCCGAAAAATCTGAAAAAAATCACAAAAATACTTTACCCTATAGGCTTTCAAAAAAAGGTGCGGCATAAAATAATGTTTTTTTTGGGACACACTAATGTTCACATTTATTAAATATTTTACGTCCTACACGTAACCAATAGTTTTATTAAAAAAAACTATTTGCTTTTGCAAAACATTTGGCTAGATCACTATCCCACAAAGTCTTAAGTTTTTAACGAAAATAACAACTTATCGTGACAGCGTTACTTTTTCGTAAAATACTGAAGACTTTGTGGGATAGTGTATAACGGCCTTTAACAGTTTCTAAGTTACATTATACAATTAGCTCATAAAAAATAAAGTAAATTAATAGAAACTTTTTTTTTTTTTTTTTTTTTTTATATATTTTTCGTAAAATATTTGTTAGGTATGTATGTACCTTTAGGCTAATAAATAAATTATTTATTGAAACTTGAAACCAGTTTCAGGTAAAAAATTAAAGGCAAGGTCATATTACAATAAATGAAGTACATTTTCTATGCAAAAAAATAAATATAATTCAGAATATCAGATATGTGATGGTTTTTTGATATCCCTTACTTCTAACAAGTATTCAAAATTAGTTAATTGCATAGATGTTGAATCGTTTCATTTTGATCTAAACTATTATATTTGTTATTAAACAAGAACATAATTATTAACATATGGTAAGTTTAATATTAACTGCTATAAAGATTTTGATATCTGGAATGCTTAAAAAGGGGAATTTTATTTCGATTTGTATTGTATTTTGAACAACAAATTAAGGCCCTAAATTTGTAAAACGCAACGCAATGCCAAAAATAACATTGAAAGCACAAACAATGTCAAAAATTTGTCGAAATTTTGTTGTTGCTTTCTACAGAAATCCATATTGCGTTTTAAAATTATCAACGCCACAAGATATGCAGCGTTTAAAATTTAAAAATTCAATATACATTTCTATAGCAAACAACAACAAAATTATGAAATTTTTTCGATTTTGTTTTTGCTTTCAATATAATTTTTGGCGTTGCGTTTGCGTTTTACAAATTTAGGGCCTAATACCCCTGACAGACATATAGTTTCAATACCATGGTATGCATACTACAGTCGTATATAAACCATCAATATACCACTTTGTTTCATGATTTAATTGTAATTTAGGTTGACACACGTGTAGTATACCATGATAGTATAGTATACAAATCCTATGTCTGTCAGGGGTATAAGACTAGTTCTGAATTGGATTTCGAAATTGCCTGAAATGAATCAGCTCATTCAAAGCCGCTCATTATTAAAAAACAATTACTTCTGCCAAAACAAAATCAAGAATTTAAAAAGCCTATGAGTTTTCTCAGTGAATTGTGAATAAAATCAAAAGTTGTGCACCGATTACAATGAAATAAATCTTATGTCATTCGAAATATGTTAAGCCAAATTTTTTCAGACCAAAACTGTGATTTTTGTCGCATTTTTATTTTTTATGATTTTTTAAAGAACAAAATATTTTTTCTTTTTTTTAATTTTCCTTTTTTTCAAAAAGTCAGCGATGTCTTTGAAACAACTGGATAAATTTGAAAACAATGTAAGCACGGCTTAAAGATAGTTTTGTTGCCGAGTTTCGGATTTTTTTTTAACTGAATATGGTCAACCGTTTTCAAGTTATTCCAACCTACGTAGTGAAAGTGGCTTAATTTTGGACATAACGCTATATGGAGATTAGATTTGAAATCAGCGACCTCAGATTAGTAAAAATCTGGGCCGCACAAAAAAGTTCAAATTTGTTGTGCAGTGTAATTAATTTTTTTTTGTTCACATAAATTTCTAAAACGTTCCGCCCTTAATTGGTTACAAAAAATTGCAATTGGATCGACATTAATTAAATTTAAACAGGGTTTTATTACTACTATGCTTGAAGATCATCGATAGGTAGGAGCTGTATGGATCCTGTGTTTGGTGGGAGTAATTGATATTGGCTGGTCGAAAGAACCTTCTGTCTAAGGCTCAGAGGTGTGCTTCAGCAGGCATGACTGCTGCCATGAGAAGTACTCCTCAAGCGGCCCTTGATGTCATCTTACATCTTCTGCCTATTGAGCAGTATATGATGGAAATGGCAGCCAGGAGCACTCTTAGACTAAGGAACTTAGGATTTATTTATTTATTTATTCCAATTCTATACACAAGACTTAAAGCCTCTTATTGCAGTATAGAACATTGTTTTAGCAGAAACATTAAAAATAAAAATTATTATTTGTAAATGATAAAATTTTAAAACAAAAGAAAAAATTTAAAAGAGAAAAAAATAAAATAAATTAAATTGGAGGATTAAAGGGGAATTTCACGCAGGGTTACTCGCGGATTCTGGGTGAGATTAAAGCAGAAGGTTTTTGCCTAGGGTCACCCGGCTCTACGGATTATGTAGGCAATAGGGTAGACTTTGAGCGGTTGCCGGGGATAATAATGCCTTCTAGGAAGAGCTGGTCAGGTAGGGGCAGAATGTTAAGTAGATTTACTCTTTTCACTAATGGCTCGAAGATGAGAGGCACGGGTGCAGGGGTCTACATTGAGGATCTGGGCATCAGAATGTCATATATGCTTCCTGACGAAAGAAGTATTTTTTTCAGGCGGAGGTTCTGGGGGTCTTGAGGGCAGTGGAACTGATGAGGGACAACATTGATAGGGGCTCGGAGGTCACTATATATGTGGATAGCCAGGCGGCTCTTATGGCCGTATTGGGGTGTTATGTGAACTCTAAGCTAGTTGATGGTTATAGGAGGGCTCTGGAGGGAGTCTTAGGAAAGTATGTGCTAAGGTTGTGCTGGGTGGCGGGTCACTGCAGCATAAACGGCAATAAGGTGGCTTATGGCTTAGCGAGACAGGGCTCCTTACGGTATGGAGGCGGTGAGTCCTCTAATAGGCTTCTGTTTTGGAAGGATCAGGGAATGGATTCTGGGCGCGAACAATCAGGAATCGAATAGACGGCCGAGCGCTGTGGCCGGTGCTAAGAAAGTGCGATTCGGTGTCGCTGCTGTTTAGGAGTAGGGTCTGCGTTAGGACCATGATAGGAATTATAACGAGCCACTGCATGATAGGCAGGATAGGGGTGAGGATGGGATCCGACTTGCCGGATATGTGCGGGTTGTGTGAGGACCCGGAAGAGTTAGAGTTGTGCCACAGGCTGAGGTGGCTGGGCAGTAGATTCCTAGGCGAATTAGGGGATTTCTCGGGCTTTGGATTCGTAATGGCGATGGCCTGGCTGCGCGATAGGAGACTGGGTGCTGGCCGCACGTAGGGCGAATTTGTGTTGAGTGGGGTTTCTCTCCGGCTTAGTCCGAATTTTTCTTTTCGTATACATCATTTTATCTTGTCTTATGTTTTCGCTCTTTATTTCACCTACTTTCAATTTTTATAAACATATCTATACTAAGTAAGACGTCACAATGGATCATATTGGTCTCTGGGTGAAGGTGTGAAGAAGACTTCTACCTACCTACCTACCTAAGTCTTTTATTCAATTATCACTTATTTTTAAAAATCATATAACTGCTTTTTCATTTTCTATGTGAAAAAACAAAATGTTTCATTGCTTTGGATAAGTTATTTTTAATATCATTGTTTAAAGCCTTAGAAACTCCTCACAAATTTATAAGCCACAATTAATTCTTGAATGTTTGCTAATGATTGGTCTTTAGAAGCAGCTTTTCTAAATTACAGAACACGTGTTCAACCCCAAAATACACTCTTTTTTCAATATTTTTTACTTTTTTTCCTTTTGTAATTTTATACAAACCAGGGATATAGGAAGCCCGCACACACCCACTAAACAAAAGCGACACACACACGCACACATGTACAAATACTTGCATACACTTACATGGCGTAATTTTAAAGTAATTTAACGCCAGCTCAGAAAGAATATTGTTCACTAAAGGGCTGCATGAACAACTTAATTCATAAAAACATTGAAATGTTTATTCACAAAAGTGCGAGTCAGTGATGCCATTTGGTTACATTTGTAACATTTTTCGTAACTTTTGAAGGCCCGATATAACATGTATAATTTTGTTATATTTGGCCAAATTTTCGTAACTTTTGGCATATGACACAGAACGAAGTATTAAAAATTTTACTTCTCATTTTGAAAATAAATGAAACAAATCCCCGAAAATATAAAATAACCCCAAAAACAAAAATGAGCTAAAACACAATAAATGAAATTTTATTTCTTTATTATAAAAGTCCCCAATTTAAAAATGAAACAAGTCCTCACACTGAAAACTTATATGTAAAATTTTAAGTCTTCGAATAAATATATTAAATGCTCAGCCTTGTAGGGAAGCGAAGCCGTATAATAAGAGGAGCAAATGCTTGCGCCCGGCCGAAGGAAAGATTTAGTTATAAATTCGGGATTTTGAATTTCGGTCATGAAAAATGTAATTTAAAAACAGACTTAACTCAAATAAATTAAAAAATATTTTCTAATTTAACTAAATTTGTTGAAAAGCACACTTTACATTAAGAATTTCATGAGCACGCACCTCTTAACAACCAAACATTTGGGCTGCGTCCCGGTTTAAATGCTTATCAATTAGTAGCGATGCCATTTCCGTGCAAATACATGTTTTTTCGATAGTCTAAGAACGATGTCGACCAATTATCTTTCCGAATCATTAAATTTGCGTTTAAATGGCATCGATTTGTTTTTCATATTGTCGCATATTTTGGTGAAAATGTATGTTTTTGCATATTTAGGTTTTAAATGCATATTTTGAAATTTTTGAGTTATTTTTTTTTATTTCCATATTATAAACAAAGCTCTTAAATACATTTTTAAATACACAAAAGTATATTCCAAAAAAAATTTTAAAATCAATTAATTAATTTTTTTGGAGCTTTGCTTTAAATGACAGATTTTTAAGATTTCGACAAAAGATACTTCTATTTTAAGCTTCTTTCATGGTTAAGGCTTCCAAAGGGTTTAAAATATTTTATCCAAAACTGTTGCAAGTTACTTGCTTGGCACATGGGTTATACTGCGTTGCAGAGGAAATTAGAAGCCGATTAGATAATACTGCAATTTTTAATGAAACTAGTAAGTAACAAGATTGTGTCCTGGCTACATGCTTCAGAATTCTATACAAAAAACTTCGAGTAATTTAAGAATGTTAGAAGAGCTTGTTGATACCGATGATTATGCAATTAAAAAATTAAAAAAAAAATATTAAATTTAAATAACATCAGAAGTCAGGTAGCACTTGTGTTTTCCAATTATAAATATATTGGTGAAACAATAACTAATTAGAAGGGATTTAGATTTAGTTCATTTAATACTTAAGTCAAATTAATTGACATTGCAAAAAGTGAGATTAACAATGTAAAAAGGAAGAACAGCCCGAGAGATTATATAAAATC
Source organism: Pollenia griseotomentosa (assembly GCA_963931875.1). Lineage (NCBI taxonomy): Eukaryota > Metazoa > Arthropoda > Insecta > Diptera > Polleniidae > Pollenia > Pollenia griseotomentosa. The sequence goes on along the minus strand of OZ007562.1, from coordinate 121,844,790 downwards.
CAAAACAAAAGTTGGTTTTTAATTCGAACTTTTCTTAATGAAATCTCAATTTCGTTTTTGAAACCCTTCTGTTTTTTTCGCCGTATTCAACATATTCCTATCTCTACTATTGATGCGCGTGTTGTTCAAGTGGTTGTCGATTATAGTTGTCGTTTTCGTTCTTTTATATCTAACGTATAAAATATTTCAAAAAACAAAAGACACGTAAATGTGGACATAGGGAGTCCCCCACCGTATATAAATCTTTGACATATGTTCGAGAACTGTCCGTAAGAATTGAAAAACGCTGAAAAATATAGAATGGCTCATAAAACATGCCACAATCTTGGAGAATTATTTGGCAATACCAAAGATAAATTAATGTCGTATATAAAATACCATGCAACGGGTAGAATAATGAAAATTGCAATGAAGTGTATGTAGGAACTACTAGAAATAAACTTAAAACTAGAATATCGGGCCATAAATCCGATCAACGGATTATAAAAATATTTCGGCACAAAAAACTGCACTATCCGCCCGTTGTGCCAGTACAAATCACTCGCCAAACTTTGAGATGTACGAATATTACAACAAGCACAAAATTACAAACGACGCTTTATGTTGGAGATCCTGAACGTTATCAATATACCAACAACTATGAATTTTAAGAGCGATGTAGAGAGTGGCTGTGCAAAACAATGTAGATATCTAGTTAATAAGACCAGGCAATACTCAAACTCAGTACAATCATGACGATAGTAGTAAACAAACATAGCTAGGGCTGCCAAATAAATTTGTAAGGAAATAGTCAATATCCTGAGAAAAAATAAAAAAACTGTCGTTCACGTTTCGAAAAATTGTCAAAAAAAATTGGATAACTTAAAATATAGTTCTTTTGAACAATTTTTGCTCGATTTTTATAAAAAAAAAACTGTAACACGACATTAAAACAAAAAACTAATAACTTCATACCCAGCTAGCATTTTCAATCGTGTAAGAGATACTGGGACGTCTGTGATCATCGATTACCGCATTTATAATGGTAGAAGATTCCTCACACGGGAAAAACTGTAACACGACTAAGATTCTTCCATAGCACAGCGAAAGACGCTTCTTCAATCGTTGTGGGAATAGTTTAAGACGTGGGTAAAAGATTATCTATCGATAATGTCAAGAATCGTATAAGACACATGTAGATATTAGCTGCGTTCTTTTACTTCAAAATTTGTACAAATTTGTACTGGATTTTACTGATATGCGTTCGCGTACACATCAATTTGTAAGATTTTCATATTACTCACCTACTGGATTTTACTGGGATTTAACTGGAAAAGTAAACGAACGCACATATTATCTTACAACTCGTGAAAAGTTCGCCGTATACTTGTTGAAAATATCGTAAAAGGTTCATTCGGTGATGGTTTCACAAAAGAAAAATAAAGTGTAAAATTGTTGTTTTTGTACTCTGAAAATAATCATTTAAAGATTTTCTAAAGACTTGCAAATTACGGCCGTACCTAAACAAAAGCGGCACGCATTTTCTAGCTTTTGAATAGAGCGGCATCAGTGCTTTGCATTTGGAAAAGCCGATATTGAAAGCTCGTTTAATAGTGAAGTTGGTCGCTATTGTTAATTAAAAATGGGAATTTAGCTATTGTTTGGTCAATCTAGCGTTTTTATCTATATTTTTATTCATAATTTCTGGGTCTTATTAAACAAGAAAGCTATCACTACTGTTCGCGACACAACGTTGACGCTCTTGCTAGGGTATGGCATATCAGCGTAAAATCTAAGCGAAAGAAAACGTTCCTCCGCTCTTGTTAAGGTACGGCTGCTAAACATTCCAAGATAAAAAAAACGAACGTTTCAGAAAATTTAACGTTTTATTTAGACTTTGGAGACTGAAAAAATCGTCACTTTCTAGAGAAAAAAATCAGCAAATCGGTACTTTGCTAATTTAGGAACAAAAAATCGTCAAAATGACGATAAATCGTCAAATCTAACAAGAATTTTTGTGTGATTTTTTATTACAAATTTAGAAAATTCTTGTTGTTATTGTTCTTACTGTTTGAATTTTTGTGATCTTTATGTTTAATTTATGTTTTAAACTTATGTATATTGGTGTTTTTAGACTATCCCTGATGATGATATTCAAGGAATATCGATGGAGTTATTTAAACAAATAAAATAAAAAAAACATTTATTAAAAAAACCTCTGACCTCGAGGACAAGTATTTATTTCTTTGAGATTCCAAAAATCCAAAACGTTCTGCAAAAAAAATCAAGGATTTCAAAAAATAACATAAATTTCAAATATTTTTAATCTGAGCAGGAATCAAACTGGAATCTGATAATGGCATTCTTCAAGTACAAGACACAGTTTTACTTTAAATAAAACGGTACTTATTTATTCAAACAAACAAAAATTTAAATTAGTCATTTAGGGGTTTTAAAGATAGTTGAATAACAATAAACTGAATTTTTATATTGTGCATGAAAATCTCATCCCATCTTATTTGTTTTGGTTTTCAATCTAATGGGTCGGGTCGATTACGGATAGTTGAGTTACCAGCAGCGAAATCAGGCAACTACACTCCACTTCAGTTCAGTCGTCATCTACTTATATAATCGACCCATAAGAAAAACTGCGCATAAGCCATTGCTTAAAATTTGATAAAAACCAATGTTCCTAATTTGTATACTTCCGTTTTCCAATGCGTGTGTGTAGAGAATATTTAGTTCAGCCAATGTTAAAGACTGAACACCGTTTTTACACGTTTTCTGTATTTTTTCTTAGTTATGTTTTTGTTCAATAAACGAGTTTGTTGTCTCGCTTTTATCGCTAAAATATGGGATGAAAATATATATTATAAATTTACTATTAGTTCAAGAAATATTTCAAAATGTAACTCTTGTCGAAAAACGTAACTTTTTTGAAAGCAGAGCGTAACTTTTTGTATTCTTCACCTGGCAACACAAAACAAAATTGAGTTTACTGAACAAAATGTTGTTTTATTCATCGTACTAGTAAACACATTTCGTTTCATATGGCAAACAGAAAGAGAATATTCAATGAAACGGCTTTTGTCGAAATTTTGATATTTTAATTAGGCTAAAGTTCATTGAATTTAATTTATTTATTTATTTATTTATTTATTTGTGTCTTTCCTATGCAACAAGATTAAATCTTATTATTACAGCATAGAAATTTTAATTAGAATAAACATATTGATTATAAATTATTCTAGAGAGTTTACATATAAATACTTATAAATTAATTAGTTTAAAGATAAAAAGATTATTATTCAAAAGTGATGTAAAATTGAAGAATTAAAATGCAGAATCTTTGTCTAAATACACGAAGAATATGGTAAATAACAATATAAAAGTTAAGTTGTAGAATACAATTTTAAAATTTCTTTTTTAAACTTGAATGCGTTACTATTTTGCTGAATGTTGTGAGGTAATGAGTTCCAAAGTCTGATAGTTCCGGTGAAAAAATGACAGGAAGAAACAAGAGTTCGGTATCTCAAAGGAATTATCTTATTTCCCCTATTTGACCTTGTGAATGAAATTCGTTCATAAAGGTAGGCGGGTACTTTATCATATATAATTTTATGTATACATATGAGGCTTCTAATTTTGAGAAAATTTTCAAAAGTAACACCGTAAAGTTTAGTTTTATGCGAAGAAATACTGTCATACTTTTTCAGACCATAAACATATCTAATAATATTATTGTTTACCTTATTAAGTTTTTCCATGCTGGTAGAGTCGCAATTGGCAAATATTTCACAGCCATAAAGTAAACAAGGCATTAGATAAGCCTTCGCAATAGGAATTCTTGTTTTTAGTGGTGTAAAATAATGTGTTGACCATAATGTTCGTAGCATGCCATACATCCTGCCAACAATTCTATTTACATGATTGCACCATGAAAGAGTGTCATTAATAATTATGCCAAGATTTTTTACCGAAGTAACAATTTCAATCTTCTTGTTGTTTAGAAGAACATTAAAATCTCGATTTAGATTAAGGGTTCTTTTATGGATTACCATGCATTTAGATTTACCAGGATTAAGGCTTAGCCAATTTCCCGAAGCCCAATGATGAATTCGATTTAAATCATCACTAATTTTCACTATCGATTCATCAATTGACTGCACAGTGCTATTTAAGTAGACCTGTACATCATCAGCATACATATGTATTTTGCAGTGCCTTAACTGTAAAGGGAGATCATTAACGTACAAAGCGAATAGAAGAGGTCCCAATATTGATCCCTGAGGAACACCTCTCGTTACAGATATAGAATTAGACGAGTTCTTATTCATGCATACAGATTGGGTGCGATTTGCAAGGTATGAAAACATTAATTTACATGAGGTACTTGAAAAATTAAACATATTCTTAAGTTTGAAACATAATATATTGTGGTCCACTGTATCGAATGCTTTTGAGTGATCCAGAAGTATTAAAAAGTCAACAAAACCATCATCAATATGCCGTCGTATGTCCTCAGTAACATTAAGAAGAGCGGTTACACAACTATGCTTTGGGCGGAAACCTGATTGGTATTCAGAAAGTAGTTGGTGTTGGTTCAAAAAAGTTGTAAGTTGATTATGTAGTAATCTCTCAAGTACTTTAGAAAGATATGGCAATATAGCAATTGGTCTAAATTCCGAATTTTGCTTTGGAACCGGTATTATTCTTGCATGTTTCCATTTGGCCGGGTAAGAGCTTGTAGTAATGATAGCATTATACAGATGGGTTATGTATGGTAATAAAAGAGGCAGCATTAATTTAACAAACTTAGGGTGAATATTGTCTGCACCAAATGCATTCGATTTGATTCCTTAACAGCAAGATAAGACATCCATTTGATCAATACATTGAAAGTTAAATCTATCGATTAGGTCGTCATTATCATTGTCTGCATTATTGTCAATATCATAAAAGTTTGGGTTAGACAGTATCATTGGTATATTAACAAATGACTCATTAATTTCATTGACATCAACAGAATAATTATAATTATCCTTTTCCCTACCAATACCTATTTCCCTGATAGTTTGCCAAGTCTGTTTACTATTAATAGCATTTGAAAAACGATTCGAATAGTAGTCACATTTAGCTTTTTTTATTCTATTGGTCACATTACGTCTCGCAATATTATACTCATTGCGTAAAACAGTTGTCTTAAAGCGTTTCCAACGCATGTAAGAAAAGTCTCTTAAATCAATTAAAGATTTGATTTCTGAAGTAAACCACGGTATAGATTTATGAGTTATAACCTTTGATTTTTCCGGTACTGCTGAGTTATACATTGACAACACGTTTGATTCAAGAAATTCTAGTTTAGAGTCGACTGATATCAAGTAATAAAGTGTGTTCCAATCTATACTAGTGGCATGTTCCTGTAACTGTCGAAAATTTATGTTCTTAAAATCACGATATATATAAGTTAGTTCCTGTAGTTTTAGGTCAAAATTATACGCAAGAAATATCAAGTCGTGTTTAGAAAAGCACGATGCCGATATTTGATCGTAGATTAAAACACACGACTTCTTTCCTACATAAAAATGGTCTATTAATGTGCTATTTGTAGCAGTATGATGGGTTGGCCGATGTGTGTTAATTGGCAAAAGACCCAAAGTACACATATCTAGATCAAGCGATCTATCCACAAGTGTGTTGCAATTAAAATCGCCAGACAATATAACATCATCATAAGGCATTATTATTCCTTCTAATTTTTCAAAGAAAACATCGGTTTAACCCTTATACTTGGTCTATAGACACAGCCAATTAACAACCTCTTACCAAACGATAGGACCTCAATGAAAATATACTCCACCCTCTCTTTTCCATCAGATTTACATTTGAATTTACTTGTAATGTTATTCTTGATATATATAGCGACGCCACCAGCATGAGTAGCACGATCAGCACGATACATTTTGTAGCCATTAAGCGAAACAATACTATTTGTAATTTTCCTATTGAGCCACGTCTCAGAAACACATATTATATCGACACCGGAGTTTTCAAAGGTGAAACGAAATTCATACATTTTATTTTTAATACTTTGGGCATTTAAGTGGCAAATCTGTACACCAGTTTTCTGTTTAGCTAGTATTCTAACCATATTCATTATTGTGACATTGGAACTACTATTAATTCTATTTGATCCAGACATTAATTAATAAGCTTTGAAAGTTTACAGCCCTAATAGTAACACATTGAAGATAAAACATATAACGTAGAAAACAAAGATTTAAGTAAAAACAATTATCACAAAAAAATAATTTAAAAATAAGCTTAATATAATTTTTGTATAACTTTTTCTCACAGTGTAAAGGAATCATTTTATATGACATCATTGTTGAGTTGAAAGGCATCATTTGAATTAGATGTAGGGAGAAAGTCACGCAGTTGCTCAATGTCATCAATTTTAATCGGCTGGCCAGTACCCCCACGCTTAACGTACACCAACCCACGAAATGTATAAACTGAGTGTATGTGCCTACCTTTTTTAAGTTTTTGAGCATCCTTAAAAATTTTGTAGTTTTTGGCAGTTAAACTCTCGTTTACATAGAAAGGTTTGTCAGACCCCATACCGATATCATTCAGAAGTAATTGAATGTAATTTTGATTGTTATTGTTACTGGTATTTTTCATTAAATTATTTGTTATGAAGAAAGGAATTTTTACGACATAAAATGAAAATTTATTGATATTTTTCATTCTTGACTGCCGCGAGGCTCGAACCCAGGCTTTCACGGACAGGTTTCCCTTACATGTTTCGATTGCAACCACTCAATCTCTTCAGAGGGGTTTGCCGTTTAACACTCACAGCAATTGACGACTGCTGGCAGTCAATAGTCAAACATCAATCTTTAAACCAAATTGTTTTTAACCTTTGGTAGGTCGAAATAAGCTTTGAATGATTATCTACTTTAATTGATTTACTTGTTCTTCCTTACTTCTGTTTTTTCGTACTTTTTGTCAAGAATTCTTCTTGAAGTCCGAAGTACATTTTTCCGTTTTCCATGTTTTTGTCTTTCTTTTTTCTTGTAGACCTGTTTCACCTTTTGAAGCATAAATGTAAACATAGATCTCGTGCCTTTGCTTTTAACAATAATTAGCATTGTGGTTATTTTATTGAACTGTTTATGGTTTTTTATCCACATTTTGATATTTTAATCAGGCTAAAGTTTTTTGAATTTAATTTTCATTAAATTATTTTCTTTTGCAGTTCTCTCTCTTTCTCATCTAATTTTATAAATACACAATAGCAATGTTGAAGTTAGTGAATGTTTTTGAAAATAAAATAATTTGAAATTTGGATATTTAGTTAGGCTTGAGTTCATCAAATTTAATTTTCATTAAATTATTTTCACTGAAGGAAGGAATTTTACAACATGAAATTAATTAAAATTTATTGATAATTTTTATTCTTGGCTGAGCTGAGGCTCGAACTCGGGTTGAATTTACATTTCGAGAATAACCCCATTTTTGGAATTCCCAAAGCTAATCCCGCGAAGCTCTACGAAACCAGAGTCTCTGGCAGGAAAACGAAACCAGAGTCTGTGGCAGGAATTGAAACCGCAACCCCGGCGCTGATAGCCACTACCAGCTGGCCTACCGCGGCACTCTCATCATCGGAATTCCTTGCAGTTCTACCCTCTGCACCACTGCAGTGCCTGCCAGCCAACAGTCAAACATCAATCTTTAACCAGTGGTACTGGTGGTTCGAAATTTGCTGTAATTAATTATAATTTTTTAATTTTATTTACATGTTTCTTCCTTTTTCTTTTGTTTTTTTTTTTCTCTAATTTTTTTTTTTTTTTTTTTTTTTGAAATTTTAAAATTTATATTAAAACAATTAATTTACATTGAAAACAGTTGTTTTTTTTTTTTTTTGTTCGTTTATTATTAATGTATATACTTGTTGCTTTTACTCTTAATGGTTATTTTTGCTTTTTTTTCTCTCCTAAATATTGTTTTTGCAGCTAATCAAGAAAAAGTTTAAAGTTCTGGTAAACAGATGGCTTTCTGTTTAAAATATTTATCTGTGTACCCAACCGGTTGCTTCTATTTCGCTATCTTAATTAAATTTTCATTCTAAAATTGTAAGTCAAACAGGTTATTTTGAAAGATACGTGTTTTTTAACTGTCAAATTCTATACATCAGCAAAAATTAAAGAACAATCAATTATAAACGTTTGTGCTGATGTGGGTAATACATAGAAATCTAGACTCATCTTAAGGGCATCCAAAATTGAGGTATCATTTTAATTTGAATAAAAAAACGAGTTTTTTGAGATATTAAAAATATTTTTACCTCAGTTTGTTACAAATAGGTTCTGGTTAAAAACTAAAATTATATCGTGAATCCCCCTAACTGGCTTGGCAGGCTTCCAATCTTTTACCAAAATTCTTAATCACGTTTCTGAATAAACTGTGTCAATGGTTGATATCTGCTCCATATAGTTCTGTGGCATTTTTACAAAACATCTTAAGTCAAATTTAAAAAGTTAAAAAAAAAATGTTGTTAATCATACGAATTTTCATTCAAAAAACATTTTTGTTTACGTTTTTAAAATTTTGTTTTTTAAACGAAACTTTTCTTAAATTTAAGTTTATTTCATTTTTTAATAAAAATGATTTTTTCACGAGTTTTTTTAACTTTTTTGCTTTCTTATCTCGACTTAAGATGTTTTGTCAAAATGCCACAGAGTTGTTTTGTTGTCGGATTATTGCTGTTCACTTTCGATTTCAAAAGACCCCACAAAAAATAGTAGAAAAGTGTCACATCGCACGATCTTGGTGGCCAATTCACTCCTCCTCTACGAGAAATAATGCGATTTTTTAACATTTCTTTTTAAAGATCTACTGTTTTTCTTGCTGTGCGGCTAGTGGCACCATCCTGTTGCAACCACGTATTCTCTAAATCTATCCATTTTCCACCACAAAAATCTTCGGATCATCGCCCTGTAATGATTTCCATTGGCCGATGCAGATCGACTCAGAATCACTTTTTAAATCTAATGATCTAACGTCCAAAAACCGTAAATTTTTGTTCGCGTATTGATTCACTTCCGAAAATACTTTTCTACATATTAATTTTTCTTTGGAATCGGGTCAAATTTGAACAAAGCTCACATCCCTAAATAGCTTTTACTTTATTTTATTTTTTTTTTTTTTATTATTTATGTATCTATTGAAACTTCATATATTAAATATGAACTATCATAATTATTATTTGTTAATATAAAATTAAGCGACCGTCCCAAAAATCCCTTTAAGACAAAAAATCTCGTATAGATGGTGTATCTTGATAATATTCGGGACATTAATCTCTAACAGCCGTACCATAACAAGAGCGGAAGGCGGAACGTTTTTCCCCGCTTAGATTTAACGCTGATATGCCATACCTAAACAAGAGCGTAAACGTTGTGTCACAAGCAGTAGTGTTAACTTTCTTGTTTGATACAACCCACATAATAAAATAAAAAGAAGAGGAAAAACCGCTAGATTGACAAAAAACAGCTAAATTGCCAGTATTTATTAACAATAGCGGCCAACTTCACTATTAAACGCGCTGTCAAAATCGGATTTTCCAATTGAAAAGCGTTTTGGGATGCGCTATTTATGGATGCTTCATACAAATTGTATGGGCATGAGAATTTTTGACAGCTAGAAAACGCTTTCCGCTCTTGTTTAGGTGCGGCTGTTATATGAATTTTGACCTCATAACATAACTTTGTTTTTATTTCATGAGCCCTTAACTATCCATCGTTTCCAAATAGGGTAAATAACATGTGTATGGGCTTTACCGAGTATAATTTTTGACTTGTTTTTTGTAAATGCAAATATTATTAGATTGTTGAGTATTTTGTTTTTAGGAAGTAGTTTTTGGTGTTTTTGTAGCTTATTTTGAACAATTTTAAGAGCATATTTTTAAGCTTAAATTGCGTATTAAATTACGCACAAAAGACTATTTTTAGATCATATTTCCAGTTTCCCTCATTAGTTTGCACAATGTAACCCTAATAACGCTGTTATGTTAAGGCAGCAACAACAAACTAAAAATGTTCTTACCGCATAAAGAGCCAAAAGAGAAACAAACAATCATTTTTCAAACCATGTAAAGAAAAACGAAATAAAAACGAATTTTGTAGAAGTGCAAAATTGTTTACAAGAAATTGCCATCAACAAGTTGTAAAATCAAACCCACTAAAAAAAAACACATAATAAAAAAAGAAAATGAAACTTAAAAGACCATAAAATTCAAACGTTAACGTTATGGCAAGAAGAGGAAGCACACAAGTATACAGATGAAAAAGACAAAAACTTGCCTTTCATAAGAAAAAAAGATTCAATCTGTCCCCAAGAGGGTAAAAGTTTATAACAGATACAAAAACATCAATATTTGAAGTTTCATGAGGAAGGGAACATTAACCATCAAAATATCGACCGCCAAGTAGCATATCAAAAAACATATTTTAGGGCAGACCATAGTATAATAAGCAGGGACCGAAAATAACAGTTATATTGCAATTTTAAAACAAAAAAGCTTATAGAAGTAAATGTCGAAAAACTGATTCAAGTATACCATATTGATCCTTATGAACTTATCTATGATAAAATATATTGATTTTTATTTATTTTTTTTTTTTTTATTGTTCCGATCAAAGTTAACAGTTATTTTTTGATTTTTATTTTTTGAAACCAAAATAACAGTTATATTATGATTTTTATTTTTTTGAACAAAAATACATAACAGTTATTTTTGTTTTTTTTGTTCAAAAAAATAGAAATCAAAAAATAATTGTTTTTATCTGACTTTTATAAAAAAGGGATAACTGTTAAGGTCCCTGATAATAATTACCCGTTATGTTCATTAGGGAGAGTTGTTATTATTTACCCATGTAATGTAAAATTTACTTGATTTTTGACGCTTATTTTAATTTGTTTTCTTATTTGCTTTTGTTTGACGTTATATGGGTTTTAAAATGAAGAAAAAAAATTCTAATGACTATACCTTGTACTTATTCTGCCATGGGGCAAACGATATAAAATATAATACAAGGTTAAGGATGGATGAAGTATTGGAATGAATAAAATGTCACGCTGTTAGTCTAACTCTAGATTATTTTAAGTTCAATTTGAGTTTAATGCAAGTTTTGTTCTAGTTAAGTTTTATTTGAATTCCAGTTCAGTTCTCGTTTAATTAAAGTTCAGCTTTAGGTCAGTTCTAGTTAAGTTCTAGGTCTAGGTTATCATACAACGTATGCCATTTGACCATAACATATTTAAGTTTGCTGTTTAATTTAGTTTCTTTCAGCCGTATTCATAATGGAAATTTGGCATGAAGTTAGCACAAAGTTTATTTATAATACACTTATAGTATGTTCACATTTGACTTCTTAAACGCGTTTAAGCAGTTCGAACGTGATTAAGCTCTAATCACTTCAAATTCGAAGTGATTTGTTAATCACTTCAAATTGACATGATTATAACTAAATCACTTTATAAATCACATAGAATCCACTGAACATACCTCAAATGTAGAATCGCCAACATGATCGTGTAAAACCGGCCAAGATTTCTGCTCAATGTTTTTATTTTTTTCCTTAAATAATTCATAAATTTTCACAATTTCATCATTAAAATGATTAAAATAATCTTCTGATAACTTTATAAAAGTGTTTTTATCCATTTTTAATACTTTGTGTGTTTGTTGTGTGTTTTTTTTCTTAGTCATCTGTCATCTTAATCATCTAAAATGTAATGTGAACGGCTTTGATTAGCTAAATCAACATTTTGCTTAAACGCGTTTAAAAACCTAAGTGTGAACTTAGCATTACCAAACTCGGGCTTACGATTTACTAAACTCTTGTTTACGAGCTGCCAAACGTTTGCCAACTTGTAAAAAACACATGTTTCATGTTAAACAATTTGGTTGGTTTTATTTTAATTACTGTTTTCTTTTTTTTTCTTTCTTTTTTTTTATTTTAATTTTAAAATCTATTTTAATTTGTTATATGTGGATAAAAAACAAAAAAATTACAAAACCAGCGATGATTAATGCAAACGTTTTCCACTTTTGAGTAATATAATGTGGCATCATTAAAGTTCAGAGTGGATTTTTTAAAGAGTTGGCAGTAGACAAAAGTTTGTTATGAATCAAAAGTTTCTTATGCTTACAAGCTGCAAGGCTTAAAGCCCAAGCATAATATGCATAGCCGTGCTTAACCTACTGTCAAAAATTACCAAAAAGTCTCTCAAATGTATTTAAAAAAACAATAACTAAATCAAAAAACATTTGACCCCGTACGGTATGTGCGATCAGTTTCGCACTTTGTTTAAGGAAATGACAGTTTCATAAAACTTTACAAAAAGTTTCCGTAAGTTCAATATGGTTTGCTTCATATGATTTTCATGTATTCGCAAATTTGCTTAATCCAACTTAAGCACATTATGGTAAGGCCTTTAATCGGCATTCTAGTTAGCAGCTCGTTGTACGTAGTGTACAAACTGTGGCTAACTTTTTGTTATGAATACGGCTGTTTATGTCTATATTCATGTCTCCAACAATGATAATCTCTTGCTTGTTGTTTATTTTGGTTATTACTTCTTCCATTTCTTTTATGAATTCTGTGACTTTTAGTTTAGGGGGACGATAGACGGAGATGATTGAAATGTTTTTTTTTTATTGAACAGTTGCATTAATTTGTAATGCTTCGAATGATTTTGTGTTCAAAGAGAGTTGTGTATAATTGAGATTTGTATTAATGAATATAGCAATACCTCCATCTTTTCCTGCTCTGTTGAGAAAGATTGAGTTGAAACTCTTTATATTGTAGAAATTGTTTTCATTGTCTGTAATATTAGTTTCAGCAAGAACTATAAATTTTAGTTTGTTTATTATGTTATTTATACTAACGAGAAACGAAGTGAAATTCAGGCAAAAAGATCGAATATTCATGTAGATTAATGACACGGGATAACTTAGAAATTCTTTATTAATATCTTCAAATAAGGAGATTGTTTGTTTATGATTTGTAGTGTTCATGTTTTTATTTAAATTAACTGAAAAGAAGTCTATGTGAAATAGCTTTTAAACTGATTTTTCTAATTTAAAACGATTATTTTTGTTTTTTAATTAATTTGTGGGTTCATAAAACTTTATTTAAATTGTTTCAGTTATGGATTCGATATCAGCTGCATTATTAATAACGATAGATGGACTGTTTTCGTTCTTACGGGCGAATTTAAAGCCATTTCGAACCCAGAAGAATTTCAAATTTTCTGCACGAGGTTTGATTTTGCTATCCATAATAAGTGCCTATTGTTGTAAGTCAGTTCATCATAAATATAAACGTACTTGTTGCTGCTATTGTTATCATCATCACTGCCATTTATAATATTTGCATCTACTGTGTGCCTTTTCATTTTACACATAATTTCCATCTTCTTGTTAAGAGAAGAAAATTCAACTATTATTTTGTTATCTTGTCTCTTAAGGCTAGATAACACTATTATACTTTGTATTAAAAAATGTCAAAAACTCAAGTAATATGACAAAGTGTGATAGTGTAAATGCAATGTGTTACAAAAATGACAAGTTTTATGAAAAAAGTTTGACATCCCATACGACTTCATCGTTTTTTGAAAAATTTCTAAACAATATTACTTTTCATTGGATCAGGGTTGCATTTTATTTCATGGGTGAGTGTTTATACTTTGTGTGATGGTGTGAACACAAACTGCCATGTTAAATTAGATTTTTTGACAGTCGCAACAAAACTCATTAGATTTCTATCTCACAAAGTATTATGGAATACGTAAGACTTGTGAGATAGTGTAATCTAGCCTTTAACACGATATGCTTTATTTATATCGGGTTCGTTGACCTCAACATTTAGCGAAGCAGCATTTTTTTTAAAGCATCGAGAGCCGATATTTGTTTGTTTTCAATGTTTTTTATTTCAATAGTTCTTACTATCATCTGTTGCTCCAGTTTGTGTATATTAGTTACGTACGTACATCCATGGCATTAGCTTGTTTTTCTCTTAATTTGTACTTTTGATGGAGTTCGCTTACTTGACCTACTAGAGTGGTTAATAAGGGGATATTGTTTTAGTGCGGTTTGTATTTCTTCTTTTATTTGAACATGTGATGCATTGACATTTATTGCTAAATTTTCTATTTGTGTTTTAATTTGTTAAGGGACAGTGACCTTTCGGTCTCTTTCACTTGTGTTTGTTGATTATTTTGGTCGAATACCACAGCCTGATACATGTTATTAAGAGATCTGCTCCTCGGCTTACACACATGGCATTTCCAGTTCACTTTTCTCTCCGAAGCCATTCGAAAAAAAATTTTTTTTAATTATTTTTTTTTTTTAAATTTAAAACTTTTTTTTTATTTTTTTTTTTTATCCGGAATGTTTTTTTTTTTTTTTTTGCTCAAAAGAAAGCTTATGTATTTTCCTTTAATGGTAGTTTTGGTCGCTTTTTGGGATGCGAGTGGCTTGTGCACAGCCTGGTACATGTTATTAAGAGATCTGCTCCTCGGCTTACACACATGGCATTTCCAGTTCACTTTTCTCTCCGAAGCCATTCGAAAGAAATTTTTTTTATTATTTTTTTTTTTTAAATTTAAAACTTTTTTTTTATTTTTTATTTTTATCCGGAATGTTTTTTTTTTTTTTTTTTTTTTTTTGCTTAAAAGAACGCTTATGTATTTTTCTTTAATGGTAGTTTTGGTCGCTTTTTGGGATGCGAGTGGCTTGTGTATAAAAAAAAATAATTTCAAACTCAAGACGAGGGTTTTTAAATTTTTAGCATATGCAGCACTATTTTGAATTTTTTCCTAAAAGACGAGAACTACTTAAAGGAAAAGACCTAAGCTTTCTTTTGAGCAAAAAAAAAAAAAAAAAAAAAACATTCCGGATAAAAATAAAAAAAAGTTTTAAATATAAAAAAAAAAGTAATTTCAATTTTTGGGAATACAAAATTTTAATTTCAAAAGATTTTGTTATTCGTGCCTAATTCCCAGTTTTTATTATTGATAAAAACACTTGAAATTTATTGTTGATGGGATAAGCTATTCCTATGCGCATTTCACTGGTTGCTTAGGCCAGATCATCAGGAAACTTCATCCATAACGTTTTAGAAAAACTAAAGATATTAAACCAAATAAAACTGTTAAGCGTATAAGACTTATAGCAACAGTTCTACTTGTAATAATATCAAAGCTTAAACAAAACACATCAACAATAAACAGTGGGTTTATCTCATCTTACATTCCCCACTACAATTAGTTGAAATTCTCTCAACATTAATTGTAGTTGTAAGTAGGTTAAGAAAAACAAAATAAAAACAACAACAACAACTTTACAAAAGATGTTGACAATTAAGTGTTTTTTTAGGCCGTGCACTGCCTGTTTATTATCAAAAAGTAATTTCAATTTTTGGGAATACAAAATTTTAATTTCAAAAGATTTTGTTATTCGTGCCTAATTCCCAGTTTTTATTATTGATAAAAACACTTGAAATTTATTGTTGATGGGATAAGCTATTCCTATGCGCATTTCACTGGTTGCTTAGGCCAGATCATCAGGAAACTTCATCCATAACGTTTTAGAAAAACTAAAGATATTAAACCAAATAAAACTGTTAAGCGTATAAGACTTATAGCAACAGTTCTACTTGTAATAATATCAAAGCTTAAACAAAACACATCAACAATAAACAGTGGGTTTATCTCATCTTACATTCCCCACTACAATTAGTTGAAATTCTCTCAACATTAATTGTAGTTGTAAGTAGGTTAAGAAAAACAAAATAAAAACAACAACAACAACTTTACAAAAGATGTTGACAATTAAGTGTTTTTTTAGGCCGTGCACTGCCTGTTTATTATCAAAAAGTAATTTCAATTTTTGGGAATACAAAATTTTAATTTCAAAAGATTTTGTTATTCGTGCCTAATTCCCAGTTTTTATTATTGATAAAAACACTTGAAATTTATTGTTGATGGGATAAGCTATTCCTATGCGCATTTCACTGGTTGCTTAGGCCAGATCATCAGGAAACTTCATCCATAACGTTTTAGAAAAACTAAAGATATTAAACCAAATAAAACTGTTAAGCGTATAAGACTTATAGCAACAGTTCTACTTGTAATAATATCAAAGCTTAAACAAAACACATCAACAATAAACAGTGGGTTTATCTCATCTTACATTCCCCACTACAATTAGTTGAAATTCTCTCAACATTAATTGTAGTTGTAAGTAGGTTAAGAAAAACAAAATAAAAACAACAACAACAACTTTACAAAAGATGTTGACAATTAAGTGTTTTTTTAGGCCGTGCACTGCCTGTTTATTATCAAAAAGTAATTTCAATTTTTGGGAATACAAAATTTTAATTTCAAAAGATTTTGTTATTCGTGCCTAATTCCCAGTTTTTATTATTGATAAAAACACTTGAAATTTATTGTTGATGGGATAAGCTATTCCTATGCGCATTTCACTGGTTGCTTAGGCCAGATCATCAGGAAACTTCATCCATAACGTTTTAGAAAAACTAAAGATATTAAACCAAATAAAACTGTTAAGCGTATAAGACTTATAGCAACAGTTCTACTTGTAATAATATCAAAGCTTAAACAAAACACATCAACAATAAACAGTGGGTTTATCTCATCTTACATTCCCCACTACAATTAGTTGAAATTCTCTCAACATTAATTGTAGTTGTAAGTAGGTTAAGAAAAACAAAATAAAAACAACAACAACAACTTTACAAAAGATGTTGACAATTAAGTGTTTTTTTAGGCCGTGCACTGCCTGTTTATTATCAAAAAGTAATTTCAATTTTTGGGAATACAAAATTTTAATTTCAAAAGATTTTGTTATTCGTTATTTTTTTTTTTTATTTTGTTTTTCTTAACCTACTTACAACTACAATTAATGTTGAGAGAATTTCAACTAATTGTAGTGGGGAATGTAAGATGAGATAAACCCACTGTTTATTGTTGATGTGTTTTGTTTAAGCTTTGATATTATTACAAGTAGAACTGTTGCTATAAGTCTTATACGCTTAACAGTTTTATTTGGTTTAATATCTTTAGTTTTTTTAAAACGTTATGGATGAAGTTTCCTGATGATCTGGCCTAAGCAACCAGTGAAATGCGCATAGGAATAGCTTATCCCATCAACAATAAATTTCAAGTGTTTTTATCAATAATAAAAACTGGGAATTAGGCACGAATAACAAAATCTTTTGAAAATAAAAAAAAAAAATTTTAAAAATTTTTTTCAAAAAACAAAAATTTTTTTGGAAAGATTTATCAAATAACTATCGAAGCTACTTGGGACAAATTTTTTCTAACACCAATAGGTAATAAGTTACAAGGATGAAAAAGAACACCTGTGTGGCCAAAATGTCAAATTTTGACCCTCTCGAACTCAGAAACTTTTTGACCGATCTTGTTGAAAATTTGTGTCTAAGCTACTATCCAATAAAACTAACCTTTGTGCAAATCAAAATCGGAAGACATCGATTTAAAAATTGGGTCACTTGACATGAAATCCTCCATATATTTAAATTTATTTATTAAAATTTTGTTTATGTCAATTCTGTACATCCTCATCCAAACGTATATATAGTAAATAACACCAACATGTTTTAATACAACACGTTTAAATGTATATGATTTTTAAGGGAACATAATTTTGTTTCTATCTGATTTGTTTTCAAAGAATTTTTTTTGATTGAAATGAATAAATGAAAATTTCTAGTTAATCTTAACAACAAAGAAAAAATATTGAAAGATTTTCCAATAAATATGTTTGAATATCGTTTCACTCCTCTGTCATTCATTATTAATGTTTTTGTGATTGATTTTTATTTCAAATTTGACAGTGTGTGAGAGTGAAGAAAGGCATTTAAGAGCAATCAGAAGCGCCATGTATTTATTAACTAACTAACTAACTAAAAAAAAAACGAGAAATTAAACTCAGAGTCATGAGTCTGTATGTTAATATTTATAAAAAAAATTGAATTAAAGAGCATTAAATACAAATCTAAAACTTGTACATGACTTTTTTGTGGGCCTCTGAACTTGAATACAAAATACACCCACACGTACGAACAGAATTTTTATTATAGTATAGAAAAAAGCATAAATTCATTAGGGTGATGAAGAAACTTTATCTTTCTTTTTCGCTGCTTTAAAAAATAAATTATTAAATTTTCCTTTGTAGCAATTTAAAACGGCTAAAGAATATTCTAGCTAAAAAAATCTAACGTAAATTCTGTATAGGTATTTATTTGTTGTGAGTCTCAATAGAAGAGCTGCGATTTTTTGCATTTGCTCTTTTTAAACACCGCTAATTGAATAAACAATATTATCTGTGAGTTTTTAGAAATAATTTCTACATGGTGATTAGTAAATTTTTTTGTAAAAAATTAGTGATCACCCTAATGTGCATACATTATTGAATAAATAAAAAATAAAGCTAATTGAAAGTTCAAAAATATGTAAGTGTCATGAAATATGTTTCTTTTTGTTTAAAAATGTTTAAAACAATTCTTTTTCTTACTCAAATTCACTTACCTGACATTTTCGTGCCTTTGTATGTAGATCTTGTGAAATTGTGTGTCACGCGGTTGTCCCGCAATATCATCTTTCATTTCCATGGCAACGTGTCGTGGTAATACCGATAATAGAAGGCGTTCCTGTTAAAAGTAGCATTCCATGTTACCAAAAATTTAACACATTTACCGGCACACACAGCATCAGAAGCAGACGCATCCAAAAAATATTAATGTAATTGTTTTATGATTATGATGAAGTCATGGCAACGAATATTTTCCAAAAAGCGATTTTTGTACCAAAAAAAAGAGAAAAAATTTTATATTATATTTAACAACGTAATATTGTAAAATTACACGGGTAGACATTTTTTAACTTTTAAAAAGTTTTTTAACCAGTGTAATTTATTCTTAAGCCGAGTATGAGTTCAGTTTTCTCCCGTCACTTCACATTCAGTAGAACGGTAACGCTGTAGACTTTTCTTTCAGCCGTCAAACCAGCCATTGAACCAGAGTCAAAAGCTGGTTCAATTAAAATCAATTATTTTTATGTATTTTGTTTAAAATACTACTAAATTACGCGCGGACTAGTGGCTTTGTCTGTGAGCCTATAATATTTTGTTATTAAATCAACTTTATACTTAAGTTATAAAACCATGGCTTCTGTTATTATTTGTGGTACAAAACATCTTCCGAAAAGACAATAATTGGTGAAAATTTTTTTTATAAAATCTTAGCTTTTATCGACTTTATCTCAGGCATCCGATATAAGTCAGTTAGCCATTTTTCGACGTGTAATTAATCAGCCCTTCAAATGAGGTATAACCTATTTTAATTGAACAAAACTTTGACTATGGAAGGCGTCTGGAAGAAAAGTATACAGCGAAAAACACAAGTGTACCAATAACTCATATTCGGCTTTGGCATGCCAAAAAACATTAGAGTCAGATTTGAATGTCGATCGGTGTTTTATATATATTTAAAAGTTACTTAAACTACTTAAGTGTAATATGCTTGATAACACAGGGCTGCAAAATTTGAAAAAAATATGAAACCCTAGGACTAACTAAATCCGAATCTGTACTCAGAATTTCTCCATTCTCGCGATATCATCGCTTAGCCCCTGTTCAGACTCGGCAAAAGTCTGTACAAATTTTTTTCCTTACCCCGACCTTACCGCTGACGTCTACAAGCCAAGAGTTGCGCAAGTAGATTGCCAAGTGTGAAAGGGGTCTGAAGTTTGAAGAAACCTTGTTTTTCGCCATATTTAAAACGCTATAACTCGAATATCTTAACCTGAAGTTAGAAATAATCAAATAAAAAATAAAAATAGAGAAGATGTTTAAGATAATAAGGTTGGGCCAGTTAAAAATAAAAATTTTCGCTTGGGAATTAATATTGAAACAACAATAAATAAACTCAATTTTTTTTTTTTGTTTTCAAAATAAATTTCTTAAAGAAAATTTTTATTTTAGTTTGAAAAACAGGCAAGGCAGTTAATAGCTTTATAATAACATGTGGAAAAATACTATTTCGAAAGAAGCTTGTATGAAGACCATGTGTAATTATAATTATATTTGACCCGTCTCGGGGCATTCTTGGCGCTGAAGGGCCTTATTTAAGCATTCAGCCATACAAATATGGCGGTTTATTATAATTTTTGCCCCTGCAGCGCCTAGGATGCCCTTAGATCGGTCAAATGTATGGCCAAACCCACTATATTTTTCATCTTCATCATTTATTTCTGACTAGAGTTTTCTTTTCCCGGACTTTTTCATTTCCCGGGAAAGCGGGATTTATTTTCAATTTCCGGGGATCCCGGGAATTCCCGCTCAATGCAAGCAGATGCAAAATATAATTTAATTTGATTTATTTAAACAAATAACATTTCCTGAGATCAATTAAATAAGTTTGTAAGTACACTCAACTTTATTATTTCTGTGGCAAAAAGGAAAAAGTGCTTAACGGCACCTTTAAATATTCATGTTCAAAAGTACACAGGGGCAAATTTTACATTATTTTGTAGGTTTTTTTGAGAAAGTTATATCAAAATGACTTTTTGGTTATCTTTTTTTAATGTGCAATAACATTAGGAGGTTTTAGGAATAAAAACTTAAAAAACTATAACCGCTGAGAACAGATGATTATATTAAATTGGAGTAAATTTCCAAAAGCCATCTTTTTATTTCAGAAATAGCATTTGCAGAATCGTTTGAAAACCTATTTCTAATTTGTTCCAAGAAGATTTCAATGTAAAACATGTTATAAAACCATGGCTTCTGTTATTATTTGTGGTACAAAACATTTTCCGAAAAAACAATAATTGGGGAAAAAATTTTTTATAAAATCTTAGCTTTTATCGACTATATCTCAGGCATCCGATATAAGACAGTTAGCCATTATTCGACGTGTAATTAATCAGCCCTTCGAATGAGGTATAACCTATTTTAATTGAACAAGACTTTGACTATAGAAGGCGTCTGGAAGAAAAGTATACAGCGAAAAACACAAATGTACGAATAACTCATATTCGGCTTTGGCATGCCAAAAAACATTAGAGTCAGATTTCAATGTCCATCGGTGTTTTATATATATTTAAAAGTTACTTAAACTACTTAAGTGTAATATGCTTGATAACACATGGCTGCAAAATTTGAAAAAAATATGAAACCTTAGGGCTAACTAAATCCGAATCTGTACTCAGAATTTCTCCATTCTCGCGATATCATCGCTTAGCCCCTGTTCAGACTCGGCAAAAGTTTGTACAAAAATGTTTTCCTTACCCCGACCTTACCGCTGACGTCTACAAGCCAAGAGTTGCGCAAGTAGCTTGCCGAAAGTAAAAGGGGTCTGAAGCTTAAAGAAACCTTGTTTTTCGCCATATTTAAAACGCTAAAACTCGAATATCTTAACCTCAAGTTAAAAACAATCAAATAAAAAAAAAAAAAAATAGAGAAGATTATTTAGATAATAAGGTTGGGCCAGTTAAAAATAAAAATTTTCGCTTGGGAATTAATATTGAGACAGCAATAAATAAACTCAAAATTTTTTTTTGTTTTCAAAATAAATTTCTCAAAGAAAATTTTTATTTTAGTTTGAAAAACAGGCAAGGCAGTTAATAGCTTTATAATAACATGTGAACAAATACTATTTAGAAAGAAGTTTGTTTGAAGACCATGTGTAATTACAATTATATTTGACCCGTCTCGGGGCATTCTGGGCGCTTAAGGGCCTTATTTAAGCATTCAGCCATACAAATATGGCGGTTTATTATAATTTTTGCCCCTGCAGCGCCTAGGATGCCCTTAGATCGGTCAAATGTATGGCCAAACCCACTATATTTTTCATCTTCATCATTTATTTCTGACTAGAGTTTTTCTTTTCCCGGACTTTTTCATTTTCCGGGAAAGCGGGATTTATTTTCAATTTCCGGGGATCCCGGGAATTCCCGCTCAATGCAAGCAGATGCAAAATATAATTTAATTTGATTTATTTAAACAAATAACATTTCCTGAGATCAATTAAATAAGTTTGTAAGTACACTCAACTTTATTATTTCTGTGGCAAAAAGGAAAAAGTGCTTAACGGCACCTTTAAATATTCATGTTCAAAAGTACACAGGGGCAAATTTTACATTATTTTGTAGGTTTTTTTGAGAAAGTTATATCAAAATGACTTTTTGGTTATCTTTTTTTAATGTGCAATAACATTAGGAGGTTTTAGGAATAAAAACTTAAAAAACTATAACCGCTGAGAACAGATGATTATATTAAATTGGAGTAAATTTCCAAAAGCCATCTTTTTATTTCAGAAATAGCATTTGCAGAATCGTTTGAAAACCTATTTCTAATTTGTTCCAAGAAGATTTCAATGTAAAACACGTTTCCTTTCTACGGATCAAAGAAACGTTATATAATCTCTAGAAACTTTCAGTTTTCTTAGCACTTCCATCAAAACTTGTACATAATTCCTTTTTAAAAAAAATTATTTTCTACGAATCGAATAAGCGTTTTCATAATTAATAACTTTTGTCATTATCTCTTACAGAATCTAATCCGAAAAATCTGTTAGTCAGCTGCTATGCAGGTAAAATCATTAAAATTTTTGCAAAAATATTTATTTGATGTACTTCAAAGACTTTTTCTAAGAGCAGATGATAGCGATTAGAAGCAGTTGTGCTTGACTAAAGTGATTTAAGCCAAACAAAAGAGAAAAAAAATTGAATTAAAGCCAATAAAAAACTCAAAATGAGACTTAATACCTTTTTGCCTAACGGCTAATATCTATTTCATGCAGTATTACCGTCGGATATTTTCAAAAAGTACCAAAAAAGGGGATATCTACAAAAAAAGTGGCACCAAAAAGATTTTTTTTAAAAAAGGGGCAGCTCTTTTAAAATTAAAATAAGTACACCACATTATGTATTTTTTACGCTTTTTTTTCTATTTATTATAATTTTAAATGGTATAAAAACTAAAATAAATAGCGGGAATTTCATGTCAAGTGACCCAATTTTTAAATCGATGTCTTCCGATTTGGATGAAATTTGCACCAAGGTTAGTCCCATTGGATAGTAGTTTAGACACAAATTTTCAAAAAAGTTTAAAATTTAGACAAGATCGGTCAAAAAGTTTCTGAGTTAGAGGGGGTCAAAGTTTGATATTTTGGCCATACAGGCGTTCTTTTTCATCCATCTAACTTTTTACCTATTAGTGTTAGCAAAATTTGTCCCAAGAAGCTTCGGTAGCTATTTGATCAATCTTTAGTAAAAAGATTTTTTTGTTTTTTTTAAACATTTTTTTAATTTTTTTTTTAAATTTAAAACTTTTTTTTTAATTTTTTTTTTATCCTGAATATTTTTTTTGTTTTTTTTTTTTGCTTAAAAGAAAGCTTATGTCTTTTCCTTTAAGGTAGTTTGTTCGCTTTTTGGGATGCGAGTGAGATATGTATAAAAAAAAATAATTTCTTACTCAAGACGAGGGTTTTTAAATTTTTAGCAAAAGGTTATAAGTTACATGGATGAGAAATAACACTGCATATGCTAAAAATTGAAAAACAACCCTCGTCTTGAGTAAGAAATTATTTTTTTTATACATATCCCACTCGCATCCCAAAAAGCGAGTGGGATTAACTATGTTTTGAGCAAAAAAAAAAAAAAAAAAAAAAAAAAACATTCCGGATAAAAAAAGATAAAAAAAGTTTTAAATTTTAAAAAAAAAATTTAAAAGAACAAAAAAATTTGTTTCAAAAGATTGATGAAATAGCTATCGAAGCTACTTTGGACAAACTTTGCTAACACCAATAGGTAATAAGTTAGATGGATGAGAAAGAACAATGCATATATGCTAAAAATTTAAAAACCCTCGTCTTGAGTAAGAAATTATTTTTTTTCCCACTCGTTTGTCGAAAAAACTCACACTAACGAATCCCTGGGTCTGGGGCTGGAACTACTTTTATTTGTGTGCAGCAAAAACTTGTCATCATCCAGAATAATTCTTTGAAATAAGAGTAAAGAAAGAATTCTTTTGCGTTGCGTTTGCTTTTTGATGCTTTTCATTTCGGATACAACATGCACAAAAATTTCATTTGGCCAAATTCTTGTAATTGATTGACTGAGGAGTACATAAAGTTATATATATTTAACAATTATATGAAAATTTATATGAAAAAAAGTAAAAAAAAGTAAAAAAAAAATGCCTGGCCAGGCCCAAGTATACATTTAAGGGATAATGCTAGTTCAATTGTTTCTCTAAATTTATAAATCTATATCACCCTAATGTTAAGTTAGTCCTACGCTTTTATTTATGTACATATAAATTACACGATGTCTATTTAAATGTAACATGTGATTTGTTAATAAAAAAATAATTTTTCATTTTTAGTTTTCGTTTGATCTTTTTTCTTTTTTTTTTTTGTTTCCTTTTCCTACTCTCAAGCATAGGTAATTCTCAAACACTCCAGCATACTTGACGTAACTTTTAATAAAATTTTAGTTGGATTTATATTGTTACAATATTCAATTACTTTTATTGTATTTTCATATTAAAATATAATGAAAAAAAAACACACAAGCAACAACAAATAGCAGCAAACTTATGTTGAAAAAAAAGGAAAGGAAAAACTCTCTTTTGTAAGATTTGTTGTCAAAAATTTATTGATTGACTACTGTGG
Organism: Pollenia griseotomentosa; assembly: GCA_963931875.1. Taxonomy (NCBI): domain Eukaryota; kingdom Metazoa; phylum Arthropoda; class Insecta; order Diptera; family Polleniidae; genus Pollenia; species Pollenia griseotomentosa. The sequence continues at coordinate 121,820,017 of OZ007562.1, read as the reverse complement.
ATGAATGAAAGAATGAAATCGAATTTCGTAGTCATAAAAAAATGTGTGGGGTATTAAGGACTTAAGTGGATAAGTAATAAAAGAAAATTATTTATTATGGGATAATGTTTTTTTAAGAGAGTTTTTTATTTTAACAAAGTAAGAGGTGATAAAGTTATTTCTATAAAATTTTTTGTTAGGATATTTTTTAAGGAAAATTTGTTAAAAAGGATTGCTTTTAACTTTTTGGATGATGAAAGAATTCTTAGAAAAGTATATTAAAATAGCAAGTGTTAAGAAATTACTAAAGTTAAACAAGTGCTTGAACCCATTTCTGGCATTTCTTCAAACGATAATTTCTTAAGTACAGAAAACCGTAAAAGAAAATTCCAAAAATAAAAAAAAATACTTTTTGTAGTTTTTTTGCATAGTTTTGTATCACACACATCAAGTTAAATTGACAAGGTTTTCTTTAATTTTATTTTACACCTGCGCTTACGTTCATAAACAAACAGTTTCTTTCGTTAATGTTCTTTACTTTAAACATACACTCATTTAAAATATAAGGATGGAAAAGAAAAAAAAAAACAAATTTGACTAGAGCAGTCATGTCTGTACCCCTTTCCATTCTCATTTGCCCCTCTTTTCCTAAAACTCTAGACTTGCCGAGTCAAACCTGTGTGTGGCGAACCAGGGCTTATGATTTTAAAAGTAAGTAATAGTGCCATATTTCAATTTGGCGTGGCATCTATCAGACAAAAATGATTTCTGCATATTTAAAGAGCGTTAGCAGTACAAGTATCCAAATTCAGTACAAATAGCCTGGTTATTAATAGAAAGCATCTGTAAAAGAAAGGGGCCTTGCTTGTAGAAATAGGCGTAATACTTCCAATACAAAGACAAAGTACATTTCTGCACATCTGGAGAACGTCTGCAGTACAACTTTACAAATTTGATACACATAGTCTTGTTACACTGTGCTAGAAAGAAATTGACACTTTTTTTAGACAAGCTGGGCACTTGTCGTTTTAACCTAATTCGGGTACGCAGAATCCAATTGTGCTAAAAGTTTTTTTAGGTAAGCTATTGTTTTCGAGATATACCGTTATTTCGAAAATGGAGGAGGTTGCACAACATGTATTCGCGTAACTCAAAAACGGTTTGGTTTATTAAAATTATTTAAAAAAAAACCGAAATTCCGCAATAAAAAAAACCCTTTTAAAACCCTTTTCTAATATGCGCAGTCGTTTTGGAAACATATTTTTTTTTTTTTTTTTTTGGAAAAAAATTATTTTTTAAGAAAATGTAAGGGACAAAAAACTAATTGTGGTCGGTCATACATTTTATTCCCCTAGGATGTCCCTAATTGGGTCAAATGTATGACCAACCCCACTTAATTTTTCATCTTAATCATTTATTTCTAACAACCTACCCGCTATCTCCATTCCTTAAGGGGGCTTCCATACAAAATGTTCAATGCAGACTAGAAATATATTGAAGAAAAAGTCCCATAAATGGCCAGGAGTAGCCCTTTGTGGCATAAAATGTATGACCGACCTCAATTAGTTTTTTGTCCTTAACATTTTCTCGAGATATACTTGCCCCTTTTCACCACTTTTTAGTGGGCTCCCATACAAATATTGCGTTTAATAAAATTCTTAAATTAACTTTTGTGAATAAAATCAAAAGTTGTTTACAATTTCGTTTTTTATACGTCTGGAAAATATTAGAAGACTAGCTGGATATTCCAATTTTTAATGAATTTTTAAAAAACAAAAATTTCAAAATTTTGATAAAAAGGAAATTTTTTTCCAAAAAAAAAAAAAAAATGTTTCTAAAACGACTGCGATTTTACCTTCTTTAAGGCAATTTTATTGCAGAATTTCTTTTAGATCTGTGTTTTATTTATAAAAATCAAACCATTTAGTGACTTATATAAATGACACAACTTTACTCAAAACTAATGTCAGTTATAAGTGACTTTAACTTGATCATATATATGACAAAATTATACATACACAAAAAGAAAAGAAGTAGCTTTGATAGAATGAATTCGCCTTGTATAAAATTTTTGTAGGTTGCAAAACAAAAAAATGGTTAAGCTTACAAAATTAGTCCAAACTTACGGATTGCTGAAGGAAAAAAGAAATGAATGCATATGTTTAATTGCACGTCTCCACGGTCAATATTTTTTTACGAGCATAACCAATGCCGTCGACAGAAGCACAGAACAAAAATGTTTATGCGCAAGTTTAAGCAACATTCAATTTTTTAAATTCGCTGTGAATCGTTCTGTTTGATACAAATAAATTAAATACATATTTATTTAATTAAACATTTCAAAATTACCACTTAAATTCTTAAATCTTTTTATTAATTCGCGAAAATATTAAACTTAAATTTGACATTTTACGTTACACATTTTTCTTAAAAAAAATGTTTGATCAATTATTTTGCGATATATGTGCGAAATATTGTTTGAGTTTTTTCGAACACAAACTGTGGCGAAAACTGAAAAAATGACAATAAATCACTGTTTGAACTTGACTGTCAAAAATTGTAAAGCTCAAAGTAAAATTACACACAAATTACGAAAGTCAAAACAACACACAATAATACACAAAGATTGGCAACACTGCAAATATGTGACACACAGTTTTTATGCTGAAATTTTTTTGCAAAACTTATGTCACATATGTGTGACACATATATTTTTTTCCTGAGCTTCTATAAAAAACGCAACATAATTGTTGAGTAGCGAACGTATTTATTATTTTTTTTGACCTTTTTTGGACATAATTCAACATTTAGTAGAGTTTTTCATTTATAATAAATAAATACAAATTTTTATTCCATGCATGTCGCACCAAAGTGTCTCTTCTTTGGAATAACAATTTGTAAATAAAATATTTTTTTTTCCTTTTTAAGAAAAATACACAAGTATGACAATTATAATTCATGCTAGAATTTTTACGCCTTAAATTCTTTTCAGAAAAAAGCGAACAAAAACTTTAGTTTTTTAAGCCCGAGTATTCTTTATAATTTTTCACTTTTTAACATTGACAAGGGTCATGTTTACTTTCAATTTAACTCTTAATGGCAAACGATAATATTGCCTCTTAAAAGAGATGAATAAAAAATTTTACAGAGAAAATTTTAATAAAATTACTCCTTTTGCTATTTCATTGCTCCTCTGTTCAATTTTTTCATCATGCCAGTGTATATTTTTGCCAGTAACAGATACAAATAAGTGAATGAACATGAAAATAAATAAAAAAATAATCTGTATAAACAAAAATGATTGTTAAAAAAAATTGTTAAATGAGAAAAGAAACGCATAAATTTGTTTATTCAACCACTTTAGTTTAAACGAAAACAACAAGTTTTCAGGATAATGATTGACGTGCTGCTGAAGTTGGACAGAATCACTAAAACATAAAAAATAAAAGATTTTGTGGCAGTAGATCCACAAATGGAAATGTTCAGATTTTTCACACGGCGTTAACATTTGACAGTACTGGCAAGACATAAGCAATACATGCAAACTCTTTTACAAATACTTGCACACTTTCTTAACTGTCTTGTCTACTGTCTTGCAAATTTCCAAGACAGTAAAGTTGGACAGGGATTTGACATCTGCTGACAGTAATTTGAAGTTTTGCTCGCAAAAGAAAAAAATCAAGAGCGAAAATATAATTAACATATTTTGCTTTGATTTTTTATGTTTTATTATTTATGATTAAATTTACTAATATGAACTCTTCGAAAAAAAATTTTTTGCTTGTATGGAAATTTTTTTTATCATTTGAACTTTGACCTCAAAGGGGCACAGGTTAAAGTTATCCCATTTGGCTGAAATTTTTTCGACATCAATTTTAGACCATGTGGCACAATATTCCGCCCGGGTGACATCCATATTAATACAAAAAAATTGCTCCATACATTTGCGCTGCCACCCTAATAGTCACTTTATGCTTCTTTTCTTCTCTTTTAGTTTTTCACGTTCGACAAAATTTTACAACGTTAGAGGATTATCCGCTTAAATGAAGGCACATGCGATTTTCTAGAAATTGCACATCCATGCTACATTATTTCCTGGACGGGCATCAACTAGAGTCAGTTGGAGAATTTCTGGATCTAATGCCCAATTTTTAGAATTGATATTAAAACACATTTATATTTAAAATCGTTTTAAACACTAAATTCTTTTCTTCACTAAACACTTAAATGTAACTTAATTCACCGATGTGGTATATTTAAATTCATTTTAAGTTTCCATTGGAAAAACTTAGCAAGGTGGTATCAATATTAAACCAATACAACAACAACAGGCAAAGCAATAGCAGACAACTGTTTTTTGAGGCCACCTTGTAAATAAATAAAATTGTTATGATATTTCTTTGTATTTAGTAGTGTTGCCATACTATTATCTTAATTAAATAAGACATTTTAAACAAAACTCAAAAAATTAATCTGTATTTAAATACGATTTAAGTTTATATGAAAATTAACTTAATATAGATTTAAATATTATCCTGAAAATTGGGCATAAGTATTCTACTTGATCCTAAGTTAGATTTCTGCAAGCATATTACAATGACGATAAATAAAGCTCGTGGTGTGCTAAAGAGTTTACAGATCCCAATGTAACGACACAACTATACAAATTACTAGTAAGACCAAGTTTGGAGTATGGGTCTATTGTCTGGGATCCTGAAATTAATATGCACATAGACCGAATAGAATCAGTTCAAAAGCAGTTTCTCTTATTCTGCCTGAGGAGCTCATTTGGTCGTTATGCTGGGAATCTTCCTTCGTATACTGCGAGGTTATCATTAATTAAACTACCTACCCTAAAAAGCCGAAAGACTATGATAAATGGGCATTTCTAATTAATTTGATTAATGGCGATGTCCTCTGCGACTTCCTTCTTCGAAACATAAATTTCAATATTCCACGACGTTTTACCCGACACCTAATGCCTCTAAACCTTCGTGTTGTTCAAACAAATTATGCTGATGCTGAGCCTTTGAGGAGAATATGCAAAAATTTCAATGAATTGTATAACTTTATCGATTTTCTATTAATGTAAATGTAACTAAACGCAATTTTATCGCGTTTTTAAATACTTTATATGTCTTAACAAAATTTGTTTCGTTAACAATGCCTTTATATAAAATCTTGTAATATATAGTAGTCTGTAAGGATTCATATCCATATATTTAATCAAAGAAATAAAAAAATAAATAGGTATGGTCCTTGACGTTGCCCCCCAGATCAATTTAACGGCGTTAAATCGCATGATATTGATTGGTGGCCATGTGACGTCACCAAAACGTGAAATTAAGCGTTCTGGAAGCCAAAATCGGACGAGTTGTTTGGATCGTGTCACCGTCTTGTTCAAACCACATATCGTACAGTTTATAAGCTTTAATTGCAGGACAAAAAAAGTCGGTTGTCAGACGGCCATATCGATAATCGATTAATTTGGATTATCAGCTACACTTTCACTAACATAAACGAAATTTTCGGCAGTGCGCCCATTGCGATGATAGCCTGACTATATGTGTAACGCTTTCAATCTCTTAAAATTTTTTTCATAATCATGCCAAATCCTTGCCCATTAGGTCGATTGTGATTACCATAATCACCCCGTGTACGGAAAGAAGTTAATTTTCTAAAGTATTCAATTTCGTTTCTTAAAGCAAGAAAACCCAAAATCTAAAAATAATTTCTTGATTTTAACTTATTTTGTTCGTATTTAGTAAAATTGTCTTAAATAAAGAAACATTTTGCTTAAACCAACAAAAATTGCTGGCCTCTTGATGGAGGGCTAACTTAAACATAATATGGTTGTCGTTGATAAAAATTGAAATAAACATAATATGTTTAAAATGTTCTTAAAAAGAAGTTTTGTTGGAGGTGACCATATTGAATGAAACATGTTTTTCTCTGGGCGTAAAGACAATATGGTTGGTGTAGAGTATTTAAACTCTGAACAATTTTTAAGTAAACTTAGAGCAATACTTGACGAAAAATCATAAAGTTAATCTCACTTCTAATAGCGAATTTAGGTATTGGTTGCCGGTAGAAGCTTTAGATAAAAAATAAAAGAAAAGTAAAATTAATCATAACCCTATAGGACTTCCACAAGAACCAATATTTGAATGTATTACATTCAACATTGCAAACGCATAATACACCCCCCCCCCCCCCCTCCATTGTGGTGTGGGATTAAACAGTAAAAAAGCATCATGGTAAAATTTAAACAAACAACACAATTTGTTATAGTCTTCGTAAGCTTTTTTAGATGATTAAGCATGAAATGAAGTGAAAGCAAAAACAATAATAAATAAAAAGAGCAAAATATACAAGACAATAAAACCACTTGTAATCTTTTGTTTTGCTCTCTAAAAGTGATTCGGAAAAAGGTAAAAAAACCAAAGAAAAAACTTGACTGCATTTAATAGATAAAAGGAAGAATAGAAACGAAGGGCACAACAACAAGTGTTTTGGTTTCATTTCCATTAAAATTGTGTTAAATAAACAAGCATAAAAGGAGAAAGAAAACCATAAGAAAACCATAAAAAAGTGAAACATGAGAAACAAGAAAATATTTCCCAACACTCTAAAACATTAATGAAAAAAAAAATAGGAAATTACAATACAAAATTCAATTGAATATGACTTTTGCAAATATAAGGATGAACTTGTACAAATAAGGAAACAAAAAAAGAAAGAAAACAAAAAAAAAAATAAAAAAAATAAATAAATTACACAGGTCGACATTAAAAAAGTTTTTTTCAATCATTTCAACTGATTCTCATGTTTTTTGGTATGCTGAAGCGGAAAATGAACTCAGTTTTCTACCATCAGATAACGGTCCATTTGTGTTTTTGCTGTATACCTACTTCTCTTTCAGCCGCCGCACAGTAGCTGAAAATTAAATTTTATTGGCCAAAAGTCCAATTTTTTGTTATCGCCGATTACAAAAACTTTAATCCCATTCGATAGCAAACATATTAGAACTAATTAATTAATTTTTTAGAATAAATAAAATTTTTGTTAATTTGATCAGAATTAAGTTATGATTTCTCGCAAACTATCACACTAGCCAACAAGGTTTTGGACTGAATCAACCAAATATCTTCTCTAGGGTAATTTGGTGGGCTGAATTCGAATCTGTAATTGGTTTTTCTCTATTACGTCAGGTTTTCGAAATACAAACAAAAAAATTGTTTATTCGTTTCTTACATAAAAAGTCACTAGTGTATTTAAAAATCAATGAATTTTCAAAAGTGAATGGCGTTATTTGAACGTTGTTTGTATTTTGTTGGTTCGGTATTAGAGTCCAGCAATAGTCTCCCAGCATGCTTTTGACTCTAATCCTTGATAAATTCATTCAATTTTCATTAAGTCTTGGTGAGCACGCTCCCCTTGTTCGCGCTCACTGCATATTATATTATATTATATTGATCCCGTTACCATTGTCATGTACCTGATAAAGAAGCGAGAGCGGAAGGCCTACTTTTTTTTTTTTTTTTATTTACTAAGCTAATCCCGCGAAGCTCTATGCTTGTCTGCAGGAAAGAAACCAGAGTCTCTGGCGGGAATCGAACCCGCAACCTCGGCGCTGATAGACTAGCTCGCTACCAGCTAGCCTACCGAGGCACTCAATGCAATGACAACGTGTGTAAAAAAGATATGAGTATAGAATGGATCGAGCAGGCCTTATACATCCAAAGGAAGGTGTACAAATAGGGATGCAAACGATACATCGATGTTTGGAAAACATCGATATATCGTTCATAAACATCGATGTTAATATCGATGTTTTGATTTACGATACATCGGCGATACATCGTCGTCAAAACTAAAAAACATCGACATCGTCCATTTAATATTTTCATTAATTTAATATTTTTTATAACAAATAGAAACTGGGAATTATCTCCTTTCGTAGGTATCTTTATAATATACATTAAATTCGAAAAATAAAAAATGTTGAATATAATATAAAGTAACCTACGAAAGGAGATAATTCCCAGTTTCTATTTGTTAAAAAGAGTTGAGTTAAATACATTCAATTTATAAAGTATCACTATCCAGTGTGACACAAAGAATGCTGACGAAGGCCGTAGCGGGCCAGAAAATGCATTACATTCTGCTGGTGTCTAATATTTGTAAATTTTTCTGTACATACAATATACTTCATTGCTATCCAATGGATAGCTAAGGCAAAATGTAACAAGAAAATACAATAGTGGGATTCACACCGAGCTTGTTAGTTTGTTAGTCGTTAATCGTTACTTTTTTACACGCATTTTGTTTTTGTATATTTAACGCGCTACCGGATTAAAATTTAACAAATTAACGACACGGCACCCCTGATAAAATATTTGTTAGTTGGTAACTCACAATCAGCTGTTGCAGTTTCTAAATATATATAATAAAAAAGTCATTTGTGATACATTTCTAAAAAAATATTTGTGTTTTGGCAATTTTCGTGTACATTGAGAGTAAGTATGTTAATTAAATGCTGTTTTACTACGAAAGTTACCAGACTAACAAAGTTTTAAAAAAGGGGGCGTTCACAGTTGGTAACTTTAACAAATTAACAATCTACCGAGTAACAAATTAACAAGTTCGGTGTGAATACCAATAATATAATAGTCTGGTAGTGTAAAAAAGTCATTCCTAAAAATTTAAGAAATATAACTATTACAAAAAAGTTTTATAAAATACATAACTGAAATGTAACTCATAGAATAAATTTTTTATAATATTTTTAGCAATTTAAATTTTTATTTTTCAATTAAACCTTTTATTTAAAAATCTAAAAAAGTGTTTTTCAAAGCATACGTTAAACGCAAGAATTTGAAATGTCGGTTTTTAATAAAATTTCTGTAATATAAGAATTTTATGACAAATTTATATAAATATTTCTCTATTAAACAGAATTTTAAAACAAAAATTAAAAATATTTTATTAAAAGTGTATTAAAAACGACCTCCCAAATTCTTGCGTTTTACGTTTCCGTTTTCCAGCACACCCCTGATAGCCATACAAAGTACATGCATGCATACTGTGCATTGCATAACTATATGTATGTATTAAGTTGGCTCAAGCAACTGTGCGAATACATAAAAATCATATTTGTCAAACCATATTGCACTTATGGAAACTTTTTGATTAATTTTATGAATCTGCCATTTGCTTAAGCAAAATGCGAAACTGATTGCACTATGTTTTGGTGTTTTTGAATGCATTTGACAGGCTTTTTGTTAATTTTTGACAAAAGCTTATGCAAGCCTATGCATATTATAGTTGAGCATTAAGATTTTCAGTAGCAAAGAAGAATTAAAACAGTCCGTAAGTATAATTGCAAAGTAGGTTTCAACATCGATGTTAAACATCGATGTATCGTGTTTTTACCAATGTTTTTTGACATCGATGCTTATCGTGAAAACATCGATGTCTTCAAACATCGATGTTTTTCAGAGCGATGTTGCATCCCTAGGTACAAAGGCCTTCTAGAAGGCCTCCGTACTCCTTCTTTTTCCCGATGGGAACTCGTTAAGGAAAACGGAACACCTGATCCGCAACGCATACGTTTACGTAAGTGTAACGAGGCCTTAAGTCAAAGTGCGTTCTTGATGTTTAATTTCTTTAAGAATATTTTTTTTTAAATATTTTTGTTTAATATAATTATTTTATGTTTTTTTAGCAAACTCGTTGCCAAATAAAAGATAGGGATCTGTAGAATTTAAAAAAAGTATTTTCTTCAGTTCCCCTGAACAAAAGTTTCCTCTGAAAAATATATCCTTCTAATCCTTAAAAATTTTCATTAAAATTTTTTAAAAAATTCTAAATTGTATGATTTTATTTCGGTTAGTTTAAAGGGTGTGATTGTTTTTTTTTGTCGGTACAAAATTACTTTCTTTGTAGAAATTTCATTCATTACGAATGTGAGTGCAAATGCAAATAGCAAAAATAAACGAATAGTTCGTAAATGCGTACATGACTAAGGAAATTGTTGAAGATTGTCAGGCTAATAAGACTCATAGTGTAAGGTTTCTGTTAAAAAATACTGCATTTGTATTTAAATGCCATTTTAGATGAAAAATTTTTATTTCAAATGAAAATAATACGAATCTTTACGTAGTTTTACACAAGATATTGAAAATGAAGTAATATTTTGAAAATTCCCTACATTTGCCTCAAAATAAAAAATCTGTCCTCTTTTTCCTACGCTTGAAATTTTTCGAAGAAATCCCTACAAAAAGGGAAAAGTCCCTACTATTGGCATCACTGTATTCTACGCGAATGCATATGCGCTTAAAGGTTATTACATATGAATACTCCTTTTTACTATTTAACTAAACGATGGTTATGTTCTATCGCTGATAAAACAATATTTTCTTCAGAAATATATAAAAATGATATGTACATATATTTTGCGAAAGAAAACGTTATGATTATGCTTGTATAAGCAATTTTTAGTTAATTTGACATTTGTTTCTCCCACATGTCCTATCAAAAAAAAAAAATCAAGCAAAATAATTGATTTAAGCTTTGTTCACAATCAGACAACAATTTCGTTTTTTCTTCTATCTTACTTCTTCCTAAAGTATTTCTTATATTTTCCTTTCATTTTAAAAACAAAAATGTAACTAGTTTTTTTTAAAAATTGATTCAACTAAAACTTCAGCAACATTTGTATGAAATTGTTTCTGACGTTTAAAATAATTTTAATTAGTTTTGAATGAAAATTTTAACATAATATTGTAAAAAATAGTAAAAAATGCACAATATTGTTGCGGCTAAAATTTGCAAACGGTTTCTTAATGCAAAATGTGTGTGGTTGCAAAGAAATTGTTGCTGTGTTATAAACACCAAGTGAATTTAGCACGTCATACAGAAATCGTATTTATGATAAATTTTGTATTCCCGCAAATAACTTTGATAACACGCCGATTTTTATTAAATTAGAACAGTAATGTTTTTCAATATGTCCATGATTTTTTGGAAAATTCTTTTCAATATCGAGTGATAAATAGCGACGGTATTACCATCTTTATTTAGTATTACATGCTTTCTAGTCTACAGTTAAAAGATATCTTCAGTCTGCATATCTTCACAATTTTATTGGGATATCTTTATCCAAGTCAGATTTATGGAATGTCAAAAATTAAAACTAATATTTCTATATTGTAAATGAATGAAAGGGCTTTTAATATGAGAAGAAAAAAATAGTAATGTTAAGGTTTAACGTTCTATAAATCTGACATGAATTAAGATATCATAATGAAATTTGGCAGTTATGTAGATTCAAAAGTTTTTAAAACAGTGTTTTGAAAATCATCCCCCTCTTGGAATAAAAAACTACCATTATTCTCAATCTCAATTAAAAGCATTTTCATACTTAATGCTAAAAAACATTAAAAGATAAACTTTGACCTTCAATTTCTCTATAACTGCTAAACCGATTTTGAGAGAATTAAAACTGTAGGAAAGTTCAAGAAATTCTCTTTCCAGAAAAAAAATAAAAACTGCAAAAATATCGCTATCGGTTCAAAAGTAACAGACTTTTGACCGATTAAAAGCTGTTTTCAGCCACTGTGCGGCGCATATTCGTTTTCGCTCTTACATTTGCAAACTTCTCATTTATTTTTGCTATCAATTAACTCTAGAATATTCTTAAGAAAATTAATTGTAACAAAAATCTAAAGTACGAAAAAACTTGTCAAATAGCTAATCCAATTTACTATTCTCAAAGCAATACTCTTACGGACCATTATTACAACTTGCCGTTAGTTAAAAGTAAGATTTTGTCGGACGTAAAACAAGCTATTATAACTATTTCAACTTTTGTTTAAAGCAAAGTTGTAATAGTGAAAAACTTGTTATTACTGGGGCCTGTTTCTTAAAACTACAAGTTACACAAGTAAACTTTATTTGAAAAAAAAAATTTGCTACGAAAGATACTTTAGTTAAGAATTAGATCAACTTATTAGTTATCTTGTATTGATTAATTATTTAGTATTTGTTAGTTATTTTATTAGCTTGAATTGTTTTTGTATTAGTTATGCACACTTCTAGTGTAAAAATCAATTTACAGATGTATGGTTAAAATTGTTGTGCATAATTGTACTTAAACCCCACTATAAATAGTTACTAGAATTTTCGTTATAGATGACTAAATTTATTGTACCACCTTAAAGTATACCTTATGGCCAAATTTCAGGATTGATATTTAATCACATTTATATTAAAATATGTTTTAAATTTTTTTAATACAAAATTCTCTTCTTAACTAAATAAATACCTAAATCAAACTTAATTCACCGATGTGGTACACTTAATTTCAACTTAAGTTTCTCTCGTAATATTTTAGCAAGGTGGCCTCAATATCACGACAATACAACAACAAGAGGCAAAGCAATAACAATCAGCTGTTTTTTGAGACCACCTTGTAAATAATTATACTTTTTTATGATATTTTTTTGTATTTAGTAGTGCTACCATACTTTTATCTTATTTAAATAAGACTTTTCAAATAAAACTAAAAAATCAATCTGTATTTATATACGATTTAAGTTTTTATGAAAATTAACTTAATTTAGATTTAATTACTATCCTGTAAATTGGGCATTAGTTTATGATGCATAATAACTCAATTTTAATTCATCCATATAGTTAATGCACAATGCATAAGTTTAATTAACAAAATAGGCGTTAGGGGTCGAACGTTCTAGAGACATCTAGACGTCAGACCTGGAACGGTCTATTGTCATTTGCCCGTTTTTGTAAAGTTGGTAACGCATCACGCGGAGAAAATTATAAACATTGAAGTGTTTTCATCACAATAGTGAGTTGTGAATAAAAGCTGTAAATTACGGTAGTTAAAGGACTAATGGCCATTTTCTCATTAGACGATTATCTTTTTTCCCAACGAAAAACTGCACATTAAACAAATTTGGTTTTCTCAATGTCTCGTTTGCTTCTATTTTGTCGCAATGCTAACCGGCACTCATCTGCCTATTATTTATTTTCCTTTTTTTTTAAGTACAGATAAATTCAATCAGCTGACTCCCAACTTTAACATGTATTTTGAGTGGTGTTGCCAACTCAAACCAATGTTGTTTGTCGGTATATTGAGAAAACCAAAATCGTTAAGGGACAGTTTATCGGTATAACAAAATTTATGTTGACATCAAGTAACAGACAGCTTGTCGATACATTGAGAAAATGGCCATAAGTTCCTAATAAGCAAGTGTTACAAATTAATGTTGTGTTTATTTAATTTAATTAAAGTTGCAAGAAAAGAACTCAAGAGCTTTATTATAAAGGGAATAAACCGAAAACGCTATTAAAAAGGCAGTAAAGTAACAGTATTTTACTTGTAGTAAAGGGTCCTGGCACAAAATCCTACCTTTAACTATCGACAAGTTGTAATAATGGCCTTAATACACAGAAAAAAATAAAAATTGATTTCAATTAAAAAATTTGTAATATTAATTAAAAAATTAAAAAATTAGTATCAATTAAACCAGTTAATAGTATTAATTAAACATTTAATTCATTTGATTAAACGTTTTATTCACTTGATTACATTTTTAATTAAAACTGATTATATTTTTGATTTATGCTTTAATTGGTGAACAAATTTGGAGAATTTTTTCTGTGTAGTGATGAAGCCTCAAAACTAATGTCTATAAAGAATAACTAGGACACCTTATGAACAATAAATATGCTTGGCTTTTTATAAACATATTTATATATTGTATAGAGAAGCAAATTTCTATTGTAATTTCTTCTATGAAAACTTGTATAAATGAAAAAATTTTCATTAATTTTTTATCAATTAAATATATTGCTTGCAAAATTTCTTTATATCAATTAATGTGGAATTAATTCAATTGTTTGTTTCATTGAACAAAAACTTATAATGCTTATGATTCTTATACGCTTAACAGTTTTATTTGGTTTAATATCTTTAGTTTTTCTAAAATCGTTATGGATGAAGTTTCCTGATTATCTGGCCTAAGCAACCAGTGAAATGCGCATAGGAATAGCTTATCCCATCAACAATTAATTTCAAGTGTTTTTATCAAGAATAAAAACTGGGATTTAAGCACGAATAACAAAATCTTTTAAACTAAAATTTTGTATTCCCAATAATTACTTTTGATAAAAAAAAAAAAAAATATATATTTATTTCACTAAATAACAGAGTATAAGAATTTTTTTCTTTTAACCATTTTTGTTTTTAATGTGTTCAATTAATCAAATTTCAATTTATGTACAAAGCATTCTTTTAATAGTTCTATTCCCTAAATATTTCACAAACTTTTTTTGCTTAAGTCAACCTTTTGTTAAAAATGAAGCTATAGATATCTACATATCGTCGGCTTGATATGCAAACCTGCTAACTCCCTTTCAGCACATTTTACAGGAGAGACAAAAACTTTTTACACACTTCAAGACTCAAATTGAAGAAAAACTATTTACATGCTGGTCGACGAGGCGCATCTTTCTCTGCCACACGGCATCAAAATCTCAATTTACATAAAACGTGGAGTTAGCAGGTTTGCATATTAAGCCGACGATATACTTAGGAATGATTCTATACACTACCAGACTATCTTGTATCGTTATGCTAAAATATAATGTAATATAAAAACTCTTGTCACTAATAAAAAGTAGATTTTCTTCACAAAAACTGATTTTATATTTACAACTACAAATTCGGATTTGTCTTTCTTAAATTTGCTTGGTAGATGTTACGCGCATAGAAAAACATGGTTGAAGTATGGTTTTAAAAAAACATATTATGGTCCCTACAACGGCAACAAACAAACTTTTGTTGTTTTTTTAAACAAAACTTTTTTCACGGTTGATAATGTTTTGTTTCTATTTAATAATAAAGTGTTTACCTCCCTTGAAACTTCAAATATGGTTGAATTCAACAATATATAATTAAACATATTATGTTTACCTCAACCATATTATTATCACGGCAACCATATTATGGTTAAATTCATCCATCCAAAAGCTATAACCATATTATGGTTGCCTCCAAACATGTTATGGTTAATATTTAATAACAATAAAATGTTCAAAATTATAATATTTTTAAACATTGTATGTTTAATTTTAAATTTGAAATAATATGTTTAAAAAGCAACAACATTCTGGTCGTTTGCATTTTACTTGGTTTGCTTAAAATTCTCATTCATTTTATTTTAATTATTGAATAAAATACATAAACTAACATAAAACAAACAAGTAGAACAGAAAAAATGATAATGAAGGTCGGCACAGGCTGGAAAATGAATCAAAGAGGAGTTTTTTTTTTTATAAAAGTGGAACATTATCAGGAATAAAACTTAAATAAAATTATAATTTGACACTTAACAAACAAATAAAAAAAATGGATCAAATAAATAACCATATGTTTGACCATGTTAGTGTAAATTCTGACCATTAAATGGTTACTTTTGTCAAAATTCTGGGAAAATTTTGAACATAATATGGTAAGTTTTGATCATTATTATGGTTAATATTGACCAAAATATAGTTAATTTTGACCATATTATGGTTGATTTCGGGAAACTAGTTGATTTTGACCATACTATGGTCATATTTAAACATAATATGGCAACCTGCAAACATAAACATTGTTAAAATCCAATTATAGTATGTTGCTCTTCGAATATGGTTACCTCCAACCATTTTTTTTTTCTACGTGTATTGTTATATTATTTGTATTGTTTATTTAATTAGACATAAATACACACATTCCTATGTATATACATACTTACATATGTATGCATATTTTTCTTAACAAACTAAATACATCCTCATAATTGAATACTTCTATTCTTGAACTAACCTGTTGTTGATTTTCCCTTTGGGTACGCAAACGAGCCTCAATACATTGACGCGTTTCAATAAATGCTTTCCGTTGTGCCTTCTCTTTCGGCCAGTGGGTATAAATGCCAGTCAAATTAGATAAAAATAAAGCCATCAAAGAGCTAAATAACTGCAAGGATAAAAGCAAAAATGAGGAAAAGAAGAAATGTGTTAATAAAAGATATATAAAAAAAGGAAATAGAAACAATAGTAGCTATTTAAATAAAATTTTATTTTGTTTTTTTATTTTATATTAAATTGTTTATGTTTGCTTTTTGGTTCGATTGGTTTTTATATTTATAGTAAATAAAGTTAATAAAAGTAAATTTTATGTTTGTTTTAGGTAAATAAAATGTTGGTATTAAAACTTTATAACGCATAAAATTTGGCCAGTTAAAACAAAATCGCAGAGAAAATAATTGAGAGTAAAAGTAAAAAAGGTGTAAGTGTAGGGCCATTACAACAATTTACAAGTAAGTATTTGTAGAATGCTATCTGACAGATAAATTATATAACAAGTTAACATTAACCTAGAAAGTGCCTGATAAGCTAACAGCAGATTTATCCTCGTGGTAATTTTACAAGTGAACTTTAAGAATTTGAAACTTTTCAATTTCCAATTTGACTGATTTCAAATCTAATCCCTACTTTCACTATATATATTGGAATAACTTGAAAACGGTTGACCATATTCAGTTATAATAACATTTTAAATACACCAATACCTCACGTCGTGATTACGTTCCAAAAAAACGCGACGCAAAGTGAACTATGATTTTCTATAGCAAACCAAGTAAAGATCGAAGATAGGTTCCAGGGTAACGAAAAAACTATTTTTTAAAAAGAAAATTTAAGAAAGTAAACATTAAAAAAACAAAAATAATATAAAATTTTAATACATACGTACAAAAAACAAATTCAATTAAAACAAAATAAAATATTCAATTAATTTATAAAAAAAAAAAAAAACAAAATAAAAATTAATCACTATCTGATGAGTCCATAGTGTGTAATAATTGAAATCCGTTTTTTATTTGTATTTTATTTTTAGACGGTGCAGATAGTGCACTCGTCAGCTTTTTTATTATCATTAATTTTATTTACAATTTATTCTAACTTATATACTAACTATGAAAATAATTCTTAGCCTATTCTTACGTGTAAATAAAATAACTTAAACTAAAGCATGGGAAAATAAATGTAATATGATTTAAATTTTAAGTTTATAAATATTTCCCATGCGTTTGGGTGTAGTACCTTTTAAGCGGCTATTTAGGGTTTAATATTTTGGTGTAATAAGATACCCGTTTATGTCTGCTCTTTAAATGTATGAATTCATGCAAATAAATAATATTTAAAGGAATGTATTCATACGATCAAATAATACTACAAGTGGCTGTTGTCGTAAGTCGGCTTTCTATCACAAAAAATTGGTTCAAAGCTGCACATCTTTTAGATAAAAAATATCAAAATTTGGATTAAAAAAGACAATTAAAAAAAATTAAAGACTCAAACCCAAAACAACGCAACTTTTAAATTAATTCAGCAGCAACGCTGAAAACGAAAAAACGCAAAACGAACCGACGCACATAGGGGTTTTTTGCCAATCTAGCCGGACATTTTGGCGCCCTATGCTCCAATGGGAGTTAGAGGAACACATATATATAGCCGGACATTAGGAAAAAAATTAAATTTAAGAAATGAAATAATTTAAGTACGCAGCTTAACAAAGTTCTGCATCGTATAGTGAATTTTCAAGTCTTTTGCTTGAGATTTGTGGTTTTGTGACACTGTTAAAGTCAGGAAAGTTAATTAAATTGCATGCGTGTTTCTTGACTTTTTACGGTTTTGGGAGGTTTACAATATATTTTTTTTGTGGGTAAACGAATAAAAATTTTACATTGATTTTTTTTCTGTAAAAGACTATATTAACAGCTACTTATAAAAATTTTATTAGAAATTTTTATGATAAAAAAATTTGTTCGAAATTAAAAAACGATATTTTTGTTCACTTTTTTGTAAAAAAAAAACAAGTTTGAAGGTTTTCGAAAGTGAAGCCAGTTGCGTTCTCAAAAATGTTATACCTCACGATAAAATTTGAAATCTACTTTTGCATTCCAAAAAAAAAAACGTTGCGCGTTGTTTCGTCATTATTTTATGATTTTTTGAAAATTTCATCTTTTTTCTGTTTATGATCATCTTGCATAGGTACATATGATAGAAACCCTTTCGCCAGTCATAAAATGTTTTGGTTGTACGTAGATTTTTTTATTTAAATTATTACATCTAAGACTAATATTGCCTGTGTAAAAAAAGGAATGTGCGAAACAGTAAGTAACGGTTTTTAGCCGCCTGTGCAGCAGCTAGATGACGTTATTTTATGGAGCACGCCAGACTTCGTCTTTTTGAGAGCATATTACACCTGTCGTATAAAATCACAGTGAAAAAGTGGCAATTAAGATCGGATGAGGACAAAACTATTGTTAAATAGAGGAAAAAAACTATCCAAGAAAAATTTAGAAGTAAATTAGGGCTAATAGTGTATGTACCGAAGACTGGATTTGGAAACAGCAACAATGGTAACACCAGCAGAAGATTTTTTTCCAATCCTGAATTAGCTGCAGAAATAACTGGAATTTCATTTGATTTAATCTACCGAATCAAAGTTATTATTGAAGTAATTACAAGTGGTCACAAAATCCATTTGCACGAGTTTGCCAATTATTGCTTAGACACTGCAAAACTTTACGTTACACTATATCCCTGGCATCCTATGACACCTACAATGCACAAGATTTTAATACATGGCGCAACTGTATTGAGCGAGGCATTGTTGCCTATCGGGCTATTATCAGAAGAAGCGTCTGAGGCACGAAAGAAACATTTTCGGCTTAACAGGCAGAATTTTGCTAGAAAGTTTTCGAGGGTTCAGTGTAACAAAGATATTATAAATAGACTTTTGCTCAGTTCTGACCCACTGATTACTAGGGTATTCATTTAATCGGGCTTTTGCTTTAATCGGTTAATCGCTCGATTAATAACCCAAGGTTTTGGTTTAATCGGTTAATAATCGGTTAATTTTCTTATTGATCGGTTAACCGATTAATAAAGTTTTGTTATAAATTAAGTAATTTCATTAATTAAAAATGCAAATATTATTTATTATTTGGAGTTTATGTAAAAAAAAACATTAACATAACAAACAAAACCATTCTTGAACTAAAACGAGCAAACAAATAAGTAATTCATAAATATGAAAAAAATATTTTATAATTTATGCATAATATTTTTATGTATTTATTAAAAAATAAACTGTGAGATTTTTTTATTAATTATTGCAAGAGTTCATTTCAATAATCTTTTAGAAAAATAATTTGGTTTAAATGTTAAGGATTTAAGCGATTCTTTTCTTTAGTTTTGATAAAACTTGACTTGGCAAAAATTCTTTCACTTATCGAAGATGTTGCAGAAATCGAAAGCAACCCATAATATAGATTCAAGAATGATAAAAACAAGATTATGCATTGCACATGTTTACAAAATTCATCTGTTTAATATGACGTCACTTTAGCATTGCTTGTGTTTCTATATTTTTTAATTATCAGTCCTTCTTCAGGATTTCTCTTGACATATTAAATCTTCCATTATGCCATTATTTCGGCTAATTTTGTGAAAGACTGTTTGTGTTACAACCTGGAATTTCTTCTATTTTCAGCTCATCATCTGACTCATCCTGGCAAAGCTCAGCACCGAACATTCTGCAAAAATTTTATTTCCGAACTCCTAGTTTCTGTTTTTGTACTGTATTTTAAGAATGTATTGCTCGAAGGAAATACATTAGAGGAAAAAATATTTTCCAAACATGTACCTTTTTATATGAGACGAAACAAATAATTAAAAACACAAAAAAAATGTCATAATACTACAAAAAACTAAAAAAATTTGTTACATCGGTTAATCGGTTAATCGACTGAAATTAACCGGTTTAATCGTTAATCGAAAATTGCCAATTTTAAATTAACCGATCAGTTAACCGTTAATCGGTTAACCGAATGAATACCCCACTGATTACTAGCATAAAACCAACTCCAAAAAAAAAGTCATTATCTTTCACGAAAGAAGCAATTTCTTTTATGCTTCCCCCTGTACTTGGCTCTGAAGAGAATTCAGATTCGGAAGAGGATTTTGAAGAAACAGACGAAGAAGAACCATGGCACTCGTCATCATCTTAGTGCAAAAGAGAAGTTATTTTAAATGAGTTAGTTGTTTTTATTTTAAATTAAATTTGCTGTTACTATTATAAATAATTTATAATTACGAATAAATTAATTATTTTCAGATAAATTAAATACTGTAAAATACATAAAAGTCACATAAAATCTTAAAAATGAATAATTTTTGGAAATTAGCAAAAAAAAAAAAGATTTTTTTGACATGTTGGTTTGGAGGGATACTTCCCCCTGCCAATAAATGTTAAAAAATTTAATTTTTATAGTATTAAAGCGTTAGTAATCTATTTCTTTTAATATTTAAATTTTTTTTAAATATTATTTTATGTAACCGCCCACAAAAGGGGGCGGGGGCGAAAAGTGCAATTTTACGATCTCCTGGGTCCAGTTACAGGTTATTTTTACTTTCGCCGACGTTTAAAGGTGCATTTGCCAAACAAAAGTATGGGAAAACTTAAAAAAAAATGCATTTTTCTGAGGTTGGATTAGTTCTTCTAGGGGGAAGTTTTTCCTCCTTGGTCCGATTTTGTTTAAGTTTAAGGTTTACCTGCCTATGACAATCACACATATTTCTGCCAAGTTTCATCGATCTAGGCGCACTTAATAACTTTTAATAAGCAATATAAGCTAAAGCAAAAAGTAATGTCCTACTAGATTGGCAAAAAACCCCTATTTGCGACGCAAAGCGAGGCATTGGTGTATGTGTGTGTCATAAGCGTTTTTTCCTTTTTGTATGGAAATCGATATTCAGTTTTCTCAGTAAATGACAATGAAATAAACATCATTTCATTCGAAATTATAATAAGCTAAATGTGTTAACACTTAAACTGTGATTTTTGTCGCACTTTTATTTGTTATGAATTTTTAAATAACAAAAAAAAAAAAATAATATGAATAATATGAAAATTAAGAACAATTTTGATTTGTAGTTGAACTGCTAATTTTAAATTTTTTTAATATTCTTTAATTAGGCTCGAGTTCTTCAAATTTAATTTTCATTTAATTATTTGCACTTAGGAAGAAATTTTAAAACTTGAAATTTTTATTAAAATTTATTGATAATTTTTCTGGCTGAGGTGGGATTTGAACCCGGGTTGATTTTTACATGTTTCAAGAATCACCACATTCTTTCTTCCGAAAATCATTGAGTTCTAACCACTGCACCACTGCGGTGCCCGCCAGCCAAAAGTCAAACATCAAAAACAGAGGAAAAGGAGGCTACATGTAATTTAAAAATTTCAAAAATGATAATGACAGCAAATTTCGAACCACCAGTACTACTGGTTAAAATATTGATGTTTGACTGTTGGCTGGCGGGCACCGCAGTGGTGCAGTGGTTAGAACTCAATGATTTTCGGAAGATAGAATGTGGTGATTCTTGAAAACCAACCCGGGTTCAAATGCCAGCTCAGCCAGAAAAATTATCAATAAATTTTAATTTGTTACCGAGTTTCGATTTTTTTTTTTTTTTTTTAACTGAATATGGCCAACCGTTTTCAAGTAATTCCAATATATGTAGTGAAAGTGGACTAATTTTAGACATAACGGTATATCTCGAAAAGTAGAGCTGATAGAGAAAAATAGAGATTAGATTTGAAATCATCGATCTCAAACCGCACAAACTCAAACCGCAAAAAACTTTAAATTTGTTCCCTTGTGTTATTTGTTATTTATCTAATAACAATTAAATTATTTTGCAAAGCAGCGTGTATAAAATCATTTTGGATTTTTCAAATGGATTTAAGAATAATTATAAGAACCTTCTTCTATAAAGTTCGCTAACGCGCTTACGATCAGTTCGCGAAAAAAGCTTGATATGTATAAATCCTTTTGCAATTTATGAATTATTGGATCAAGTTTTAATTTTTGTTCATGTAACGACTATTTCATGAAAAACTTAAAAGAACTCATTTATCATAAATGTTTTCCAAGACATGTACCAGAGAGTATTCGGTTTGAAAAAATCTTAATATTACAAAAATTATATGACTGAAACTTACATACATAAGTGAAAAATTTTTTGTATACTTAACCTCCTAATAAATTATTTTTACTTCTCCACTCTAAATGCCACTGTCTAAATGCCAGAACGAGCTTTTTATTTAACCTTTTTTCTCTGCGTAAAAGAACTTTACTCATTAAAGCCTTCTCCTGGGTTAAGCATTTTTTTAATTTTTTGACGAAGGTTTTTTTAAGCTTGTCAAATAAATATCAAATAAATTTTAAACATTGCTGAAGTTTTTTTTGGTTTAATAAATTACAATTAAAAACAGCAATAAAAATTCTTAGTTTAGTGTTTTTTTTCAGATCATGACCGTCTTCAAGACAAAAGTTTAAAAAAAGATAACACGTTATTTAAAAAACCCAATGAGGAAAAAAGAAAGGAAAGAAAACTACTACTTTAAAAAAAACTTTTCCCACTTAATACACAATGTCAACAACAAAGTTCTTTAAATGTAAAAATGTTGTTTATTTACATATGGAATGTCCATATTTTTCATTAAAATAAATACAAATAAGCTTTTTCAAATTAAAAAGAGAAATATATATTTGAAAAATCTTCAAAAGCCCTTCTTACACCCTCTTCATGGAACTGCCCTAGAGTGTGAAATGAATGGGAACAAACAAAAGCAAATTAAACATAAAATCCACTACAATTGTGTACTCTATTTGTTTTTTTTTTTTTTGTTTTATTATTAATGAATGTATATATTTCAGGAAAAATATTCTGACTTTTCCTCTTCAATGTTGTAGCAACTTAAGTCTTGTTTGGATAAATATTTCGTACTCACCTCCTGCCACTGATAGGTGTCCTCCACATAACGCAAACTCGTATAAATTTGTGTCACAGAAAGTATGATGCCACCAACCAACGATTCTCGCAAACGTAATGGCAACATGGTGTATGTCATGTAAATGAAAATTACACTACACACAGTGCCATTGAATGATTTACTGGAAGAAAAGTTTGTAAAAGTTAAAAGTGTTTTTTTTTCTTTTTTTTTTAAGAAAAATATGTAGTTTAAGTTTTGTAAAAATTTTGTAAAAGAAATTCAGTGGATAATAAACTGAATAAATATTTAAGTAAATATTTTTTTTTATAAAAAACTTTAAAGAATAATTAAAAGAAGCCATATGGGTTGGTACAAACCCAGAGAAAAAACAACAAAACCAGTTTTAACGAAAAATGTTAAGCATATTGTGATAAATTTACCCATATTATTATCACTGGTAACCGCATTATGGTTAAATTAGTCGTCCACTAATAAGCCACAACCCTATTATGGTGGCCTTCGAACATGTCATGGCATAATAGCATGGTTGTTTTTTAATCATAGCATGTTGCTCTTAAAAAAGAGGAAAAAACTATTGTTATTAAAAAAAAAAAAAAAAATATTTTAATATAATATAATTCACCATAACATGCTTAGAAGCAACCTAATATAGTTATTGCTTGGTGATGGAGGAGCAATTTAGCCATAATATGGTGGCCGGTGAGAATAGTATGGTTAAATTAACCATAATATGTTTAAAAATGCTCGATTAACGTAGTTTTGTTAGAGGTGACCATATTAAAAAATGTTTTTTTTTCTGCGTGCATGCAGAAAAGATTTTGTACGGGACCCACCGATAGCCAATTTCGAAGCTTTTGGAGCTTAAGGTAAATCATGAAAACGTCTTTCAACGCTTTTTAAAAAATCATTGATATAAAGGAAATTATTCAAAAAATATAATTTTAAAGAAAGAAAAGTTAAAAAGTTTGGCAAAGTTTCTTATTCAAGACTATTTTCTGCATTTTTAAACCCTTCGCCGAAGTTTGCAATTTCTACAATATTGATCTAAGCCTCAAAAAAGTATATTTGTATGTATATTCTGGATCCCTGTGAGTAGCAAAGTTTATTCAACGATGTCCGTCTGACTGTCAGTACGTTGAAATGGGGTTTCCGAAGACTGCAGATATGATGGGGATTGACTTGGTCTACATTTATGTCACATATGCTCCGTTAAATGTTGCTATTAAAATTCAGAATGATCGATCCACAAATGGCGGAGATAAGAGCAAAAAACCACGGCTGCCACTAGTTTTACCCATAAATCCCTAGTTGTTCTTCTTTTTACCCTTGTTGTTGTTTTCTGTTTATTTGGAAAATGGCAACAGCTTAAGCATCTTGGTTATCAATACACAATATCCAAAAAATATGGGCGGGATTGGTGAAGTGAGTGTTGCACTACCCATACAATGACATTATAGATAAATGTATGTCTTAAGAATGGCAGGATCTTGTTTTAAAATTCGTTACAATCAGCTTGGTTATCAATGGAGAGAGTGGCACAAAATAGATTTATTTATATCTGAAGAACGGTAAGAGAAAAATTGTCCAAATTGGGTATACCAAAGCAACACCAATACATAACTTCTCTAAAAATATGGGCGGGATTGAAGAAGTGGGCATGGCACCTGTCATACAAAGACATAATAGTTTTCTGTATATCTGGAAAACGCCAAGAGATAAGGCTTCCGAATTACAAGCATCTTGGTTGTCATACACAGCATCCGCAAAATGTGGGCTTGATTGGTGAAGTCGGCGTGGCGTGGCTTCTCCGATACAAAGACATTATAGATTTTTATATATTTTTAAAAAGGGAACAGGCAAAGTTTTCAAATCAGCTTGATGTATCTTGATTATCAAAAGACACCATCTGACAAAATGTGGGCGGGATTGAAAGGGGAGCGTGCAACAAAATAAATTAATTTTTTTAAATAACTGTATTTATATAACTATCTTTTTTTATCGTACCATGGTGAATGGCATATAAGTTTCGGCATAGGCAAACATATTTTTCATTCAATTCTTTAACTCCTAAATATCTTGTTTGAATATCCGAAAATTCTCATTGAAAATAAGCGATTTTTTTACTTTTATTTTATTGTTTAAGACATTTCTTAATATAAACGAATACACAAGTATGTATATAATTTCAAAATCTTATCTTACCTCGGCAATGTTGAATATCCCACAGCTATTTGTATTGCCACAAACGTGCCAACAATGACATACGAAACCAGCACCAAAATAATCTCATTCATGGCGGGTTTTGCCAAAATGCACAATAAAACTGAAATGTAAGATAGAATGACACAAAGAGAAACATCAACAAATAAGTAATGAAGTAATAAAATAGGAAGACCAATAAATGAAAATCACAAAAAGTCAAAGATATTAATGCTTGCATGTAAGATTGGGCAAATTCGTAGGTGTATGTGCACACACACACATCCTTTACAATTGGGAAACGACTACACCATTTTTTACTGAAATCGAGAAAATTCAAAAGACATTAAGAAAATTACAAATGAATTCGAGAATTTCAATTTGAAATTGAGAAACTTCTAAATAAAACAGAGACTTTTTAAATTGAAATTTCCAATATCTTTTGAAATGATCTCCATTTCAATGTGAAATGGTGTCGAGAAGCAACCATCTCAAAACGAAATAAAAATTAACAGCCTGTTTATCGATTTCGAGCGTTAACGTTCGAATAGGAAATTACATTTAAAACAAAAACAAATTTTCGAATTTTAAACCTCAGAAAAAATCTTTTCACCAATAAAAGCATTAATCAAAAACTGAATCAGTTTTAATTACAAAATTTCATCAAGTGAATTAAACGTTTACTTGATACTATTTATTTGCACCAGTAAACCAATTCACAAATTCACTTGATTAAACGTATAATTCACTTTATTAAACGTTTAATTAAATTGATTACATTTTTAATTAAAACTGATTTTATTTTTGATTAATGCTTTGATTGGTGAAAATTTTTTTTTTCTGTGTACGTGTGAAAAATTACTTCAATTTTCAGCACGTTTTTGTGGTAAACAAAAATCTTTAAAATTATGTCTTAACTTTTGAAGTGTCGAAAGCCAGCGTTTAACAAGCTGCAGTTGAGATAGTAAAAGTCATAAGATTGTGCTGTAACTTTGACATCTTAATTTGTCATTGGACAGAAATAAACTGTTGATTTTACTTCATATTCATTAAATGAAAACAGTCGCAGTGAAGGCAAAAGCAAAAAACGAAATGTTGTACACAACAAAGAACATCGGCAGTCGACATGTTCGGAAGTGTTTGATTTGACAGACTGAAACTTTAAAAAAATCCCGTAGTTAACGAAGATGGGACGTTGTGTTTTTGTTTTCCATATTTTTTTTAAATAATACCTGCGTACATAAATACATAAATATGTACCTACATATATATTTATTTTTAAGCTTAACTAATCTTTTTAATTTTTTGAAATTAAATAAAACTTTAAACAACATTATCGCTTTCATATACATACAATGAACACAACGCCCCATCTTCGTTAACTTCGGGACTTATTAAAAGTTTCAGTCTGTCAAAACTAAAACTTTCGAACATGTCGCCTGCCGATGTTCTTTTTTGTGTACAACATTTCGTTTTTTGCCTTTGCCTTCACTGCGACTGTTTTCATTTAATAAATCAGCAGTAAAAGCAACGGTTAATTTTTGTCAAATGAAAAATCAGAAAGTGAAAGAAGAAGCAATTTTTTGAAAACACCATCTATATTTGGTCCCACAAAGAGAGGCTGACTTCCAAAACGTACTAATACAAAGTTGGTACACAATTTTACTACTGTATTTTAACAATGTACATGTGCAAAGTACCGAAACAATGCAACTATGTGTTTTGTTTATTAAAACGTTTTGAAATGTAAGTGATGCATAATACTTTTTAAATAAATCTGTATTGCTTGCAAATTAAATGTTAAATGTCACAAAGCATCAACTTTAAAACCGATGCTCTGATTGCTTTTTTGATGCGTTACTAATACTTAGCAGTGACGTTTTGGAAGGGTTTCCATTGTATATATATTGTACTGCGGCGATATGAAACATTATACTTTGTTCTAATACAAAGCAATTGACGTTTTGGAAGTCAGCCAGAGTATTGCCACCACTGTTTATATGACTCCGCTTTGATCATAACGTTAGGTCTTTTTGCTCTAGTCGTTTTTCAAAATAATTTTTCTAAGATCGGAGCATAATATCTTTTTTTTAAAAAAGATTTTTCGTAATTCAAAGTTTTTTGTAATGTTAAGTTTATAACTATTTAATTGCCTTTTTTAATTGACTTATTTCTTAAACAGCAAATGAAAACGATTGGAAACAGCTGTGCTAGACTTTGAATTTCCACATGACAGGCGATTGATTCTGTAGTAAAATTTTTATGAAAATCACTCAGTTTTTTGAGTGCTTTTTAAACATGTAACTTCACAATCAAAGGCCTGTTTTTGGTTGTTAGCCAACGAAATAGAAAAAAATGACTTTAACCCAATCCAAAACTCAAAATGCTAATTTTGACTTAATATATTTTGAAATACTACTTTCTTAGTTATTCAGAAATTTGTTACTCATTTTAAAGCTTTTTTTATCACAAAAAAACGTCATTAGTTTCTATGGGAATTCGTGAAAGTTGATTATTAGAAGTTTGTTTTTTTTTTTTTTTTTTTTTTTTTGCAAAAATCTCTTTTTAAAAAAATCGGAAATTAAAAATCTCGATGCCTCGAATTTTTAAAAACCTGTCGCTTTTGGCATCCCTCGTGGCTAGGAAACCATTTGGTTTTCGTCGGATAGTTTCAATTTCTGCACAATAACTAGTCAATAAATGCCAAAATTCCCAACACTTTTTCTATGCTTTAAAGATAAAAATTTTAATTTTAAAGACGAAGTTTGGGCGAAAGGGTAGCACGCGTTTAAA
The DNA here is from genome assembly GCA_963931875.1 of Pollenia griseotomentosa. Lineage (NCBI taxonomy): Eukaryota > Metazoa > Arthropoda > Insecta > Diptera > Polleniidae > Pollenia > Pollenia griseotomentosa. The sequence goes on along the minus strand of OZ007562.1, from coordinate 121,792,104 downwards.
AATAAGAGACATTTAACGTTAATATTAATGTCAATCCCGTGTTCAGTCAAGAATTAATTATCAAAAAAAATTTTGTATTCATTTCGTATTGTAAATTTCTTCCTTCAAAAACTTAAAAACTTCAATTAAAAACCAACAGTTCAATGAAAGTTCACAATTGTGAATTGATGAAATCGCGAACCAGATTAAAAAACACAACCTTAAAAACACTTTTTTATGCACCGATCCTTTAAGAATAATTTTATATGAATTATGCTGTATTTTACAGGTTAGAGAGACAGTTGTAGACAAAGGATAAATATAAATAAGAAATAATCGCAAAAAATGTTTACGTTTGAGAGCACTGTGTGCTAAAAGTACTAAATAAATGTTTTTAAATGTGTATAAAATGCTTCAAACTATTAACAAAATAAATTAGCCGAATCAAATGTATGATATCAATCGTATGGCTGTTAAAGATTAATGGCCATTACCTGTAAAAAGTAAAAATCAAACATTTTCTTTTGAGATTTATGACGCAGACACACATGAAATTACAGGAATTTATCACACTTGCCCAAATTATACAGACATTTAAAGCAAACACAACTTCAAACGTTTCAAATGTGTTTTGGCCAAATGGCTGTTCGCATATACATAATCTTGGATCTGTCTGTAACAGCATGCTTGGCGCAATACTTATACATCGAAATTATCTTCTTGCTTATATATGTACATACATACATATTTGTTCTTTGGTTATCCTATTTCAAACGTATATGAATTTTTGGAAATCGAATTTAATTTGAATTCATTCTCAAATATTTACCAAGTTTATACAAGCTTTTACAAGTATACACACACACACCCACAAATGTTTTTCTAACAATAAAATACGCAAAAATTACTTACATGAATAAACACACACACAAATGGTCATGACAATAAAAAAAACTATCATTTTGTCATCAATATCCTGAAAAACGGCCAAAACGTAATCAATTTGATTGACTGCTTTTGCTTTTTCTCTAGACGAATCACTGGCTGAGTCTAATACATCTTCATAATCTCCTTCAGTTGTTGATTCTTTTCCCATTTCATCTGCCTGTAGCCTCGAGCTAAACGGGCCGGTGTTCGGATTGTCAATGTCAAAACTTTCAGTGGCTAAAATATTTTGAGTGTTCGAAGTTTTGTTATTAATTCTCGTATTCCCAGAGATGTAAGTTGTTTGTTCACTTGATAAATTTAGCGTGCCATTAACAATATTGTTATTGGTGTTGCTGTTATCATAAGAAAACACTTCATCCTTGATGTTGTTGTATTTTTCATGCTGCTCTGGGTGTTTCAGATGATTATTATTATTATTATAGCGATGAAGATGATGATGATGCTGATGTTTTTGTATTTTTCTTTGATTGCTTTTTTCAATTTCATAAGAATTATTGTTACTCAATATATTCTTCTTTTTACGTTTTATCAATTGCCATTGCTGATGATGCTGCTGGTTGTCATCGTGAAACTGTGACTGTTTACTTCCATTGTAGTTTACATTTGATTGCATCAAGTCATAAACTTGATTCATTCTCACATCGTACATATTATTTTTTTCATTTAACACACTCTCTTTATGATTGTTACCTGCCACTACAAAAGTGGTTCTATTTCTGTGTGCATTCTTTACAACTTCCACCTGCTCCAGCTTTTTATTGTTATTACGAATGGTATCAAAAACATCCCTTGACAATTCATCTTTCTGTTGCTGTTGCTTTTGCTTTTGCAAGGGTGTAGTTAAGACAGTATTTGCAGTAACTTGTTGCTGGTGTTGCTTTTGTAGTTCATGTCCTTGTTGTTGTCGTTGTTGTCGCTGTATTAAATATTTTTTATTATTTTTATTTTTAGTTCTATCATAATCTTTGTAGTTGTGATTCAGGCGATGTTGCTGGTAATAAATATAAAGATGATGATTATCATCCGTTGATGAACTTCTCTGTTTGTTTTTATTAAACAAATCATGATTAGATTTTTGAGTTATATAATGATGATGAAGAAAATTTTGATGTTGTTGTTGTTGTTGCTGGTCTTTTGGTTTCTGTAATATTTTGTTGACAGTTACTTGATGAACTGCTTTCATTATTGTAGCCTCGTTTTTATTCTCCACCAAAGCATATCTTTTCAATCTGGAATGGGGAAAAATAAATAAACACATACAAATTCATTAGATTATGTTAAAAGTTTGTTTTTTTCACAGAGTTTAGATGAAAATGAATGACAAGCACATTTTTTATTGTATTCAATATTTTACCCAGTTTTCTGCTATAATAATAAATTATTTTTACTCACAGTATCCAATTGGGAAAAAATTTAAAAGCAGGCTCCAATTTTTTAATGCTTTTTTAACTTTCTTTAGTGTAATTGATAAATTTCTTAAATTCATATTTTGATTATGATTACATCACTGCAACTTAAATCAAAGCTAGTAACATTCGTACTAGTCAAATAAAGGGTGGTTAAATTGTAAGGGCAGATGTTGAATGTGAACCACACCTAAACGCCAAGTTTTTTTCTGAATTTTATTTGACATTTCTCTATTTCAGACTTACTCAATTTGAACCATGGAGAGATACACAATCCAACAACGTGTTAAAGTTATCCAGACTTATTATGAAAATGGGCGTTCAAATCAAAATGCATATCGTGCACTTCGTAATTTGTGATGAGGTACCTTTTCACCCCAGTGGATTAGTCAATAAGCAGAATTGCCGCATTTGGGCGAGTGATAATCCAAGAGTGATTGTCGAAAAACCAATGCACCCACAAAGAGTGACTGTTTGGTGCGGTTTATGGGCTGGCGGCATCATCGGGCCGTATTTTTTCCAAAATGAGGCCGGTCAGGCAGTTACTGTGAATGGTGTTCGCTATCGTGAGATGATAACGAACTTTTTATGGCCCGAATTGGAAGATATGGATGTGGACGATATGTGGTTTCAGCAGGACGGTGCCACTTGCCACACAGCTAACGAAACAATGGCTCTTTTGCGCAACAAATTCAATGGCCGTGTTATCTAACGTAATGGCGATGTCAATTGGCCGCCAAAATCATGTGATTTGACACCGTTGGACTTTTTTCTTTGGGGTTATTTGAAAGAAAAGGTGTACGTCGATAAGCCAGCAACAATTCAAGAGCTAAAGGATGAGATAATTCGGCACATTAACGGCATAGAACCTCCATTATGCCTCAGTGTCATCGAAAATTTGGACCATCGGATGGAGGTGTGCCGCCGTGGTCGCGGCGCCCATTTGGCCGATATTTTGTTCCATACATAATTGAGTAATACCAATATATCATAATAAAATAAAATTACAATAATTTCCTAAATAGTTTGTGTTTTATTCAAAATCAACATCGGCCCTTGAAATTTAACCACCCTTTAAGCACAAAAATATGGCAAAAAAAATCATGTTAAAAAATAAAAACTTATCAAAGTAATTTTTGGGAATACAAAGTTTTCAATTAATAAGATTATGTTTGTCGTGCTTAATTCCCAATTTTGAATCTTGATTAAAACACGGAAATTTATTGTTGGGGGTAAGCCAATTTCTATGTGCACTTCACTGGAAAAATTCTCCCAAAAAGAAATGCCAAAGATATAAACAAATAAAACTGCAGAGTGAATGAGAATTACTAACACCCAAAAAGTCTTATTTGCAACGACATCAATTTAAACAAAATTTCAACAATAAACCGTGTGCTTATCTTATCTTAAAATCGTTTGGGCTGATTTTTGAATATAAATCAAAGGTCACACTGATGCTGGTCTTGATGCATCAGAAATATCTTATTAGTTCGTTATACAAGGTCCTTAATGAGATAGAGTTAACCGTTTGTTAAATAGTGTATTCGTTTAACCGGGATGCCATTGTGTTAGCTTTGAAGATTTCTTAAACCACAATATAATATAATATTTTTTTAACGTAATTGGTTATGGAGCTTTCAATAAAATTGTTTTGTTTTTTTCGGACTTGACATTTTAATCAATTTATGTTTTTTAATTCCTTTAGATAAAAAAATTTTCATTTCATTTGTAAAAAAAAATTTGTTAAAATGTTCAATTTGAACTTAGGGCGCCAATTTTATCTATTAGCCGTTGATATTATTACAAATTTCCTTAAAAGTTTTATACAAAAAACATTTTTTTTCGGTTTTTAAAGATCTTTCCTATGTTAATTTCATTTAAACTAAAAATTTATTAATAAGGGGTGTCTAAATTTGAGGTCAATGGAAATGATTCAAAAACTTTTTGTGGCCGAAAATTGATGATTTAGACGTAGAGAATATGTACTCTCAACAGGATGGTGCCACTTGCCAAACAGCAAGAGAAACCATGGAACTTTTGAAAGAAAAGTTTGAAAATTGCATTATTTGATGTAGAGGAAGAGTGAATTGGACACCAAGATCGTGCGATTTGACACTTTTAGACTATTTTTTGTAGGGATTTTGAAATTGAAAGTGCACAGCAATAATCCCTTAACAGATTAAGAGCTTCAAAATAACATTATCGAGCAGATATCAACCATTGACAACAGTTTATCAAAAACGTGATTGAAAGTTTTGGTAAAAAATTGGGAGCCTATCCCGCCAGTAGGGGAGCTCACTTGACTGATATAGTTTTTTGCAGGAACCTATTTGTAATAAACGGAAATAAAAATATTTTTAATATCTCAAAAAAATTTTTTTTTATTAAAGTTAAAATTATAAAATTTTTGGAACACCCTTTACAAACAAAATAATCTCTTTTGTGCCATTTCTGTGAAATAATTAAATTTTTGTAAATTTTTATTAATATTAATGCGTATTTATACCCATTTTTTACTCAAAATTAAACCCTTTTTAGTAGTGAAGAGTTGACAACACTGGTCGACGTAAACACAAATAAGCCTTGATACATTTTAGTGATTAATCTAAAATATTATAATTTATATTATAAAAGTCATATATAAAAAAATTTTTCTTTCCCCAATCTGTAAAAAAACTCCATATTAGCACATTTAGTGGTTTTGGTTAAAGCCAAATATAATTTCCACAATTGCTTTAAACATAGATGGGGGTAGTGCACTAATTTTGCACTTTCAACTCACACTTAGTGATAGTGCAAAAATATTGCAATCATTTTGTTGATGTTGAGTGATGAATTGAAAATTTGCAGCCTCATTCAACATGAGTGATAGTGATGTTAAAAAATTTTGCACTCAAAAAAAAAAAATTGTTTGATTCAAAAAAAAGCAATCATCAGTTTATTGCAACTTTTTTTCTTCACTCGTTTGAGTGCAACTAAAATTATTACACTAAATTTAAAATCAAAAACTTGTTTTTTCATGATTAAAGCCAATAATTATACCGTTATTGACAAAATTTTATTTTGCTTATTGTTCTTTGCTTAGCATATCCTCCAAAAAAAAGCCCAAAAACCATGCACATACAAAGTTACATTTTTTAAATTTTAGTGAGGCAATATTTGTATGCAGCTTTTTTGATTGCAAGTCCAAATTTTGCACTATTTGAATTGAGTGCAGATTTTTGCATTCAATCTGCGTTTAGTGAAAAAATTTGCAATATCAATAAAAATTTTTTTAGTGGTAGTTAAAAAATAACAATCATTACTAAAGCTGGTAAAAAAGAGTGCAAACTCATGTCTTTGCGGTTTTATTTAGTGATAGTGCACTGCTGATTTAAATCAACATTTAGTGCACTACCCCCAACTATGGCTTTAAAGGTGTATTCAAGTCGCAAAACAATTAAAGAAACTTTTCATTTGAAGGTAAATTTAATTTAACTCACCTTGAGAGATAAGAAGAACTTAAAAAAACTTTCTCTTTTTTTAATACAAACATTTTTCAAATACAATTCTAATATATTTTAATTAAAAATTGGTTCTTTTGACATTGTTCGTTTATTGATACGTTCGATTGTCTTTAATAAATTTTAATGCTCGATTCTATTTATCTAATGTACTCCAGTGTAACCATAACAATAAATTTTTAAATGTATTGAACGGTTTTGTTATTGTCTGTGTTAAACAGATACTTTTGCTGCAGTACGTTTGTTTTATATAATGGAGAATTACACAAAAACATACGTAAACGTCAGATATGGATATAAGTTAACAAACTAACGTTGAAAGTTCCCTGGACAATTGTCAAGCCATTAATTTGAAGTTTGAGTGCAAAAAGTGAAGGCCTGACACAAAACAATAATCAATTAAATAAAGTAATAAGGAATAATCGTTTTTTTCGGATAAGCTGAGACATAAAAAAATAAGCGAAAAGTTAATTAAAGACTAGCGGCAATATTAAGACATAAGTTTAAATCAAGTAAAAGTGATATACAGCGAATCTTATATACCCTTCATTTAAATATTGAAAGTGAAATTTTTAAAACATTTTCTGATTTTTTATAGTTTTTAAAAAAGTTATTTAAAAAAAAAACACACTGTCAAATTTTAAGCAAAGTATTCTGTTGTAACACCTAAAGACGGTGGTTAAAAAATCACGTTTTATTTTGAATTACCTTTAAGATATGCTTTCAAAGCCACAACAGATTCAAACGATGATTTTTTCCCCATGTTTTTAGGGTTTATTTTTTCTCGTGATCGGTTATTATTCTTTACTTGCTTATTTGTAAGAAAACAATTTGTATGCGCTCTGTAGTTTGCATTGTAAAAAAATGTTACACTGTTCACCACCAAACACTTGAAATATTTTCTTAAAAAACATGGGAAGTCATATTTAAGTCCTGTACCAATGTTCTGTAACTTTAGTGAGAACTTCTCGCATCGAAAAGATGTGAAACAAAATATTCCACCTTGTCTCAAAAAGTGAGAAAAAAATGTGTCTGTATACACTGAAAGAAAAATGCTTCATATATTTAATGAATCGTTTTCATAAGAAAATTTCCATTGGTTAAATGAAAATTTTCATTGTCTTTATGAAATTTCATAGTTATAATGAAGTATTTTTGATAAAATCGCTTCATTGGATTTCGTAATTACGTTAAAAATTTTCATTGGATATGTGAAAACTTAAGTTTATCCAAGGTAAACAAAAAATTTTAATATACAAACATAACTTTATTCATAAATTAATACAAAATTATAGTTTCCTTAAAAATATGTTTAATTGTTAATTAAAAAATGTAAGATTTAATTATTTTATACATCGAATGTAATATGCCATTAAATTTATGAAAACAAACATTTTTTATAAAAGCAACATATTTCAATAATTGAAAAAAAAAATTGTTTTTAACATTCAAATAACTCTATAGTCTCAATAATTAAAAGTATAAAAATATTTCGAAAAAGCATGCCTTCATAAATTAAAATTTTCATTATGCCAATGAAAAATGTCATTATATTAATGAAACAAAAACTTCCAATACATAAATATGTATGTTTTTAGTTTTCTTTAATATGTAATAAATGTAATACAAAATATGTAAGAAATGTAATAAAAAAGTAATGAACAAACAAATGGTATCCTTTAAAAAAACACACCCTTATTTTAAACTGTTGTCAACCAAATAATATAAACGAAAAAGCTTGTTCTCTCTTTTGTGGTCTGATCTTTTTATGCGTTAGTTTTTTATTCAAAAACTACACTGCCCCGGTAGGCTAGCTGGTAGTGAGCTAGTCTCTCAGCGCCACGATTGCGGGATCGATTCCCGCCAGAGACTATGGTTCCTGCAGACAAGCGTAAAGCTTTGCGAAATTAGTTCAGAAAGTTATTAAAAAAAGAAAACAAAATAAAAAATAAATAAAATAAAAAAAAAATTAAAAAAAAATTTATACTTTTTTGAAAGTATTCATCCAATGAATAATATTCATAGATATAATGTAATGTTTCATAAAATACATTTTAATGAAACGGTTCCTTTTTAATGCAATTTTTCATGGGATTAATATCAAAATTCATTGGTAAAAATTCTTTCAGTGTAACTCATGTCGAAAACTTTAAAAAGAGATTACGTCGTTACGTTATAAATGTCATAACATTGTACTCGAAGTTGATGTGATATTGAAGGTGTTAAGAACGCCAGTCTCACATATCGTTAACGGCGACCAAAATTTACAAAATTTAAAATTTTTCAACAACGGCGGCGAAAATACAACTGTCGGCTATACCAAATAATGTAAAGTACGAATTTACTGTTTGTTGTTTGCAAACGAGCTTTAAAAAATGCGTATTATTTTATGAAAAAATGTGCCAAAAAATAAAATATTATTATTATTATTATTATTCTTTGTATTTTGCATTTTGTATTGTTTTTTAGTGTTGAAATTTTTTCTCGCCCAATTTTTATTCGTGCGTTTATTTGACAGTTCAAAGCGGGAACTTTCTCACAAAATGTTACAGACACACTTTTTCTGTAAATTGGCGAGTAATTTCCTTACGTGACAGCTAGAACTCGCCAAAAAAAATTACAGACACAGTTTAGTGAGAAAAACAGCTGTTTGTTTCAATATATGGCATTTTTGTTTCTCGACGCGAGAGTTACAGAACATGGGCAATGGTCGATATTGCGAAATATTTGTTGTGGTTTTTGTTAAAGCTTTGATATAGTTACAAGTAAGACTTATTCGCTTAACAGTTTTTACTTGTTAAATATCTTTAGTTTTTCTAAAATCTCTGGATGAAGTTTCCTGAAGATCTGGCCTAAGCAATCAGTGAAATGCGCATAGGAATAGCTTATCCCTTCCATAATAAATTTCAGTGTTTTTATCAGAATAAAAATTGGAAATTAAGCACGACTAACAAAATCTTGTAAAATTAAAAATTTTTTATAAATACGGGTTAGTGTTTAAAGAGAACTGCATCGAAACCACATTTTCCATACAATTTGACATAAAAATTTTTCGCAGAAAGTCGTCGTGAAATCTTTTTTATTTTGAAAAAGTTTTTTCTAATTCTCTCTTATATAGACACTTATTCTCCTAACAATTCTACCATACTTTCATTAAATTTCATAAATTTCTTAAACAGAAAACGAAAAACAAAAGAAAATTAAAACAATAAAATGAGGAGAATTTAAAATTACTGCCGACGTTTTAATTAAGGCCTTTAGGATTTTTGCTTGAAGTTAAAGACTCATCCCCGTATTCACAAACGTTTATTAAGTTTAACAAACGTTTATTAAGGACAATTTTCATAGTAAATTTGTTCTTTAAACCTTTTTTAAATTGAAAAAAAATTGTATAATTACTGGCATCAGTGTTCAAATAGAATTGAGTCTTCAATTTCAACAAATGCTAAATTTTAAATTCAAATTATATGGAAAATGTGGTCTCGACGCAGTTCTGTTTGAAGCCTTAATTTTGTTTGTTTTTTGAACATTTAGAATAAATGGAAATATTATCAACTTTATTTTTATCTATTCTTTCTTTCTAAAATATGAAGTAGAAAAATGGACATTTCGCCGCCAAGTTTAAAAATTCGGCCATGGTGCTGCTGTGGTTAAGGGTATAATTTGTACTGCCCGGTGGCGTATGAGAAATAAGTAAGCCTTAATAAAAGTGCTGTTTTTAAATATCAAACATACGCCGAGTGCCAATGTGCAATTTTTGATAGATTGCTGTTATAGGCTTTTTACACTGATCAACATCTCACATCCTACCATCAAAGATGTAGAAAATTTGAAACATTCGCTTAAACTGCTTCCATCCAGCGTTGCCATTTGTCAAGATTTCCCTTTTTTGCAAGTTTTTTGAGATGCCAAAAAGTTTTTAATTTATTTAAAGTTTTTCCAGTTTTTTATAAATACATAACTTAAAATTTGCAGTTAATTGGATAAAAATTAAAGATTTTATATTTTCTCACTCCTTTATTAGTACAACAGTGTTTAATTGTGTATACTCCCTGTAAGTAAAACTAGATCGTTTTTATACATCGACAGTTTGTAGTTAACTTTGTAGTGCCGAAAAGGATAAAATAAATATTTAACAAAAAATGGTAAGAATATAAAATATTTATGCCTATTTTTAAATAAAATTTTTTATATTGTTTTAGTCCCAAAAAAAGAAAGATCTCCTAAATGAATATTATTTTATGTATTGTTATTATGTATATGTATATGTTTTTTTTTTTTTTTTTTTTTATTTTTATTTTTTGTTAATTATGTCATGTACATATGGGCAAATCCTGCGTGACGAACGCTGCATTCGTACGCGTTCTCTGATTGATATATAAACCTTTTTTGGCCTTTCAAAAGAGATAGCTTCAACTTATGTATAGTATTTAGTGGCATTAATATGTACTTACGAATGGCATAAATCATAATTTCTTAGCAAGTATTTGTTGCGAAATAATCTATCACAAAGTTTTGTGACGCACGCTACAATAAGTGGAAGTAACTTCAAAGTTTGAAGTGTGTTTTCCTAATTTTTAGCGAATTTTGCATCATAGGGTATACAAAATCTAATTCCAAATAGAAAGATGACTATAAGAGAATTCTCAATGCACTTATTCGCAGCCAAAAAATGTTGTGATTTTCTGACAAAAGCCATGAACCCTTTGTGACGCACGCTACATAAAGCACGCTACAGTTATTCCAGTAGTATTTTATTGTTATATTTTATTTATTTTAACAAAACAAATTATATTTTTATGAATTGCATTTCTTAAACTAATTTCTTAACTAATGAATATCAACTTTTTTTTTAACGAAATTTATATTTTGATGAGTCTGCTGTAAGTGCTATTTTAAGCACAAAAATCACCTAAAATAATGCTAAATTTACGTATAACATTAATAAATCAGGGGTGGGGTAGTATTTGGTAAAAATTATTGTATTAATGATCATCAAAATACATATTTTTTAATATAAAAATTAAATTATACATCTAATCTTATATTCCATTAAAAAAAATTCATTTGAAAAATTTTTGGTTGGTGGACTGTTTCTGGGATTTGCCCATATGTAGTTCCTTGTAAACTATTTTGTATTTAATTTGTTTATATGTTTATTGATGGTATATGTTAGATCTTGGTTAGTGTAAAAAGGCTATTAGAGTTTCGATTTCAACGCAATTACGTCAAAAAATTTTTTTGTTGGTGGCGATTATTGATCAAGCGTACTTTTTATGATTTCGCATTTAAATTTAAGCTTGAAATAACAAAGTTTATGCAAATTTTACCTTTTAACTATATATAGCGTGGAAATCTTTAGCAACACAACAACATTCCGTAATTAATTTTAACAATAGTTGTCATTGTCAAAAAAACTTTAAAAACAAATTAACGATTTTTCCATTCTTTAACGTTTTAAACAACACTTGTTATCGATAACGACGTCAGCTGTAGTGGAATTCTCTAACTTTTAACGATTAACGTTAATTTAACCGGCACAGTTTATTGCTTACGGTAACAACACAGCAATTCAGTAACTCAATTTTAACAACATAGCTAAAAATTTAAATCAAGTGGAAAGCTTAAAAAGAAAAATAAACTGAAAAGTGGCATCTTTGTTAAATAATTAGTATATTTAACGAACACTGTCATCGAGTGCAAACTACTCTCGTGTGCAACGACTTAAAAAACTTTCGAAACAAACAAAACCCCATTTAGGTTTTGCTAGTCTAGCGAAAATTGCAAAAATTCGGAAAATTTGCAAAAATAACGAAAATTTTTATTATTTCAAACAAGCCATAAAATTGATTACAAGTCGCTAAAACTATAAGGAATTGCAAAAATTCGGTAAAAATTGTTAAATTAGCGGAAATTCGCAAAAATTTGCAAACAGCGGCTATTTATTAAAAATCGTTAAAGCTCTGAAGAACCACAGGAAGAAAATCGCTTAAATCGCGAACAAGCCTAAAATTCGCGAAAAATTGCAAACTTGGAAAAAAACGTAAAATTTATTTGGAATCGGTAAATCGCTTTAAAAAACAAATTGTCGGAATATATGGGTAATTCCATGTCAAATCGACCAAGAGTGGAACACGACCTCTTTCGATTTTAATGAAATTTGGTAAGAAGGTTCCTTATATCCGATTAGGAACATATATGAACAAAAAAAAATTTAAAAATTTTTTTTTTAAAATTTGTTTTTGTTTTAAATATAATTTTCTATGCGAACGTTTACGAGTGACATCGTGGGTCTGGCTGTTAATATTTTGTAGATATTACATTTAAAAAAAAAAAAAAAAATTTTTTCAATATATTGTTTGTAGCCCCATGTATTCTCTTTAAAATGACCTAAAAAGCATCTTCGTATGTAAAGTAGTTTTTGAGATTGACACATTCGGCTAATTCGGCGAAATTATGACATTTTGAATATGACATAACTTTGAAAAAAAATTTAAAAAATTTTTTTTGTGTTCATATATGTTCATATATGTATATGTGTAGTATTAAAGGAACCATTTCACCAAATTTCATTAAAATCGAAGGGGTCGTGTCCCACTCTTGCTCGATTTGACGTGGAATTACCCATATATTCCGACAATTTGTTTTTTACAGCGATTTAGCGATTCCAAATAAATTTTACGTTTTTTTCCAAGTTTGCAATTTTTCGCGAATTTTAGCCATGTTCGCGATTTTTTCCTGTGGTTCTTTAGAGCTTTAACGATTTTTAATAAATAGCCGCTGTTTGCAAATTTTCGCAAACATTTGACATGGAATTACCCATACAAGATTTTTCTTTTTTTTTGCAAAAATAGCGAAAATTCGCGAAATTGTTTAATATTTCGAACAAACCATAAAATTGATTTGAAGTCACTAAAACTATAAGGAATGGCAAAAATTCGGTAAAAACTGCTAAATTTGGGGAAATTTGCAAAAATTTGCTAAAAGCGGCATGACTGGAAAGTCTTCCATTAATTTTTTGTCTAGAAAAGAAAACACTATTAGTGATTTCCATAAGCTGCATCTAAAATGTAATATTTTTAATGATTTTTATAAATTCCCAAATATATTCCCACAACCCAGATTTTTTAAATTATGTTTGCAAAATGTATGTAAATAATGTAAATTTTTAAAATGTTAATGTGGCTTTTATTTGCCGAAGTATTTTTTTTTTTTTTTTTGGAAAAATAACTACGAATTTAAAAATAAACAATGAAAAATATTTTAAGATAAAACATAGCAGTAACCTTTATTGTTAAAAAAGTTAATGAATAAAATAAACGTTAACTTTACTGTTAAAGTTTTTTAACAATTTAAATTATGTTTAAATTGAATAGAGAATCGCACTACTGTTTGTGTTAAGTAAACGACAATTTTTTTAGTGTTGTTAATTTATTGTTAAATATCGAAAAAATAAAAAAAAATTTAGTTTAAAGAAAAAATATAACTTGAAACTGGCCATTAAATAATTTGCATTGAATGTAATAGTCAAAATGTTTTGCTTATCTGCTTAAAAAAAAAAACAAAAAACTAAAAAACACTGTTGAGTTTTAATAATTTTATTTGCTTTTTTTTGTGTTCCTCATTGTGCTTTTCGTTATTTTGCCGTTTTTTGACAGTGATGCCACTTGACGTTAATTTGTATCTTTATTGCTAAGAATAATTTAGGAAATCGCATAATCGTTAGTGCAAACAACAAAACAGTTTGATAATTATAACAACTGTTGTTATTGTTAAAAATTGCAGAGTCCCACTTCTGGCGTTTTAATCTAATTTGGACACGCTTAATTCAGCGGTGCTAAACGATTTTTTAGAAAAGCTCTTGTTTTCGATAAATACCGTTATTTCGAAAATGAAGGAGGTTGCACAACATATATTAGCGTTTCTCGAAAATGGTTTAGTTTCTTGAATAAAACGCAATAAAATTAACTTGAAGAAATATTAAACTCTTTTCTAAAAAAAATTGCAATAAAAAATAATAAGGAAAAACAATTGACAGTATTAAAAAAAAGCAAAAAAGATGGTATCAAAGGTTTTCTTGGGAGTCAAATGGTGGTCTTTTTCAATTAAACGCATTCCTTTGGGTTTGCGATTTTAAATGTTAAATGAACATTTTTTATCCAAATTTTAATATTTTCATCAGGCTAAATTTCATTGAATTTAATTTTCATTAAATTATTTTTAAGAAGAAAGGAATTTTACAACATGAAATGAAAACTGTACTTTGGACTTCAAGAAGAATTTGTGCCAAAAAGTTCGAAAATAAAGAATAAAGGAAGAACATGTAAATCAATTAAAATAGATAAACATTAAAAAAACTAGTTTTGATCTACCAGGAATGAAATACCATTTGGTTTAAAGGTTTGACTATAGACTGCCAGTCGTTGTTGTTGCTGTAGCAGCGCGACGCACAGTGCTTTGTCCCCATATAACGAAGGGACATAAATAGAAGGAGTTGTCAGAAATTTTTGAAATTTGGTAAACTAGCATAAAATAGCTTAGTTAAGAAAAATATGGATTTTTGGACAAATCGGTCCAAGGACACGCCTACCTCCCATGTGTCCTGAAATGGAAAAATGTAATTTTAGCTTCAATAATGCCCACAAAACTACAAAAAAATGGGCATGCTAATACACACACAACTAGCAACGTGTGTGCAAATTTTCACTTAAATCTGAACAAGGACTCAAGGTCCTGCCATATATCCTTTTTCTTAAAAATGCTATAGTACCTACAAAAATTATCCAATCGTAATAAAATTCGGTATGGAAATTGATATTTGTTAGAGATATATGTGTGCCGAATTTTGGTAGAATCGGATTATTAATGTGAAAAATACAAAAACATCATTAAATGAAAAATGAGTTAAAAACGCTTCAAATGCTCTTGCAAAAATAACAAGTAAGAAAGTATAATCAGTCAAACCCGACCATGTGATACCCTATAGTATACTATTTAAAAACAAATTTCCTAGAGTGTAATCTATTTGGGACCCATGGGCAATCATGGACCCGCCAGAACGAAATTATGTTATGAGGTTAAGATTCGTTTAAAAGTTCTTTCTCCCGAATATTGTTTAGATATCTTAAGCACCGTATATGAGTTTTTTGGATGAGGGTTTATATGGAACCTATAGTTTATTTTAGACCTATTTGTACAACATTTTGTCATGACTTAGTAGCTATCGTAAAAATCACTGTCGCCAATTTGTATGTAAATACTTATATTTTTAAGGAAGCTGGCATTAAAAGCTTTTTCGGGAGAATGATTTGTATGGGAGCTACGTTCTAAAATAAAAAGATTCCAATACAATTTGGTGAGCTGATTTTGATTGCAATAAAATTAGTTTGGTTTGGACTAAATTTAATCTTGCCGATGTAATAAGAAAAAAAAAATTAAAATGAAAATAAAAATTGTATGCGTTTTCCCGTAAAGCACTTATTTGGCTTTATTTATAAACCTTTTATCGTCAATAAGTGGTGGATTTTTCTTTTAATAAAAATAAATAAAACCAAATAATACTCGAATAATATGCTTATTTAGGTTAAATAAATGTGAAAAAATGCGATATTTTTATTTTTTTTTCAATTTTAGTTACACAATAACAGATGTTGTTAAATTTGGTTTTTACACATTTTAATTATGTATCATCATAACTACTAGAGTCTTCCGAAGACCAAATTTCGCACAACGAGGAACTTAACTCGTCCTGCTCAACTACCCCATCTTCCAAATCAACATTTTCCTTCTGTATATATTTCTCAATATCGGCTGATACAAATTTATGTTTAGTCTTTCTGTTCCTGTTTGTAGATAACGCGGGATCCGAATGCCATAACATAAACGTCATCATATCTTTATTTGTATCTTCTCGTGAAGGTTTTCTTGTATGAGATAACCGCACTCTTCGTAAGTTTGTATGGTTGGCTTCTAGTGCTTCTTCTGACAAACATCCTGGGATAAAAAAAATTCCATATGAATAAATTTATAATAAAAAATTTTTGAAAATACATTTATTTGCATACCTATTGGCTTTAATATTTTCTCAGTATTTCCTTTTTTAATGTTTTTTCATATAGCTTGTAACTTTACTTAAACATTTTAGCTCTATAATAAAAAAACTTTAAAAAAATTTGTGAAATTAGATCTATTTAAAGTGCATTTTTTGTTAAGTTGCGGTCAAAAACCGGCACTAATCTTTTTACGGTCCTTTTAAGAACACTATTTGCTAAAAAAAAAAAAACGAAATAAAAAAATGTCTAATTTTATATGATTTTTTTTAAAGTTCAAAAAAAGTTTTGTAATTTTAAGATTTTTTTTTGAGCGATAAAAACTAACTTAAGTTAATATTTTTAATAAAAACTGTATTATTGCCAAATTTTGAACATACCAAGGATCACAAAAAAAAATAACATTAAACTCTTTTTTAAAAAAATGAATTTTTGAGAGTTATTTTCTTGAAGCAATTCAATTCATTTTTTTTTATTCATTAATTCTTTCTTAAATTTGACTGAATTTAGCGACCTCTGGCGGAGTCTAGGAGAGTCACACGAAATCAATTCCAAAAAATTTTTATGAGTTGTGTTGTTATCTATCGATCAATATATCTTTTATCACATTTTGAGACTAAAATTTTTTTTTGATTTTTGTCTATGGGACAAAATACCGTGCGACGTGTTTTTGGGGTGTAGCTGAGGTGGCAATTCTTGGTCGAAGTCTCGAGGGCTCCGAGTCGTTCCGGTGCGAAGAACCGATTGTCGTGGGAACGTCGTGTTGTGTGAGTGTTATGCGGCAAGCTCCTCTGAAAAGATAGTGCAGTTACTATCAAAACTTGTCAGGGCAACCTGTTCGAGAAAGCATGGGATCGATTCCCAGGTCAGCCAAGAATGAAAAGTTATCAATAAATTTAAATAAATTTCATGTTGTAAAATTCCTTTCTTCATAAAAATAATTTAATGAAATTTAAATTTAATAAACTTTAGCCTGATTTAAATATCAATATTTGGCTTAAAAATCATAATACGTTCTGTAAATTAACCACAATACAAAAAATTTTCAATGGATCAAATCCAAAACATGCCGATGCAATTAATTTAATTATGTAAATAAGCAAAAAAAAAAAATAACTGAAACAAGTAAGAAAGTATAGTCGATCAAGCCGTACCATATGATAACCTAGTTTATAAAAAAATTTTTGCAAGTGTACCCTATTTTGCGAGTGTACCCTATTTGGGGCCCATGCTCAGTCCTGGTCCCCCCAGAAGAAAATTATGTAATTGATTTAAGATTCATGTAAAAGTTCTTTGCGCCGAATGTTATTTAGATATCATCTATCGGAGATTTTTTTTGCCTTTAAGTGATTTTTAAAAAGGGGTTTATATGGTACCAATTGTTAATTTTGGACCTACCTGCACAATATTTTGTCGTGACATGGTATCTATCGTAAAAGTTATTGTGGCCAATTTGTATGTCAACTGCAACATTTATAAGAACGTTATGGCATTAAAGGCTATTTTCGATTCTAATAAAATCTGCTAAGATGATTAAGATTAATTTAAAGCATATAAATTTGGACCAAGCTTAGTCTAAATCCCAACATAATAAGATGGTTTATGGGCACAAAGGCTCTCTTCCGGAAAGAAGCTTCTATGGCGGTTATTGATACGTTCGTTTGTCTTTAATAAATTTTAATGTTCGATTCTATTTATCTAATGTACTCCAGTGTAACCATAACAATAAATTTTTAAATGTATTGAACGGTTTTGTTATTGTCTGTGTTAAACAGATACTTTTGCTGCAGTACGTTTGTTTTATACCATGGAGAATTACACAAAAACATACGTAAACGTCAGATATGGATATAAGTTAACAAACTAACGTTGAAAGTTCCCTGGACAATTGTCAAGCCATTAATTTGAAGTTTGAGTGCAAAAGTCAAGGCCTGACACAAAACAATAATCAATTAAATAAAATAATAAGGAATAATCGTTTTTTTCGGATAAGCTGAGACATAAAGAAATAAGCGAAAAGTTAATTAAAGACTAGCGGCAATATTAAGACATAAGTTAAAATCAAGTAAAAGTGATATACAGCGAATCTTATATACCCTTCATTTAAGTATTGAAAGTGAAATGTTTAAAACATTTTCTGATTTTTTGTAGTTTTTAAAAAAGTTATTTAAAAGAAAAACACTGTCAAATTTTAAGCAAAGTATTCTGTAGGAACACCTAAAGACGGTGGTTAAAAAATCACGTTTTATTTTGAATAACCTTTAAGATATGCTTTCAAAGCCACAACAGATTCAAACGATGATTCTTTCCCCATGTTTTTAGGGTTTATTTTTTCTCGTGATCGGTTATTATTCTTTACTTGCTTATTTGTAAGAATATGCTAGATATTGTCATGAGTCACGCCATGGTGGAAAATCGCGGAATTTTATGGGGACTCCAAGAACGATTGGAGGACCTCGAGTATGCAGATGACATATGCCTTCTATCCCACAGTTACACCGACATGTCTATTAAGTTACAAAAGTTATCAGAAATATCGGCGAAAGCCGGACTAAAAATTAACATCAATAAAACAAAGGTCATGAGAATTCGTTCTGAAAACACAAATCCCTTTCTGATAAATAATGAAGTTCTGCAGGAGGTAGATTCATTCTGCTATCTTGGCGCGTACTTAACCAATACCGGCGGCTCCAGTGCAGACATCTCTAGCCGAATAAAAAAAGCTACCCAATCATTTGGACAGCTCAGCAGAGTATGGAAATCGTCTGCGATTTCCCGCCGTGTTAAAATAAACATTTTCAATTCCAACGTGAAATCTACACTGCTGTATGGCTGTGAGTCCTGGAATGCAAGTGTTAAGGACATCCAGTCACTTCAAGTGTTCGTAAATAGGTGTCTTCGCAGAATTCTAAGAATTTTTTGGCCACAGACCATTTCAAATCAAAACCTGTGGAACGAAACACACCAAACACCAATATCTACAGAGATTCGAAAAAGAAAGTGGAATTGGATTGGACACACCATCCGCAAAGAACCATCAAACATCGCTAGAAATGCTATTGAATGGAACCCGCAGGGAAGCCGCAGACAGGGTCGTCCAGCTCACACATGGCGGAGGCAAATCCATAACGAAGCCAAAAAAATGCAAAGAACGTGGAATGAAGTGAAAGCTATTGCGATGGATAGATCCGAATGGAGAACATTTGTTGAGGCCCTATGCTCCTTATAGGAACGACGGGAATATATTATATTATTTGTAAGAAAACAATTTGTATGCGCTCTGTAGTTTGCATTGTAAAAAAATGTTACACTGTTCACCACCAAACACTTGAAATATTTTCTTAAAAAACATGGGAAAGTCATATTTAAGTCCTGTACCAATGTTCTGTAACTTTAGTGAGAACTTCTCGCATCGAAAAGATGTGAAACAAAATATTCCACCTTGTCTCAAAAAGTGAGAAAAAAATGTGTCTGTATACACTGAAAGAAAAATGCTTCATATATTTAATGAATCGTTTTCATAAGAAAATTTCCATTGGTTAAATGAAAATTTTCATTGTCTTTATGAAATTTCATAGTTATAATGAAGTATTTTTGATAAAATTGCTTCATTGGATTTCGTAATTACGTTAAAAATTTTCATTGGATATGTGAAAACTTAAGTTTATCCAAGGTAAACAAAAAATTTTAATATACAAACATAACTTTATTCATAAATTAATACAAAATTATAGTTTCCTTAAGAATATGTTTAATTGTTAATTAAAAAATTTAAGATTTAATTATTTAATACATCGAATGTAATATGCCATTAAATTTATGAAAACAAACATTTTTTTATAAAAGCAACATATTTCAATAATTGAAAAAAAAAATTGTTTTTAACATTCAAATAACTCTATAGTCTCAATAATTAAAAGTATAAAAATATTTCGAAAAAGCATGCCTTCATAAATTAAAATTTTCATTATGCCAATGAAAAATGTCATTATATTAATGAAACAAAAACTTCCAATACATAAATATGTATGTTTTTAGTTTTCTTTAATATGTAATAAATGTAATAAAAAATATGTAATAAATGTAAAAAAAAAGTAAAAGTAACAAACAAATGTTATCCTTTAAAAAACACACCCTTATTTTAAACTGTTGTCAACCAAATAATATATACGAAAAAGCTTGTTCTCTCTTTTGTGGTCTTATCTTTTTATGCGTTAGTTTTTTATTCAAAAACTACACTGCCCCGGTAGGCTAGCTGGTAGTGAGCTAGTCTATCAGCGCCACGATTGCGGGATCGATTCCCGCCAGAGACTATGGTTCCTGCAGACAAGCGTAAAGCTTTGCGAAATTAGTTTAGAAAGTTATTAAAAAAAAGAAAACAAAATAAAAAATAAATAAAATAAAAAAAAAATTAAAAAAAAATGTATACTTTTATGAAAGTATTCATCCAATGAATAATATTCATAGATATAATGTAATGTTTCATTTAATACATTTTAATGAAACAGGTGTCATTGATCAAACGAAGCGCTGCATAGTTTCCTTTTTAATTCAAATTTTTCATGGGATTAATGTCAAAATTCATTGGTATTGTGAAAAAAATTCTTTCAGTGTAACTCATGTCGAAAACTTTAAAAAGAGATTACGTCGTTACGATATAAATGTCATAGCATTGTACTCGAAGTTGATGTGCTATTGAAGGCGTTAAGAACGCCAGTCACACATATCGTTAACGGCGACCAAAATTTTAAATTTTTCAACAACGGCGGCGAAAATACAATCATCGGCTGTACCAAATAATGTAAAGTACGAATTTACTGTTTGTTGTTTGCAAACGAGCTTTAAAAAATGCGTATTAATGTATGAAAAAATGTGCCAAAAAATAAAATATTATTATTATTATTCTTTATTTTGTATTGTTTTTTTACTGTTGAAATTTTTTCTCGCCCAATTTTTATTCGTAAGCTTATTTGACAGTTCAAAGCGGGAACTTTCTCACAAAAATGTTACAGACACACTTTTTCTGTAAATTGGCGAGTAATTTCCTTACGTGACAGCTAGAACTCGCCAAAAAAAGTTACAGACACAGTTTAGTGAGAAAAACAGCTGTTTGTTTCAATATATGGCATTTTTGTTTCTCGAACTCTCGAAGCGAGAGTTACAGAACATGGGCAATGGTCGATATTGCGAAATATTTGTTGTGGTTTTTGTTAAAGCTTTGATATAGTTACAAGTAAGACTTATTCGCTTAACAGTTTTTACTTGTTAAATATCTTTAGTTTTTCTAAAATCTCTGGATGAAGTTTCCTGAAGATCTGGCCTAAGCAATCAGTGAAATGCGCATAGGAATAGCTTATCCCTTCCATAATAAATTTCAGTGTTTTTATCAGAATAAAAATTGGAAATTAAGCACGACTAACAAAATCTTGTAAAATTAAAAATTTTTTATAAATACGGGTTAGTGTTTAAAGAGAACTGCATCGAAACCACATTTTCCATACAATTTGACATAAAAATTTTTCGTAAAAAGTCGTCGTGAAATCTATTTTATTTTGAAAAAATTTTTTCTAATTCTCTCTTATATAGACACTTACAGCCATATTCATAAAAAGTTCTTATTTTAAGCTTATAGTATGTAATAACTATTAAACGCTTTTTGACTTATAAACCTCTTATAAAAATTTGTATTCATAAACGTACAATAACAGCTTTTTTACTATTAACTGTTTGCAGCGATTTTCTGTCTAAGTATGGCAACTTTCTTTATATTTGGCTGCCATTTGATTGTTAGTGATGCACGAAACTTCTATTCGGTTTACATGCTAGTCTATATTTAAATTTTTTTTATAATTTTTTTTTAATTGTAGACCTTCAAAATTATTCTTATCAAATAAAACTACATATTATTTTAGTTTCTGAACAAAATGTTTCCGAAAGGTATCATAAAAACTTTTGTTTGAACCTTTTTTAAATATACGATAAGAAAGTAATCGAATAAAAAGTTTGTTTACTTTGGGTGTGTGTGAAACGGAAGCAAAGTTCTATGGTGAAATGAAATTTGTTTGTGGTAGAAAATTTTCACATTTGTGCTGTGTGAAATTGTAACGTTTTCGACAACGTAAAATTTTGACATAAAGAAAAAAACCATTACTAGTAGTTTTGTGAAAATGAATAAATTAATCAAGTTTTTACCAATAATCATTCCAATTCTGTTGGAAACGAGATCGTCCCAACTATTTGATGAATTCGCTCTTTTATATTAACAATTTTTACAAAAAGTGTGGGCAAAAAAGCTTATACATATGTAAATACTTACATGTTGTATAATTCTTTTTAATTTTTTTGCCGCTGGTCCTGCTTCCATATTATTTTTTATTTTGTTTAAACAAATTTGATGAAAAAAATAATTTTATGTTTGTCAAAAATTTCTACACTAATGTCAAAATTTATACTAGCCCCCAGGGCTAGTGAAATTTTATTCACCTCAATAGTGTCAAAATTTTACTTCCATGAGTTCTTTCCCTGCAGGAAATGTCACTAGTGAATCTGTACTGATTCACTATTGACACAGTCACCAGTACTAGTGACTTATTATACCCCAGACAATGTTATTTACTATAGACATTTAACATGTGCGTGTCATTGGAAATCTACTACAGACGTTGGTACTACTGACTAGGTACTGACTAGGTAGTTCCTTTGGGAACATATGTAGACATTGGAACCAGAGAATCACTAGTACATTTTAGAACATGTAGTCTACACTTTTGGTACGAATACAATTTTTTTTTATTTTTCTTTAACTTTTATAGGAATTGTACTTCTCAGTTGTTATTGATAAAATAGTTTTCGTATTAAAGCCAAATATAGTGGCAAATGTAGTGTAGTGTAGACACTTCGTTGACAATGTCACCAAAATAGTCGACAAAACTGGTGACTTGGAGACACTTGTACCCAGGTTTCCTTCAGGGTTGCTACCGTTTCACACACACCCTTTTATTAACATCACTATTATTATGATTTGTTTATTTTATTTTTTTTTATATTTTTCAACAATAATTTGTTGTTTTAAACAAAAAAAAAACAACTAGTTTCAATAATTTAATAAATAATTAAAGAGAATATCTGCATTTGCCCTTGAACATATTCATTTAAATCATATAAATTTTTTTAAAATAATTATCAATATAACTTTAAATTGGCTGTCTAAAATAAAATAAAAAATTAGTAAAATGTATTTAACATGTCCGTTGTAATAAATAAAACATTTTTGTCATTATTTTTCAACATATTTCACAAAAATAATATCATAAAATGCAAACACCTTTTAAAATGTCATTTTATTTTTGGTTTAAAGAAGGGCAAATCCAACAATAAATTTTCTTACTTTATGAATGGTTTATTAAAGGTTCAATAGATTATTTTTCGTTTATGAATACAACTTTAGCAATTTTTGCTTAAAAACGGTCAATAAATCATCAATAAGTTTTTATGAATACGGCTGTTGTTCTCTTAACAATTCTACCATACTTTCATTAAATTTCATAAATTTCTTAAACAGAAAACGAAAAACAAAAGAAAATTAAAACAATAAAATGAGGAGAATTTAAAATTACTGCCGACGTTTTAATTAAGGCCTTTAGGATTTTTGCTTGAAGTTAAAGACTCATCCCCGTATTCACAAACGTTTATTAAGTTTAACAAACGTTTATTAAGGACAATTTTCATAGTAAATTTGTTCTTTAAACCTTTTTTAAATTGAAAAAAAATTGTATAATTACTGGCATCAGTGTTCAAATAGAATTGAGTCTTCAATTTCAACAAATGCTAAATTTTAAATTCAAATTATATGGAAAATGTGGTCTCGACGCAGTTCTGTTTGAAGCCTTAATTTTGTTTGTTTTTTGAACATTTAGAATAAATGGAAATATTATCAACTTTATTTTTATCTATTCTTTCTTTCTAAAATATGAAGTAGAAAAATGGACATTTCGCCGCCAAGTTTAAAAATTCGGCCATGGTGCTGCTGTGGTTAAGGGTATAATTTGTACTGCCCGGTGGCGTATGAGAAATAAGTAAGCCTTAATAAAAGTGCTGTTTTTAAATATCAAACATACGCCGAGTGCCAATGTGCAATTTTTGATAGATTGCTGTTATAGGCTTTTTACACTGATCAACATCTCACATCCTACCATCAAAGATGTAGAAAATTTGAAACATTCGCTTAAACTGCTTCCATCCAGCGTTGCCATTTGTCAAGATTTCCCTTTTTTGCAAGTTTTTTGAGATGCCAAAAAGTTTTTAATTTATTTAAAGTTTTTCCAGTTTTTTATAAATACATAACTTAAAATTTGCAGTTAATTGGATAAAAATTAAAGATTTTATATTTTCTCACTCCTTTATTAGTACAACAGTGTTTAATTGTGTATACTCCCTGTAAGTAAAACTAGATCGTTTTTATACATCGACAGTTTGTAGTTAACTTTGTAGTGCCGAAAAGGATAAAATAAATATTTAACAAAAAATGGTAAGAATATAAAATATTTATGCCTATTTTTAAATAAAATTTTTTATATTGTTTTAGTCCCAAAAAAAGAAAGATCTCCTAAATGAATATTATTTTATGTATTGTTATTATGTATATGTATATGTTTTTTTTTTTTTTTTTTTTTTATTTTTATTTTTTGTTAATTATGTCATGTACATATGGGCAAATCCTGCGTGACGAACGCTGCATTCGTACGCGTTCTCTGATTGATATATAAACCTTTTTTGGCCTTTCAAAAGAGATAGCTTCAACTTATGTATAGTATTTAGTGGCATTAATATGTACTTACGAATGGCATAAATCATAATTTCTTAGCAAGTATTTGTTGCGAAATAATCTATCACAAAGTTTTGTGACGCACGCTACAATAAGTGGAAGTAACTTCAAAGTTTGAAGTGTGTTTTCCTAATTTTTAGCGAATTTTGCATCATAGGGTATACAAAATCTAATTCCAAATAGAAAGATGACTATAAGAGAATTCTCAATGCACTTATTCGCAGCCAAAAAATGTTGTGATTTTCTGACAAAAGCCATGAACCCTTTGTGACGCACGCTACATAAAGCACGCTACAGTTATTCCAGTAGTATTTTATTGTTATATTTTATTTATTTTAACAAAACAAATTATATTTTTATGAATTGCATTTCTTAAACTAATTTCTTAACTAATGAATATCAACTTTTTTTTTAACGAAATTTATATTTTGATGAGTCTGCTGTAAGTGCTATTTTAAGCACAAAAATCACCTAAAATAATGCTAAATTTACGTATAACATTAATAAATCAGGGGTGGGGTAGTATTTGGTAAAAATTATTGTATTAATGATCATCAAAATACATATTTTTTAATATAAAAATTAAATTATACATCTAATCTTATATTCCATTAAAAAAAATTCATTTGAAAAATTTTTGGTTGGTGGACTGTTTCTGGGATTTGCCCATATGTAGTTCCTTGTAAACTATTTTGTATTTAATTTGTTTATATGTTTATTGATGGTATATGTTAGATCTTGGTTAGTGTAAAAAGGCTATTAGAGTTTCGATTTCAACGCAATTACGTCAAAAAATTTTTTTGTTGGTGGCGATTATTGATCAAGCGTACTTTTTATGATTTCGCATTTAAATTTAAGCTTGAAATAACAAAGTTTATGCAAATTTTACCTTTTAACTATATATAGCGTGGAAATCTTTAGCAACACAACAACATTCCGTAATTAATTTTAACAATAGTTGTCATTGTCAAAAAAACTTTAAAAACAAATTAACGATTTTTCCATTCTTTAACGTTTTAAACAACACTTGTTATCGATAACGACGTCAGCTGTAGTGGAATTCTCTAACTTTTAACGATTAACGTTAATTTAACCGGCACAGTTTATTGCTTACGGTAACAACACAGCAATTCAGTAACTCAATTTTAACAACATAGCTAAAAATTTAAATCAAGTGGAAAGCTTAAAAAGAAAAATAAACTGAAAAGTGGCATCTTTGTTAAATAATTAGTATATTTAACGAACACTGTCATCGAGTGCAAACTACTCTCGTGTGCAACGACTTAAAAAACTTTCGAAACAAACAAAACCCCATTTAGGTTTTGCTAGTCTAGCGAAAATTGCAAAAATTCGGAAAATTTGCAAAAATAACGAAAATTTTTATTATTTCAAACAAGCCATAAAATTGATTACAAGTCGCTAAAACTATAAGGAATTGCAAAAATTCGGTAAAAATTGTTAAATTAGCGGAAATTCGCAAAAATTTGCAAACAGCGGCTATTTATTAAAAATCGTTAAAGCTCTGAAGAACCACAGGAAGAAAATCGCTTAAATCGCGAACAAGCCTAAAATTCGCGAAAAATTGCAAACTTGGAAAAAAACGTAAAATTTATTTGGAATCGGTAAATCGCTTTAAAAAACAAATTGTCGGAATATATGGGTAATTCCATGTCAAATCGACCAAGAGTGGAACACGACCTCTTTCGATTTTAATGAAATTTGGTAAGAAGGTTCCTTATATCCGATTAGGAACATATATGAACAAAAAAAAATTAAAAAATTTTTTTTTTAAAATTTGTTTTTGTTTTAAATATAATTTTCTATGCGAACGTTTACGAGTGACATCGTGGGTCTGGCTGTTAATATTTTGTAGATATTACATTTAAAAAAAAAAAAAAGAAATTTTTTCAATATATTGTTTGTAGCCCCATGTATTCTCTTTAAAATGACCTAAAAAGCATCTTCGTATGTAAAGTAGTTTTTGAGATTGACACATTCGGCTAATTCGGCGAAATTATGACATTTTGAATATGACATAACTTTGAAAAAAAATTTAAAAAATTTTTTTTGTGTTCATATATGTTCATATATGTATATGTGTAGTATTAAAGGAACCATTTCACCAAATTTCATTAAAATCGAAGGGGTCGTGTCCCACTCTTGCTCGATTTGACGTGGAATTACCCATATATTCCGACAATTTGTTTTTTACAGCGATTTAGCGATTCCAAATAAATTTTACGTTTTTTTCCAAGTTTGCAATTTTTCGCGAATTTTAGCCATGTTCGCGATTTTTTCCTGTGGTTCTTTAGAGCTTTAACGATTTTTAATAAATAGCCGCTGTTTGCAAATTTTTGCGAATTTCCGCTAATTTAACAATTTTTACCGAATTTTTGCAATTCCTTATAGTTTTAGCGACTTGTAATCAATTTTATGGCTTGTTTGAAATAATAAAAATTTTCGTTATTTTTGCAAATTTTCCGAATTTTTGCAATTTTCGCTAGACTAGCAAAACCTAAATTTGCTAAAAGCGGCATGACTGGAAAGTCTTCCATTAATTTTTTGTCTAGAAAAGAAAACACTATTAGTGATTTCCATAAGCTGCATCTAAAATGTAATATTTTTAATGATTTTTATAAATTCCCAAATATATTCCCACAACCCAGATTTTTTAAATTATGTTTGCAAAATGTATGTAAATAATGTAAATTTTTAAAATGTTAATGTGGCTTTTATTTGCCGAAGTATTTTTTTTTTTTTTTTTGGAAAAATAACTACGAATTTAAAAATAAACAATGAAAAATATTTTAAGATAAAACATAGCAGTAACCTTTATTGTTAAAAAAGTTAATGAATAAAATAAACGTTAACTTTACTGTTAAAGTTTTTTAACAATTTAAATTATGTTAAAATTGAATAGAGAATCGCACTACTGTTTGTGTTAAGTAAACGACAATTTTTTTAGTGTTGTTAATTTATTGTTAAATATCGAAAAAATAAAAAAAAATTTAGTTTAAAGAAAAAATATAACTTGAAACTGGCCATTAAATAATTTGCATTGAATGTAATAGTCAAAATGTTTTGCTTATCTGCTTAAAAAAAAAAACAAAAAACTAAAAAACACTGTTGAGTTTTAATAATTTTATTTGCTTTTTTTTGTGTTCCTCATTGTGCTTTTCGTTATTTTGCCGTTTTTTGACACTGATGCCACTTGACGTTAATTTGTATCTTTATTGCTAAGAATAATTTAGGAAATCGCATAATCGTTAGTGCAAACAACAAAACAGTTTGATAATTATAACAACTGTTGTTATTGTTAAAAATTGCAGAGTCCCACTTCTGGCGTTTTAATCTAATTTGGACACGCTTAATTCAGCGGTGCTAAACGATTTTTTAGAAAAGCTCTTGTTTTCGATAAATACCGTTATTTCGAAAATGAAGGAGGTTGCACAACATATATTAGCGTTTCTCGAAAATGGTTTAGTTTCTTGAATAAAACGCAATAAAATTAACTTGAAGAAATATTAAACTCTTTTCTAAAAAAAATTGCAATAAAAAATAATAAGGAAAAACAATTGACAGTATTAAAAAAAAGCAAAAAAGATGGTATCAAAGGTTTTCTTGGGAGTCAAATGGTGGTCTTTTTCAATTAAACGCATTCCTTTGGGTTTGCGATTTTAAATGTTAAATGAACATTTTTTATCCAAATTTTAATATTTTCATCAGGCTAAATTTCATTGAATTTAATTTTCATTAAATTATTTTTAAGAAGAAAGGAATTTTACAACATGAAATGAAAACTGTACTTTGGACTTCAAGAAGAATTTGTGCCAAAAAGTTCGAAAATAAAGAATAAAGGAAGAACATGTAAATCAATTAAAATAGATAAACATTAAAAAAACTAGTTTTGATCTACCAGGAATGAAATACCATTTGGTTTAAAGGTTTGACTATAGACTGCCAGTCGTTGTTGTTGCTGTAGCAGCGCGACGCACAGTGCTTTGTCCCCATATAACGAAGGGACATAAATAGAAGGAGTTGTCAGAAATTTTTGAAATTTGGTAAACTAGCATAAAATAGCTTAGTTAAGAAAAATATGGATTTTTGGACAAATCGGTCCAAGGACACGCCTACCTCCCATGTGTCCTGAAATGGAAAAATGTAATTTTAGCTTCAATAATGCCCACAAAACTACAAAAAAATGGGCATGCTAATACACACACAACTAGCAACGTGTGTGCAAATTTTCACTTAAATCTGAACAAGGACTCAAGGTCCTGCCATATATCCTTTTTCTTAAAAATGCTATAGTACCTACAAAAATTATCCAATCGTAATAAAATTCGGTATGGAAATTGATATTTGTTAGAGATATATGTGTGCCGAATTTTGGTAGAATCGGATTATTAATGTGAAAAATACAAAAACATCATTAAATGAAAAATGAGTTAAAAACGCTTCAAATGCTCTTGCAAAAATAACAAGTAAGAAAGTATAATCAGTCAAACCCGACCATGTGATACCCTATAGTATAGTATTTAAAAACAAATTTCCTAGAGTGTAATCTATTTGGGACCCATGGGCAATCATGGACCCGCCAGAACGAAATTATGTTATGAGGTTAAGATTCGTTTAAAAGTTCTTTCTCCCGAATATTGTTTAGATATCTTAAGCACCGTATATGAGTTTTTTGGATGAGGGTTTATATGGAACCTATAGTTTATTTTAGACCTATTTGTACAACATTTTGTCATGACTTAGTAGCTATCGTAAAAATCACTGTCGCCAATTTGTATGTAAATACTTATATTTTTAAGGAAGCTGGCATTAAAAGCTTTTTCGGGAGAATGATTTGTATGGGAGCTACGTTCTAAAATAAAAAGATTCCAATACAATTTGGTGAGCTGATTTTGATTGCAATAAAATTAGTTTGGTTTGGACTAAATTTAATCTTGCCGATGTAATAAGAAAAAAAAAATTAAAATGAAAATAAAAATTGTATGCGTTTTCCCGTAAAGCACTTATTTGGCTTTATTTATAAACCTTTTATCGTCAATAAGTGGTGGATTTTTCTTTTAATAAAAATAAATAAAACCAAATAATACTCGAATAATATGCTTATTTAGGTTAAATAAATGTGAAAAAATGCGATATTTTTATTTTTTTTTCAATTTTAGTTACACAATAACAGATGTTGTTAAATTTGGTTTTTACACATTTTAATTATGTATCATCATAACTACTAGAGTCTTCCGAAGACCAAATTTCGCACAACGAGGAACTTAACTCGTCCTGCTCAACTACCCCATCTTCCAAATCAACATTTTCCTTCTGTATATATTTCTCAATATCGGCTGATACAAATTTATGTTTAGTCTTTCTGTTCCTGTTTGTAGATAACGCGGGATCCGAATGCCATAACATAAACGTCATCATATCTTTATTTGTATCTTCTCGTGAAGGTTTTCTTGTATGAGATAACCGCACTCTTCGTAAGTTTGTATGGTTGGCTTCTAGTGCTTCTTCTGACAAACATCCTGGGATAAAAAAAATTCCATATGAATAAATTTATAATAAAAAATTTTTGAAAATACATTTATTTGCATACCTATTGGCTTTAATATTTTCTCAGTATTTCCTTTTTTAATGTTTTTTCATATAGCTTGTAACTTTACTTAAACATTTTAGCTCTATAATAAAAAAACTTTAAAAAAATTTGTGAAATTAGATCTATTTAAAGTGCATTTTTTGTTAAGTTGCGGTCAAAAACCGGCACTAATCTTTTTACGGTCCTTTTAAGAACACTATTTGCTAAAAAAAAAAAAACGAAATAAAAAAATGTCTAATTTTATATGATTTTTTTTAAAGTTCAAAAAAAGTTTTGTAATTTTAAGATTTTTTTTTGAGCGATAAAAACTAACTTAAGTTAATATTTTTAATAAAAACTGTATTATTGCCAAATTTTGAACATACCAAGGATCACAAAAAAAAATAACATTAAACTCTTTTTTAAAAAAATGAATTTTTGAGAGTTATTTTCTTGAAGCAATTCAATTCATTTTTTTTTATTCATTAATTCTTTCTTAAATTTGACTGAATTTAGCGACCTCTGGCGGAGTCTAGGAGAGTCACACGAAATCAATTCCAAAAAATTTTTATGAGTTGTGTTGTTATCTATCGATCAATATATCTTTTATCACATTTTGAGACTAAAATTTTTTTTTGATTTTTGTCTATGGGACAAAATACCGTGCGACGTGTTTTTGGGGTGTAGCTGAGGTGGCAATTCTTGGTCGAAGTCTCGAGGGCTCCGAGTCGTTCCGGTGCGAAGAACCGATTGTCGTGGGAACGTCGTGTTGTGTGAGTGTTATGCGGCAAGCTCCTCTGAAAAGATAGTGCGGTTACTATCGAAACTTGTCAGGGCAACCTGTTCGAGAAAGCATGGGATCGATTCCCAGGTCAGCCAAGAATGAAAAGTTATCAATAAATTTAAATAAATTTCATGTTGTAAAATTCCTTTCTTCATAAAAATAATTTAATGAAATTTAAATTTAATAAACTTTAGCCTGATTTAAATATCAATATTTGGCTTAAAAATCATAATACGTTCTGTAAATTAACCACAATACAAAAAATTTTCAATGGATCAAATCCAAAACATGCCGATGCAATTAATTTAATTATGTAAATAAGCAAAAAAAAAAATAACTGAAACAAGTAAGAAAGTATAGTCGATCAAGCCGTACCATATGATAACCTAGTTTATAAAAAAATTTTTGCAAGTGTACCCTATTTTGCGAGTGTACCCTATTTGGGGCCCATGCTCAGTCCTGGTCCCCCCAGAAGAAAATTATGTAATTGATTTAAGATTCATGTAAAAGTTCTTTGCGCCGAATGTTATTTAGATATCATCTATCGGAGATTTTTTTTGCCTTTAAGTGATTTTTAAAAAGGGGTTTATATGGTACCAATTGTTAATTTTGGACCTACCTGCACAATATTTTGTCGTGACATGGTATCTATCGTAAAAGTTATTGTGGCCAATTTGTATGTCAACTGCAACATTTATAAGAACGTTATGGCATTAAAGGCTATTTTCGATTCTAATAAAATCTGCTAAGATGATTAAGATTAATTTAAAGCATATAAATTTGGACCAAGCTTAGTCTAAATCCCAACATAATAAGATGGTTTATGGGCGCAAAGGCTCTCTTCCGGAAAGAAGCTTCTATGGCGGTTATGGGAAATTATGGACCGACTGTCACCTTTGAACCTTTGTACCAAATTTAAACAAATTTTATCCAAATTGCGCCCTTTACTTTGCGCACAAAGTTTACTTGGACAGCCAGCCAGCCTGCTAGCCGAAGCTCCACTATTGTGGATATTTAAAAAAAACAAATGAAAAACTTATAATTGACAAACTATAAGTAATCTTTGATTCAAGTAGTATCATTTTTTTTTTAACAAAGAAAAGTCTAGGCACTTGAAATTTCCGAAAATACCTGCAACCCGATGGTGACGGCTGCTATATATCGGAGAATTAGACCATATTCTTAATATGTTTCTACCTTTTTCTTTGAAGTAAGTTTTTATAAAATAAGTAAACTTTGAATATGCAGAAGTGAACAAAAAGGTTTAAAGAAAATAAATAGACTATGTCAAAGAAAATTTACGCATGTGAAAAGGGTCTAAGAAATTTTTGTTAATAGAAGATTATAAAATAAAACAATGAAACGTAATTAAAACTTAAAAATCAAGAGTAATAAAATTATCACCGTTTTTAAAATCCATTGCACATGATAAGATAATAAACAGAAAAAATTTAAATCTACAGCCATTAGAAATAAGTAAATAAATTTTTACAAAAGAACTCTACATTTTCCGCAAGAATAATCCTAAAAATATTTTTACAACAAAATATTATAATTAATTTTCATTAAAATTGGATTATATTTCAAATACCACCATTTCCTGTTCAGTGGCTTCGAAAATCATTTACAAAAGTTTTCAATATTTAATGCAACAAAAAAATATCCATTACAATTAATTTAAATTTAAAGCAAAAGTATTTTGCTTTAAAGGCCTTCTTAACATTAAAACTTTTTTCAAAAGGTGTAGAATATTGTTATAAAATTTAAAAAAAGGTACACCCCATCATCCTTCGCCGCCCAACTTACCTTGAACGGTGCTTAAGCAAATTTCTATTTAAATATTTTCGCTTTCGACGTTTAAACAGGCGTGAAGCAAAAGCGGCTTTCGATTCCGCACTTAAATCGTATTGATGATGAAGATTTGTTTCCTGTTGTTTTTGTTGGTGCTGTTGCTGCTGTTGCTGCAGCTTAGAAGTTACAACTTTGGCACTTGTTACAAATGCTGGCAATGGAACATCGTTCAATATTAATAATGTTGGCTTATGACTGACACCATCCTCTTCGACTTTCCCACTATCATCATTTTCAACATCTGCGTTATCACCTTCACTGCCGTCAGGTGCACCCACAACGTTATAAGAAGAATAAAAGGAATGTAAACTTTTTGCTTTAGTATCAGAGTTTATTATCCTATCAATTTGATTGGTAGAGTTTTGGGTATTTTTTGTTAGTGTGGTATTATATTTTGGCAATTGATAGAGCCTTTCTACGTTTCGTTGCAAAGCGGATGTTAAAAATGTATCTTCTTTCGCTGGCTTGTGTTGAAAAGATTCATCAACGGCTTCTGCCGCCCCCACGCCAACCGTAATTTGTTGACCAGGCAACAATTGTTGGGTTGTGCCCATAACAATGTTGCTATTGCCAGCAACATTTACATTTGCAATATCATCGTGATAAGTTGTCGAAAAGTTTCGTTTCACTTGGATGGTTGTAAAGACGATATGAGCACTTGATAGAGCCAAAATGAGGGCTAATAATAGGACCAGTATGTGAGTGGTATTACTTTGATTCATGCGCAGAAAATAACGTTGATACAACATTTCCACCTGCAATAAATATTTCAGAAATAAATTTAGCTCTTTGTTTTTAAGTATTAAATGAAATGATTTAAAATTAATGGCTTAAATGCATGAATGTTTAGTGCTTTTTGGTTTTTTAACTGCAATTGCAAATTTTTTTTTTTGTTTTTTGAAGATATAATCATGATATGCAGGTGCTTAAATGTATAATTTATTCGAATGTGAAATAAGATATTAAAAATGTTATGGAAAGTTGACAATTTAAATTAAGGACAATAATAATTTCAACAAAACATAAAAACAATAATTTTATAACGTTAGTTGCCTTTTAGCCTCCTTAATGCCAATACTGGTGCTGAGGCTTTCAAATATTTTAGTGATATAAAATTATTTGAAATAAAAAAGTTAAGTAAATCAAAAAAAATTGTTAAAACTAATGCTAAAGATTGTTCAATTTACTGGTCATGTTTTTTTTTTTTTTTTTTTTTTTTTTTTTTTTTTTTTTTTTTTTGAATTTTCGTCAAATACTTGTTAGGTCTGTAGTGCGATTCACTAACTTTTAACACTTTCAAAAGTGTTAACTTAAACCAAACATTTTGATGTTTGCACTAACCACTATGTGATTCACTAACTTATTTATAACCATGGTAAACAGTTTTATATTTCTCTCTATTCAAATTGATATATCGTGGCAACTCTGCCAAGAGAAACATCAGAAAAGTATAACATAAGAAGAAGAATAAAAAAACAAAAAAACAACCTTTTAATTTATAGATTTTAAATGATATTGTGCAAATTGCGTTAAACATTACTAGTTTTTATTATTTTATTAATTACAGTAGTTTTGACTTAACTGCCTTTTGTTTACGTGCACTTTTGACTTAACTGCACAAAATTGATCATTTTTGGAATTATTCTTTATAATTCCATACAAATTCCTTTTTTAAGTGCACCTTCTATACCTGCACATTTAAGATAAATGCACAAAATTTTTGGCATTTTAAAATTATTTTCATACAAAAAATATAAGTTAGCTGCACTTTGACTTAACTGCCCAAAAAAAATATTTTCTGGAATTATTCTTCAAAATCCTTTTTTACGTGCATTTTGTATACCTGCATATTTTTCATATTTTTGGGCAGATTTAAAATATTTTCATACAAAACATCAAAGTTAGCTGCACACATGAAAAATATGGTGGCCACTTTTTCACATAAATATCAAATTAAAGCTGTTTATAAAAATATATTTCGCGATTATTTTGTTTTTTTTCCATAAATTTGTATGTTCTTTGTGAAATCTCATGGTTTTTGTTAATGTTTCTTTTATATTAAATATACATACATACATGTATAAAATGAACTGTTATTTGAAATAAAATTTTAATAAAGTATAAATTTATGTACGTTGTTTTCGGTTAATTGAGCCCCGCTTAATTGAGTTTCCCGTTTTATTGCACTAAAAACCATGGAACGAAATCATTCAGTATAACTGTCAATGTAAAAATACCCGTTTAGTTGAGTTCCGTTTAATTGCGTCAACCGCTTAATTATTTCGCAAAATAAGACCGCATTGCGAAAAACCAGAGCAAATGTTTTGGTTAATTGTTTCCGTCTACTTTATGTATTTTTGATCCACAAACGTAAAAAAATTATTTTGCGGCAAGAAAGATTGTACGATGGACGTAACTGATTTTTATTTTGTTGTAAAAAACCTAAACTATTTTTTAACTTTTAATAAAATATTTTTTATTCCACTTTTTAATCAAACACTTTACTTTAGCTGCACTTTTGTGCAGGTAACCACAATTGTGTACCTGCACATTAACGCAGGTAAATGCATTTAAGGTAGCTGCATTTTTGATTTACCTGCACAAAAAATCGTGCAAAGGAGATTGTGCAGCTAAGTCAAAATTACTGTATTATATTCTATTATATTATTAATTTAATTTTAATTAAATTAAAGTTTTAAAGTTATTTGATTCAAATGGTCGGTTTTAGGATAAATAAATAAGAAGCTCCACTGAAAATTGCTGTGTGACAAGAAGTGGATAAATTGTAGGCTAAATACCGCAAAGCCATAATATTCATCGACTTTATAGTTACAACGAAAAATAAACATTTTTCTTAAAAATGTTGGTGTTATTAAACCACAATTTGTTTTGTTTAAACTAACAGCTGACTGAAACAGCTGGCTTTAAACAACAGCAGATGTCGTTTAAAGTGTCGTTAAAAGTGAATAGCAAAATGGTTAATTTTGTGGTTAACTTTTTTAAACGAAACAATTGTGGTTTAACAAGCATAGTGAATCGCACTACTGAACATACCTTAATAATTGCTTTATCATCAGCAACCCTGTCATGATAAATTATGATAATAATTAGATCAAATATCCATTTTCGTCAAAATATGCAAGACTTGTGTGATAGTGTAAAACGGTCTTAAGCAGGATCTGCAAACATGTCTTTAAGACATAAAACTGAGACTTAAAAAATCTTATATTGAAAAGTACCAATAAAATATTTCTTTTTCTGTTTTTCATGATTATTTTAAAAACTCTACTCAAACCGGACAAAAAAAAAACAATTGAGAAATCTTGGAAATACAGACTAAGATTATCCGTAAAACGCACAAAAAGAAGACGCGATGGGAAACTTTTCAATGTAGTGAAGAAAAACAGAATTTAGCAGAATCTTATAAAACCTTCACCATGGCCGCCTCTTTGAACCCTTTATTTTTAAAGAAGTGTGTTGTTAAAAATGTTCTTGAGATATTTTTTTCTGGCCTCTTACACTTTTGACACTTACACTAACAAAAGCAATATTTTCAGCAGCGCGTACATTGCGATGTTTTTTTTTATATTTTTTTTTTTTTAATTCCCTAAGCTAAACCCCGCGAAGCTCTGCGCTTGTCTGCAGGAAAGAAACCAGAGTCTCTGGCGGGAATCGAACCCGCAACCCCGGCGCTGATAGACTAGCTCACTACCAGCTAGCCTACCGGGGCAATCGGATCACATCTGTAACGCTTCCATTCTCTTCAAATTTCTTTATAATCTTACACATTCCTTGCATAGCAGTTCGATGATGACGACCATAATCATCATGAAATGCTCGAAAAGTGTGCCACGTTTGAACCAGAGAATGACAAAAGTATCATTTTAAGTACTCTTTCAATATTTGTGAGAAAACATGTATGGACATGCATGGGTAAAGATCAAAACCATACACATACATATCACTACCCATAACAACCCAGCGGGAAAAAGAAGCAGACCGGATGCCTTCTAGAAGGCCTCTGTACTCCTTCTAGAAGGCCTCTGTACTCCTTCTTTTGGATATACAAGGCCTGTCCGCTCCATTCCATACTCATATCTTTTTCAAAACGTATCAAAACGTACATGTAATTTGCTCCTCGTGGTCATAGTTTGAAAAAAAAAAAATACATAGCTACTGTGTCCAAATAAATAAACATCTATCAATCTTTTAAATTTTATTAAAATGTCAGATAGTTTTGGAGAGCAGAAATTGCCCCTTCACACTTTCGTGGTGCTATTTTTTTATAAAAATGTATATCTTATGTTTAGTTTTACATAGGTACTGCTGATGTTACGGACAAAATTTATTTTATGTATCAATAAAAATATTTACATAGTCCCATACCTGTCTAGTGATCAAAGCACAAGTTAAAAAAAAAAAATTTAATTTTTAAACAGAAGTGCCAAGAATACTGAAGGTATTTTTTAAAACATGGATAAATTTATATGTATGGCAGATAACCAAAACACATTCATGGGTATTGAATAATATCTGCATAATATTCATGTATTTTTGTTTACTGAATATGGGTGCGTGAAGATATTGCCGTGCATAAGTATAAGTAAAGTTAAAGTTAAAGTTAAATTTATTGAGTCTCTTTTTTTACAGTAATAGTATAATAAAAAGTAAAATTGTTACATTTAAGATTATAATGTATTGTCTTAAAAACATTAAGTAAAAATATATTCAGTACCAAACTTAACATTATATGTATTAAATTG
The DNA here is from genome assembly GCA_963931875.1 of Pollenia griseotomentosa. Taxonomy (NCBI): domain Eukaryota; kingdom Metazoa; phylum Arthropoda; class Insecta; order Diptera; family Polleniidae; genus Pollenia; species Pollenia griseotomentosa. The sequence continues at coordinate 121,754,410 of OZ007562.1, read as the reverse complement.
TGTTTTTTTTTTTTAACAAAAATGTAGCAATTGCCCTTGCTCCCGAGGCAAAACTATATCATGAGTGTATATCTCTTATATAAATAAATATAATAATATGCTTATAATTAAAGCTTATAAACTAAAATTTAAATATAAAAAAAAAAAAAAGAAATATATTAACCGCGATGAGAGCCAGGTACAACTTTCTTAAAGAAATCCGATGAAGAATTAGCCGTATTAAAAACAACAATTTCATTTTGTAAACCAAGAGGTGACAAATAAGAAGTGTTAGTCCAATTGAAATCAACTTGAGAATCTATAATTTCTTTAAGAATAACGTTTTCATGAAACTGTAATCTAGTATTATACTTCCTTAAAATGTCCATTACATAATTACTCATAGGTGTAACCTTAGACTCTTTATAAATTACAGTATTTGAAAAACGTTTAGTTCTTGAAACAAATTTTTTGCCTATGCACGATCGTAATATCTTTCTTTCAAAAATTTCAAATTTGTTCATTAAAGAAGGAGAAATAAAAAACCAAACTGGAAAACCATACAATAATACCGGTCTTAAACATGTCTTATAAATTAATAATTTTGTTCTAATAGGTAAAGATTTATGAGATAAAATTCTTCCTAAAAATTGTTTGACTTTATTAACTTTATTTAAAGCAAATCTTCCATGAACATTAAATTTAAATAGCTTATTAAAGTAAATACCAAGGTATTTAATTTCATCTCGAAATGGAATTTCTATATTATTTAAAAATAATTTAAGTTTTTTACTTTCGGGAACAACAAAATAAGGACATTTACCAGAGGCATTTCTTAAACAAATTGCCTCACTTTTTGAAGCATTTATAGTTATTCCCCAAAAATCATAAAAATCTTTAACTTTATGCAAATGTCGAGATACAATATGAAGTGCTTGTGTAGGAGATTCGTGGTGAGCATATAATAAAGAATCATCCGCATACAAAATACCAGTTGAGTTTAAAAACTTATGGGGAAAATCGTTAATAAAAATGTTATATAAATGAGGTGCCAGAATTGAACCTTGAGGTACTCCACAAGAAACCTGTCCAAAGTCAGATAAAGATCCGTTTAACTGAACACAAAAACGTCTATTATCGAAAAAACTTTTAAATAGTTTTAATATGTGAAAATCAAATCCTAAATTTCTCATTTTAAAAAGTATTCCACAGTGATTTGCTTTATCAAAGGCCTTTTCTACATCAAGTGATATAGCAACTGTACAAAAACGTTTTCTTAAATTACAAATAACGTCATTTTGAAACTTTGAAAGAGCATCAACTGTAGAATGACCTTTTTTGAATCCAAATTGCAAATTTGGAATATAATCATCCTCCAAATTAAAGTCCATTTTAATACGAATAAATTTTTCGAATAATTTTCCTAAATTTGATAACATAGAAATAGGTCTCAAATTATTGATGTCTGAAGAGTTCATTTTCTTTTTAATTGGCACAATTTTAGAAATTTTCCAATTATCAGGAAAATAAGCATTATTTAAGCAATTATTAAAAATGATAACCAAAAATTCTAATGCTTTAATTGGAAACTTTTTAATTATAAAATTTGAAATATTGTCAACACCTGCTGATTTTTTATTTTTTAAATCTTTACAAAACAATATCATACTCTGTAAATTTATAAACCTGTTCGAATTTTGACTATTGAGTGCTGAAAAGGTGTTGTTAAAAGAAAGAAGAACATTTTGATCTAAAGTAGCCAAAAAATTATCCAATTCCAAAGAATTCATTCCTAGTTGACTGCCACTATATAATCCCGAAAAATGACTTTTCAAAATATTTAATTTAATAGATTCGTTATCAACAATTAATCCATTAACAGACAAATCACCAAATGACGTTTTTCTTTTATACCCTAAAAAATTATAAATTTGTTTATGAGCATAAGGGCCCGGCTTAATTTTTCGAAGTTTTTTACTAAAATTTTGTACACTTTCTTTGTTTACTTGTTCTTTAATCAAAATATTTAATAGCTGAATTTGTTTAGAAAGAAGCTGATATTGATAATTATGTCTGTTCAATGTTCTACTAAATATCTTTTTTAATTCCTTTTGCCAATTATACTTAATTTTAAATAATTTCTTAACAAAATCAGACGTTGTAAATCTAGGCGATTTTAACTCAATCTTTTGAGAATGAAAATTCATGCACGTATTTACTACCGTAGTAAAATTATTAATAAATAAATCAATTTCGTTATTCAATAAATTTCTCGTACAAGGAGGAAAATTTTGTATTAAATTAGTTGTCAAGTCATTCTTAAAGCAGTCCCAATTAGTATCCTTATATGACGAATATGAAATTGTTTGCTTAAAAACAAAATCAAAATCAATTAAATTCAAACTTAAATATAAAGGAAAGTGATCTGAAAAAGTAGGTAAACAGTCAATATGAAAGTTTGGATCGAAGAGATCAATTATATTAGAACTCAAAAGAAAATGATCTAAAAACGAAGAACCATTAGGAAAACTAGGAATATTATTACAAATTCTTAGAAAAGAATGTGAATTTAGATCAAGCCAATTTAAAAAAGTATTACCATTCAAGTTGTTACAGTTATCTCCCCAGGAAGTATTTTTTGAATTAAAATCGCCACCAATTATTAAAGCATCGAAATTTTTTGAAAAATTTGCAATTTTTGTCAAACCATCATCAAATTGCAAAGAATTAAAGTTACATGGAATATAAATAGACCCAATCAAACATTTCTTAATAATGTTGTTTACTTTAATATGAATATCGATAAAAAGATTTGGAAATGAAACACCCAAAATGTTTACCTTAGAAAACGTATAATTCTTTTTAATAGCAACACCAATACCTTGTGTTGAAAAGTCCCGTATAAAGTTATAATTTTCCAAAAATACTTTTTGGTTTGATTTAAGATGTGTTTCTTGAACAAATGCAAAATCAATATTATTATGATTTAGCAATTTTGATAGGTCCATTTTTCTACTTGTTTCAACAAGAGACCTAACATTAAAAGTAAATATTTTAAAAATATTACGGACCATATGTTGATAAGACTTCTTGAAAAAGACTTTTACACTCAATTAAAGCTTGAGATTTTGACATAGATTTAAAATTCTTCATAAAATTCATTATTCTAGTTTCTAAAGAATTTGGTTCACATAAAACTTTAGCCAATTTTAAAAATTCAACTACTATATCTGGTTTATTAGGTAACTGGTTGTTAAAATGACTAGCAAAAGTGCGATTTGGATCCGTAAAAGTTGAATTAAAAGCAAGAGAAACATTATTCGAAATCTTATTTCTTTTTTCCTTAATTTTATCAGACATTTTTCTTTTTAAATCTAAATATTTTTTAAAAGAAGGGCATCCACGCCAACTAGCAGGGTGACCATAAGATTGACAGTTAAAACAAAAGGGTTGAGAGTTTGCATCCGAATTAAACGAACATTTACCAGGTTCATGGCTTGAAGAGCACTTCACACATGCATAAGAACGATTACAATTCTTAGACATATGACCCCAATTCTGACAACGATAACATTGAACAACTTTCTGATTTTGCTTTGGTTTTTCCCAAGTAACTACCTGATTTAAAATATAGCGAATACTTGATATATCATTTAAACCCTTACCTTCCTTTAGAGTAATTAAAAAAAGGCCTGTTTCTAAATCGTTTTTTCTTGAATATTGCGTTTTAAATTTAGAAACGGATTGGACAGTATCTGGTACAATCCTATTCAAATCAGTTTCAATATCTCTAATATTAGAATCATAATACAGACCTCTTAGAACTAGAGACTGACGCCTTAAAGATAAAGGTGTAAATGAATATGATTCAATATTCTTTTCTTTAAGTAATTGCATCATTTCAGAATGTGCTGCAACATCCTGTAAGTAAAGTTTACTTTTATAATTACCTTTATTCACAATTTTAAAATCGAGTCCCTTAACTTTCAATTGATCTACTAAAGATTTAATATTAACACCAAATAGAAAAATAGGTGGACAAAATTGTTTAATATTTCTTGGCTTTTTCGTCATCAGATTACTTTTAACGTTGTTAGTATCTGCCTCGACAGTTAAGTCTTCTAAAATTGCAAATCTATTTTGACTACAACTAGGTCTTATATCCACAGAACTTAAATTAGATAAATCTATTTTTAAATCTCCCTTTGAATTACGTTTGTATTTTTTTTGTTTAACAATTCCAAAATCAATATTATCACCTGAAGATTTCGCCATTTCAAAATTTTCATCTTGAGACATGTAATTAGAATGGACATCATCAATACAATTAGATTCTTGACAAAGAATATTTGAATTTTTACACCCATCAGAAAGCAATTCTGCACTATTTATAATGTCCGATTGTTGAATTGAGCCAGAACTTTTGGAAGTAAAATTTTGGGAATTGTTCTTAGAGGATGATGTAGGAGCATTATTCAACCCAAGATTTAAATTTTGTTTTTGAGAAGATTCATTATTTTGATAAGTGAAACATTTATCCGGCGGCTTTTTTATTTGCTTACCAGATGAAACAAGATTATCCATTTGCAAGGATTTAATAATTAAAAATAGCTTTTTCCGTCTTTTTAATGGTTATATAAAAAAAAAAAAAAAATAAAATATATATTTAAAAATTATTTTTTATTTCAAATTGTATATTAAAGTTTGAGAAAAACACGTCTGCCTTCTATGAAAATATATTTCGAATATAAGTATAAGTAATAACTATACTTTTTGCAATGCACAACCATAGCTGTTGTTATTATTTGCGTTATAAATATGTGTATATTCAATAACGAAAAGCGTGGGCAAATACCTCTGTATATTTTTCTTATGGGTACTTGTTGTCAACCTGTGGTTTGAACCACCATTTTTGTAGTAAGTTTAAACTATTTTAACAACACAGAAAAAATTCTCCAAAATTTTTCACCAATTAAAGCATTAATCAAAAATATAATCAGTTTTAATTAAAAATGTAATCAAGTGAATTAAACGTTTAATCAAGTGAATTAAACGTTTAATTAATAGTATTAACTGGTTTAATTGATACTATTATTTTGTTTACTGGTGCAAATTTAATTAATTTTTTAATTAATATCACAAACTTTTTAATTGAAATCAATTTTTATTTTTTTCTGTGAATTTCTTCGGTTCGTCAACAATCTATATTCTTAAATTGTAACCCCCATATTCATAAAAAATATTATTTATAAGAGGTTTATTAAACGAATTTCCTATGGAAATCTGTTTAATAAACCTGTTATTAACCTGAAATATTTTTTATGAATAAGGCCATAAACCTTTTGCTAAATAATTGATACTACGGATGACAGTTATTAAGCGTCTGACTGCCTTGGCAGACCGTCGGTTTTGAAATCTCTAAATGGATAACTAAATTTTACAACCCAGTTACGAATAAAAATTCCCAAAAAGTTTGTTCCCTTCTCCCATTTTTTCTTATTTAAATTCAATTTGAAAATAAAAAAAAGGGAAAAAGCGTGCGGAGAATTTGTTTTCATAATTGCATTAATAATATATTTTAACTATTTTTTAACTATTTATTAACTTTAACTATATATATTTAAAAAATGAATCCTTTGAAAAGTTTTCCTAAATCAATTTTTAAATCCTAGACTTAAGAAATTTGCTTAAATGGCAACACTTGAATTCTAAGAAATTGAGAAAATGTAGGTAGTTTCAAGACTACCAAAGGAAATTGTTACTGAGATGAAAATGAAAAATAAATATTTCAAATTTTTATTGAATTACATTCACCTTTCCCACCGAAAACTTTTAACCATTTCCCTATAACAACAACTTTGAGCAATTTTTGTATTTTTAACTAAACTACGCTTTTTATTAATTAAATTAATTTATTGTTAATTTAAAATTTCCATTAACGAAAATATGTATTTTCATTAAAATAAATATCAAATTTCTTTTTTGCAATTAATATATTTCTCCTATTGATTTCTTTTTCACTTTACAAGCAATTAATTGAAACAAAGAAAGTTTTGTTGAACTACTTAACCACTCCTTTTTAAAAGCTTAATAAGATAAATACTGTGAACATCTAATTCTATTAGAAAACTGTAACCCACATACCCCATATCGATAGCGAAAAAGTTTAATGAACTGCTTTCCTTAAAGCTTTTTACGGTTTCTAAATTAATTTTGATTTTTTTTTTACATTTTTGTTTTTTCTGGTTGCCAGAGAGGGAGGGAGTTGGTTAAATAAAGGTTCAATGTTTGGCAATAAGCAGCCTTGAAGGATGTTTTGTTTTGTATATTTCAATTTTATTTTGGTTTTGTTTTCAATTTTGCCACATTTTTAAGTGGGCTACAACTTCAATATGTGTGGATGTGTGAGTGTTTTGTTTTGGGAGAAAAATGAAAAACTTTTGTTTAATACAATTTCGTGTTGTAATTTATGTTGAAAATATCTTGATTGTACTAACTCTTACGAAAACGAAATAAACACAGTATAGCTTTGTGTAATAAGGAGGTTCCACAACAGAGGTAAATATAAAAAATTCAATTCCTCCTTAATAACGTGGTGCACTCAAAAGAAAAATCATTCCATCAGTACTCAAATCAATCCAAAGCGGATTTTTCTTAAATCAAGTACAGAAAGATTGATTCAAGTACGGATTTTCAATCGCGAAATACTTAACTTATCCATATTCAATCGCGAATTCATACTTGAAACATTCCGAAAATGAGATAGATTTAAGTAAAACTAAGACTGAATCAATCTCAAAATTCGCTTGATTCAGGTATTTTAAAGTTAATTCAATCCCGAATTCGTACCTAAATTAAACCAAAAGTATAATTAGAAGCAGCATTTTATTATGATTGATTGATTTACTTACCCATTTTTCACATTATAGAATTTATTTTTATTTAATTTAAAAATTTATAATTTATAAATTATAAAAAACCAGCATCATTTCTGATATGGGTTTTACTCTAAAAACTTAATGTACATAGATAACTTAAAATATAAGCTAAATGAGAAGCAAGAGTTCTCAATTTTTCATTTGTTTTTACACACAACAAGCAAATCGTTTTTTAACTACTTGTGTGTTGTTGTTGAAGTGTCTGCAACAAACATTGGTAAGTTAAATGAAATGAAATGAAACGCTCGCTTTGTAATTTAACTCTCAGAGCGGCACTTCCAACGAAAAGTTGCTCTTCACTTGGTTTAAGAATTTTGTACTTATTTTAAGAACTTCCGGGCTTGATTTTCGAAAGGATTGTTTTAAGTTTTAAGTAGGATTGTTTTAAGTACGTTTAAGTGTTACTCGTACTTCATTTTTTGAGTACGAATCGTACTTAAAGGAAGAATAAAAAACTTAATTTATCCCGAGTGTTTTTCTTTCTATGTAGTTTTATAGCCTACAGAACCACAATCTTCTATAAGATTGTCTATAGACTTATAAGCACTTTTTGAATCGATTAAACGATATTTGATATTAAATCGAAACAAGCCCAATGAAAATATTAGGCATGGGTCCACAATTTCACCTAAAAAACAATCAAGTTTTTGAAAATCAAAAAAAAATGGCTTAGTAAAGGTTGTTTACGAAAAAAAAAAAAAAATACAAATTTTTTTTTTTAAATCATGAAAAATCCAAAACGGGAAAAAGTGAAAAGACTTATAACTTTCACGTAAAGTCACATAACCTATGAACAAACTGAGACATAGATCATAAAAATCGATGAACGCGTTATGCTTTTATTCACAAGTGAAGATACCTCATTTTTATGTGGAGGTAAAAACGTCCATAAACAAAAAGCAGCAAACACACACATTAAAAATTTTTATTTTTGAATGGAAATCGCAATTTTTATCAATTCAGTTTTCTCCGTAAATTTTGAACAAAATCAAAAGTTGTGCACCGATTACAATGAAATAAATCTCAATTCATTCGAAATATGTTTCACTAAATGTTTCTATACCAAAACTGTGATTTATGTCGCATTTTTACTTTTTATGAACTTTTAAAGAACAAACATTTAATTTTTTTTTAATTGTTCTTTTTTAAGATTTCAACATGTCTCTGAAACTACCGGGCAAAGTTAAAGATAATATTGTTGGCGAATTTTGAGTTTTTTAACAGAATATAGTGAACCGTTTTCAAGTTATTTCAATATATTTATGTAGCGGAAGTGCCTTCATTTTGGACATAACGGTATATCTCGAAAAGTCGAGCTGATAGAAAGCTGGTAAAAGTAAGTGCAGATTTGGATTCAGCGTTCCAAATTACCTAAACAACAATATTCAGTTCTTAATACAACAAAGATCTTGTTCCCTTGTGTTATCCATAATATTTTTAAAAAAATTTTCGCCAAAAAAAAATTTTGCTGGAAGTGACTACTAATGTGACCATATTAGCTTAATTTAGCTTTATTTTTTTCTTGTTTAGCTTGAGATGTTTCATTTAGCTTTAAGTTTTTTTTCAGCTTTTTTCAACGATGCATTTCGCTTTTCCTAGCCTTTTTTTTAATTTCAATTTCGTGTTTATTTATATTTTATAATAAATAAAGCAGTTTATCCGAATAAACTAACATATGTGTGATTTAGTTAAAAGGGTAATAGTCTGGCAGCGCAGAAGAAATCGCTGTTGCAGATTTGATCAACATACATAAAAGTGCTGCAAGGGGAAGATACAAAAATTAAGCTATTTTTGAAAAAAATTAAGAATTTTTGTCAAAAGTTACACTTCTAAAAATTTCTTAAACAAACAGTAAATTTATGTGATTTATAAGAACAAGAAGCATAAATATTTCTATTCCATATTTCAGTGATAATAGGAAGACCAGAAGTCAATTATTGAACAAAAGCATAGCTTAGAGTAATTTTAAGCCTATGCCTATTGCATGAGAATTAAAAAAAGGTTTAAGCATACAGTACTTTTCGTTTATAGTCACTACTACAGTTGTTAGTGACTTTAGCGATATATTCTAATTCATCTGTTTTTTTGCCGTTATAAGTAAATTTAATATAAGGGTTTTACGTGATAGCCCATTTAGCGATGTAAGCATATTTACAGTAGTTTTGACTTAACTGCCTTTTATTTACGTGCACTTTTGAATTAACTGCACAAAATTGATAATTTTTGGCAATATTCTTTATAATCCCATACAAATTCCTTTTTTAAGTGCACTTTCTTTACCTGCACATTTAAGATAAGTGCCCAAAATTTTTGGCATTTTAAAATTATTTTCATACAAAAAATCCAAGTTAGCTGCACTTTTGACTTAACTGCCCAAATTACATATTTTCTGTAATTATTATTCAAAATCCTTCTTTATGTGCATTTTGTATACCTGCACATTTTTTATATTGTTGGTCAGCGTTAAAATATTTTCATATTAAACATCAAAGTTAGCTGCACACATGGAAAAATATGGTGGCCACTTTTTCATATAAATATCCAATTTAAGCTGTTTAAAAAAACAAAAATCGCAAACAAGTCAAGTTGTTTGCATGTACCTACATTTATGCATATGGGTTGTTGTTACAGCAACTTTACCATTATTATATGAAAGGATAGCAAATCTTAGGTCTGGAACAGAATAAAGTAGTTGTAGTAGTATTTGAAGCTGACAAATGCTGTGTAGCGCAACAAAGTTCAAAATTTCGATTTTTGTGCTTCAATGGCAACGACTACTACAACTACGTATTCTGTTGACACTACTTTGAAACTGCCGTTTTTAACTTTTGACAGCTTGCAGCGCTATTCTTAACGTTGTACTACAGCGACTTTTCTGTCCCACACTTTATTGTTACCAATTTGGCTATCTCGTTCCGTATAAAAATGCATAAGAAATGACTACAGGTTGTTTTAACGTAATTGTTATTGTCAATTTATTAATTAAAACGTTTTTATTCTTCTTTTAAACACGTTACTTTAGCTGCACTTTTAAGCAGGTAACCGCAATTGCGTACCTGCACATTAAGGCAGCTAAATACATTTAAGATAGCTGCATTTTTGATTTACCTGCACAAAAAATCGTGCAAAGGAGATTGTGCAGCTAAGTCAAAATTACTGTATTCCATCTATAAGAAGGCATCAATGGCAAAAGTAAATCGAATTATGTGCGTTATAGTTACATTAGCAAAACGTTCTACGTTCTTTTTGTGGCGTTTGCATACGACATTTAATTTAAAAATTGCTTCAGCAAATACGACATACGACAAACTCAACACTCCATATTCCGAAAACCGTATGAGGTATCGAAAAACTGATTACGCCAAATAAAAGATCAGGACGGAAAACCTAAGGAATCGATCTTAACTCAAAACCGCAAAAAATCCACATACGACATTTAAATTATCAACCGACAATATATACGGCGAACTTTTGCTTTTGCAAAACGTTTGGCTAGATCAAACATCATTATACAGTTTCTTAATTACATTATACATATATCTTCTTACAAATTAAGTTAAGCAAATCCATTGAAATTGTTAAAAATAAAGCTTAAGTTTGATCAATTTACTGGTCACGCTTTTTTGGATTTTTTTCGTTTATTTATATAATTATTCTCATTTATAATTACATAAACACTATTTAATCTAATAATTAAAAGTTACTACAAAAAGCTAAAAAAAAAATTAGCTTTATTTTTTGGCTTTAAATTTCCTTCTTTAGCCTTTTTAAGCTGTATTTCAAACATGATTTAGCATGATTTATCGAATAAATGTGTTTTCTTGACATCTTCTCTCATGTCGTATACAAATTTAAGAGATGTCGTAAAAAACGATCGGTGCACATCAGTGGGTGTTTAAGATACTAGCATTTTAAAAGTTTGAACAAAAAACACAAATAAAGGATTCAATTTAGTTTTTAATTTGGATTTCGTCATTGATATAGAATTTAATATGCATTTCGAAAAATACTTTTTTATATAATTTGTTTTAATATTTATCCCATTTATTTCCATCACCATCATGGATAACGATCTTGCAGCGATGTGATGGCTTAAGTCTAGGCTGCGGCTCGTGTCTTAACCCTGAGCATTGCCAGAATCTGGTGATGGCAGAGGTTAAGGTAGTGAACTTAAAGGCCTTGACAACTAAAGGTTATCCATCCCCTAAACCGAGGTGTTATGCGACCCGAGCCTATCGGTCTGGCTTGCAGTCAGGGGTTACCGACTGTATTATCACGGACATTTGCTGATAACTGGGCACCTCAACAAATATACTACGCCCTTACCACGTTAACGGGGGCTATGACGTGGCGGACCTCAAGCTCCCCCATACTCGTGGGACCAAAATCAAAATGACTTTTAAAAACAAAAAGCAAAACAGAACGAAGAACGGCACGGAACAGGACATGAACAGGACTACGGCTATGGACAACGAGACGATGACGATACCGAAGGCTAGAACAGCCTCGACACGCACAGGAGGAAAGCCTGCCAAACCTGGTCTGGACGAATGTGCAAAGGTTACCCAATTAGAAGGCGGTAGCCTTAAAACCAGCGGCGATGAACCTCTGCCATACGCGCCAAGTACATCCAAAGCCGCACTAGCCCTTTACGCTAACGCGGATAAACACCATGCTTCGGGTGCTGCCAAGCTGGAAATGACAAAGTCGTCCAGCAAAGTAGCTTCCTATATGCCAATTGTACAAAGAGGGTCAGAGATGTCCCACTTTTGTACCTCCTGCCGCCAACTCCGGCGCCACTAAAAAGACATCTCGGTATACAAAACCCTTCCAAGAGGGCATCCAACACAAGGCGTGCTGCCTTGCGTATAATTGAGCTATTTGGCTCCAAAAAGGCCAATTAGCTTTCTGCAGAACAGAAAGCTTCATTGGCATGGGCTAAGGCCCTTACTGCTTGGCTTCATAGCGTTTCACCTCCTGCCCCTGCGAAGGCAATGCCTAAACCGCAACGTTCGGAGGAAGAAGCGACAGCAACCGGGGACAAATCTTCCCAGACACGCACCGATGTCAACTAACAGGTCTTACAGCGCAGTGGCTAAAGACCAACTTGCTAGAGCGGTTACGGACAGAGGTGCAGTTGACGGATCCATCTCCCACTCCAAGTAGGACTTGGTGAAGCAGAGGATGATAGGTGTATTCTGGATATTCTGAGTGAGTGCGTGAATAGTGAGTGAATAAGCTGATGAGGACGCCCTCCAGGAATCGGACCAGGAGGACGCCAATGTCACGGTCGTGGAAACTATAATCTAGTCGACAGAATCCACGATGGGTGCAACCAATGTTTGCAGATCTGTGCACAGGGGCACCCCGCAAGGTGGGGTTCTGCCCCCTCTACTATGGAACTTAACGATGAACACTTTGCTGAGTTAGTTCGACAGATTAGGGATAAAAACTATCGCGTATGCGGATAACGTGGCGGTCATGGGTAAACACCTGGACACAACATCCCGTTGTATGGAATCTGCGTTACAGATTCTATGCTCTTGGAGCATCTCCTGTTGACTTGGTGTCAATCCACAGAAAACTGAGTTGGTACTCTTTACCAGGAAGAACAAGGTTGGTAACTTTAGGCTTCCTAGGTTGAATGGCCAGGAGCTGACGATATCGAACAGTGCCAAATATTTGGGCGTAATTCTCGATAGCAAACTATCCTGGGAACTCAACATTCGTTCGAGGGTTGATAGGGCCATTGTGGCCTTATACATCTGCAAGAGATCTGTGGGCAGAAACTGGGGCCATGGCCCCAGGGGCTTTGAATGGATCTTTGAGGCGGGGGTAAAACCGGTCCTCTTCTTTGGGGTCATAGTGTGGTGGCCTGCCATGAGAAAGGGGCGGTACTGTAGGATGCTTGAGAAAGTATATAGTATAGTTGCGCTGATGATCACGGGATCACTCCGCTCGACACCAACGAAAGCGCTGTTTACTATGCTGAACTGGCTGCCGGTTGACATTATGGCCGAACAACAGACCCTGACTTCCGCTATTAGACTGGGGCTGGTGGGCCTATGGTCTACGCGCAACTATGGTCATGGCAGGGTCACGCATCATATGACCTGGCGGGGCTGGACTATTGTGCTCCGCAACGCTTTTTCGGTGCTATGTTCACAGTTCATCATGGTGATGATGACTGGCTGAGGTACTATCGTATAACGAGAGATATATGTATATTTACGGACAGCAAGGTGTCTTCACGACATCTATGTTAACAGTGGAATGCCGGATGTCTTTATATGAGATCGCGGAACATTCCAGGGCATAGTGGATGCCTGGGTAACCAAACGGCGGACGGTCTGGACAAACAGGGCTGTCTCTTAGGCGACATGTTCGTCGACGGCCTGATTGGCATTTCAATGGCCCGCTTCCAGTCTCAGAGAGTTCAAGGCGAGAGTCGTACAGAAGGGCTCAGGGGAGATGGCAGGAGGAGCATACCTGGCCAGGATTCTATCGCATGGCTATGACGCGGCGAGAACGCGCGTGTTACTTGGTCTCGGTAGGGACCAGATGAGGATGGTGATATCGGTCATCACGGGTCACTGGGTGATGGGGACTCATGCTAGGAGAATGGGTCTTGATTACCATCACTACTGTAGAAGTTGTCATGATGAGGAAGAGAAGGAGACGGTGTTTAACTTTCTCTGCCAATGCTCCGGTCTGGGGGACATTCGATTTAGGCATTTTGGGAGACCGGAATTGCCATGTCTGGACGATGTGTCTAATGTGGGACTGAAATCGATCTCTCTGTTCTGCAGGGAGTCGGGGTGGTTCGAGGCTGCAGTGACCTCTGGGGAATGGTCTGGTTGACACTGACTGACTCTTGTCACTGGCTAAGGGTATCACAAAGGGACCGCAGTAATGACACAAGTGAGCCGTCGTCGTGATGGCTGCCCATTGAACCTAACCTAACCCATCACATTTATTTGAAAACCTTTGATTTCTAAAAATATCAAGCAGCTTAAAATGCCAATACTAAAACTCTTTTTGTTCCTTCTATGTATATAAGGAACACCCTAATAAACAAAATAACACAACAACACATACTAGCATTTAAACTTTTATTTATTTTTTTTACCAACTTCATTTTTATGTAGTTGTAGATTTTAAACATTTTGTACTTGTTAAAAAGGCGAAAAAAAAAACAACTTCAACTGGGCTCAAATACATTAAACAAGAGGGATTGACATTTTAAATACATTTAAAGGTTTTAACAAAAACAGTGAAAAAAGTTTTTTGTTTATTTTTGTGTTATTTATATTTAGAATTAAGAATTTATAGCAACTTTCAACACAAAGTACAAAAAATAAAATATTATACATACTTTTATTAGTTAAAGTATTTACAAGTGAAACTTTTTTATTAACAATTTCGTATGTTACAAAGGTAAATTTTTGTTCTATTAAAAAAACCTACAATATAGAAAAACTTATGCACAGTGGTGATGCTAAAAAAAAGTAAAATATTAATTGTATCAAAACGTAAAAAAAAGAGTTAAAGAAGAAGGCCGTGGGAATCTAAAATATCACCACCACAAAATGGCGAAAAATTATAATACACAAAAGCGTCAATCAGTTCAAAATTATTTTAGAAGAATATATTAAACTATTAGAAATTAAAAATTGTTGTAAACTGACGATTATTTAGTATACTTGTTTGTTTGAGTAATATAACCATATTGCAATATAGGGGAAATAGAATAATTTATCGATTTTTGATCATTTGTAATACCAAACACTGTTTGTATACATGAAGAAGTAATTGTAAATAATATCGGATGTGCTAATTCCGTGAGGCCGCTATTGCTTTAAAATTGACCGATCTTTTCTTTCTTTACTGTAAAGGGATTTACAATTGATTTCAATTGGTCAACGTTTACACATAATATACACAATTGTTATCCTAACAATTTCCTTAGCGAACCTAAAGGAAATAATAACTAATCTCCTTTCGAGGGGAATTTTTTTTTGTAGCAACCCTCGCACTTATAGACTAGCCCACTACACTGAAAAAATAAGCAATCCACCAGTACTGAAATCTAGCCAAAGCAATGTGATTTGTACGTTAAGTATGGATTTCCTTTAATCAAGCAGATAATGATTCACTCAAGTACGGAGAATTCAAGTGCCCCGTACTTAAAATAATCCCAAACAGGATTGATTTAAGAAAAAGTGGGATAGATAAAAGTAAAGCTCAAACTGTGATTGCTTCAAGAATTTCTAAGTTGGTTTTATCCCGAATTCGTACTTGAAATAATCCGAAAGTGAGATTAGATTAAGCTTAACACTTTAACATAGAGAAGCACTGTTTCACTTTTGTTGTAATCCGCCTCTTTTTTACAGAATAACTTTCAAAAATTATAAGACACCAAACACAGCATGTTTGATATGGTTGGTGTTCGTAACAATTCTAATAGTTTTATTTTAAATAATTTTAACAAAAAGAATATGGGAATTTTAGCTTCTTATTTAACTTTTTAAACCAGAAAATAATGCATGTTTTTCTTCTTGTAGTGTTGTTGTTGTTTCTACACAAAACAGGCAAATCGTTTTTTTACCTATTTTTGTAGTGTTGTTCTTGTTTCTGCAATAAACTTTTACAAACACATGCGTATGCAAACATATTGGTTTTCAAAATTTATTACATTTTGGATTGTTTAAAGTACTTTTTTTAAATACTAAAAGTTAGTTTTTTCTTTATGTGTACCAACCAAGCTTGCCGAGATTCTCATATTAGATTATTATTTCGATGTGTTACTAACGATATGACAAAATCAACAAACCTTTGTGGGGGTAAAGAACGGCTATTTGTTGGAAATAAAGTATTTGGCAAATAATCAGAAAAAGTAGAATTTTTTATATAGTTTCTTTTATTATATTAACAAGTGTAATGAATTTGCTTTAGCAGCAATTAGTGGTCTTATACACAGAAAGCAAAACACTGGGGATAAATTAAGTTTTTAAAACTTACCTTAAGTACGAATCGTACTCAAAAATTCAAGTACTTAAAACAATCCTAAATGGGATCACTTTCGAAAATCAATCCGGGAATTTCTTAAAATAAGTACAAAATTCTCAAGCCAAGTAAAAAAAAAAAAAATACTAAAGTTTTCGTTGGAAGTGCCACACTGAGAGTAAAATTACAAAGTGAGCGTTTTAATCTGATTTAACTTATGGTGTTTTCTTTTCTAAAAAATAATAATGCATTATACTGGGGATAACAATTTTTTGAAAGTCCCCAGGGGATTTTTTGGGGAAAAAGCATTTTTTTCGCTGGGGATTTTAATTTTGATATATGCCATTTGTGCAATGGCAAGATCGGTCAAGACGTGGGTTCGAAGATTCTGTCATACTAAGACGCTGTTGGTTCGAAACCTTTTCAACAGCTTGCTGAAATATTTTTAAATATGCTTTCTGTACCAACATGTAACGCATGTTATGAACGAGTCTTTTCTATAATAAATAGAATCGAGAGCAACCTAATGCAGTAGGAGTTATTAAAAGCTCTTCTAAGAATTAGGAGACACTTTTAAAATAATTCAGGTTGCTGTGACAAATTTATTCCATAAAATGATAACATTTTTTAATACAAACAATATGTAAAGCAAAGTTGCATTGGCTGTAACCAGAAGATTTTGAAATGATAATTGATGCATAATTATTTTTTGGTGCGTTTTTTAAGTAACATACTCTTTTAACATACCTTTGTAGGTAGAACTCAAAGTACAAATAAAATAAGTTTTAATAATATAACACAAATGAATTTAATTAAATAAATAAATGTTAAATGGGATCTGTGGGGATTATTGGGGATAAAAAATTGTAAATTCGGGATAAGGTATAAAATAAAACTGAGAGCCCTGGCATTGAGTCAAAAAAAATGTTGTTGCCCAAAATAATTTTTTTCAACAAAATGTTAACGTGATTTGTTCAAATTTCGAAATTTTGAATAAACCAAACAAAATGTTTAACGAATCTTTATTTATTTATTCAATAGTTTTGATGTTTTAAGTCCCAATTTGTATTCTTTGGCAAATACACTAAAATTTATTGTGGGGGGATAAGCTAGTTCCTATGCGGATTTCGCTGGTTTTTCAGGCCAGATCATTATAAAACCTATTTCCAAAGACTGTGGAAAAACTAAAGATATTATTAAAAAAAAACTGTAAAGCGAATGAGAATTAAAAACTCTCAAGTTTTATTTGAAACGATATCAAAACTATGTATTAACAAATGGGCAAGAGATGTAAAAATACTTTAAATATTTTTTTTATTGAATTTGAAGAAATATTTAATTATTTCGTTATTATATATGTGTACTTTTGTTGACCTAAAACTTTATTTTAAAATTTAAAAATTGTTTAAAATTTTCTTGATAAATTTTTCTTTGTGTG
This sequence comes from Pollenia griseotomentosa, assembly GCA_963931875.1. Classification (NCBI taxonomy): domain Eukaryota; kingdom Metazoa; phylum Arthropoda; class Insecta; order Diptera; family Polleniidae; genus Pollenia; species Pollenia griseotomentosa. The sequence goes on along the minus strand of OZ007562.1, from coordinate 121,737,049 downwards.
GAGTTGCATCAAGTTCCTTAAGAGATTTTTCCAGGGAAGCCGTTTTCTGAGTCTGCAATAAAGACCTGCACAGATGTATCTGTTTATATCTGTTTCTGTGTTTTTTCTAAAGTTGATGCGTATGGATGAGTGCTCTTGTGTTTCTGATATAAGTTGATGTTGATATGATTTGTAAAAGAGTGGATGTAAGTTGATAAAAAAGCGAAAGAGAGTATCATATCTGCTTATATCTGTTTCGCAAAAGCAGATACTAGTGGATACTTATGGAATACAATAAGTTACTTATTGTACGATACCGTTATTTTCAATGAAAGAGAGCGTGAATGTATTTCGAGCGAAAATAAGCCAAACAAAAAAATTTACAAAAACAAAACACACCGGCTGCTCGTTCTGTGGTCGTACAAATTGCCAAGCAACAACAACACTACTAGTTTCTTATTATACCTACAACGCAAATACAAACCAGACATTTCACAAACACACACTGTGGCAGTACAAATTGTCGAGCAACAACAACAACAACACAAGCGAGAATCATTGTGATCAGGCCTGCCATATTTAACGATTTATCGGCATTTGGACGATTTTTGCCTCTAAATTATCAAAGTGCCTATTTACACTATATACTATACAGTAATTTTTGGTTTATTTTATATAAATTATTAATTTGGGGTAACTTAGGGAAAAAATGGTTATACATATATATTCCATATTTGCAATATTTTTATGGTATGTCTAACACAACAAACACATTTTGAAAAATATAAAACTTCATATAAGGGACTTAAAGCACAAGGGGAATCGATCTAAAGAAATTCAAACGTCCGGCTGGCTGGCTATGTAAACCAGGGTTTAAAATGCTATCGCCATATTAGCAAAAGCAGCCAAATTTTGTAATTTTCTTAATTAAAAAAAAATCAAAATTGAAAAGTTCTACTGCTAAAATAGCCCACACTTTTCAAAAGCAGCTGCAACTTGCTTTTTTAACAATGGCAAAATTTTTTTATTTAAACAAGCTCAAAAAGCAACGGCAATCACTTTTATGTTGTAGGAAAAAGAATGAAACAAACAGCTTCTGTCTGTTAGCCGCCAAATCAAAAACCAATGTATGCTAATAGACGCAAAATCGGAGATAATACAGTAGTTTTGACTTAACTGCCTTATGTTTACGTGCACTTTTGACTTAACTGCACAAAATTGATAATTTTTGGAATTATTCTTTATAATTCCATACATATTCCTTTTTTAAGTGCACTTTCTAAACGTGCACATTTAAGATAAATGCACAAAATTTTTGGCATTTTAAAATTATTTTCATACAAAAAATTCAAGTTAGCTGCACTTTGACTTAACTGCCCAAAATACATATTTTCTGGAATTATTCTTCAAAATCCTTGTTTACGTGCATTTTATATACCTGCACATTTTTCATATTTTTGGGCAGCTTAAAAATATTTTCATACAAAACATCAAAGTTAGCTGCACACATGAAAACAACTTTTTCACATAAATATCCAATTTAAGCTGTTTATAAAAATATAAATCGCAATTATTTTGTTTATTTTTTTCATAAATTGTTATGTTCTTTGTGAATTCTCAATGTTTTTGTTTAAAATTCTTGCGTTTTCGAATAAAAAACAAATTTACTCCGTTTTTAACGCGTCAAAAAAAAAGTGTGCAGTTTTAAAATACTAAGAAAAGTGAAGTGAGTTATACTTTGTTTGATTTCTTTTTGCTTTTAGGACGGCTTGTAGTCTCTTTGCCATCGATTCCACCCATTTCAAAGTTAGCTCAGTAGACATTTTTGGCCACACTTCCTGCAGAATTTTCTTCAGAGAGTGCTTGCTGCTAATATTGTCTGTCCAAATGCTCCCAGATGCTTAGTTAAGTTGATATTGAGCAACTATTGGGCTGATGCAGCTGTTTCAGGACGTATTACAAAAGCCAACCCTATCACGCTTCACTATAGATACTGTTTATTTTGCATTAAATTTCTTATTTCTACCTTTTATCACGTTTTTCTTTGTCAAACTTGATTTTGTCAAATTTTGCAGTAACGTATTTTTCACAGATGACAGCAAGCTTGAAGTCTGATCAAATTTGGCAAAGTAGAAATTTAACTTTTTCTAACTAACATTACACTTTTTATATTGGAAAACAAGCTGAACACTTTATTTTGACGCTCACTGTAGGTTATTTGAAATAAAATTTTAATAAAATATAAATTTATGTATTAATAAAATAATTTTTTTATTCTACTTGTAAATCAAACACTTTACTTTACCTGCACTTTTGTGCAGGTAACCACAATTGTGTACCTGCACATCAAGGCAGGTAAATGCATTTAAGATAACTGCATTTTTGATTTACCTGCACAAAAAATCGTGCAAAGGAGATTGTGCAGCTAAGTCAAAATTACTGTAGCAGCACAAAAGGTTGCTAAAAGTCACACTATTGCTGAGAAATAATTTACGACGACAAGTGATATTTTTGATGCCAGACAAACACAACAAGATTTTTTTTTTCTATACAATGTAGGAATCAAATAAACGTCACAATTTGTGTGTTTTACCTTTTTCAAGCGGAAACGGTATTTGTATGGAAAGTAAAACAAATTTTTGTACAAGCTGTCAAGTTGTACACTGATCAATATTTTATCGTTGTAATCTGTAATCGTCGCCTGCTTTTTTTTATTGAACCGGCTTTTTGTTATTACCAGTCAGAGAAGATTTTTTTTTCTTTGAGCTTTAAATTTTTTTTGTTTTGTCTTTTTTAACTTGCTCTTCTTTTAGGAAAAAGGAAAAAAGCAAAAGGCGAAATAATCATATTTAAATTTTGCTATAAATAAATATAAATAAATAAATAATTTTTTCCAAAAGATATTTGTAACCAAAAAATTACTTAGGTTATCAATATCCAAAAAAACAAATTTTACTTTAATTGATTACCACAACCAAAATAAAATATATATAACGATAATGGTTAAAGGTTCGCAATTGAAAATTGAGTTCATCCGAACATACTACTACTTTTATACTTAAAACCTACTTTTATTTTTTCGTTGAAAAATAATTTTTAACTGTGGAGTTAAGATCGTTTATTCTAGATCACCATAGGTTCTTAAAAAGACGAACCTATTGGTATAAGACAGTATATGTCTCCGCTGACTCTAATATGAAGAGTTTTCAAGCTAAAATTATATGGATCACTCTTATTAACGGTACCTGCCATTTACCCTTAAGTAAAATCTATTCATATAAAGGGTGTCTGGTGGCAAAATTTTATTTTTAATGCGATTATTTCAAAAAGTAATAAACGGTGCGGAGGGAGGTTGGAATTATCGATTGGGAGGATTTGTTAGTCACAGTAGTCGAGTGAGCATCGCGCGTTCGTTTAGGAGACATTTTTTAAGGGCAATGATTCTTACGTAATTGCTCGTCGACAATTTTGTTCAAAGTTCATTTTCACTTAAATAGCCACGTCAACAAACAAATCTACCATTACTGGTCTCCAAGAACCTCCAACCCTCGATTGAAACATCAAATACCTTTACATGAGAAAATTGGGTCATTTTTTTTAAATTCTCGAAAAACAAGGCTCCGTTTTGAACAGTGTGTTCAAGTCGACAAATGACATGTGGATGACATTCTTTAAAAAATAAAATTTATTTCCATTGCATTTCCATTTAACCGTTCAATGCTTTTAATAAAACTTTGTGTCAATTATTACATTTTTTATTTAAGTTTGAAATTATAAATCTGCTATCAGATACCCCGGAATTTTTTTAATTAAATAAAATTTATAAAACATTTATTTTTATTTATTTTTTTTAAAGCATTATGTAATGGTTAATTGTTTTGGTTTGTTGTTTTTGTCATTAAAGAAATGTTTTATTGTGTTTTAAACAGTAATTTTAATTTGCCGTTTTTTCATAATTTGATTTCCGATTTGTTTTTGAAAATATGCCGATTTTTTACTAAAACCATCTGGCACCCCTGGTTGAGATCTTATACAAGTTTTTATAAACTCTCTTATTTTCATCAACTCGCCAACAATATTTTAGCATACAACAGATAACCACAGATATTGTAGAAATACTTATGGTGACAACAGATATTTGTAAGCAAAAAAAAAATGTTATGACACACTCAATCCAAAACCATAAGCATCTGTTTTTGTTTTTAAGATATGGTGAGTGGGCAAAAGCAAAACCATACAATATCAGTTACACTCATTCTCTCATTTATATCAGTAGTAACAGATAAATATCTGGTGTATCTGTTTTAACAATACTTACTGATACACTCGTGCAGGTCTTTAGTCTGCAATAACTTTCTTAGCCTTTTTGTGCACTATTTTAAAAAATTCTTAAGTTGAGGGGATCTGTGCAATAAAATATTTAATAAAAAGAAAGTAGATATGGATGAAAAACTGTTACCCGTTGTAGTATTTAAATTTTTTCTCTCTCATTTGATATTAAGTTTTTATATTTACTTTTTTAAATCGCTTAAAATTCCTCTAGAAATAACTGCAGCTTATATTAAGTCGCAGTTGTAAAAAAAGGATGCCAGAAACATTTCGAAACTTTTTTACAAAATGAACAGAGTACAATTCTATCAACATTATTTCATAGATAATTCCTGATAAATTTTTTTCATGTGAGTTTTAACAGCATTTCAGGTGAAATGTTAAACAAAGTATCAGGCTTTAAGCAACTTTTTTTAACAAGCACACATATTTGTAATCAAGAAATCGTTTGCAAGTTTTTCCCATAACAGTCATACATGTTTATATTTAAATATTTTTTGAACATATTCGTTTACAATGACAGCAACAATTTACTTTTCTTCTGTCCAATTTTTTTTTCAAAGTATTCTATACATTTTCCTTTAATTTTTCGAATGAAATGAAACTAAAGTTTGTTGTTATGAAATTGAGTCTTGTTCTGCATTAGCAACTAATTGTATTAAATTGCAAATGGTTTTTATAAAAATTTGTATAGAGTTTTGAATGAAAATTTTAATCATAAATAAAGTCGATTGTTTCTAAAGTATAGTTTAGAACAATGGTGTTCACATGCATTTAAAGCCGGTTTTAGTTTAAAGTAAAGATTATTAGGGTTTAAGGATTGATGTTTGACTATTGAGGTCAGCAGTGCGATGGCTGTAAGACGGCAAATCCATCTGAGCAGATCGAGTGGTTGCAATCGAAACTTGTCAACCTGGCGGCCAGGGTTCGAGCCCCGGCCACGGCCAAGAATGAAAGATTATCAATAACAATTTTAATTAATTTTCATGTTGTAAAATTCCTTTCTTCATAAAAACAATTTAATGAAGATTAAATTTGATGAACTTAAGCCTAATTAAAAATATTAAAAATTTTAATTAAAAACCATAAATAGTTCAACAAAATAACCACAATACTAATAATTAGTAAAGTTTATTTTCACAATAAGTATGGGCTCTTATGTTTTAAAAAATAATAATAAATAATTAATATTCCCCTTATCGTGGTTGGTGAATTTAAAAAACTTCCGCATTTCAAATGCTTTGATACAGTTGATGCCTAAAACGTTTAAGGTCAAAGCTTCCTAGCCGTAGTGCTCACAAATTAAGTGTTGCCAGAAAACTTTTTATTCACAACTAAAAGTCACCAAATGATCCCCATCTCAAAATTTAAGACATCTGTACCACTAAGATTTGATAAAAGGGAAATCGAAAAGGCTAAAGCTGATTTTAATCCCAAAAAAGCACCTGGTATTGATAAAGTAAGTCCTCTTTATTAAATGGTTTTCTTAGTTAGCATGACTCCTAAGCCCGGAAAAGATCACACAAAAGTTTACTCATATAGGCCTATTAGCTTATCTTCAAATATATCAATGCTTTTTTAAAAATGATTATTGTCAAAATCACCACCGATTTGAAATGAAAATAGTTGTATTCCAAACCATCAATTCGGTTTTAGAAGGAAACACAGCATAATTGAACAAAACCATAGAATAGCAAACGTCATAAGAAAAGCTTTTGAAGAAAAAAAATGCTCTGCGCTCTATTTAACAAAGAGTCCCACTAGGAAGCAACTTGGGCCCTCTATTATACCTAATATATACTTGGGACATGCAAACAAATAACTATACCCTAACTTTAACTTTTGCTAATAAATAGTTTTCATACATAGACGAAAACTAACTGGCTTATTGGAAGAAATTCTGTTCTTAGTGTTTTTAGTTAGATTGCAAACTTCTACTCTGCAATTCTCTCTTAAAGCGTATCGGATACTACGGTACTCAGTTATGCGGCAGTGGCTCCTCGGCCCCTAATATCGGAAAAAATTTAAAGGCGCCAAAAAAAACTTCTTCAAATAATTACCCAATGATTCATTAGTAAAAACTATGTGCCCCCGGGGGATGTGCTGCTCCTCTAGAGGAGTCAGACCTCTTTGTGGTTCATCCACTGGGGAAACTTTCTTGGTTAATTTATAATCAAGCCTGCATTTGCTGGCAATTTTCGGAATCTCATACATTTTAAAACAGGGCATTCATCTGGAATGCACCAAAAATTCAACTGACAGAGCTCCTTGGGGTTTAATTGACTTTATTGGGGTTTAAGTTATGCCTCAGTGCTTAACTGAGGCATTACGGGTGCCAGAAGAACTCCGTTGGATACGAAAACCGGTCTGACAATGGTGTGGTCTCCGTTAGTAATGCTTCAGCCTTTCTGAATGATGTTCTTTACCTTGAATCCTTGATTTTCTTTGAAAAGATATTATGGAGGAGCAAGGAGTCGTTGTGGTTTAAGCCCAAGGTCGTGGGTAGGGTGATGTCCAGTTAAACGACTGGTCTTTGCTCTGCGGTATAGTTTAGCTCGGAAAGGAATCCCTAGGTCCTGGTGTTATACAACAGAATCTACTGGAATTATGAATAACAGTGGAGATAAGATGATTTGACACCTAATCTTTATGTGAATCCGAATATGAAGTCAGAATTGTTAAAAGTAGAACAGATTTTGAGATATTTCAAAATAACCGTTATTTGTGTTTTTAAAAAAGATGATGTGACTGAAATGCAAATATCTTCAAAAGTTATGTATTATGTATTTCTTTCTTTTTAGTGAATGACTATAAAATTAATTTCTAAAATAACCATGGGTCGTATGTGAAGATGTGTCAATAAACACCAGAGTTATAGTGGACAAGAGTTCAAACTTCATAAAAAATTTGATGATTTTGTTCAATTTTGCATTTTTCAAGTTTCAGCAGAAAATTTTACATAAAGATTAGCTGTCAGATTCATTTGGTCACGACTTTGTTGAAAATTTGTGACGTAGTGCTACTTTCGAAAATCAATCCAAGAATTTCTTAAAATAAGTAAAAAATTCTTAAACCAAGTAAAAAAAAGACTAAACTTTCTGTTGGTACTGCCACTCTGAGAGTAAAATTACAAAGTGAGCGTTTTAATCTCATTTAACTTATCAAAGTTTGTTGCAGACACTACAACAACACCACACAAGTAGTTAAAAAACGATTTGCTTGTCGTGTGTAAAAACAACAAAAACAGCAATACAAGACAAAAACACATTATTTTCATGTTTACAAAGTAAATTGAGAACTCTTGCTTCTCATTTAGTTTATATTTTCAGTTATATATGCACAGTAATTTTTTAAAGTAAAAAACTATATCGGGAATGATGCTGGTGTTTTATAATTGAAATTCTGTACGATGTAAAACTTTACTTCTAGTTTATTTCAAGTAAGAATTCGGATTAAATCAATTTTATAATTCTTGAATCAAGCGCATTTTGAGATCGATTCAATCTTAGTTTTACTTAAATCAATCTCATTTTCGGACTATTTCAAGTTCGAAATTTAAGTATTAAGCGATTGCCAATCCTTTCTTGAACCAATATTTCTGTTCTTGATTCAAGAAAATCCGCACTCACCGTATTATTAATACAGCTTCGGATTGATTTTAAGTACGGATGTATTGATTTTTCTTTTCAGTGTACATTCGATTAAGGAGAAGGGATACTGCAGAACTCACCCGATTAAAAGTGCGCTAAGCACCTACACGTGTGAACAGAAACCTTGATGGAAAAAATTTTCGTCCGGCACTAGCAGGCCATAAAATGATGCATTATTATAAGATGTTATTAATTCCTTCCCTCGACATTCTATACCCAATTAAACATTGAAATTCCCAATTTAAAGACAAAACCCCCATCAGGCAACACCAAAAAAATTTGTTTTTCCTAAATTATATCCTTAGCATTCACATCACGTTTGATTGTATTCTCTCTACTTAAAAAAAAAAAAAATAAATAAAAAAAAATTTAAGAAAACATATTCTTATAAAATCTATTACTTCTTATTACATCGACTACAATTAAATTATTTGCAATATGTACTAAAACCCAAATACAAAATGTCAAAAGAAAAATTATACTTCTCCTTATTCAGATATCAAATTTGGTTTTCTTTCTAACTCTAAATGAATTTCACTCTTATCCTTAAGGATGAAAACAAACAAAATTGCAAATTTGTTTGCTTTTTGTCTCTTTTCTATTTGAACTTACCTGTAAATTCTTAAATTGATGCGTACTACACAAACGTAAGATGATGCGATTCAAACGAAACCAAAAGGATATTGTTGGACTAAGGTTGGGATTTGTATTTGTGTTGGCTTCAATATTACGGCCTGTGTCCGATGCATCATAATCTAGAAAAAGTGTAGAAGAAGAAAAAGATTATTTTTTAGTTTTGCAAAAAATAAACAAGAAATATAGAAAATTTAACAAAAACAAAGTTAAGAAGTTAAAATTTTTGATGCTTTTATTCATGTTTACGATGTCTTTTTTAAAGCTTAAAGTTGTTTATAGATTTTACAAACGTCAATTTGGTAACATTTAACATTTTTCTTTAACTAATCCCAGAGAAATTTTGTATAAAGAGCAATTAAGCAGCTGGCCAGCATTTTTTATACAAAAAAATAAGTCGCTTATCACCTTTAAATTTCTTCTATAAAGAGAAATTTAATTTTTGGCGAGTTGACAGTTTCTTATATAGGGTGTTTTTTTTTTAGTTGCACGAGCACTTAAAATAATAACACAAGACAGAAATATTGTGGGAATGAAATTTTTTTTTTATAATCTGGTAGATAATTCCGTGGCATATATTTTTTAAGGCGGCACATCCGCCGCGGCTACGAGTTACATGGTCCATTCGAACAGTCCAATTTGTAATTACTTTTTCCATTAAATGGCTACATGGCATCAATGGTGGCTTAAATATTGGCTTCCAATGCTTCAAGTGTTGCTGGATTGTGGGCATAAGCCAATTTCTTGACACAGCCTCATAAAAAGTACTTCAGAGGCTTTAAATCGCTCGACCGAAGGGGCCAGTAAAGAGCACCAGTTCTCGAAAGATTGATTTTGCAATAAATCGATTGTTAAGTGCGCTGTACAGCAATATGGATTGCGCGGTCTTATTGGAAACAAAGTTCAGTCAGCATCGTTCGATAGTGATCGCCATTCACCGTAACGGCAGCTCCTAACTCATTTCGAAAGAGCGTGTAAGCCGCACCAAACAGTAATTTTAATGGAAGCCGTCAAGTCTCGAGTTTTTAGAGAAAATGCTATTTCTTTACCTAAAAACTCAAAAATTGACGACTTAAACTTGAAGGGTGTGCACCAGAACTTATGGCGATTTGTTATCGGCTTGAGAATTGTCTTAGCTCCGAATACGGCAATTTTGCTTATTCACATAGCCATTTAACCAAATATGAGCTTCGTAAAATGGACGAAGTGCTTTTTGAATTTCGTTAAGAGATTTTTTTCGAAGCGTTAAACGATTCATGATGACTTGCCAAACCTTACTGAACACAAATGTCCACACAGTTTGACTTTCTAAGCCGTCAAGTCATAGTTATCGATACCGAAGGTTCGCATGCAGCTATAAAAACACCCGATACATAGAAATTAAAAGAGGGACAGCCGAACTTTTCTTATACAGAGAAATTTATTTTTACCTCAAATAATCGCTAACCATCTGGAAATTTTTATTTAATATACCGTCCAGACTAGCTATAGCTATGTTCCAACAACAAACAATTTCTTGTGCACATATAATTTTATAAAGTGAAGACTGCTGTTGTCGATGTTTTGGTCTTCTTCAAACAGCGTTGTCCAAACATTTGTTCGCACAACGATGAGTAATATCACTGCAGTACTGCCGTATAAATAAAACGCCATCATGATTGTTATTGTTGCTATAAATGTATATAAATTGCTAAGTGCAGAAAGGGAACAACATCAAAACATTCATTTTGTGATAATCAATTAAAACAGTGGAGTTAATAATAATAAATGCAGGCTTTATGTTCTTAGTTCGTAGAGGGAAGAACTGATTTGAATTTGAAGTTGTTTAAGATGACACTATTTACACTGGTTTCATAGCAATACTCAAATAAAGTACATGAAGTTAATGTCAGTAGTTTCCTTTCTGCAATTAGCAGGGCTGCCAGGTACTTTTTTTCATTGTCCCCAAAAAATTAAAAAAAATCCCCATAAATCCCCAAACTAAAAATCAAAACCTTAAAAAGTTATTATTTTTTTGTTTTTATTTTTTTTTTTGTTTGACCAAATTTTAAAAATATAAAATTTTTTTAAAAATAGTAAGAAAAATTTTTTCAGGAAATCCCCAAATAAAATTTTTTTCAAAGTTATTTACGGTAATACAAAATTTATCAATAATACGATTTCTGTATGACGTGCTAAATTCCCAATTTTTCATATTTGATAAATACACTGAAATTTATTGTTGAGGGAAAGCTAGCTTCTATGCGCATTTCACTGGTTGCTTAGGCCAGCTCATCAGGAAACCTTTTCCTAAGATTTTAGAAAAGCTAAAAATATTATGCCAATAAAACCCTAAAGCGAATAAGAATTTTAAACACTCAAAGTCTTACTTGTAAGTAACAATATCAAAGCTTAAACAAAACACCAACAATAAACAGTGAGTTTATCTTTTCTTCTTTTTTTGTTTCAACATGTTTGCTTAAATCCTTTTTATGCGATTCCAGTGAGGAATTACAAGTAGAGCAATATGCTGTTATTGAAGACATATGAGCCAATTTATAAGAATTTGGAGCGTGTTCAGTCGGTTTTAGCCATCCTTAAAATCAACAATAAAAATACATATATCCTTCATTTATTTAATACTTCGATGCATACAACCTTTCAGTTGTTTTAACAATTGACAAACTGCAAACCGTCAGTTAGGCCTTTTAGCATTTACCATATTATCTTTTTTCATCAGAATCAATGAAAACGTTGATTTTTAATTTTTCGTTAGTTAGGGCCTTTTGCGTTTCAGGTAACGATTTACTTATTTTTGGAAAAGACATATTTGCTTGAAAATTATCTTTAAGAAGTCAAAAATTGTATGTGTTGTAAATGGTTTTAGATTCCTTTTTTTAATTCTTCCTTTTTAAAACACTCACTTAAGAACAATAACATAATTTTATTGAGTACCTTTTACACACTTAACAAAAATGGTAATCTTAATTAAGACCCTTTACACTGTATTAGTTGTTGATAAGAGTAAAGTAAAAGTTTTGCTAGTTTTCCCCATATTTAATGTACGAAACAAAGAAAAACAAACGCAAACAATAAAAGAAAGGAATATTGTATTAAAAATGTACAAAATCCCCAAAAAACCCCCGGATTTTTCTTTTAAATCCCCAATCCCAAAATTACTTTCTTTGTCCTTTTTGCTCGCATGGAATCCCCAACTTTGGGGATAAATCCCCAAGTCTGGCAGCCCTGGCAATTAGTGATTCATATGTTTTCTTCAAATCAAAGAATATGAACAATTGTGCGTCGCACGTTGGCTGAAAATTTTTTAAATTGTGATTTCTCGCAAACTGTTTTCAACAGGGAAGCAAGAAATATGCTCTAAAAACGCGTTTTATGCGCATTAAATATGCAGTAAAAACTTGAAAAAAAACAATTTTTTTATTTGCTGCGAAAGTTCTTGTTGGCATCTACATAAATTTTAAATGTATCAAAATATGCAACAAAAAGTCAAAATATGCGCAAAAATGCGCCTTTAACTAAATAACGCAAAATGCGGTAGAATATGCAAAAATATGCATTAACAAATCGATGTCAAAATTCATAAAAAGCTCTAAAATGGAAAAATATATTGTTTCTGCTTTCATTGGTCGCACAAGAAAAAGCATGTAAGCATATTTATGGTTTCCCTGGTTTTTTCGTTATATTAGTGGATAGTAGTTCGTTACATTTCTGTGTCATTTGTAAATAATGTGTTATTAAAAGTTTCCCCAGGTTCTATATTTTAGTTAAATCTGAAATTCAGGGGAATAGAACTTATTAGGATCAAAAGCGGTTAAAGAGATTTTGGTACCATTAAAAAACTGAAAGTGTTCTCTTTAACCCCATATATACATTTGCAATTGTTTGGAACTGTCTGTTGAGCACTTTTTTCATTTTAATGAAATTAAAAAAATATACCAAAATGGATTACGAACGTTTTGTTTTAAAAAATAATTCTGCATTTGATTCAATTCTTAAATTCTTGAATTTGTCAAGGGGAGCTTTTGAGTTGATTTGAAAGAACACGGGTCCATAGAGGGTCGTGAGAGTGACTTGTGTTCCTCTAAATTTGGTAGCTTCGGAAACAATATTTTCTCCAAAAATAAATAAAAATGTTTATATTTTTCGAAAGAAAACGTTATTAGTATGCTTGTAAAAGCAATTTTTAGTCAATTTGACATTTGTTTCTCCCACATGCCCTATCCAAAAAAAAAATCAAATTTTTCAAACAAAAAAAATTTATTTAAGTAAAAAATTCAAAAATTCAACACACCGATTTTCATAAAAATAGAACAGTAAGGTTTTCTTAAAAGTCCATGATTTTATGGAAATTCTCATCAATCTCGAGTGGTAAGTAGTGAGTGGCAGTTTTGCCATTTTTGTAAAAAAAAATTTATTTTTTTCAAAAGCGTTTTTCCGGGATTGGAAATTTGGGGTATTTCTTCACCAAAATTGGGGATGCTTTTTAGTCTAATGTTTTAAAATCTTTTCGGTCTACATAACTTCAAAATTTCTTTGTGATATCTCTATCCACGTTCGATTCGTGGAATGTCAAAAATTAAAATTATTATTTGTATGGTGTAAAAAAATGAAAGGGCTTTAAATATGAGTAAAAAAATAGTAATTTTTATGTATGTATGTACCCAGCTAGCATTTTTAATCGTGTAATAATCTACGGGAAATCTCATGAAGAACGTTTTTGATCGTCGACGAGCGCAATTTTAAATCGTAGAAGATTCGTCGCATGGGAGAAACTGTTACACAAGCTGATTCATCTGTAGGATGCTTCTACAACACAGCAAAAGACGCTTATATTAATCGTAGAGGGATTCGTTTGAGATTTGCATAAGGATTATCTCTTGAGTCTTTCAGAAAGCACATGAAGAATCGTATTAGACTTATGTAGGAATTCTCTTACAACTCGTGAAAAGCTTATCCATATAAAGCCTAGTACTCTGTTCAAATTTGTGAAAAATGTTGAGAAACATTAATTATTTCACACGAAAATGATGACATTTATCAATGTCACCTATTATGCGAGTTTGTACAATTTTACGTTTTTATTTCTACAAAGTATGCAACATTGTGCAACCCCACATGTGTTTTACTAAAAATAATTAAAAATAAAAAAAAAATATTTAATAAAACAGAAAGTAAATATGGATAAAAAACTGTTATGGGTTGTGTTATTTAAACTTTTAAGTTCTTAATTAATAATCAGTTCATACTTTTTTGCTTTTGCTTAAAATTCCACGTAAAATAAGTGCAGCTTACTTTATTTCGCAGTTCTAAAAAAATATTGCCAGAAACATTTCGAACCCAGCAAAAATTTTTCAATAATTGGAAGCAATAAAATTAGAAACAGCATCGTCTGTTGCTTCTTAAAATTATTGACGTTCACAACTGCAATGTGGAAGGCATATATTCAGCAATATATTTGTCGTTGACTATACTGCAGCGCAGAAGCACTAAAGTATGGCAAATAGTTATTTGCACATATTTCATGTAGTGAATTCACATAAAGAATAACTGTGTGAATGAAGCATACATTGGATTCCGACGGCAGAGCTTCTACGTGAGGAATCTCATACAAAAATCATGTAATATTTCACAGAAATGGAAGCGATTCACAACTGATCTCTGCCTTACAAACCTGCTTCCGAGTAAGCACAAATTTTTGCTGGGAAACTTTTTCACAAAATGAACAGAGTACAACTCTATCAACATTATTTCATAGATATTCCGCACAAGTTTTTTTCATATGCGTTTTGACAAAGTTTCACGTGAAATGTTAAACAGAGTACCAGGCTTAACTGAGCCACCTAAACAAGAGCTTCAAGCTTTTATTGACAATAGAATTTTCATGTTTTAAAAACGCTCTTATTTAGGTAGCTCAGTAATTGTTATATGATTCATAAGGAGAGTTCCAAGAGATTCATTCCAAGATTAAAAGACAAGCGTGGCAGAAAATTATAAAAAACTAATACATAAAAAATTTAGATGTTTTTATTATTGTTACTCGTCAGATAATAATCAGAAGATTCTTTTAGCGGTTGAATATTAAACACAATTTTCTAACAAACATCCTATGCCAGCTGGGTAATATCTTAGCCATACATACATACATATGCACAAAACATATTGTTTATATTTTGCTCCGCGTGTAAATTTGTCAAACAAATATATTATAAATACATTATATGAAAATCGCTCAGTTTTAAAGTGATTTTCATATACTTTTACAGCTTCAATCACTTGTTCGCATTTTGCAAACCACACGCTAGTTATTCTGTTTTACTTTAGACACTAGAACAAGACGACATTGATAGAAGAAATTGCATTTAATTGCAGCCAAAATTCTTTTTGTTGGTACATTGTGTGATAAGCTGTACACCTTTGAAAATCCGTTGGATGATGTGGAAAGCTGTATGTATGTGTGTAAATAAAATTAAATAATGTATAAACTATATATAAAATTTTTTATTTTTCGAATTTATTCTATATGCTAAATTTCAGTTATGTATTTTATAAAGCTTTTTTGTAGTAGTTCCATTCCTTAAATTTTTAGGAATATAAAGTAACCTACGAAAGGAAATAATTCCCAGTTTCTATTTGTTAAAATTGTTGAGTTAAATACATTCAATTTATAAAAGTATCACTATCCAGAAAATGCATTACATTCTGCTGGTGTCTTATAATTGTAAATTTTTCTGTACATACAATATACTTCATTGCTATCCAAAGGATAGCTAAGGTAAAATGTAGCAAGAAAATACAATATAATAGTCTGGTAGTGTAAATTTAAAATTTCAGGAATAGAACTATTACAAAAATGGTTTATAAAATACATAACTGAAATTTAGCTTATAGAATAAATTCGAAAAATAAAAAAAAGAAAATGTTGAATTTAATATAAAGTAACCTACGAAAGGAAATAATTCCCAGTTTCTATACATACAATTTTTATGATAAAAATAACTTAATAAATATACTAACAAAAAATTAAGTTTATTGGAATTATTTTGATTTTCTATCTTATAAATCGGGAAAATGGTTTATGCAACCGGTTAAAAAAATTATATTGATAACGACAATCAAATCTCTTGTTATGAACACCAGTTATGTGTTAAGTCAGTTGCATCTATCATTTATTCGGGTATAAGCAAAATTTTGTTTCTAATAATCATACTAACAACTAACAATATCAGTTGTTATGACTGATAGTGTACTAAAATTCAAATGTTGCTATCAAAAATATTATGCTAAGCAGCCAAATTTTCAATAATTGTACCCGAATTATGTAATAGTACATGCAACTGACGAAATTCGATTGGCGCCAAATTCGGTTGTGATCACGAATTTGTTTTCTCTGTGAAGAGATTAATCACCGCCTAGTTTAAAATGTTTCTTATACCGAGGAAAAATAAATGCTTACAATCTTCATATTTCGCTTATACAAATTTCCGGTTTTGCTCAAAAATTGTCGCATACATAATAATTCATGCATGACATGGCTGACCAGTTAAAAATTTTCAACGAACAGAAACAGTTTTCATTGATCTGCAATTGAATGGCCCTGAATATGAATTTGTTTATCCTTAATATATTATTAATAAATTTATTATCTGATTACTTGAAAATGCATACTCTTAATTGAATTTAATATATAAATTTAATTAAAATCTTATTCAATAATTCTTATTTTCGTACACATGTTTCATATAAAATAATAAATTAACCACAATTATTTGATAAATAAAATTATAAAATTTTATCATTTTAATCTGTTGGCAAAATTGTTTAATTGTACATTAAACCTGTGCAGCTACCAACAACAAAGGTCGTCCGGCCGGCCAGCAACAAGAGAAGAATGTAAAACTGAATTTCATTCAGTTTTGAATTTGGCAAATAGCTTAAATGCCATTTGAAGGAAAACTTTGTACAGCAAGCAAGAACTTACTGAAACTTTTAATATGAATTAACAAAAGAGCCTCAGGGTATAATCGATGGAAGAAAAGTTTTAATTTTTCCCCTTTTTGAAATTTTTTTTAATTGTCAACAGTTTCACATCAACATTGACTATATTTGCAAATGGTTCACCCTGAGGGTGGATATTCAAATATTTTCAACTCAAATTGTGTAGGCAACAAAAAATAAATAAAAAAGGAAATACTTACTTTGTTGCAGGAGATGAGCTTCGTCACGTTGATTTGTCATTGGACTATGACATGTTGAACTGGAATTTGTGGAATCAATCGATTCATCAATATTACAACGTGTTATGCCAGCCTATGTGAAAGATTAAAAAAATAAAGCAAGCAATAAGTTATAATGAATTTTTATTTCATTCTAAAAATAAATTTTAATGGTAAAAATATTTGTAAAGAGTTATAAAACACTCGTTTGCAGATAAGCTGCTAACAAATTTGCCATCAACAAATTGTCTTTAAATTATTTAAAATATCAATAGAAATTTCATTTATAAAAAATATATTTAAAATAAATAAATCAAATAGCAAGTTGATAAAAAAGAAGATTTATTATCTATGTAACTGATTGGATTGGAATTTGAATTAAAATATTTTAATTAAAATTTCTCATTGAACATTTTCTTAAAAGAAATGTTACAAAAGAGTAATATAATTATCTTAATACTTATATTATTTTTTTTAGACTGGTCGCTTTAAAGTCCTATCGGAAATTGTACCCAATTGTACTGCGCTGAACCTTCGGGAGAAAATAAGAGCAACCACCAATACCGTAAGTTTTTCTGGCGCTTAAATTTGACAGATTTTGAGAAGATTGCAGCTGACCAGTAAGCCCTGAATTAGTCTGTGAAAAAGATTTTTCAAGTGTTGGAATAGAAGGAGAGTGTTTTTCGTACCCTTTGATGAAATTCGACCTGTTGGCCGATCAAGTGAATTATCTCCGACATTATCTATTTAAACTCGTGAACCCATTGCGTCTAGTCGGTATAAAGTAGCCAGTGATGTACTAATAAAAAAGCATATTAGCAAATTGAATAAACAGCAAGGAAGATAATAAAGTTGGTCAAGCCCGACCCTCTGTAAGACCTATGGGCATTCATGGGCCCGCCAAAACAAAATTATGTTATGAGATAAGGTTTAATATAAGAGTTCTTTTTGCGAAATATTATCCAGTGCCCAGAACTCTTGCGTCGAGAAACTTTTCAATTGAACTGTGTGAAATGGAACAAAGAGGCCATATATTGAAACAAACAGCTGTTTTTCTCACTAAACTGTGTCTGTTGCTTTTTTGGGCGAGTACAAGCTGTCACGTAAGGAAATTACTCGCCAATTTACAGAAAAAGTGTGTCTGTAACATTTTGGTGAGAAAAGTTCCCGCTTTGGACTGTCAAATAAACTCACGAATAAAAATGGGGCGAGAAAAATTTTAACACTAAAAAACCATTAAAAATGCAAATTGCCAAGAATAATTATAATAATATTTTGTTCTTAGCACATTTTTTTATTGTTTAATTATTTGCTTTTACCATTTTTTAAAATATACGAATGTTTTCAAAGCTCGTTTGCAAACAACAAACATTAAAGTCGCACTTTACATTATTTAGCATGGCCGACGGTTGTATTTTCGCCGCCGTCTTTGAAAATTTTTCAATTTTAGTAAATATCGGTCGCCGTCAACTATATGTGCGACTGGCGTCCTCAACGTTTGCAATGTCACATCGGCTTCGAGTGCAATGTTATGACATTTATAACGTAACGACGTAATCTCATTTGATAGTTTTCGACATGAGTTACATATGGGCATTTCCCCAGAATGGTCTACCAGGATGAAAAAATAAAATGTTGATAATCATCGTCTTTTATTGTTTATAATTATAAAAAAAGTCTATGTTGTTATAAAAGAATGGCTTCATAGCATGTCGCAGCTGTTTTACTCGAAGAAATTGCACTGGAAACTGTAAAATTTTATATTTTCTTATATTTTCTACTTCTAAACACATTTTTATATGCTTATTTTACATGCAAAAATATGTTATGTTTACACTCTTTCTTCATAATCTTTTCATTACAATCAATTGTAAATTGAGTATTTAGTTGTTTGTTAAGGAAATTTGAAGACATTAATAGGAAACTGAATGGTGATAATAATAAAAAAACATATGGAAAAATCGTACGTTCGCGACCCGTACGTTCGCGACCGGTACATAAGCCAATTAAACAAAAACCAAGAGAGACATTTTATTTTGTAAATGCTGGATGAAGACCTACATTAATACAGTTTAAAAATAAATTAACCACTTTTGAATATTCCGTTCCATTACGCAGATTTTTACATTTCACTACTGTCATCCAAAGTTGACTTCTATTTTGCGTACGTTCGTGACCACACGTTTACAACTATTATTATGAAAACTTAAACTCGATGAAATCCATCCTTTGCACTAAACATACATCTACCCAAATGCTATCGAATCGCAAGAAAAAATGCTAGGAAAAGTTTTGTTTTCTATATTATTTGTACATCAAAAGCGTACGAACGTACGTTCGCGACCCCAGGAAATGCCCATATACACTTTTTCTCACTTTTCGAGAAACGATGGAATATTTTGTTTTACATCTTTTCGATGCGAGAAGTTCTCACTAAAGTTACAGAACATGGGTACAGATGTCTTTTTTGCCCCTAAGTTGATACCGCACAGCTCTAGGCTTGTCTGCTTCTTTGGTAAAATTTGGTGTGTTATAGTTTTATACGTATAGAAACCACACTTTAAAATTTCGTGAAGATCGATCCATAGTTTAACATAGGCCCCTTTTTAAGTTCACTCACGAACATTTAAATACGCCTAAAACTATATAAATTAAGATATAGTACTAAAATTTGGCTTTATATGACCAGAAATAATACCACACACATTTTGTGAAGATCGGTCTATAATTTACCATAGGTTCCGTATAAAGCAGGCATCTGAAAATCTCTTTAAAACATTGTTCGAAAATATTCATTATATACTGTTCTTAAGTGTTCGGGTAGGTAGATATGTATTGCGTTCTCTTCTCGTCTTTTCTCTTCTATTTTCTTCTCTTCTCTTCTCTTTTCTTTTTTTTCTTTTCTTTTCTTTTCTTTTCTTTTCTTCTCTTTTCTTTTCTTTTCTTTTCTTTTCTTCTCTTCTCTTCTCTTCTCTTCTCTCCTCTTCTCTTCTCTTCTCTTCTCTTCTCTTTTCTTTTCTTCTCTTCGCTTCTCTTCTCATCACTTCTTTCCTCTTCTTTTATTTTCTCTTCTCTTCTCTTCTCTTCTGGAGATTTAAGATTTTACTGTAGTACACCAATACCTCACTTTGCGTCTTGGCTACGTTCCAAAAAAAACGCGACGCAAATTGAATCGACGCAAAGTGAATTATTATTTTCTATAGCAGACCATGTAAAGATCGAAAATAGGTTCTAGGGTTAAGAAAAAACTACTTTTTTAAAAGAAAATTTAACAAAGTAAACATTTAAAAAACAAAAATAATACATATAAAATTTTATTACATACAAAAACCAAAAAAAAAAACAAATTCGATTAAAACAAAATAAAATGTTCAATAAATTTATAAAAAACAAAATAAAATTATTCACTGTCTGAGTCCATAGTGGTAGTTGTCGTAATTCGGCTTTCTATCACAAAAAAATTGGTTCAATGCTGCCATCTTTTAAATAAAAAATACCGAAATTTGGATTAAAAAAGAAAATTAAAAAAAAAAACATGTAAGACTGCTTTATTCGGCTATGCCGAATCTTATATACCCTTCACCATGATGAGATAAGAACAAAAGGTTATATACATAAATAACGTTCTTTAGATAGGTATAAATTAATATTAATTTAATTTCGCCATGCCGAAGAATACAAAAAACAACAAAAAATTTATATATGTACCTAAGCCCGTTTCCTCTTTTGCCAAAGTTGATGTTTGAAATTCGTTTTATAATCTTAAAATCGTTTTTTAGAAATTAAATAAAAAAATTGAAAAAAAAATTATTTTTGGGATTCGAACTGGCAATATCATCAGTCTCAGGAGAGAACTTAACAACTCGGCTACGAATGCTTTTACTGAAGAAGCGTTAAATTAAAATATATTGAGTCTATGAGTTTGTTTCTTTATTTGAGCGGCATATCATATACATGCATTAATGTGTATGTGGATACGTAAAATTAAACACATTACAAATAAAATCCACCACTTGTAGTGAAGGGCATAAAAACCCACATTACCAACACTGCATTACCATAGCCACTGTATGACCGTAGAAACCAAAATTGAATTGGTTTGTATGGTATGCTTTTACTGAAGAAGCGTTAAATTAAAATATATTGAGTCTATGAGTTTGTTTCTTTATTTGAGCGGCATATCATATACATGCATTAATGTGTATGTGGATGCGTAAAATTAAACACATTACTAATAAAATCCACCACTTGTAGTGAAGGGTATAAAAAAACAACAAAAACCACATTACCAACACTGTATTACCATAGCCACTGTATGACCGTAGAAACCAAAATTGAATTGGTTTGTATGTTATGTTTATGTCGTTTTGGTAATACAGTGTTGGTATGGTAATGTCACGTCTAATTGGACCTTTAAAGAAAAAAAATTTGAGGCAGTCGTGGCTTTTTACTGATATCTCAGCCATTTGTGGACCGATCTTGCTGAATTTCAATAGCAAACAATTCCGGACCATATGTGACGTAAATGTATAACCTGGCCCCCGTCATATATGGGGTCTTCGGAACATCCATTTCAACGGACAGACGGACATCGTTAAATCAACTTCGCTCCTCATAAGGACCCAGAATATATATACTTTATAGGGTCTAACGTCAATATTATAGAAATTACAAACGGAATGACAAACTTATATATACCCTATTCACCACCTGTGGTGAAGGGTATAAAAAAATTTTTATTTTTAAACGAATTGTTCCAACACACATATAAAAATATTGAAGATAATTCTTTTTTTTTCAAATATTAAAAATAGCTCTGGATCATATCTTTCAGTATTCCGATGCGAAAGTCAATTCGACTCGAAATTTATAAATGCGAACAATTACTATTCTGTGCTACAATTATGTTCGCAAAGTATCAAATGTCGAAATCGCAAAATTTATTTGACGTCAAACAGTTACCGATCGCAAAGCATTTAAACGTAAGCGAAAAATAAATTGTTTGCCCTATTTGTGTAAAATGCAACGCCAAAAATAACATTGAAAGCAAAAACAAAGTCAAAAATATGTTATACTTTTGTTGCTGCTTTCTGCAGAAATTTTGCCAATTTAGCATTTTCGCGCCAGATCTAGCATTTTTTAAAGTCATTTGGCATGAAAAAATCTGATTTAGCATGTAGCCTTTTTTTAGCATTATTTAAAAATTCCTATCATTTTTAGTTATTGTGATATTTTTAATATTTTCCATTTTTATAATGTTTAATACAAGTATAAAAGAAAAAAACAGAACCCAGCTAGCATAGGCTGTTTGTTAGACGATTATGCTTAATATACAACTCCTAAAAGAATCTTCTGATGATTATCTGACGATTAACAAAAACAAAAAATTCTAATTTTTTTTTATTTATTACTTTTTTATAAATTTTTTGACACGCTCGGCTATTAATCTTGGAATGAACCTTTTGCGACTCTCTGTAAGAGTCATATAACAATTACTAAATAAGAGCGTTTTTGAAATATGAAAATTCTATTGTCAATACAATTTCAATAAAACAAACCGACCTAAGGATCTGTAAAAAGGATTTTCCGACAGGAAAGTGTAACGATTCATTATTGTATTGGAATGGGAAAGGGGCTACCTATTAAATTCGGCCGTGCTCGTCGTTGGGGGGGTGTGTTGTGTTCCCATATAAAAGTTTATAATAGAATAGTAAAAATTTAAGAATCGGCTACAAAAACTTTACTTTAGGTAAAGATTCTAACATTGAGTTAGATCTCAAAAATTCAACAATGTAAATGCTCATTAATGTTTTACTGAAATAAAAATCACAAAAAAGGAAGAAAATTAAAAAAAAAAATAGTAAAAACCTTTTCACAAAAGTTTCGCAAAGATTGCACCTTAAGTTAGAAGAATGGGTGAAAGAAACAGATGACTTAGGAAAAACCTTTTGCAATTACTGCAAATGCGATATTGTCTAAAATCAGTAGCCTGGAGCAACACACAGAAATAAGATAGCACATAAGTGTCAAGGGCATCATAACTTGAAACAACCCTATCCCTTTCTAAAGAATTTGTTACAAAGTTCAGCAGAGGCGACATTAAGCTTATGTGCTGTGCATAGTTCGATTGAACCTGCCGAGTAGCTGACAAACATCTACTAAAGGCAATTTCACAGTTCGTCGTTGAACCTTAAGGACAATATGTAGCGTATGAGGAAATATGTATTGGCCCCTACTTTAATGAAGATCTTTTTATATTTTACATATACATTTTTGTAAGCATTTATTTTAGCATTTGTTGAGCACTTTTAAGCATCTTTTATGACAAAATCTAGCATTATTTCCTCAATAAGTTTTGGCAACACTGGAGAAGGAAATACTATTTAAAATGATAAATTAATAAATCACCTTAAACTGTATATAATTTATGTTTCTTCTATTTTTCTTGTAAAACCTACCAGTTATTTAAACAATTGACAATATTGGAATTTATGCAAGCTGTTAGTTCGGCCTTTTAGCGTTTACCATATAATTTTTTGTAGATAGGGCTTTTTGTTTTTTGCTAATAAAATCGAAAATTTTGGTCTAAAGATTCCAAAATTCTTTGTGGATATTTGTGTTAATAGAATGTATCAGAATCAATAAAAAAGTTGATTATTAATTTTTGGATAGTTAGGGCCTTTTGCGCTTCAGGTGGCGATATATAAGTTTGTCATTCCGTTTGTAATTTCGACAATATTGATCTTACACCCTAAAAAGTATTTAAATTATTGGTCCTTATGAGGAGCGAAATAGATTTATCAATGTCCGTTTATCCGCCTGTCCATGTGACCGTTGAAATGGCTTTGGAAAGAGCCCGGATATTATGGGGACTTGGTATTTATATTTTTATATCACATATAGTCCAGAATTGCATGCTATTGAAATTCAGCCTGATCGGTCCACAAATGGTTGAGATATGAGCAAAAAACCACAACTGCCTCTAATTTTACCGAAAAATCAAGCGTTAAAAAAAACTGCAGTCAAATTAGAAAAACTGCCATTTTCTTCGAATTCTTCATTTGTCATTGGTTGATTGATTAAATGTAAACAGTCGCTGTTAATCTTACTCAAAAAGCAAAAAGTTATACACACATTTTCGTTTTTTG